>JAEQBH010001319.1:0-600000 GCA_016808115.1 Tetrastigma voinierianum
TCTGGATTTGCCTGGAAGCTCACAAAGCCTAAGATTAAGTTAGTGGCTATGCCTGTGTATTTTGGCAATAAGTGCTAGCTTTCCTTTGTCTTTTTTGCTCTCTCAGACAAAAATTCGAGAGTTAAAATTTTATTTCAGCAATAGAAATTTGAAAATGATCTATATAAGAAAAGACTAGAGAGAAAAGGAATTCGTATTCTCACAATTTACAAAGGAGGAAAACACATATACTCTAGTGTTAGGGCAAAAAGAAAACAAAGTTAGAGTATAACTAGGAGACTAAAGAGGGAAGGAAAATAATCCTAAATGGATTAGGAGACTAATCCTTAACACTCCCCTTCAAGCTGGAGCATAGATATCAAAAGCACTCAGCTTGTCACATATATACTTTATCCTAGGACCTCTAGGAGACTTAGTGAAAATATCCGCGCTGGTCATTAGAGTTGACAAAATTAGTAGTCACAAGATCCATGCAATCTTTTTTCTCTGATAAAGTGGCAATTCGCTTCCATGTGCTTGGTCCTCTGTTGGAAAACTTAGTTAGATGAAATAGGCAAGGCGGTTTGATTATCACATATAAGCTTCATCTGTTCATCCTTCCCAAATCTTAGCTCTTGGAGGAGGTGCTTCAACCATATGAGTTCACATGTTGCTAAGGCCATAGCTCGATACTCGACTTCAGCACTAGATCTTACTACTATATCTTGTTTCTTATTCTTCCAAGATATTAAATTACCTCCAATGAACACACAATACCTTGATGTAGAATGTCTATTAAGAGGTGAGTTCTGCTTAGTCTCAAAAGATCACCAGGGCCAACAATCTAGGTATGACCGTTTCATACAACACCTCACTTGGTGTTCCTTAACAAAACGGGAGAATATGAACCTAACATCCCAATGGCCCTTGTATAAGGTGATTATTGTAGAACCGACTCAACTACGCTCATAGAAAAGAAATGCTCGGGCCGAGCGAGCATAGAGCGCTCAGCTTACCTACAAAATGGCTTACATTCCCTTACTTCAGATAGCCCTTCTGCCTTGCAGCATCAGCCGACATTCTAGATCCACATGTGAGTTGTCTACAAGCTTTTATAGTCCAACATACCAAGACCTCAGCTAATATATCACGTATATACTTTCGAGAAACTACTCCTAATTGGGATCAGCTACCTCATGTTTTAGAAAATACTCAGTTTCTGGCATTTTGTCCTAAACCGGTCGAAGAGGTGTTGTTTGAAGCTCGAATTATCTTGGTCACCGTCAGAATGACATTGTCATCCACAAACAATCAAGTAACAAGACAATAATAGAAGTATGATGATAAAAAACCAAATGGTTTGCTGTGCTTCAAATCATGCCAAACTCTTGAACCATTTAGCTAACCTAAACCTGGCACCGCTTCGCACTACAAAGAACGCATCGCAGCCTACACATACCAAAACTGCACTTCGAAAGAACAAACTGCAGGACCCCACGAGCAACCATGGCGGTTCTTCGTATATCTCTCTGCTTGAGATCGTGAAGGAAAACGTTAGCGATATCCGATTGAAAGGGGCGGCGAGCGCGCAGTAGCGTAGAGAAGCAATGACGAGGCAATCTTGACCACTGGAGAAAAGGTATCATAATAGTCCAAACCATATTGCTAAATATACCCCTTGGCAACCAAACGGGCCTTAAGCTTATCTACTTGGCCATCAGGTCCCACCTTCACTGTATAAACCCAACGACAACCAACATGAGACTTGCCAGGATGAAGAGTGGCAAGCTCCCATGTGCCATTGGAGAAAAGAGCATCAATTTCCTTAACCATTGCCAGTTTCGAAGCGAATGAGAACCTCATTAGTGCTTGTAAGGATAGAGACAAAAGACAAGGTGGAAATAAAGACAAAGTATAGTAACAATAAACGATGATAGCTTAGAAAATTATAAACAGAATGTGGGTTACAAGTAGATGATAGCTTCCAGAGATAAGCGATAGGTAGATCGTACAGAGTTCTTGGCGAGCCGGAGTTGGAGGCGATGGTGGCATAGAAGATGAATCGACAAAGAGGCCTTGTCGGAGGGACGAGGGCGGCGAGTATAAACTTGGAAGTGGTCAAAGTCCATCATCTATAGGTGGAGAAGGGAAATGCGGAGGTAGCGAGACAGAGGGCATGTAGAACGTTTGAAACATGAGGATCTTTCTTGAAGGAGAAGAAAGAGGAACCGCCGAAAGTGGCGTCAGCGAGATGAAGTACCAATTTATGTAGGTAGAATAACATCTATAACCCCTGCGAGTTGAGAATAACCCGAAGACACATTTGGATTGCTGGTTGAGAGCTTGTCTTGCCGGAGTAAGAATATATGGTGAAATAGACACAAACTCAATGACGAACACGAGGAGGAAGATAAAAGAGAGGTTGATAAGGAAAAAGGATAGAATGAGGGATTGATCGTCTGAAACGGAGGATGACATCTGATTAATCAAATAACAAGCGGTAAGATGGCGTTATTTAAACGTTGAGGAACCTTATGATGGGAGTAAAGAGAGTGCGGCGGTTTTAACTAAATGAAAGCGGTTCTTGTGCTTTCGGCCACTCTGATACGTTGGGAGTGTAACCTGAGAGGACATGAAGGGAGGAGGCGATCTGGCTCCTTAGCATTATCACTTCCTAGGATACAAATGAAAGTATTAAATTGAGTTTGAATTTCAGCATGGAACTTTTGGAAAATAGAGAATAACTCAGCACGAGTTTTCATTAAAAATAGCCAAGTACATCGAGAATAATCATCTATAAAAGTAACAGGAGTCGCAGAAACCTAAAGGTAGACTTATCCGAAGGACCCCGAATATCGGTGGACAAACTGAAATGAGATTTTGTCGGATTGATGAACACTTTGGGAATGAGACATGAAGTATGTTTCTCAGTGACACTGACTCACACTCGATTGAGGACAAACTAGAAAGGAGGAACCATTTACGAAGCTTTGAAATGTTCGGATATTGAACTGATTGTGAATAAGGAGAGGTATCTATGGAAAGCTATGGCGATGGAAGGTGAAGACGAGTTTAAGATGAAGAGACCTTGAGATTCACGTCCTAATGCGATCGATGCGCCTCGTACTTGTCTGCAATGTGTGAGTGATCGAGAAAAAGGTAATTAAACAATTAAGATCACAAGTTAACTTACTGATGGAAATCCAATTAAAGGAGAATCGGGAACGCAAAAGACAAAAGTAGGGGTAGGAAGGAAGAGGGCATGTCGAGCGGAGTTCCTTTGGCTATAGTTTGAGATCCAGCCCAGCTAAAGTAACCATGGGTTAGGAGAGTAAAGGTAAGAAGAAACAATATCCTTGTTCTTAGGAAATATGATCGGAGGCTCGGAATCGAGAATCCAGTGCAAGGAATGTGAAGGCAATCGAGGCATTACGGTCCAGGGCGACAAGCGCGATGGATGCAGTTTGGATGCTTGAGTCTATGAGGGTATGTAGCTAATTTCTCCGATGTAATAACAACAGATGCTGAACCTTTGGTAGCCATAGAAACCAAAAAGTAAGAGATCACAGCTATAGGAAGTACGAGAAGGATGAAACGGGGCTTGAGGGCGAAACAACTCAGAAATCTGTGGAAATGTCGTTAGATTATTCGAGAAAAATCAAGAAAACCCCGAGAAGAAAAGATACGGTATCGGACACAAAATAGAGGAAAAAGTGCAGATGTAGGTGTTGGATCAAAAAACCAGGGACATAGGCTAGTAGGTCGGCGATGGCGGCTCGAATTGAGTGAAGTTCGATTGGAGTTTGTCATGGGCCCTCACTGCGTGTGAGGGCACGTCTTTGAATTTTGCAGCGGAGGGGAACTCGGGCCGACGATCTGGTGGAGTGTCCACGCACCGAAGCAAGGGTTGCTAGAAAATCTCGCTGGAAATTTTTTTTGGCGAGGGGTTGTTTTGACGGTGATTGTGGCTCCTGAGAGGCTTTGCGACGATTGTAATACGATTGGAGTGAGACACAGTCGTTGGATGGGTCGTGGAGTGTGCCTGGCGAAACCCCTAACCACAATATTCCCCGAACTCTTCTACGGTTTGATCTTTATGTTGAGAGAAGGAGTGCAGTATTCTCATTAATCTGAGGAGGAAAAATACATATATATACTCTAGTGTTAGGGTAAAAAGAAAACAAAGTTAGAGTCTAACTAGGAGACTAAAGAGAGAAGGAAAAGAATCCTAAATGGATTAGGAGACTAATCCTTAACATGAGTGAAGAAAGTCATATGATATGGATAAGAAGGAACCCAAAAAATTCTTACCTAAAAAAGTCACAAGATTTCTCGTTTCTTTACCTCTTAGAGGGAAAAAGGACAGCTTCAACAAAATCAGCTTTTATCTGTTCTGCAAATTCTTGAAGAGCAAGTATGTGGGGACACCTAGTCTGGTTACTTTGACAATTAACTAAATTTCAAATTCTGCTATTCTTCTATAAGGACCATGATATGGGAAAATGAGGCTTGGCAATACCCTTTCCTATTTGGAAGCTTACATATACAGAGAAAGGAATCTAAGGGAGGATTCGATGCTTCATTTTGATTCAATTCAGAAGGAAATGGAAAAGGGACACTAAAAAGTTTTGCAGTGC
This sequence comes from Tetrastigma voinierianum, assembly GCA_016808115.1. Classification (NCBI taxonomy): domain Eukaryota; kingdom Viridiplantae; phylum Streptophyta; class Magnoliopsida; order Vitales; family Vitaceae; genus Tetrastigma; species Tetrastigma voinierianum. Next base: position 4,617 of record JAEQBH010001319.1, read on the forward strand.
GTCATCATGGGTTTTTTTATTTTTATTTTTATAGGATTTTAGTGAAGGACTCATGGCCCATTGCGTCGATTGGGGTAATAGACACATTAGGTTTAAGATGCTATAAATATATGATGTCTTTTTTAAGGTTTAAGGGATTGAGAGGCATTGTGGGCGTCCCAGGGTTTTGTGCTTTTTCCCTAATATCTGCAATACATAAATACTCCACATTTGTTTGAGATTCTAAGATATTGAGGGGGATTGAGAGGTATTGTGGGTATTCTAGGATTTTGTGATTTTTCCATAATCGCCACAATATTCCAATACTTCAGTCATGTACCCATATTTGAGATAGTGAATTTCTCCTTCTTCGTCCTTGGCATTTCCATTTAAGTTTCCACGTTAATATGTGTGTTCATTGTTCTCGCCTTTTACTCGTTGCCTATTCTCGTTTTATTTTGTTTAACAATTAAAATTTCTATAAATTTAGAGATTCCATCAGTCTCGATTCCCTATCTAATCCCACACATGCATTTTTATTTATTTTTTAATTTTTTTGGAGAAACAAGAGATGTATTAATTATAAATAAAGAGTTCATGAGAAGGATGAGCAATCCTCTCCTTAAACTCAAAACCTTGATCAAAACAAAAACTCTTCCACCATACAAGGAGATTTATACCAAAAGGTAGATCATATTAAAATGTACAAAGATGTCATTCCCAACCGGCTAAGCTTCTTGGGTTGTTGCCCAACCCTAATGGTGTGTACATATATTGAATGCTAATTGAGTTGAATGCCACATAAAGGAGTGCCATTAAAGTTTTCAATGTAAGATGCATGAAAAGAAGAAAATAAGTGAAGTAAACCCCATAACATCTTTGATGACATCCGTTTATTCTCAAATATCCTAACATTTTTCTCTAACCACATGGTCAATTATTCAAATATTAACTTCACTTGACATAACAATGCTTTATTTTAAGCCAGGAGAGACTCATATTCTTAGATCTCTATGTAGACGGATGGCCACTTGATTGGATGGGTGGATTTACAAATTGTAATTTTTTTGAGAATTAGATGAGCAAAAAGAGACTAAGATTATGGCTGTATGTTGTTGAGTATCTTTTTTAGTTTTAGAAAATTTTTTGATTTATTTTAAGATCATTTTTATCAGAATTAGTTGATTGTTATGATATCGGTTTTACTTTTACTGAGGATTCTTAATGGAAGATCTTAAATCTAAATTTTCTTAAGAAGAAAGAAAACGGTTTGGAGTAGAACCTATATCATTTATATTTATTTTCCTTGATGATTTGGTCATTTATAGTAATTTTTTTTCTCAATAAAATTGCAAATTTTGGCAGTTTGATTTTTTTTTTTTTTGAAAGTCAAATAGAAAATTCCAAAAGTGAATTTGGTTCAATTTTGATTGAAAAATTGGATTCGGGTCTTGTAAAATTTTATAGTTGAAAAGATGAAGGAGAAAAAGTGATATGGTTTGTTTAAAAGTTTAAAAGTTGTGAAATTTATCATTGCGTTTAGAGGCTTTGGGAATTCATTTAGAGGCAAAACTTTATGGCGAATTGTTTGTCTTTCTTTGGTATGGTTTGTTTGGCAACACAGAAGTGCAAGAATTTTTGAAAACTAAGAGAGATCCAAAGAGGAGGTGTGTGAAATAGTTTACTTTTGCTCATCTTTGTGGGCTTTTTGTACCAAAGCCTTTAATGGGGTTCCTCTTTCAATTTTACTTCTTAATTAGGCAGCAGTGTGTATTTCTTAGTTTTAGCTTTGGTTTTGTAAGTTTTGTACAAAGTAGAAAGGAAATCTCTTCCTTCTCTTGTACTTCTATTGTTTAATATCAAGTAAACGACCAAACTCTCCCAAGTTCTCGCTTTATGTGACGCCAATATGAATATCCCGCTTCAACACCTCCTCACGCCGCACGCAATTCCATACCCACGCGCATGTGGAGAGTCGCAGTCCATTATGGACTTTCAAATAAACATGTAATAAATCGCAAGGAGCAGGATTCGAACCCAGACTTCCTCGCTAAACCAAGCTTTGATACCATATTAATGACCAACTCTCATAAAAGCCTTTGGCTTATAGATTCGAAGCACATGAATATCACGCTTTCATCAAATATATTTTTTTCAGTTTCGAGCAAAGAAAGTGATATTTTCCAACAAGGAAAACTGAAAAAAAACAAAAAGTTTTCATCAAAACAAAATGGTCTTAAGATAAGTGCTAAGTTAAAACTGATAAGCTTTAGAATGCCTCAAGTCATAAACCGCTGCTTGAGACTAAGGCCAAAGAATACAAGGTATCTTTTGGAAAATAATACATACATTATGATATGAGACTTATGCGTAGCCTTTTTCTTTATGTACGAGGCATGCATTTAGGATTGTCTGCTTTCTTTCTATCAGCTTTCTTATCGGTGATGTCCAAGGCATGCGCCAAACTTTCTCAACATATTTTAACACCTCATGAGTTTTGTAGGCCTTTGAAAGATTTCATGCCAACTTGTGATTTTCTACGAACTGTTGAATGATATCAATTATGAGGAATAATGGTGTGTGTGTGGAATTATTGCATAATATTATTTGGTGAGTGTGCATGTGTCTTCATTTCATGTTAACTTATGATTTTTGATGGGAGTCTTGAATAATATCAACTAATGAAGCATTATGGTGAGTGAGGTGAGGAATTTGTGTTTGCATATAAACTTATGAAGGAAGTCTCAAATGGTATCAATTTAAGGGAGGGGACTAGGATAGGCATGAGAGTGAATTTTTTTTTCCCTTCTTTCTTGCTGCAGTTGTTTCAACTTTATATATATATTTTTCTGTTCATTTCCAGAGGCTCCAGAAGGGTTTGCTAACACGTGGTTTTGATGTTATTGGCATCATTACAGCTGATGTGGAAAGCTTATGCAAGGTATTTGATAAATATCTCATCTGAGTTATTTTATCCCCTCTTCATTAATTAGATAAACATTTTTACACATAATAATCTATCTCAATTATAGGGTGTACTTGTAATAATCAATTATGTATCTTGCAATTTGCATTTCTCCTTAATGGGTTGTTATTTCTTCAATACAAAAAAAATGAGGCTTAGATAGTGTGGCGGCACTTATATTTGTAATATTTATTATGATTTTTGAAGTGTAACGTATGTCTGCAGTTAGTCAATGGAATTCATAGAAAAATGTTCTATTGGAATGACATCCTAGTTTGGCCTCAAATAAAATCGTGATTAGGATTGAATGCCGTCCATGCCCTTTGGGCTTGGCTCAAGTGGTAAAGGGTTGGGGTGGGGTTATGGGAGGTTCTAGATTCAAGTTCCCAAGTGGACACAAAAAGGAAAAAAATATTTACCTATATAAACAAGAGATTTAATGCTCAAGAGAACCTGTTGTGGATCTGCGGAAACTTCATTTTGTTCCTTCTGCGCATACTAAGCATGATGGGTCTTAGATAATTTTTCTGATTGTGAGAGGAGTGGAGATGTTGCTTTTTTTGTGGCTTTCGATAAAAAAGAGATGGGTTGGCCAGTGGAACATTTTAAGGTGGTGTCAAAGCTGGAGAGGCATCCGGAAGTTTCAAGGAGAAATCCATAGTTTTAAAAGGCGCAAGGCGCAAAGGTATCTTGGAGCCTTGAGGAGCTTTAGAAGTGAAATGTGGTTTGGGATGCACAACGTTTTTATAAAATATGATTCAAAGTATGGATATATTAATAAAAATTAAAGATTCTAATATTTATTGAAAATCTAATAAAAGTATTTAAATTATATAGATTTCTATATATAATTAGAAATTTCAAGAATATAAGTGTTTTTAAAAGAAGTTATAGTCTATAAGGTGCAGCTCTATAGTAAGACGCATGTCTTGGAAGGCGAGGCGCTATAAATAGGAAGTGGTTAGTGCGCGCCTCTTAAAACTAGGCGCGCCTCTTAAAACTATGATGGAGACTTGATAAAGGTAGTTTCATCATGTTGTTAGAATATGCTACAAATCAGATAGCCAGAACATTGGTAATTCTCTATGGTGATAAAGGTAGATGATGGGAAAATCTTATAAAAGGCGGTATATTCAGAAACAGAAATTGCTTTCAGCATTCCTTTGTTTGGTCAAGCAGAAGCTTGAAAAGTTTGTAAGAAATTGATGGTGTACTTTTGTAGGGAGAAGCGTTCTTGTGTGAGGGTTGTCATGGTGCCGTGTAAGTAAGCAAAGGTGCTGTCTTTTCTGTGGGGAAGTGAGCTGGAGCAGTACTCAGAAAGGCGAAGATTGATAGCAGGATTGGGGTGAAAGGGTAAGTGGTTAAGTAAAAGATTGACTAGAGGAGTATGGATGTCTATAACTTTTCATTTTTCAAAAGGTTGTTCTTTGTGAAGCCCTTTGAAAGGGTTGTCTAGCTTTAAGAGCAAGGGAGGATGTTTGTGAAAGGAGGCCTTTGTACGATTTTAAGAAGATGGTTGCCTAGAGGAAACATAGAGGTCCTTGGAAGATTCAAGTTGGGAATGGATCTAAGTGAGGGGCATTCCTTTCCATTTTTGGTCAAAGCGTTTGTTGAGAATCATAGGATATTCTAGAACATCCTCCCCGATTTATTCCCTCTATTTCCCGTATAACATTTCTTCCTTTTTGTACTTGATTTAGTTTCCCCTTTATGTCTTCCGATGTATACAAGCAGGTGGTAGCTCAGAATACCAATCTATTCCAACTAATAAGAAAAGCATCCTTTCTTATACTTCTTCACATGGTATGAGAGCCATGGAAGGTTCGGGTTAGGGCTTCGCCATGTTCTCAATTCCGGCAAACCACTTAATGGTTGTGTCTTATTCTGGCCATCACAACCTTTGTCCCAGGAAGCTCCAGAAGTCCTTCGCCGCCTTTAGACCTCCGCAGTGCTGGAAAAACTCAAAGGATCCCATTCCTACGCAAGAACCCCATCATCGGGTTCGTCGTCTCGATCCACACATGCCTAAGAGGCAACCCCAAGTGACAACCGCGGTATCACGCGCCTCCACGCGTGTGACTTCTCATCTATGGCAGCCACCACGCCGCCAGGGGTGGCGATGGCCAAGTCTCCCAGCCACCGCTCTTCTCCTGCCTTACGGTCCCCCCACCCTAGTCCCTCCCAAATTTCTCGTTTCTCCATTTGAGGCCTACATCTGGGATTTTTGACCTCTTTTCTCTCTGATAGGCTATGAAACCCTAGATTTCTACAGATTTCGTGGCCTACCTACTACTATATAGTGACTATTCTCTATTTTTTCGAGGCTTAGCATCATACACAAGCTTTTCTCACCTTCTCGGTTGCATTTTTTGGCCTTGGTACTTGGTCTCCTTGCTGATTTTGTTGATTTTTCCCACTATGGCTGAAAAAGCTTTGAGCTTTTCTTCGTTTATGTTTGGAACTCCCATAATAACTGTCAATCTACTCAAGGGAAGTGATAACTATCGGTCTTGGGTCAATTCTATTACATTATGGTGTACTGGAAATGGTGTTGAAGACTATCTTACCTCTACAGAGTTTAGTGTTGAAAAAGGTAAACGTTCTCAGTGGCGGAAACATGATGCTTTACCATGTAACATTCTTCGCAAATTCCATGTGAGCCAAACTCGACATCTGGGATTATCGCATATGTTAAATTTTTCGACCTAAGAAAATAATTTATATTCCAATGATGTTCAACGCTTCTACCGTGTCATCTCCTCCGTCGATAGTCTGGAATGGAATTATCTTCCTTTGTCAAGGAATGTCCGATTGAAGAACGAGCCTTATCCGTCCCGCCTAGGTCACCGATGCCAAGACCTACTGGCCTAACATGGATCAAATTTTATGATCCTTACCTTTATTAAACTCGCACAGATTTCACAACATCCGGGAACGATCCTCACCCTACTTACTATCCTAACCCTTTGATGAAATTTTGCTCAAGCATTCCCGCTCATCCACGAATCCTGGTCTCGCCCTCTCGAGGTTTCCTAATGAGACTTTGTAATGCTTCGTCGATCTCACCGCGTGATTCTTGGAGTATTCAGGCCAGACCGGTGCAGGCCATCGACCCCATTATACCCCATCGTAATAGACCGTCACATTCGAGATATTTATGTTCGATTACCTTTCTCACTTTTCTGTCACCTTGGACTGGAGTACGGGGAGGATGATTGACATAGGACGTGAGTCTCAAGGCCTTTATCATCTCAGTTTGGCCCCATCTTCCACCGTATGCGCTTCAACGGATGAACCTCTTCTCTTCCATCGTTGTCTCGATCATCCGAACACTTCCAAGCTTCGGAAGATGGTGTCTCGCTTTTTCAGCTTATTTTCACTAGAGTGTGAGTCATGTCATCTTGGAAACATATTCGTGTTTTGTTCCCTAAGTGCTTAGAGTCCCGACCAAGTCTCCTTTTGAGTTCGTTCACACTAATGTTTGGGGTTCGTCTCGAACTGCATCTACTTTAGGTTTTCGGTATTTTGTTACATTTATTGATGATTTTTCTCGTTGTACTTGGCTATTTTTAATAAAGAGTCAAATTGAGCTATTTTCAGTGTTCCAAAAATTATTTGTTGAGATTCGCAATCAATTTCATACTTTTGTTCACATCTTACACAGTGATGATGCTTTGGAATACCACTTTACCCCTTTCTCTGCCTTTTTACTCTCCCATAGGATTCTTCATTAGTTTTTTTGTGCCATACTCACAAACAAAAATGGGGTATGAGTGTAAGAATCGCCACTTAGCTGAGATAGCTCGTGACTCTTCTCTCTTCCACCACAGCTCCTCAACTTTTCGGGGGATGCCATCTTAACGCTCTACTATTTGATCAATCGTATGCCTCTTCTCTGCATCAGATCGGGATCCCCATTCCCTGCCTCTGTCCTAATCAACCCCTTTTTTGTCTCCCTCCGTGTGTTTTCGGCTACACTTGTTTTGTCCACATACTCACTCCTGGCCAAGATAAGCTTTATGCTAAGGCCGTGAAGTGCATCTTCCTTGGTTATAAGCCTTCAACGCAGTTACCGTTGCTACTCCCGATACACATTGATACTTCGTTTCCGTTGATGTCACCTTTTTAGAGCACTCTTCAATCTTCTCTTCCCCTCCGCTTTCTAGTCTCGAGGTTTTATCTCTACCTCTCATCTTTCCCCTTTTGGCCTTCTCCTCCGAGTCCCCTACTACTCACTCCTCGACTGCTATTGTGTTTATAGTCGCTCAGGTCCCACCATCACCCCGATGACTCATCTCCGCGGGTGTTCTCCTCCACGACGTCTGGCCTTGCCTTCAACCGCTGATCCCATTTATACTCGAAAAGGTACTGCCTCTCGTAATGCCCATCCCATTTATACTTTCATGTCTTATCATCGCTTATCCTCACCATATTCTCGCTTTTATTTCCACTCGGTTTTTGTTTCTCTTCCTAAGATCGTATACTCTGCGCCCTTCTCATTCGGCCGGAAAAGTAATGGTTGAAGAAATGTCTGTTTCAGATTCTACAAGACTGACCTAGTCCCCTTACTTGTCGACAAGTCCCTTGTTGGTTTCCTTGAGGTATATAATGGCAGATTGGTCCCATGGTGGAGTGGATCGCCCTTAAAAGCTCGCTTGGTTGCCAAGGGTATACCTTCCGATATATGACTGAATATTATGACATTCTTTTTCTCTTGTCACAGACTTACTTCCGTCTGTCTTCTCTTGTCTCGTGGTCGCTATGAGCTCGCCCCTCAGACGCTTGACATCAAGAATGCATTTCTCCGCGACCTCGCCTGGGGAGGTGTGATATATGGAGCAACCGCCTAGGATTTGTTACCGTATTAGATGTTTTCACTAGCTTAATAAGGCCCTTTTGAGTTATGAGCTCTGGTGTTTTGCTAATGAGAGGGATTGCCTTTAGAGGAGAATTATTTGCACGAAGTTTAGGGAGGAAAGGGGGGTTGGCGCTCTTGTGACGCTCGAGGTCCTTTTGGGACATGTAGTTGGAAAGATATTAGAAAGGAAGGGGAGTCCTTTTCAACACTCGTATTCCCTTTAGGGAATGCACGTAAGTAGATGCTCTTCGGGAAGAATGTTCGTGGAATGTGACACTTTCTCATAGCTTTCCTTCTTTGTATTCATTGACACCATAAGGAGGCCTTTCTTGGTTTCTTATTTTCTCAGAGTCTTCAGTGAGATCGGGGTGGTCCCTCGTTTCTCTAGATCTTTCAATGATTGGGAACTAGAGGAGATTCAAAATCTTCTTCTAGTCTTACACACGAAGAGAGTTTTCCTTAATTAGGAGGACTTGCTGCTTATGAGAGAGATTAAATATGGGCGCTTCTCGGTGAAGTACTTTTATAAGACATTGGACCAGAGTCAGACTTTGTTATTCCCTTTCCGCTTTGTTTGGAGTTCTTAGGTTCCCTCCAAGATCAATTTTTTTTGCTTGGGAGGTCTCCTGGGGTAAAGTGTTGGCTCTAGATCAATTGCAAAAAAGGGGAAGAGGTTTGGCTAATAGATGCTACCTTTGTTGCAATGAAGAAGAGACGGTTGATCACTTGTTGATTCATTATTCTTAGGCCTCGGAAAGTGCTACGGGATTTGCTTTTAGCCATTTTTGGGATTAGCTGGGTCTTTCCTTTCTCCTCGCTGTGGGACCCTTCTTCGCGTGGTTCCTTTGTGGGAAAGAGACGTAAGAAAGCTTGGATGACAGCTCTCCTTTGCATATTTTGGACAATTTGGCACGAAAGAAATAGGATTGTTTTTGATAATATGGATTTCTGAATCGATGAAATTGCCAGGTAATCTTGGTCTTGGACAAACCTATATATTGCTGATAGACCTAGATCTTTAGTTGATTTTTTTGACTTGGTTGGGTTGTACATGAGTTGGTGAGGGTATAGTTGAGGGTAGGTAGGTTTTTTCTCCTCTTTATCCTTTTGTTCCCTAGTCTTTTGCATATCTTCTCGTATACCCGGGTTGTCCTGGGGTTCTTTTTGATGACTTAATATATTATTGCTTTTACCCATAATAAAAAAACATTTGACTACCTCTTCATAAGTGGAAGGAACATCATCATCATCATCATCATCTACAATTCGAAGTTGCAGAGGCCGCAATATTGGTAAATTGAGGAGGTCTACGAATATCACGTCTTGGCCTATTAACTGCAATAGACTCATGTTGCTATTGAGTAGAACCTTTTCCACCATCTCATACATCCTCCTTTTTCACAAGAGTACCAACATTTGTCTCAACAAATGTAACTGGGTTCAATGTCGTCGTTTCAAGCTTCATCTACTATTGAATATGCTCCACCTATTGCGGAGTACCATTTCTTTATCATAGAAAACTCATAAAATATCACATCTTTGTTGGACATAATCTTACTTGAACTAATCTTCCTGTATACTCTTTTTTTGGTTATACTACTCTTTTATCGGTAAAAAAATAATAATAATCTTTCTTGAACTTGGACACCAAAGACGATATCCTTTGATTCTTGAAGAAAACCCTAAGAATATTGCTTTCTTAGCTCTAGGATAACTTAGAATCTTTCACATGATAATATGTACATAGCTTCAGAATCTTTCACATGATAATATGTACATAGCTTCAGATGCTAAGTTGTTTTTTCCTCGTCATTGTCTTTGTATCTAGGTGCTCTCCATGCCCTTTGTATGCCTTTTTATGGGAATTGCATTTTTATATACACTTCATTGTTTGCCCTTTTGTATGCCTTTCTTAGCTCTATGTATGTATTTATTTATGCATTTATTTATTTATTTATTTAAGCTGATGTAGATAATGAGCTTGGTTGATGAAAAGTTTTTATAGTACATGATTTTAGCAGTGACATGGGATTCTAACTGCTTGTTTTATTGATTTAATAGAGAACTGCATTTCGCTCAAAAAAAAAAAAAAAAAAAAAGAGAACTGCATGGGGCTTTTCCCTGTTGATTTATTGATTGAGTAGTTTTCTTGCTTGAATGCCAATTTCATTGGCTGGTGCATACAAATTTTGTTTATATGCAGTATATTTTGTTAATGGGATATGTTTAAGTTGTGCTTGCTATTGATCTTTGGGATGATTATGTTTTAATTTGCAGGGTCTACTAGGGCCAAAAGCATTGATGAGTGCTAATTATCTTAAACAAGAAGCAGCAATAAATTCTTTGTCAACTTTGATGTCTATAATACCCGAAGATACCTATATAGAATTTGAAAAGGTTACTTCATAGATATCTCATATACACATCTGACTAGCCAGTGTCTCATATTGGTTGTTGATGACTGAAATTTCCTCATTCTTCTTTCCAGCACTTCAACAAATTTCCAGATCGGCAGTCACATGATACAATTTCGGAAAATGACATTCAGGTTTGTTCATGATTGAATTTTACTAATATTATTCCTATATCAATATATATCTACAAGTTACCTATAAGAAAATCAATTAATATATACAAGCCTTGAAACGATAGAGAGTTGTGTGCTTTGATATAACAGATCTATTGTCTCTTAGAAAGCAGAAATAAATTTGTTATCAATTCATGGATTTTAAATTTAAATTTATTGTATTTGGCTCCTTTCACCTTTTTAAAGGCTTGGTTTACTAAATATCTGATAATTCTTATAACAAACAGATGACTGTTTAAACTAACATAAACTGTTCATGTAGAGGCCCAAAATTTTTTCACGGTTCCTCACTCCTTAATTTTCTGTTCTTTTAATCAGTTCTCATTATCTCTGTTTTTTATGGCTCATAGTTACATTTACTTGTATTATAATTTTTGAAGTTCTCATTTCTGCTCCTTTTTTTTCTTGTGTTGTCTCAAGATTTTTCACACTCCTGAAGGAATGCTTTCCAGTGAACAAGGTGTTTATGTTGCTGAGTCAGTTGCCACCAAAAATACGAGACAAGCAAAGGGCCGTTTCCGAATGTATGATGATCAAGATGATGGGGTAATCCTGGATGCTTCTTCACTTTGACGGTGTAGTATTCTACATTATGTTTTTTAATTGTACACATGTTTTTCTCTCTATAGGAACATATTAATTCCAGCCATTCTGTAAAGAAAGTGGTTAATCATTCTGGAAGGAAAGAGACAGCTAGTAGAGAAGTCACTGGTGTCGGGAAAAAAGACATTGGGAAGTCAACAAAGAAAGCTGGCATGTGCCATTGCTGTATTTCTGCTTGCCCATTATACTTGTTTTTAATCAAGCCTATTAGAGGAATGTATGTCTTATTCAAGATCAAATGGTTACACTCAGATGTGTTATTTTACTTTTTTTTATCAATCTAGATAAAGGAAAGACTGCAAAAGAAGAGGTAAGTAACGAATTGCTACTTAGGGAGGGAGGCATCCATACGCCAGAAGGTTGGGTGTTATAAAGAAGAACCTTTCTGATGCTGAGAGCTCTTAAAAGATGGCTACGAACCCAATATTTATGCGACAGTCAATTACCTTTCACTGGTTGGTATTTCACAAACAGTTTCTTGATTATTTTCTTTATTTATTTTTTGTTTTATTTATATATTTTTCCTGATGCATAAATAGCCTTTTTCCCATCTCAGCAAGTCATACATGTCAACAAAGAATGTTTTTCAGCCGTAAGATGTTCTTTTTACTGATTGGGTTGTAAGATACCCATTTAGACACTTGAAGGACTGTCCACCTTTACTCGTTGAAACATTTACATAATAATATCATGTGGTTTTGTTGTGGAACTGAGTGCATCCATGGCTTCTTTGTCCTATCACAATCTATTAAGATTTCATTGGTTGATTCTTTACTATCTTTACAAAAACTATATTAATGATTGTCCACCCTCTCTTTTTTTGATTGACTATAGTTAAGATCTTTATCAATACCATTTCTATTCCCAAAAAAGGAAAAAACACATTCTTAAAGGTGCTTGAGACCCTCAAATTTCCCTTGCTAGGAACACCATTTTGGTTTCAGCACAAGAGGATTGTTATGCCATGGTACACTATCTTCTCCTTCTTGCATTCTCATCGAATAAATAAGTTCCATAAATTGGGTTAACACCCCTATTTCCCAATCGTGAAAGAGTCTTATGAATTGTACTACTAATGGTTTCCATTTCTCTCTTCCCATAAATCTAGAAGTTTAACATTCTAAGTAGAAGCTGGTTGCAACAAGAAAAGCTGATGCAGCACCAAAAGAAAATGCTTAGAAGAACAGAGTATGATTGAATAACTCTAGGAATCACTCCTAGAAACCCTAGGCTTCACACCAAGGGCTCTTTGTATCACACAAAGATTGAAATAACTCTAGAAATCACTCCTATAAACCCTAAGCTTCACACCATGGGGATCTTTTTGTCACACAACGACAATTTCAGATTTGGGTGGAAAATTCTGTTTTTCTTTCATTCATTTTTTAAGAGTGAAAACACCTATATATATCTATATAGGTTTTTCTAGGGACTCAACTTTTTGGAACTACCATTTAGTAAAGTATGTAACTAGGAACTAATAACTTTGACTGACTACTAAAGACTATTGGAAAATCGAATATCACTTAAGGACCATGGAAAATGACAACTATTGGAAAATGACAACCATTAGAAATGATACTAACTTGTGGCAATTGTCACCAACCCCTTATATAAGATCTCAACTAAGCCCCTTATCATCCAAAGAGTGCCAAATTAAGATTTGGGCTTTGGAGCCAATTTCTTTACGTTTGTGATAGACTTTTAAAGGTGGATGCCACTTGCCTCCATCAAAAGCCTCTTTTGAAAGATTTTCTCCTACCCATTTTTTTTGATTGATAAGAAGCATTTCTCCTACCCATTTGTCCCACCAATATTTAGTTCACTTTCCATTTCTAACTTGAATGGTTGTCCTAGGTCTAAAGTCTTCTGAGGTGAGGTAATTTAAAAGGTGTGTAACCACTCCCTTAAGTTATAGCACCTTACGTTCGGGCACCATCGCGGTGCCTTATTGAAGAGATGCACCTTGTTGACTTTTTCACTTTTACTGTTAAACTCTTTTGGCTGGTTAGAATTTTTAATTATATATTGAAATTTATATAATTTCATTACTTTTTTATTGAACAAGCTTATGTATCGAGAATTTCTAATCAGTTAGGATTTCAAATCATATTCTCTTTAAATTGTTATGCATCCTAGTTCGGCATTTCACTTCACTTAGGCACCCTTTCCTACCTCACGCCTCTGGGGCTCATGTGAGACTTTCTTTGTGCTACTTTTTGCACCTCTTAAAACTATGCTCAAAAGAGTCTTTTGAATTGCACCAACTAATGGCCATCCATTTATGAATCCTAGCCACTCCACAAAGTCCAACATGGATGAACAATCATTTGTTGATATGCAAACCCATTCCAACCCAATATACATTAAAGATTATTTAATTGCTTCGTCAACTTTTGCAGTATTATTGAAAACTTTTCTATTTCTTTCCCTCTTCATGATCCTCAGTGGGACAATGTAGAGAATTTTCAAACTCTTTTTCTTTCTTTTCCAGAAGGGATTCATACCATTTTAAAAGGGAACCCTTTCATCAAAGAATGAATCAGCTATTGAACACCTAAAAGAGCATGAATCAGTTGTCATAATATGACCACTTTAAGCAATGAAGGACATCGTTTTTTCTTCTTCGCATTTGTGCATTGTATTATGGAATGTCCAATCTCTACTCGCCATTCTTTACAGAATTCAAGGTGATAACATGAAATTTTAGTGGATTTTTTTGTCTGAATCGCAGGTAGGGATTGTCGGGCTTTGCTCGCGGTGTAGGCTTTTATTTTGCAGCTATTTTCTCGCTTGATGTTTTTCAGTACTCCATCTGCCCATTCTCAGACACCGATGCAAGGTCGTGAGGTCACCACAATCAACTATGGAATAGTTGATTGATAAGTCGATGGAATGAAGACGCCACAATCAACTATGAAAAGGTTGATTGATAAGTCAGGGATAGTGAAGACGCCACAATCAACTATGGAAGGGCTGATTGATAAGTCGATGGAATGAAGACACCACAATAAACTATGGAAATGTTGATTGATAAGTCGATGGAATGAACGCTACGGAAAAATCCGATAAGTTCAAAAGTTCTTTGGAGAACCAAAGAGGAGAAAACTCTCACAATTTTTAATTCATATTCTGCTGTATAATTACATTATAAACATGCTTTTATATAGGCTACAAACTAGAAACGAAATAAAAACAAAATATCTACTGCCATTTTAACCTAAATCACACCTAAAACAAGAAAAGGAAACAAATCTAAATAAAAATAAAGTAAGGGAAATAAATAAACTAAAAGGAAAGTAAATAACTTGTCATGCAAGCCATACAATATGATCTAGAAAACATCCCAAATACGTCTAGATTCTTCTAGAACTTGAATTAGCATATTGAGTGCATCCTTAATCTTCTTTCCTTCTGCTCTCAAAACCTGCCTTTTTGGAACTTTAACTGCAACCTTAGAAGTCATGTCTTGACTTTGCTTCATATACTCCTAGTGTACTTCTTGGAACCTCTTGGTTCTTTTTTGATCAATATATTGCTTTTTATCGATAAAAAAAAAAATTGCCGAACAATTTTGTTCTCTCTCAGGAGGTGTATAAGAGAAAGGGACAAAATACGAGGCTTTCTTATAAGACTCACTAATGCCTAGTTATGAATCAGATGGGAAGGATCAGAGTTAATGGTGCTTGGGTGCAAGAGGGGTAGGAGATGATGGGAATTAGTGGAGCCTATAAACGCCGGTTGACATCTTCGTGGGACTAGCAACCTTGTTTAGATGCGCTAATTTCAAAGCAGTAATTTAATGGTGGAAGCTAATGAGCTGGAGAAGCCTTTCTCTTAAGAAGTCTTCATGACTTTGTCAGATTTCAATGGAGACAAAGTGCTAGGTCTTGATGGCTTTCCAATGGGGTTTTGGCAATTTCTTGGGATTTTGTGAAGGAGATGTTATGAGATTGTTCAATGTTTTCCATGAGTGAGGATGAGTGCCACTTTTACTACTATGATCCCAAAAAGGGAGGTACTGAGGATTTAAAAGACTTTGTGGACAAGAAGCTTAAGTGGGAGAGGGTTGTTGGGGA
Organism: Tetrastigma voinierianum; assembly: GCA_016808115.1. Classification (NCBI taxonomy): domain Eukaryota; kingdom Viridiplantae; phylum Streptophyta; class Magnoliopsida; order Vitales; family Vitaceae; genus Tetrastigma; species Tetrastigma voinierianum. The sequence goes on from JAEQBH010001319.1 coordinate 19,688, forward strand.
GCAAACGGGTGGCAACTCACACATTTATTTTTTGGGCAGACGGGCTAATTTTAGTATTCTACAAAGACTCGAGGGATCAACTAGCCACTCTAAGTCGATCTTGTTATGGCTCAAGCTATTTTTATTTGAGAATCAACTCTGGAAAACCGAATTCTCTTCGTAGGGAAAGTGGAGAGACTGGAAGACTCGCCTCGAGTTTGAATGACAAGGGAACTCTTCAACATTCCTAGGCCTCCTACTAGATATAAGGCATAATTCTTTGCAAGTTTGGGATGGGTGGAAGAAAGGTTCAAAAAGAAGTTAGCTCTATGGAAGAGGCAGTAAATGTCCAAAGGGGGAAGGCTAACCTTCATAAAAAGCACTCTAATGAATATGCCATTTACACCATGTCCCTGTTCCGGGTTCCTAAAGTGGTGAAGGTTGGGGATTGAGAAGATTTAGATGGATTTTTCAGGGAGGGAAACTTGGATAGAAAAATCCATATGATAAAGGGCACAAATGGTGTTCCACAAGAAAAGGAGGCCCGAGTATTCTCGTGAGGCTCTGTCGACAAGGCTTTCCGACAAATGGAATTGAGACTTGTCAGTGGAGGATAATTCCCAATCTCGGAAAAAATCTTTATCAATATGGAAATATGGGTTAGAAGAAGCGTTGGTTCTCAAAGGAACCAAACGAAGCTAGTGGGCTTATGGAAAGATATAGTAGCGAGAGGTCAACATTGAAACAAGATTGCAAATTATTCTCGTGATGGGGTGATAAGATTGGAGGATAATGGTGCAAGGAAAGTTCATTGTGTGATTTGTTTCCACGCTTATATGCTATGGATGATTCTAAAGGGGCGCGGTGGAAGAAGCTCATAATGAAGTGAGAGGAGAAGTGTGGTTGAATTCTGAGATTTATTAGATCTTTCAATGACTGGGAGCTGTATGACCGTAGATTTATAAGCTTGATAAATAGCAGGAAAACAACTAGGAGTGAAAGAGGTAAAATTTTTTGGATGGTGGACAAGAATGGTTAATATTTAGTTAAAGCTTGCTATAAGCAAATGGAAGGTGAAGTTTCAAGCATTATTCGGAAGGCCTACTTTGGAATAGTTGTATCCCCCCTAAAGTAAGTTGTTCATGTGGGAGGTTTGGTGGGGTAAGGTGCTGACCTTGAACCAACTAAAGAAAAGGGGCTTCTAGCTAGCAAATAGATGCTCTCTGTGCCACAAAGATGAAGAGAGTCTTGAACACCTTTTGATACACTTCCCTAAAACAAAACTAATGCCTTAAAGACCTAGAGAAGTATAATTTCCCAATCAATCCCCTCAAAGTACGTGTTCTTTGCACTAAACAAAGCTTCGATAATCATTGCAAAGTGGGTGGGATGGATCGAGTGGTTTATCTCTATAGCTAGCTTTTCTGTTTTGATCAATGGAGTTTCGACAGGCTTTTTCCCTAGCTCCAGAGGGTTGAGGCAATACATCCCGCCCTCCCATTCCTTTGTTACAAATAGAAGTGCTGGAGCATCCCTCCTTCAAGGGCAATTGGTTGTGTGGTCATATCCTGGCTGTAGAGATCTATGGTAGAGGTCCTTAATGTTTCCCCACTCCTTATGCCCCGATGATACAGATACAATTGTCTTTTTGTAAGGCTTCTACCTGATCAAATTGCTTTCCGAGTTTGGTTATTCTAGTCGCATTCAGTCGAGGATTAACTAGGACAAGAGGAGCTTAATCTCGTGGAATGGTGGAGAATGCGACAGTTGGTGACATAGGATCGTTGTCGTTAGGAGCCTTCCTCTACCTTTTGGGCCTTCCTTTTAGCAAGAACCCAGCAATTGGTGACCATGTGGGGATGGAGTGGAGGAAAGATTGTGTAAAAGGCTTGCTCACTGGAAAAGAAGTTTTATTTCCAAAGGAGGTAGGATTACTCTTATTCAAAGCACTCTGGCCAGTATGCCAATTTATCAGGGTGTCTCTTGCTTGGATGCCTAAGGTAGTGGTTTTGTGCTTAGAGAAAATCCAAAGAGACTTCTTGTGGGGAGGGGGAACCTTAGACAAGAGGCCTCATTTGGTCAAGTGGAAGAAGGTATGTACAGATAAAAGGCAAGGCGGGCTTAGGGTTTGAAACCTATCAGTCATGAACAGAGCTTTGCTTGGGAAATGGCAAGGGATTTGCTTTGACCTATAGCACTTTGGAATGTGATCGGGCTCTAAGTATGGTATCGAGGCTCATGAGTGGAGGTTAGGGAGGCCCAAGGGCCATTTGGTGTGGGTTTTTGGAAGGAAATTCTGAAAGAAGTAGTTTGAGTAAGCAAAAATTGGAGATTCAGAATAGGCAAAGGTACTAGAGTCAAATTGGAATCGATCACTGGGTGTGGTCCCAAGCCTGTTGTTCTTCCCTGGGCTCTTTGAGCTACGGCCAACAATAGGAGATCGTGGGTTGAGGTGTGGGGTCAGCAAATGGTCAAGGTAGTTGGAACCCTTATGTCATGGGGCTTTTAATGATCGAGAGTCAGCATGGTTGTGAACCTCTTGAATGTAGTGCAGAATGAAATGGTCAGCTCTAGTTTGGATAAGTCTTTTGGAAGGGGGGAAAAGGCGATGTTTTCCCTGTCAAGGGTATTTGGGTCCCATGTGCTCCAACCAAGACTACCTTTTTTGCTTAGGGCAAGGTCTTCATGCTCGACCAATTACAAAGGAGGGGGTGGTAGCTTCCCAATAGGTGTTTTCATGTTGTCGTGTTGAAGAGAGCGCGCAATGTTCTTTTGCCAGTTCGCTTTGGGATATCTTTTTTCCTCTATTTAGCATTCAATGGGTTTTCCCTTCGTCAGTCAAGGAGGCTCTTATTAGCTGGAGGGGTCTTGTTATGAGCAAAGAGAAGAAGAAACTAGAAATCAGTTCCGTTGTGCATTTGTTGGTCTATTTGGAAGGAGAGGAATTGTATAACATTTAGAGATGGGAGTCTAGGTGTTCAGAGATTGCAGAATTCTTTTGTTTATAATTTATGGAGCTGGAATAGGTTGTATTTTGGAGAAGAGGGCTCTTCTCTTAGGGAATTTGAGTGGATGACATCCACTCTGAGAGCTGGTCTGTGGTTTTACATTTCCCAGCTTTTTCTTGGGGGTTGCCTCTGATATATATCCTGTATACCTTCTTCCTGCTTTGCAATATGCTCTGCTTATTTATCAAAAAAAAAAAAACTACATTGTAAGAGATGAAATTTAACATCATCCATCAAATGCAACAATTACTTTAATGATTCCAGTCTTCCAGCACTGGCTCAAAAAACAAGCACTACTGTTAAACCTTTTAATTAATTTTCTTGCCTCTCAAAAAATTCATTTGTAAATTTCTGTGTTCTCATAGCTCACAGCTATATCTGAATCTGCTCGAGAGAATAGAATCTTTATTTATTCAGTGTTTCTTTTCAGTTGTGGTCTGCTTGCATCTACGGTAACAAATCCATTGATGTTAACTAACTTAAATTCTTCATCCAATATCAGGTTAAATTTGCTGAGCCTTTACTACGGTCACCTATTGTAAGTGATGTGGCCTATGAAACCATGGTGAAGCTTGCTAGGTGTACTGCTTCTCCTCTCTGTAATTGGGCCCTAGACATTGCTACTGCTTTACTTCGCTTAATCGTGGATGAGTAAAGTTCATGTTTTATTGAACTAATCCCATCAGTTGATGAAGGATGCCAATGAAGACTATCATTGGGTCTTTTTGAGCGAATAATAAGTGGTTTATCAGTATCCTGTAAATCAGGTCCTCTTCCAGTAGATTCCTTCACTTTTGTGTTCCCGGTAACTTTTCCTCCACGACGGTTTTTATAGAAATTTTGAATATCAGTTTATGGTGCTTTTCTTTTGTTTATCTCTTTTTTCTTTGCTCTCAGATAATGGAGCGGATACTTTTATCCCAAGAAGACAGGACTGTGCTGATAATAAAAGCCTATTCTTTATCTACATATGGATCCCATCCTGCCACTTCCTAGGCTTCGAATGTTATCAGTTACCTCTCTTTCACAGACCCATTCTTTGTTTCTAACATTTCATCATTGGTTGCCATATTCATTCTCTTCCTTTATGCAGGTTCTGTATCATGTTCTTGGTGTTGTTCCAGCAACAGCATCTATTGGTCCTGCACATTGAATGAGTTGTGTCTGGGTTTGCAACAGATGAAGTGGCACCTGTACTTGCTTAACTTTCTCCTTATTTGCCTTTGTGAGGTTTTTTCATGGCATTTTTGAATCTCTTGATATGCATTTTTACAGGCCCTGTATGGAGTGTATGCCAAAGATGTTCATGTAAGAATGGCTTGCTTGAATGCCATAAAATGCATCCCAGCTGTCTCTGGCTGTTCTCTTCCTCAGAATGTTGAAGTTGCGACAAGCATTTGGATTGCTTTACATGATCAGGAGAAGGTTTTGAAATCTATTTATCCTCATAATGTTTAGTTGGCATCTGAGTTCCCTACTAATAGTTAAAGTTATATTATGCTGCTACTTTAGTCATAATGTCAGTTACTTTGTTGTCATAATGTTCCTGCTATTTCAGTCGGTTGCAGAATTGGCAGAGGATATATGGGACCGCTGTGGGTATGACTTTGGGACTGATTATTCTGGCCTTTTCAAAGCACTTACCCATATCAACTATAATGTTCGTTTTGCTGCTGCGGAGGCATTAGCTGCTGCTTTAGACGAATATCCAGATACTATACAGGTTAGTATGATTTTCATTTTTCTCTTGCAGTCTGCCAGTGGTTTGGTTTCTGTTTCTTATGGTTTGGTAATATTTTCAGGAATCCCTTTCAACTCTTTTTTCTTTATACATTCGTGATGTTGGCTTTGGTGAGGAAAATGTTGATGCGGGTTGGATAGGCAGACAAGGAATAGCATTGGCCTTATATTCTGCAGCAGACGTTCTAAGGACCAAAGACCTTCCTGTCGTAATGACATTCCTAATATCACGGGCACTGGTAAGCCTTGTTTTATGTTTCTGATTATAACTTTCTTAATGATTCTTTATCATTTGGTAGACTGTGTATGTTGAACGAGATGAACATTTTAGTTTGGGCTGAAATAGTCTTGACAGTGGAAACCTTGATCTTGTTTAATAATTTCCTAAGGAATGGTAGTTCAGCCAGTTATTTTTTTTGACAGGAAGATCTCTCTTTGTGTGCCTTCGTACCTTAAACATCCACACACCACCTGATAAAAAGAAACAGAGAAAGACTTAGACTTATATCTTTTCTTATAATTATCTTTTTTATCTTTTTAGGATGTTATTGTGATGAATGAGCTTGTTATAGCCTTACTGTAAACCCTTGTAGCATTGCTGGATGTAATGATAGCATGCCACCATATTAACTGTAACACTGTTGTTTCCATCATAATTCTGTTTGCTTAGAGATAAAAAGAGCCTAGATCCTCGATGGATGGTTGAATTTAATATACTCTCTTGATTGTGTCAAGAATTTGATGAGATTATAAACACTGCTACTAATTTGTGAATGCATCTGATGTTGCAGGCTGATCCAAATGCAGATGTTCGAGGAAGAATGATCAATGCTGGAATTCTTATTATTGATAAGCATGGAAGAGATAATGTATCCTTGTTATTTCCAATCTTTGAGAACTACTTAAACAAAAAGGTTAGTATCTGTTTTTAGCGAAAATCCTATTGACTCAAAATAATTGCTGGAGATCTTTCTTTCTCTTTGATAAAATGTTCATTGATGTGTCAGTCCTAAATATAAGGAATGCACATTCCTAATATGGCAACATTGCAAAACTTCCTGGATGTTTTCATTTATTTGTTTTCTTTTGCCCAGGCTTCTGATGAAGAAAAATATGATTTGGTGCGAGAAGGTGTAGTTATTTTTACTGGAGCTTTGAAAACAAACGGCAAAGGTATAAGTTTATGGTTCTTCCTTTCTTGGGAATAATTTGGCATCCTTCTGGTATTCTAGTTTAACATCAACATCTATATTTTTTAATAGGATGATCCTAAAGTCCATGCTGTGGTAGAGAAGTTGTTGGATGTGTTGAACACTCCATCAGAAGCAGTTCAACGGGCAGTCTCAACGTGCTTATCTCCACTGATGCAATCAAAGCAAGTATGTTACATGAGAAAGGATTTGGGATGTTTTCCATGATTCTTTATTTTTATTTTTACCTTTCGTTTCTGCAAAGGTCTAATTTTCTTGATACTCTTTATGATACTCCCTCAAATTTGTCACCTCCTAATGAAAAGAAAAAAAAAACAATTTGAACATCCTAAAGTATTACCTGGTATATCTAGTTACTTCTGCCGTTCCTTCATGGTTAGCCACATCTCATGACTTCTATTTTCTGGGTCAGCAATTTCTCATGAACAAGGACATTGTCATGGTTTCTGGTGTTCAATATGAATTTGAAATGTCAACCGATGGTCTGGCTTTTGTGGTCATTTGTTTGTTGTGGGTTTATAACAAGGGAATAAAGGCTGCATAAAACTGTGGTGGTTATGATTTCAGAAGATGAAATTGGTTATGCTGCAATCTTCCTTTCTTCTTTCCTTTGCACCTTAAGATAATTTTGGGTTCTTTTGGCATTGGGAGCTACTACCTTTTTGGAAGCTGCCTGTTATGACTCATTTGAGTCGGATCGCTAAGTTACAACTTTGCCTTGTGGGTTTATAACCGCAGGCTCCTCCATGATAGCTAACTCCAAGGGTGAGTTCTACCAAAGTGGATGTAACACTGCCCTACCTCTACCATAGTTTCTTGTCCTTGTCCATCTGTGGGTAATATTTCTTTAAGCCTCAAATTTTTTCAAATATTTTTTTCTTGACCTAGCAACAATTGTTTGGACCACCTCTTGATTCATTGTCCTTTAGTGCAGGGTTTTGGGCAGCCCTCATTTCCATCCCTCAAATGGACTGGGTCTGTCCTCTCTGGCTAAGTTCTTCTTATAGGCTGAGAAACTTTCCCTATAAGAAGAAAGCAAGAAAATTGTGGAGGGAATACATAGTCTCTTCTGGGCCATTTAAAGGCAAGCAGGGTTCATTTTTGACAATGATTGCTTTTCCATACTAGGCTGAAACTCTCTTTCATTAACTCTCTTATTTCTGTAGGCTGGGTTTATCTATGAGGGGATAATTCCATTGCAGATTGGTCTAGTGTATTCTCTAGAGTCTTACTTTTTCTGGTGGTAGGTTTTTGTCTCTCTGTTTTGCTCTTTCCTATTTGTGGCTTCATATACTCCCTGTATAATTTGAGTTGCCCCTTTTTGTTAATATATTGTTCACTTTGCCTATCAACACAAAAAAAAACAAATTGTATTCAGTTTTGTGATTATCAAAATATTAGTGTTTTGTAGAGCTGGTAGTTGATCTATTTAGCCCCTTTTTGTTAATATATTGTTCACTTTGCCTAAAAAAAACAATTGTGTTCAGTTTTGTGATTATCATACAATTGTCTTCGTCTTCATGAAGTTTAAGACGGATATTTTTCTTCTGTTTTGTTTTCATATCTTTTCTTAAACTAGGAGGATGCTCCAGCGCTTGTTTCAAGACTGTTGGATCAACTAATGAAAAGTGATAAATATGGTGAGCGCCGTGGAGCTGCATTTGGACTTGCTGGAGTTGTTAAAGGATTTGGAATTTCTTGCCTGAAGAAGTATGGTATTGTAACTGCACTAAGGGAAAGCCTCACAGATAGGTTTGTTTTCCATTGCTGTTCCAGCAACCTTTTTACTGAGCATGTATATTTGCATCGTCAGTTCAAATCTTGATGAGATGTAGGTCACGTTTTGGGGACCCAACAGTTTTCACAAATAATTTTAGGATTATAAATTTAGGTACAGAGAAGAATCTTAAGACGACTATATTGAACAAATCATATTTAATATTATTATTTTGGTGTTCCTTTGAGTGCTATATTTGAATGCATCCGACCATCAAACAATGATGGCAGCTCCATTATACCAACTGCTGGTATAACATGTTACAAGTTAAATATAGGATTGTATTGCCATTTTCCCCAAAAATATGTTTTGTCAAGCCATTTGCCTCTCACCTAGCTTGGTTTTGATGTTCCTCCTTGAACGACATACTTTGTGGAAATCATTATCTTGTAGCACTTAACTAAAAGCTCTTGGAGATTAAGGAACCAAATCGTGGTCTTCTTAACAATTTGCACAGGACTTAAGGTTACTGCAAATAATTATATATATATATATATATATATATATATATATATATATATATATATATATATATATATATATATGCCCTATATATATTAGTGTGAGTTTTGCTTTTGAATATGCGATTTCAAATTTCCCTGCTTTTATTTATTGATATTGACCTGTGACGTAGGAGGCTGCATCTGTTATTCACCTTCAGTGATCATATTATTCTCGAGGGGAAATAACCCCTATTATTTTTGTATTTGGATCTATATTACAGGAATTCTGCAAAATGTCGTGAAGGAGCTTTACTAGGATTTGAGTGCCTTTGTGAGAAGCTTGGGAGACTGTTTGAACCGTATGTAAATAGATTCTTGAGCTTAAACTATTGATTGTCAATATGGATTTTATCATGACTATTTTCCCAACATTTGGTCCAGGTATGTAATTCAAATGTTACCATTGCTTTTGGTTTCTTTTTCTGATCAAGTTATTGCGGTTCGTGATGCTGCTGAATGTGCTGCTCGTGCAATGATGTCTCAGCTTAGTGCTCAGGGTGTGAAGCTTGTTCTTCCATCGCTCCTGAAGGTGCTTGTTTTCTATAATTTATTTTCTTTATAGCTTTTCATAAATTTTCAAAATTTACAATTAACAATTGTTTTTTATGTCAAAATAATCTCAACACTGTGTTCCACTGAATTGTATGTCTAAGAATGGCAGATATTGTCCTATGCTTCCAGCTTAATTGTATAACAGGCATATGGAGTGGAAATTTAGTATCAGTTATTCCTATAATGTGCAATTTAAGCTCAAATGTGATTAGAAACGTTGTCAAGGAAGACCAATTGGTAAATGCGGAAGTAATCATGCAAATGAAAATATACTAGGTCCATTTCTGGTCATTAGCAATCACTATGAAATATGGATTGTTTTTACTGATTGTTACTAGTAATAGACATATGATTTACATGCACATGGATCATGTGATAATCTAATAAAAACTAAAATATCAGGACTTATTTGGTGCAAGAAATGTAAATATATAGTTTTATATAGGCATTGAGAAAACATCCAATAAGTGTGCAGTTTGCGATATGCTTAAAACAAATTGCATGAATTATTAAGAAACTAAAAATAAAAATCTATATGCCATTTAACATTTTTGAGGTATGAAAATAGAACATTATATAGCTAAAATCTTATGGACAAGATTTGTTGGTGATTGAAATTAAAGATATTAAAAAGAATTGTTTATTTATGACCTAGTCATGTAAGATATATTTGGTTACCATAATCACAGTGCCATATGGAAAAAAAATGGTTCAGTTTCTAATCAAAAGATGAATAGACTTGGTATTTATTTTCATATTTTATGAGTCTATTGTGTTATATAATTTCTGTAATGTAACTGATCAATGTATATATATATATATAATTTCTGTAATGTAGTCGTTATGATTTTATTTATGCTACATAATTTTTGTAACCATGATTCTATTTTATGTTTTATAGTTTTTGTAAAGCAGTGCAGAAAAATTGAAAATTGTACTTTATTGCTATCCTTGTGTGAGTCAAAGAAGCATCATTGGTAAAGATGTTTGATTATTGGAAGTCATCTATTAAGAGCATTTTAAGTTGCAAATCCATCAAACATGAGGAAAGATTATTCAGACTTAATAGTAAAATGGTGAAGGATAATAATTTTAAATTGGATTCCATAAAAAATGGCGTTATTCACTTGTTCTTATGTGCAGTAGAATTGATAAAGGGAGCTCTCTTGTAAGTATCCTAAGAAGAATTGGGCAGAGACACAGATTTATATAAATGTATTATCAACAAGTTTCCGACATGCCATTGGTTGATACTGAGAAACGTCCCACATCTTGTTTCTGTGTTTTATGCTGCTTTTGGTTAATTTGGTAGATATGGTGGCACAGTAATGTTGGTGTAACCTTGCCAAGTAATTTGTAGAATACTTTTTTCTTGTGGAGCAGAATAACTTGTATAGTGAAATTTGCTCCAGAAGTGCAGAGAACATCATTGCATGCTATGTTTTGCTTTGGTGCGTTTGCTTGTATTATATGTTTAATTTAAAAGTGATATGTGCAGTTGTATCTGCTGATCTCCTGAAGATTATATTATCATTCCACATTTTATTCCCTTTTCATTTTGAAAGGTGTTTAACCTATTATTTATCATTTTTACCCCGTAAGTTCAGATCTAGAGCAGGCTTTCATCATCTTACAAGCCCTTCCATGCACCTTCATGAGGTTTTTTCTGTTTTTCTCAGGGTCTTGAAGATAAAGCTTGGAGAACAAAGCAAAGCAGTGTTCAACTTCTTGGTGCTATGGCTTACTGTGCTCCTCAGCAACTTTCACAGTGCCTTCCTAAGATTGTTCCAAAACTGACTGAGGTTTCCAGAGAGTCCATCTTTTAATTGACAACTTTCCTCCTATTGAAATAGAACACTATCTTAATTTTTATATAATTACTGCAATGACAGGTTTTAACAGATGCCATCCCAAAGTCCAGTGGCAGGTCAAATGGCCCTTCAGCAGGTGATAATTTTTTCTGGAAGTACTATGATTTTCTTTCTTGGTATATTTTTTTGTTATTGTTTTCCCTCTGCATTTTTTAGGTTGGGAGTGTGATCAAGAATCCAGAAATTTCAGCTCTTGTTCCTACTCTTCTAATGGGTCTTACTGACCCTAATGACCATACTAAATATTCCCTTGATATTCTCCTGCAAGTAAGGTTCATGGATGTAATTTTGGACTTTTCAACCATTTTTAATTTTGTGATTCTTCTTTACTGCTCTAAATGCATTCTTATCTTGCAGACAACTTTTGTTAATTCAATTGATGCTCCTTCACTTGCACTTTTGGTACCAATTGTCCATAGAGGACTAAGGGAGAGGAGTGCTGAGACTAAAAAGAAAGCTGCTCAGATTGTTGGAAATATGTGTTCACTAGTGACGGAACCAAAGGACATGATTCCTTATATAGGCTTGCTCCTTCCTGAAGTGAAAAAAGTACCTTCCTGGAACTCTATTTTTTAACTTTCTAATACAATGTAAACCTTTTCTCATTTTTTCTTGTCTTTCTTGAAAAAAAGGTTCTTGTGGATCCAATTCCTGAAGTACGGTCTGTTGCAGCGAGGGCCTTAGGATCACTTATTAGAGGGATGGGAGAAGAGAATTTCCCAGATCTTGTCTCATGGCTGTTGGACACTCTTAAATCTGATTCAAGTAATGTAGAACGTTCCGGGGCTGCTCAAGGGTTGAGTGAGGTCTGCTATTTTCTTATTGTAGTTTCTTTGTTTTCTTAAAATAAATAAATAAAATGTAGAAAAATCTATTGTTTATGTGCAAGGATTTCACAGTTTTGTATTCCCTGTGCACTTGAAGTGACCTGCCATCATGTGATGTGGTGACTTGTTCATGTTGCTGGATCTATTTGAGCCTGGGATTATTTTGGATTAGTCGCAGTGCTTAATATCAGGGTAAACTATTCAAAAAGAAAATGTAGAACTTGAAAGTGATAAAACTAATGCATGTTTATAAAGAAGGAAACTTTATCAGAATTACAGACTATATGGAACACACTTTAAGAACCTCATAGCAAATTTAGTAATTATTCATGACCACATTGGAATCATTCAATCAATAAATAGTGCATTGCAATGTAACTACAAATGCATTGTTGTCTATGTTTTCATTTCCTAGTAATGTTTATGTTATACACAATGTTTATGTTAAACAATGATGTTTGTTTATTTATTTATTTTTAGAGAGCATGATTAAGTTTCTATAATGAATCAATCATCATGCAGTGAGTAGCTCCAGTTCTTTCTGTTTATGCAATCAGGGATCCGATTTAAAGGGATCCTGATCTCAATCAGTCCCAATTTAGAGTGTGGTTAAAATAAAGGTTATATATTGGAAGAGTGAAATGAATGTAATAAAGCACAAGTCTTGGAAATGTGGTTTGTTCACCAAAAGCATAATTCTAGGAACTCCTTTACCCTTAGTCTGCTCTGGAGAGTTATTCTTCTAGAGCAGATCCAGCACTGTTTCCAGTAGAGGGCGATATTTCTGTAACTGGCTTTGTACATGGGAGTCTACCTTTATGGATGGATATGATAAACAGAAAACAATTGTTGTAAGTTAAAGATGTTCTAGAACATTACAGATCATCAATTTATGCCCATATACTTGGCTGATCAGCAGTTTCAAGAAATGGAATTTACTAAAGGGTCTGTAAAAACATTGGAATGGAATTTAATTTAGTGTCTCTAAAAACATTAATTAGTCAGTTGTATGGAACTCATATTTGGGGGCAACCATTACAAACACTGTTATTATGATTTTTATGCTGTACATCAAGTAGACAGGTTTGTGGATTTTATCTGATCCTTTGTGCTTATTTTCTCATTGTTGACTTAAACGTCTTTCTATTTCTGTCCAGGTTTTAGCAGCACTTGGTACAGAATACTTTGAGCACTTACTTCCTGATATAATTAGGAGTTGTTCTCATCAAAGAGCATCTGTCCGCGATGGATATTTAACACTTTTCAAGGTGACCACAGTAGATAGTATGGTTTACACAGTTAGAACTGAAGTATTTGTTTTTAAATCTCGTTCTTGTTGTTTCCTTATGAAATTTATTTTGCAGTATATGCCAAGGTCATTAGGTGTCCAGTTCCAAAACTATTTGCAGCAGGTGCTGCCTGCTATATTAGATGGTAAGTAGATCTTTTCCCTGTTGAAATTTTGTTTCATGTTGTAATACTAAGTTGTGTGCTTTCTCCTTTGTCAGTGCTCAATATATTTGAATATAATATATTTTTATACTCATTCAGGTCTTGCTGATGAGAATGAATCCGTCCGTGATGCAGCACTCAGTGCTGGTCATGTTCTGGTGGAGCATTATGCTACAACGTACGTGCTCTTATCTTGCAGTTCTAATGCAAATATGTTATTTCCTTTCGGTTTGGTGTGGTGATCAATTGACCATTAAACTTCCTGCACCTATCTCTGTATTTAATCTGAAAATGCTTTATATAAATCCCCAGAAAATCAATACTAATATTCTTATGGGAGACTAAAAAGATGTTGGAATCTGGAAATTACCTTGAAATTTATCAAATAATTCCTAAACATGTTTAACATTGAAGAGATTTTAATATTGAAATCAATGTTAAAAATCGGGGTTACGTATTTTAGTAAAAAGGCCTTGTGATTGAATGTCTTGTTTATTCTGGGAACAGTTAATATTGGCATTACTTGTTCAACTGATGTAACACCCCAACTTCGAACCGAAGGGTGTTAATGTCAATTCACATATAGGGCTTTAAAATCCCACATGTAATTGACACTTCAAAATTTTTGCTTATGAATCATGTTTGTCCTTAATAGGCTCACAAGAAAATTTACACCCTATTTCATATAAATAAAATCTTCCAATAACATAAATTCTTCCTTAAAAGTATAACGAAATGTCATTAAACTAACATCTTCCAATAAGATGAATTCTTCAAGACTAATTATCTCAAAATATAACATTCAAGCAATATAAATCCTTTGAATGAAAGTTTGTGATCATTCAATCCAAAGCTATGGCATAGACTTGTAAACATCTCAAATAATATAGTTATTGTTTGTGACTATCTCTAATAAATTCAAAGGAATCAACAAATTTCCCACTTAAGGCATCAACCATAAGATTCTCATAGCTTTATTAATACTGGATAATTTCGTCATAGTCCCTAAGTAATTATATCAATCTCCTCTATTTCTTGTTTAAATCTTATTAAGAAAACAAAAATTTCAAACTCTCATACTGTATGAATATCTCATAAGTTTCACCACAAAGAAAAATGTCTCCAAATCTTAAGTGCAAAAATCATTTGTACCCAACTTCAAATCATATTGAGGTAGTTTCTATTTTAGGGTTTCAAATGTTTAAATACCACAAAATTTCCATCTTGCATAAGAACACAACCTAAATCCTAATGAAAGACATCATCGTGCCAAACAAATCCTCTTGAACCTAATGAAATAAACATAGGAGTTATTACCAACTCTTCAACTCTATGCAGCCATGTTCATAGTCATTAGATCGATCAAACTTGACTCCTTTCTATGTCAACCGGAAAAGTTATGATGACCTTAGAGTTCCTTCAATAAGTTATTTATCGTAATTAATAAATTTCAACAAACTTTGAATTTTTTTTTGATAGATAAACTTTTAACCTTTATTATAAGAAAAAGAACCTGACTGGCACTCCTAAGTATACAGGGGAGTAAACTAAGGGAAACCTCAGACTTTAAAGGCAGAGATAGACAACAAACAAACTACCTGCAAAAGTAGGTCTTTCAAACTTAAAATTGCTTTCATCACACATCATTAACCAAAAGTCTTATGAACCTTTCTAAGAAAAGAAATAACTTGCAAGGCTAAGACCATGCAGCAATCTATCTAGATCTTTCTTAGACTAAACACAAGCTGACTAGGAAGTGGGAAGGCATGTTTTCTGAAACAAGCAACAAGGCGTGAAACTATAATAGTTAAGAGTACTAAGTTAACATAATTCTTCTTACCAATCATCTCAAGACATATAGATGAACAACAATAAGGTATGAAAGTAGATCTTAAATGAAACTAATTCCATTAAAAATAACAAAATGTATATAGTCCTCAGTCTAACCCTGACCCATCTACTCCAAAAGTTTACAAGATCATATCCTTGTGCTATGATACTATTTTTGTAACACCCCAACTTCAAATTGAAGGGTGTTACTGTCAATTTACATATAGGGCTTTAAAATCCCATATGTAATTGACACCTTCAAAATTTCTACTTATGAATCCTGTTTGTCCTTAATATGCTCACAAGAAAATTTACCTAATTTCATAAATCAAAATCTCACAATGACATAAATTCTTCCTTAGCAGTATAACAAAATGTTATTAAACTAACATCTTCCAATAAGATGAATTCTTCATGACTAATTATATCAAAATATAACATTCAAGCAACATAAATCCTCCAAATGAAAGTTTGTAATCATTCAATCCCAAAACATCGAAATAGCCTAACAGTCTTAAAGTTTTTCCTACATAACACCAACTCAAAATAGTTATCAACTGTCATCCTTGCCTACTGACATCACTACCGTAAGTTCTAGGGTACTTGGCCGTGTAATGAGGAGTGAGCTAAAACCCCAATAAGGAATTTTAATACAGATTCATGGGTCAAATATTTCACATTCACAAAATTGGAGATATAACTTATTTTTTTCTCCTCATAAGTCTCATAAAATCCTTGAGTGCAAGTAGTTAGGATATATATTTTCCAAACTAATGTTCATCATTTTTTTCAAATCGTTCCATATCATTATCAAATATGCAATTTTTTTAAAACGTTTATCTTCTTGGTTCTCAAAACATATTTGTTTCAAATAAATTGTCAACTATTCTAACCCATTGACAATGACCATATTGTCAACTATTATAACCCATTGACCAGGGCCGTGTTGTCAACTATTGTAACCAATTGATTGGGGCCATATGGTCAACTATTATAACTCATTGACCGTGGTTGTATGGCCAACTATTATAACCCATTGACCATGTTTGTTGTCATATGTAACCCATTATTTGAAGTAGTATTGTCAACTATTATAGTTCGTTAGTCCACGTTAACGAAACCAAATATTTTCTCCATGATTCCAAAGTCACAAAATACAAAAGTATATCTCCATAATTTTCAATCCTTACCGTAAGCATTTTCAATCCATTTTTCATACAAAATATGTATTCGATCCATGTGTATGATTTCAAACAAGTAAAAATTTCCAAAACCCACAATTGCATATAATAATAAAATATTTTATTCTATAGGAAAAATTGCATTAATCTCCTTGTGATGTTCAGATACAATTAAAGCCAGTAGCCTCGGAAAAGTCACAAATCACTTGAATAATATGAACAACATCCTCTAATCCTATTAGGAGGAAATAAAATAATATCTTTATGCAATCTAGGTTTTATATCTCCTAGTTTTCTTTTCTTTCTAGGAGCAAAATATTTAAACCTAAAATCTCAAGGACTCTTTACCTTGAGATTTTTCAAATCAAATAAGAGCTTTTACAAGGCCTCCTTTTCCTCATTTCTCAATTCTCTTAATTCCTTAAACACTCAAAAATAGGGATTTTACCATAAAACATGATTTTTGATTGAAATCCCCATTCTCTTATGAATGAATAGTTCTTTGTAACTTGTAAGGGATCCTCTAGGGTTTCAAATATAAAGTTTGGTAGTCCAAAAGTCACCAAAAAGCAACAAATATCAATTTCCAATTGAATCTTCCACTACCATTCATTCCCTTATGAATGAATAGTTCTTTGTAACTTGTAAGGGATCCTCTAGGGTTTCAAATCTAAAGTTTGGTAGTCCAAAAATCACCAAAAAGCAACAAATATCAATTCCCAATTGAATCTTCCGCTACCATTCATTCCCTTATGAATGAATAGTTCTTTGTAACTTGTAAGGGATCCTCTAGGGTTTCAAATCTAAAGTTTGGTAGTCCAAAAATCACCAAAAAGCAACAAATATCAATTCCCATTTGAATCTTCCACTACCATTCATTCCCTACAGTTCTAGGTTTTCATATTTGAAAGTTTTGGAATCCCTAATTGTTAAAATCTAAGGTTTCAAGAGTTAGAGATCACCCAAATATAACAAACATCAAATCCTAATCAAATTTCTTGATTCTATGTATTTTAAATATTTTTAGGGTTTCATATTCGAAGTCTTAGAAAGTCCTAGGCTTTCAAATCTAAACTTTTGAAAACCCTAACTACCAAGAATCAATGGGGAATGGAATACTTACTTGAGATTGAGGTTTCCTGAAGCTTAAAATCTTCCCCTTGTGAAACCCTAACTCCTCTCTCCCTCTCCTTGAGAGAAAAATAGAATGAAGAATGGGTAGAATGTGTAGGAAAGCCCCTTTTGTACTAAAACATTTCTATATTTCTCTAAAGCCCTTTCTATCTTTAAAAAATTGCAAATAAGTCCCTCTTCTTTTCCTTTTTTTTTTTGAAATTCTGGGTATTAGAACTGACTAGTTCCATTTTGCTCTCTCTTCCCCCCCACACTTGTCAGGTCTTTACCCTTGCTCCTTCCAGCAGTGGAAGATGGGATTTTCAATGACAATTGGCGTATCCGGCAAAGCTCTGTTGAATTGCTTGGTGATCTCTTGTTCAAGGTATTGAGCTGTTTTGTCCGTTTGTTTCCCTATATGTGTGTGTGTGTTTTAATTAATTCATTTTTTACTATCCAGGTTGCTGGAACCTCTGGAAAAGCATTACTTGAGGGCGGTAGTGACGATGAAGGTTCTAGCACTGAAGCACATGGGCGTGCCATTATTGAGCGACTAGGAAGAGATAAACGTAATGAAGTTCTTGCTGCACTGTACATGGTTCGAACTGATGTGAGCCTATCAGTGCGTCAGGTAATGGGGCTGACAAATTTAAACAGCTATTTGTTTCATCAGGATATGTATGTAAATATCTATGCATGCATTTATGTCTTTTAATTTTGTATGGTGGTACCAGTTACATCATGATATTTAAGCTGATGTATTCCCCCTTCTTTTTGTTAGGCTGCATTGCATGTGTGGAAGACTATTGTGGCAAATACTCCAAAGACTCTTCGGGAAATAATGCCAGTTTTGATGAATACACTAATTACTTCTCTTGCATCATCATCTCTGAAAGGCGTAGGTCTACTTCTTTATGTTCTTATTATAGTTAAACTGGCCTAGTTTGCCAGGTGTGAAGTATAGTCAAATACCTGTGTTTCAGGTTGCCAGACGAGCATTGGGTGAGCTTGTTAGGAAGCTTGGTGAGTACTTCATGTAATCCCAATTTTTATCTCAAGGGCTAAAAAGACCTAAGAACTGAGCGACAAGTAGGATTTCTTCACATGCAGTACTTAATCTAATTGGTTATTTTGCTTTTCTGGTTCATCTCTGGATTACTGTACAGCTGCAGATTTTATTATCATAAATCTTTATTTCAATACCCTTGCTGACCCAACATGTTTTCTTGACTTAGAACATTTATCCTTTATGATTTAGATTTTACTTTGCAAGGCAACCACATCAATGATTTTATATTTTTCTGGACATGTTATTTGTTATTTAGTGGGATGCATTATATGTTATTTAGAAATTTTATGTGTTATATGTTATTTAGCAGAACTCCATTCAACTTTGTCCTCCTTCATTGTTTGTGGTATGATATGACATGATGGCACATTCTTTAGACTTTATAGGTTTTCCTGAATCCAGTGATGTTGATGTTCTTTGTAATGCTATAAAGTCCTATTATTTCCTGGCCACTCTTTGTCCAATATGACGCCAACAATTTCTATTTGGTATTTTATAATTTTATTTCCTCAATTGCAATCATATATTTACAAGAACATGCATGAGTTATATTGTCATAAGATTCTTTCCTTCAAACCTTCCAAGTTTAAATAGCCTTCCCACTATTCTATCTAGGCTAAAAAAACTATGTTGTCAACAAATAACACACATGAAAACCATCTTGACTATGTTGGTAAGTTTCTACATAAACATTAGCAAACGCTTCATGCCAATGATTTATTCAGGCCTACACTTTTTGGAACTTCTCTTGTCTTCTGTCCAATAGACCTATATGTATTCTGTATTCATATGGCTTACCTAGAGATTGGTTTTAAATGTAGAACAAACTTCATGGATTAAGTGTTTATTATGAATGTCTCTTGCAAGTGTCAATGGAAAATGTGTCTTATTGTGATTGTTAGTTCTGTGTATGCTGTTCTTGTAAGTGTTATATTTGTTAGATATATGACTATTCTTGACTGGTGGTGTTATATTTTTCAAAGGTTTTTTATTTTTAACTTCAGAATGTCTTATAGGGAACATCAAGTCATTAACTTTTTTGAGCAACATCACATAATTCAGAATTTTAACTTACAGATGGGCACAAAGTCACTTGCGATGTTGTAAACTTTAGTCTAACATTTTAGGGACAAACTTTTTTGATGGCTGGAATTTGTGTTTGCTGAAGTTAGAGTGAAAAAGAAGAAAAAGTAATTCTTTATCTTTTATTCTTAGGTATTGGTACAAGATTTTATAACGAACAAAAGTTCTAACTCTTGAATCTAAACAAGGAAACATATTTATCCTAGAAAAATTTTAAGATCTTGTTGATAGTGTACAAATATACAGTTGTTAAACATGGAAAGTATATTCCATGGTCTACAACACAATCCCAATACTACCCACAGTGTTTCAGTTTGAGGTGTCATTCTTCACTATTCATTACAATTGGAGTTGAGAAAGATACAAGTAAAAAACTGTTGATGACAATGTCATCCACATAAACAATCAAGTAAATACACTATCCTATACTGGTATGATAAAAAACGGAATAGTCTGCTATGATTCGAATCATGCCAAACTCCTGAATCACTAAGCTAAATCGACTAAACCAAGCTTGAGGAGACTGTTGCGAACCACGTGGCTTGCATACAAGCACAGCTCCCAGAGCAACAAAACCGAGCGGTCCTCCATATATTATCGCCCTTCCAGATCACCATGAATGAAGACATTCTTGATATCCAACTAAAAAAAGGGGCCATGAGTGCATAGCAGCCATAGAAAGAAGCAAGCGAACAGAGGCAATCTTGGCTATCGGAGAAAAAGTGTCATAATAGTTTGAGCCATATTGCTGAGTGTATCCCTTGACAACCAAGCGGACCTTCGCCAATCAACGGCCATTAGGTCCCACGCTGTTGTATATACCCAACGACAACCAATGGGAGGCTTGCCAAGAGGAAGAGCGACAAGATCCCATGTGCCATTAGAGTAAAGAGCATCAATTTCCTTAACCATTGCCTGTTTCCAGCCTGGATGAGAGAGAGCCTCACTAGTGCACTTAGGGGTGGAGACAGAAGACAAGGTGGAAACAAAGGCAAAGTAAGGTAAAGATAAACGGTGAAATCTTAGAAAATTATAAACAGGATGTCGGTTAGAAGTAGAGCGGTACCTTCCGAGATGGTAGCCAGGTAGATCATCGGGCGGTTGCGGAGCTGGAGCAAGAGATGATAGTGGCATAGAAGATGATTCAGTGAGGCTGTAGGAGGACGGGACGCGAGTATAAACCTAAAGTGGTCAGGTCACGACATCCGTAGGTGGAGAAGGGAAATCTGGAGATGGTAGGACTAGAGGAATATATAAGGCATACGAAACAGGGCGCCTTTGCGGGAGGACGGGAGGAATCCTCAAAGAAGGTGACATTAGCAGAGATGAAGTAGCGATTAATGTCGAGAGAATAACAACGATAACCCCTCTGAATTGAGGACGATTAATGTGCAATGAGGACGTTGTCCTCTACCTTGGTTGCTACCGCGTCCACCTTTGGAATCACTTCATGAATGAGACTGAGAGACCATCACAAAAGTGTTTGGTGTAATCTCAGATCGCATGGATTAGTGCTTGATGGAGCTATGGCGAAATGGCGAAGCAAGATCTCATCAAGTTTGGAATAAGCTAACGGGTGAGTATACGTTGGGATGTTAATTACCAATCTGTGAGGTTAAGTAGAAGAATGATCATAAAGACTCGATCCATCTTTGATTGTGAAGTCTCAATATTTGTAGACTTTGGCAAGATAGATACAAGTTCATTCTTAAGGGCAGACATTCGTCCACCATAAGAAGATGTATCCGTACCGAACTGTTTCAAATTAGCAATGGAGGATATTACTCGGTAAAGACACTGAATATCATTAGTGTACATTTTCATCACCTGATTCCAGAGAGTGTAGCAAGTTTTATAGGGCCCAATATTATATAGAGTCTTGGCATCAATAGATTGCCGAAGAATATTGCATAGTAAAGCATCGATTTTTCGCGAATACGTTTATCTTTAGGAATACTTGTGTCTGCAGTAGTAAGATGATCCTCACAACCATTACGATAAACTAAAGGTCCACCAAGTTTGCCCATGATTGATAATTTTTGTGCCCCATGAGTTTATCCAAGGTAATCATAGGAGTTTCAGTTCCAAAAGAATTAAAAGTCCGACCTTTTTCAGCCATAGAGACGTCTTTTTCAGTCATAGAGATGAGAAATCAGCAGAAAGTCAATAGAATCAACAGAAACAACTCCCAAGGTCCTGAAGGTGTCGTAGAGCTTTAGAAAATACAAAAGCAATGGAGATTCAGACGATAAAATAGCTCAGAAATAGTCATTAGGGGGAAAAAGTGGAAAAGGTGGGCTTTTCTGACGACGGTGGGGCGCGTGGAGTGGTTAGATATGCTTGTCGACGAGATGACCACTGTTAGAGGAGCGCGGGGCCAACGATTGCCACACGTCTTGCCACGTGTTGAATGCGTGAATTTATTTGGGCCCGGAGATCGCGCATGTCGTGTGGAGAAGGGTTTTTTGGCGAGGCTTCCATCAGAGGGTAGATTGGAGAGAGACGCTCCTGTTGTTGTGCTCGTCGATCAGAATGGAGCTCGTTGGAAAATCTTCCGGCGGCAAGGTGTTCTGACTGCAGCTGTGGCTTATGTGAGGCTTCGTGACAATTGTAACGCGACCGGAGTGTGACACGGTCATTGGATGGGTTGCCAGAATTAACTACATGGCGAAACCCTAACCCTAATATTCTCAAACTCTTCTATGGCTCTTATACCATGTTGAGAGAAAAGAAATACTCTAATTCTCATTACTTTACAAAGGAGACGTACATATTTATACTCTAGTGTTAGCGAAAAGAAACAAGAGTTAAGTACATTTGGGAAATTTAAGAGAAAGGAAAAAAATCCTAAATGGATTAGGAGACTAAATATTAACAAACACAACTATTGATACACACTAAGGAGTTATAAGCTCATGGAGTGGCACCTTCACTTGGAATTGACACCCACTATTGTTATGATTTTAGTGCTGCTTGAATAATAATTTTTTGGTCTGTCAAGAGCATAAGTTATCATATTCAGCCATGGGTTTGTATTGATATTTGGCTATCAACTTTTTGTAGTAGTCATTTTCTGTAACAACTACCCCACAGGCCAAAAAGCTAACAATCAACACTGCCGTTTCCTTGTAACCATGACAAATCATTTCACCATATAATCCTCACTTGCACTTATTTTGATGTATTTCATTGTAGCAAAACAAAAATGGTTTATGACCATTTATGAACCATCTGCATTCACCATGATCTAGAAGCGAGTAACAAGAATGGTTTTGATGGATTTGTAGACTAAAATGAGTAACTTAAACATTTATGACCCTGCCTTCTTTATGATGCTTGAAATTCACTTGAGATACCAATCAGGGGTGGAGCCAATGCATGCCGAGGGGGGCGCATGCCCCCCTGAATTTTTTTAAAAACTGGCTCTGCCACTGATACCAATGATAGACTATTAATAAAGAGTTGTGTAGTGTAGTATGAGTTTGGAATCCAGGTGTTGAATTTTTTCCTTTGTTATAATTAATAGCTAAATTCAAATCATTTTTTCTAGGAGAGATTCATTGAGAGTGGAAAAAGGGACAAGTTTAAATATTATTCCATTAATTGACTGAAACTACACTTGCCGAGAAAGCATGGATTAATTATCATATGGTTTGGTTGGTGCTTTTACCATTTAAAAATATAGGATGTTGTGGAACAAGTTGGAAAGTGCCTATAGTTTTTTTTTTTTTTTTTAAATTTAAAGATAGCTAATGATGCTGGAGAGTCGTTTAGTTAATTCCATTTGTCTAAATCATTTGGGAATGGGAGGGTGGAGGCATTACCATTTGGCAGACTTCTTAGTTCTTATGTGCCATCGAGGGTTAGCTTTTGCTTGGGAAGCTACCAAGGGTAGGATACTAACACTGGATTAGCTCAAAAGGAAGGATCAGAAGATCATAAACAAATAATACATATGAGAAGAACAAGAAGAAACGGTTGACCATATTCTTCTTCAAGCAATCTTTTTGTGGTAGTTGATTTATGCTCATTTTTGTGTGTAGTTGTGATACCTTCTTTCGTTAGATATGCTTTTTTGAGTTGGCATAGGACCATAAGAAATAGGAGAACAAAAGGCTTTGAAAGGCTGCTTCACTGTGTTTGCTTTGGACCATTTAGTGGGAGAGAGATGGTATAGCTTTTGAAAATTAGAAGAAAAATTGGATAAAGCAATTAAACATTCTTTTGTACTTTATGGGATAGGCTAGTGTGTTCATCAGAGATTGTCCTTGTCCACGTTGGACTTAGTTAATTGATTAGAACTTAGGCTGTAGGTGAGGTGCTATTGCTCTTTTTTGTGTTCCCTTGTCTTTTGGGCCTTTTGGCTTCAGTATGCATTGTGCATATACCCACGTGTTCTATAACTGATATAATCATTGTTTACCTTTTTTTTTTAAAAAAAAGAAAAAACAATGGTGGAATTCTGGAATGGCTCTGTGGGAAGGCTAGTTGGCACTAGTAGGGGTTTTGGCAAGCATAATGTGATTTTATTTCATCCTTTTTCCGTCTCTTGCCCTTTTCACCCCCTTCTGATGAGTTTTTGGGCATTCACTTGGGTTTCCGTCATTGATACAATCATTAGTTACCTATCAAAAGAAAAATGATGGAGGGAATTCTGAAAGGGCTCTAGCAGAAGGGCAAGCTAGTACTTTGAGGGATTTGGGGTTGCATGATGTGATTTTATCTTATTCTTTTCCCCTCTCTTGCCTTTTTATTCCTTTCTAATGAGGGTTTGGGGCATTCGGTTGTTTTGGAAATACTGATGGTACTTACTAATCTATGTGAGGATGCCTACTATTGTTTTGGTCAACATTGTTACTGCAATATTTATGGATTTTCTCATCTATGTGATTGTCTTATTCTTAGAGAGTAACTCCAACTTTCAGTTTCATTACTCCCTCTTGGTCTCTCCACATAAGATTTTAGTATTTGTGAAAGAACCTACTTTCTTCTATGTTAAAGGCATGATATTCATATTAAACCAAAATCCTACAAGTTTGAGCTTTTAGGAGAGTTGGTCGTTTAACATGGTATCAGAACTTGGTTTGGCAGAATGTAATAGGTTCGAGCCACCTTTTCTCAATTTATTTCTTATTTATTGATTTAAAGGTCCATGGAGGACTCCATTTGGTTTGTTTGACTCTCCACGTGCAGGTATGGAGTTGCACCTGAGGGAGGGTGTTAAAGACATAATATTCGTATTAAACCAAAATCCTACAAGCTTGAGCTTTTAAGAGAGTTGGTCGTTTAACATTCTAGAAATGAAATGTTGGAAGATTCTTAATCAATTTTTATTTGTGAAGGATAAAAGGTTATTTGTTGATGGACCAGAGAAGATTCTTCACTACAATCTCCTAAAATTCTTTACTATGATGCTCATTTCTGTGTCCTTTTCCTTAACTTTCAGGGTGTGTGCATTGGTTTGAGTGAAGTGATGGCCAGTGCTGGTAAGAGTCAGTTATTAAGTTTCATGGACGAGCTCATACCTACCATTCGAACTGCCCTTTGTGATAGGTTTGTTGTGGTCTTATGCTTGATTCCTGAAATACTCGTAATCACATCAAAATTGGTTACTTTTCATCGCATGACAAAACCATCATTATTATTTTTGGGTTAACAGCATGCCTGAGGTTCGCGAGTCTGCCGGCCTGGCATTCAGCACTCTTTACAAGGTACTCATTGTGCTTGTTTCTGTTTTCTGGTTTTCATTTCAGTTTTTTGTTTAACTTAACAATATAATGAACATTAACTCTTAATTTGATTATGTAGAGTGCTGGAATGCAAGCAATTGATGAGATAGTTCCTACACTTCTGCACTCTCTGGAGGATGATCAAACCTCTGATACTGCACTTGATGGCCTGAAACAAATCCTAAGGTAAAAATATCTACTCTCTCCATGGATAAATTCTGGCTTATGTAGTCCTTTTCAGTTTTTTTTCCTCATGAAAAAATTGCTCTATTTGTTACTTCAGTGTCAGGACTACTGTTGTTTTGCCTCATATCTTGCCCAAGCTGGTTCATCTTCCTCTCACGTATGTATATCTTCCTCCCATTTCATAATATACATTTTTGAGGGAGCTATTCTCTAACTGAAAGCAATTTACATTCAGTGCTTTTAATGCACATGCTCTGGGAGCATTAGCAGAGGTTGCAGGACCTGGTCTTAACTTTCACCTTGGCATTGTTCTTCCTGCTTTACTTTCTGCCATGGGTGATGACGATACGGTATGCTACTATTAGATGCATATTTTCTGTTTACTTCTTCCGATTTGAATTCAAAATTTGCATTTTTTATTTATTTCTATTTTAGCATGTGTTTTGGTTTTAAGATCCTTGGTTTTAAATGCATCTTCCTGTCTGTTTATCTGATGGACTATCAACTGCTTGTGTAATTCTAGGATGTTCAAAACCTGGCAAAGAAGGCAGCAGAAACTGTGGTCTTAGTCATTGATGAGGAAGGTGTTGAGGGTTTGATTTCAGAGCTACTTAAAGGTGTTGCTGATAATCAGGTATGTTGATTATCTATTTTCCTCAAGGTTCTCATCCATGTCTCTCTCTCTCTCTCTCTCTCTCAGAGCTTTGAGTGTTACCTTCTATGTTGCCAGGCTTCAATACGAAGATGTTCTTCATATTTGATAGGGTACTTCTTCAAAAACAGCAAATTATATTTGGTTGATGAAGCTCCCAACATGATAACTACCCTGATTATTTTGCTTAGCGATTCTGATTCAGCCACTGTTGCGGTAACATCCTATTCATAATTAATGATTTATCTATTTCAGCTGTATGTTATTGTATCTTACATTCCATTAAACAGGCTGCTTGGGAAGCTTTATCAAGGGTTATAAACTCAGTTCCCAAGGAAGTGCTTCCCTCATATATAAAAATAGTACGGGATGCTGTATCTACATCTAGAGATAAAGAGCGAAAAAAAAGAAGGTATATTCTTCTTGATTCTACAGTTTAAATGGTCCGACATAGATTATGTCACTATATTTTATACATAATTAAGTTCCTAATTTCTGTGACACTAAGAAAATTCCAGATTCCAGAATGCCATAAATTTATTTGATTAATTTGCAGGGAGGACCAGTTCTTATACCTGGATTGTGTCTCCCTAAAGCTCTTCAGCCATTGCTCCCAGTCTTTCTCCAGGTACTCTCTTTGGAAGTTCTTTGGGTATTTTCTGAATTTTTATTTACCTATCGGCTTAGTGATGTTTTCTGGGAAATCCCAAGCTCCCTTCAAAGTCCCTATTCTATTTTGTGATTTATAATTTGAAATAATACTAAATCAATCATTTTGAATCAGAATATGTGGTACAGTTGGTTATCCTGTTTGCAAACTTTATTTGCTCTCTCCTGTCTGATTTTCATTTGCAAATACCATTTTCTTTTCATTAATTTCCTCCTTAGGTAATCATCTACCTTTTCTTTCGCACTACAATCATAATGTGGCCCAAATCTATTGCCCTTGCTTTTGAGTGGTGATATTGCAATTAGATCATCCTAATCCCTTAGCTGATAATCTAAGTCTATGTTTATAATCATTTATTTAAAAGAAAGAAAAAATTACGACATCATCAAAGTATTGTCTTGTGTTTCAAAGAATTTTGTTAAAATTTTGAGTTGTAAATTCCTTCTGTGGTTCATTACTTCTTTTCTTTCAAGCTTCTGTCTGCAAGAAACATTTATCCAGCTAGCATTCTAATAGGTTTGAATTCTTAAATTCTAGTTTTCCCATTTGCTTTGAATGTGAAGAGGTTCTAAGCATAGATAACTTGGAAACTTCTTAATATATGGCCACAAACTTCTTTATTTAATTGGGTTTTCACCTGTTAACTGAAGTATTATTAAGTTTTACTTTGAGTTGATATTTGAGATTCAGATCAGATAAGCCATTTACAAGTCTTATACTGAGCTCCAGTCTCTATTTCCTCAATTTCTTGACTAGTGAAGCTAGCAATGTGTTTATCTATGCTTAAGTTTTGATGTGAGACCAGTGTTTTAAAAGGCTTTTTTCAGGCGCCTTAAAGCGCGACTCAACGTGAGGCACTCTAAAAAAGCCTTGAGGCTTTAAAAAAAAGCGCAACACACCAAAAGTGTACACCTTCTTCGGTGAGGCGTTGCAGAGGCATAAAGACATACGCCTTTCACGCCTCACTACTAGATGCGAACGCCTTTGAAGAAGATGATGAGACATTTGAAAAAAGAGAGAAAAAAAGGAAGAACAAATACAAAACCCTAAAATCCCTAAAACCCCAACCAAAAAAACCTTATCTTTCTCCACCTCGGCGACCTCTACATCATTTGAAACAAAAAAACAAAAGAAAAACCCTCCTTTTTTGCATCTCTTGTCTTTCTTTGCAATGGTTTTGACAAGCTCCCCATATCTTGCTACTCTCCTATTTCAGATCTCGGCTTGCACAAGGTAGAGTCTCAACTGCTCTCCTCTTTCAGATTTCGGCACCCCTTATTTCTTTATTTTTGTCGAAGACTTAAGGGAGAGCCTTCTTTCCTAATTTAAATATTTAGTATTACATTTTTTTATAAGAATTATATCATTTTTTTTGGTAAAATTTTTTGGCCGAGAGGACCCTCTTTCCTATTAATAATTTTTTTGGCCAAGGGACCTTGTCCTAATAATAAAAATAAAGATTATATACAAAATTATGATGATAATTTTATCATAATTATTATCATAATTAAGATTTTCCTTCCCGATATACAGTGGCGGAGCTAGGCAACATTTCAGTGGGGGCAAAGTATAACACTTGAGTTCAAATGATCTTCAATGCAATGAACAAAATTTTCAAAAATTTGAGTGAGGCAAGTGCTCCCCTTTGGGCACTACAAAATAAATCAGCCCTTCTTGGAAATATATACAAATGGTTTTTTTGGTAAAATTCAAAATTAAGATTTTTGAATATTCAATTTTTTTAATATTCTAAAAAAATTAAGATTTTTGGTAACTTATTACCTAATGTAAATGTATTTAAATATTTAGATTTTTTGATAAGAATTATAAAAATATTTTTTGGTAAAATTCAAAATTAAGATTTTTTAGTATTCAAAATAATTTTTTTCATATTCTATAAAAATGAAGATATTTGGTAACTTGTTTCCTAATGTAAGCATTTAGTATTAAGATTTTTGGTAAACATTATAAAATATTTTTTTGGTAAAATTCAAAATTAAATTTTTTTAGTATTCAAAATATTTTTTCTTTTGGAATCTATAAAAGTATGGTTCTTTTTTGTGAAGTATGGAAGTAGTTTTATGTCATTTTATTTTATTTTTAATATATTATAAAACATATATTAATTATATAATATGATAAAAAAAGGCTTACTCCTCGCCTCGTGGACATAAAAACACCTCGCCTTACACTTTTGCATTTGGAAACTTTGTGTGAGACTAAGAAGCAGAATGTAATTTCCTTTTCTTCTGGTCCATCAAGATAGTCACAAGCTTAACTGAGTAAGCTAAGCAAACTTTTCTAAGCGTGTGGCTCATTGGAACAAATGCTTCTATAAACATGCCCTATGTTTCATCAGCTGAATTTGGGAATTGTCTACACCATTCACTATAACAACACTGCATCTAATCTAATTTGTGTACAGTCCTATCATATTCCTATGAAAAACATGGAATTGTCAAGTTAAATTATTTATCCTTAATCAGTGCTCTGGCTGGAAATATATGTATTATCATAAGCACAGTTGTGGAAATGATTTAATTCTATGCAATGCCTTCTACAATTTTGTAAGTGGTTTAGTCCCTCATTTCATGTATTGCATCAATAGGGCCTAATAAGTGGATCAGCAGAACTAAGAGAACAAGCAGCACAGGGTCTTGGAGAGCTGATTGAAGTGACTAGCGAACAAGCATTGAAGGAGTTTGTTATTCCAATTACAGGGTATGTGACGTTGTTGTTTCATGAAGACACATTGTTCTAATGTTCAAAGAATCGAAAAATATAGGGGTGAGGTTGGACTTCGCTGACAAAAAACATGGTTGTTGTGTCTGTTTTTTCCCCCTTTTTCTTCTCTATAAAGGAATAACATTAGTGTAACAATTAGGTGTCTTTACCAAATCATTGGATGCCCCTTTATTAAGCAGGTGGATATTTGGGCTTTTCATCCACTCATCGGGATTAGCACAATGTTTTAGTTGATTCCAAGTTTCAAATATTCAGTTTAGGATATGTTCCTAGTTGTATTTTCTTTATACTTGCTCCCATTTTATGATCAATATTTTCCTGAAGCAGAGATGCGCTAAGTACTGTTTTATGAGGTTACTTCAGTCTAACAAATCTTTGTCAGTAGAAGCCCATGCTGTTCTTTTTCTACCTCTTGTTAATACATGCTTTTATGTGCTAATTTGAGGAATTATATTTCCTAGTGAAAATTTTCATGATAAAAATGAGTCCATATTATATTTTAGATTTTTTTTTTCATTTTTGGTTCTACTATTCTTAAAAAAAAATGATTGTCTTCCTTCTGGAATATTATGCACTATCTCTCCCTTTGGACTATATGATGTACTGCACCCATGCCTAATACAATACATTGTTATTTGGAACCTGACTTCTTCATTCACTTGTTTGTGACTATAGGCCTCTTATACGAATCATTGGTGATCGGTTCCCTTGGCAAGTGAAGAGTGCCATCTTGTCCACCTTAAGTATTATAATAAGAAAGGGTGGGATTGCCCTGAAACCTTTTCTTCCTCAACTTCAGACAACATTTATTAAGTGTCTGCAGGATAACACAAGGTTAGTTGTGAAGTTCAACATTTACCCTCTTTATTACTACAATCATGTATTTTTGTGAATTCATGCACTTCTTTCTAGAGTATAAATTTCTTGTTTCCTTTATTTGTGAGTGTGATTGATGCTTTTCCTTTTAATATAGTCAGTCTTTTTACTTGTAGGGATTTAAGTTACTTGTTTTGAGTACTCCCACCCAAGTTATTTTATAGTGTCCACACATGCATAATTTATTATCCAAGGTTGCATATGCTATTTCAGTTGTTTACAATATGATGTGACCTGTGACAATGCAGAACTGTTCGTTCAAGTGCCGCCCTAGCTCTTGGTAAGCTTAGTGCACTCAGCACTAGGGTTGACCCTTTAGTTGGAGACCTCCTGTCTAGTTTACAGGTAATGCTTGTTCTTTTTCATCTTTGTTGCCCTTGGGTTTCAAAACTGAACCTTGTAACACTGCTGAATCATTTTGTTCAGGTTTCGGATGGAGGAGTACGGGAGGCCATTCTTACTGCATTAAAAGGTGTCCTGCAGCATGCTGGCAAGAGTGTGAGTGTTGCTGTTCGAACCCGTGCCTACATTTCTCTGAAAGATCTAATTCATTATGATGAAGATCAAGTTCGAAAGTCTGCTGCTAGCATATTGGGCATCCTATCACAGGTCTGTTGTTGGTTTAAGGAATTCCTCCTTTGTGTGACAGCATGATCAGTTGTTCAGGTCTTTTGACTCATTACCACTTCCAATTTGGTTAAGAGATTTATTTACGAGAAATCGGTTTGAAAGGGACAAAAACAAAAGTTACTTGTAAAACTAACCTCTTGCAAAAGTTTTCGGACAAAAATGTCCCTAAAAGTGTAAAGATAAATCCCCAACATGATAACAAAATGCCCAGGGTTAGTTTGGCCAATCCCCCACATTATAACTAAATGCCCAAGGGCATTTTTGTCCGAAAGTGTGTCTCTTTGTACTTGTGTTTGGATTTCAATGAAAGAAGTTAGTTTTACAATTTTTGTTGGGATTTGTCCCTTTTAAATGGTTATCCCCTTATTTATTCTACCTGCACTCTACTTCAGCATTTGATGTACGATGGTTTTTCTGTATTTGATGGGACTATGTCAAAACTGATGTTGCAGTATATGGAAGAGGGTCAATTGTCGGACCTGCTTCAGGAACTCTCAAGTTTGGATTCATCTCTTAGTTGGTCAGCCAGGCATGGCTCAATACTCACTATCTCATCCATGCTGAGACACAGCCCCTCGTCAATTTGTCTGTCTCCAGTGTTTCCATCAGTTGTGCACTGCCTTAAAGACAACTTGAAAGATGAAAAGGTACGGTCATTCTGATAGAATTACTTTTCATGGTTCTACATTAGGATTATTCCTGACACTTACTCTCAAATAGTTCCCTGTTCGTGAAACTTCAACCAAGGCATTAGGAAGACTTTTACTTCATCGAATTCAAAATGATCCTTTGAACACTGCTTCACATTTGGATATTCTTTCACCGATGGTATCAGCTTTGCAAGATGACTCCAGTGAGGTCAGAAAAAGGGCATTGTCTGGCCTAAAAGCAGTTGCAAAGGTATGTACTTTTCTGTTCACGCCTTCCATACTATACTAAATCATGGACCTTTTGAATTTCTTGAGTTTCATTGGTCTCTAGGTAGTTTAAAGATAGCAAAATTATGTTGCAGGCAAACCCTTCAGCCCTTATGACCCATATTATGATTTTTGGTCCTGCACTTGCGGAATGTTTGAAGGATGGAAATTCTCCAGTGAGACTTGCTGCAGAAAGATGTGCCTTGCACGCCTTCCAATTGACTAAGGGTATATATTTCTCCTGCATGTGCTTCATTTTTTTTGCTTTTTATTTTTTGTTTTTTTAATTTCACTTTTTTGTTAGTTACTTTGACTTGTGGTTTTTCCAAAGATTAGGGGCAGTAGGCTGGATTTGAAACAAATATCATTTAAATTTTGATTTGTCATTGGGCTGGCATATTAATTGACTATCTGGAACCTAAGCCATGGAATGCATACACTTTTAAACCTGTTGACTACTGTTTTAACCACTTGAAAAGGTTACTTTATCACATAGTTTAATGAAGTTTTACTTCAATGTCTTTCCAGGTGCAGAAAATGTTCAAGCTGCACAGAAGTTTATCACAGGCTTGGATGCTAGGCGACTGTCTAAGTTTCCAGAACACAGGTATATCATTGGAATATGTTATGCTGACTGACATTTGTTTTCAGTATTGCAACTGCGCAGGGATAGGGTGAAGTGTTAGGGGATGGAGTGAAGTATTATATACATGTGTGTGTGTGTGTGTGCCTCATGTGTGTTTTCATGCTTGCGTTTCACTTTGAGAAAAAAAATATGTACACACAGGCGTGTGTCTGCAATCGTACATGTGTATAAATAAGTAATTCTTTTTGTTTTATAATTGTTATGGTTGAACTGTAATTAAGTTGATATTGGATATGGATATGCAGCGATGAGAGTGAAGACAGTGAAGATGACACAACAAATTGATGAAATTTTGGTGGCTTTTTCATGTTGGACTCCCCTACCAAGACTGATTTCAGAAAGTTGCCGATGCTTGAGAATTTTGGGGCATGAGTGTAGTGTTTATATGCCTTTATGTTTGTCTATTTATAGGAATTTCCATGAAGAAAATAGGGATATACAGAGAGAGAGAGATGCGGGTGGCTCACGGCTCACGGCTCACGGCTCACGGCTCACGGCTCACGGCTCACGACTCACTCCAGTTTTTCAGACCTGGATCTATTTTCTGATGTCAATTGTAATAGTTAATCTTTTTGGGAGCCGGGGGCTACGCATTGCCTGCAAAATTTTTGTATGGATGAAACATTTTGTTAGTGTTATTGAAAGATGAGGAGGTACAAACAAAACCGATTCTTTCCTGACTCCGATCTCTTTTAACTTTTCTTTCTTCAGATTGTGATATGGATCACATCATTTGCATTTATATAACAATTGTATGTACAAAATAAACAAAATTTGACTACATAGAAGTTGGATCAGTGGAAACTAAATTAGAATTTGTTTTATCTCAAATGATGTTGGGTCGAACAATGGTCCAAAGCCCATTAATTTTTGGAGTGCAAAATGCTCTAGAATTCTTCTCCAAGCCCCCATCTTCTCGGGCAATCTTGCTTCCAAGGCTGTAACTTGTCTGAATTGCTTCCCGGAGCTTCCAAACTTACTAGAGATCCCGAGATGGTCTTATTGCTTGACCTCATGATTTTTAAGAGCCGTAAAAGTGCGTAAAAGACCTATAAATACTTCAATACTCAAGAAAACCATTAGTAATGAGTTAAGGACAATAATTGGCTAAGTATGATATTCCAACACAAAAAAGGTTTAAAATAGAAAAGTTAAGTATGTAAAAATGTCATTTTTGAGTGGTTATCACACTACCAACCAACTTATTGGTGGTCCCTTGGCAATGGAATAAGCTTAAATAAGGATAACCGATCAAAATGATTGAAAATAAAATGCTGGATTAAATAACAAATTAAAATAAAGCAAACAAAGCAAATAATCTCTAATGGATAAGGGTCATGTTTGGGTAAACAGTAAGCACTCATTTTATAAGAGTTTATAGATAAGAGCTTATGTCATAAAGTCTTTCATTGATAATTTATTTGTGTTTGGATGTATTCTTCTGTAAAACAACATAACATTGAAATTCTTTGAAATGACCCGTCATGCAAAAGCATAAAATTGAAGTGTTTGAATAAATAAACATTTGTCATAATTTTTTAAAAATTAAAAAAACTAAAGACTAAAAATTAATATTATATGTATCATAAAACCATGATAACAAAAAATTTAAAAAAAGTAAAGATTCACTATATACTCAAAACATTTATCATTAAAGTGTAATTTTTATTATAAAAAATAGCCAATGTAAAATATTGTTTTTTTTCTTTATTAAAATCATTGAGATGCTTTTTATAAATTGGGCTTGATATCTGTAGGCTGTAGTTATTTAAGGCGCCTTTGAGGCGTAAAAGCCTCTTGGGCTTTACCAGGGCAAACGTTGAGAGTGCGAGAACTTTTTAAATGATGCGCACCCTACCTAATATGAATAGAAATTATATATGTCACTAATATTGTCTATAGTTTTAATAATAAAATACAATAAAAGGTAAAATGTCAAGCATAAAATCGAAAGCATCCATTAGTCTTGTCATGTAGCATTTAAAAACAAAATAACGAAACATCATTAATGCTTCCTATTATCACAAAATTCTAAGTTAAAACAAAATAATATTTCATTGGTCTGCATTAAATTCTAAATTAAGAAAATCATCATCAATAGAATTTTTTTTTTCTATTTTTTTAATTATATGTCAGAATTTTTTCCTATTTTTTACATAATCACATAATTTTTTGAAATTTGTTTTCTATTTGTTTTCATTATTTTTCAGAATTTTTTCCTATTTTAATATACTTTTTTAGATAATTTATATATATTTTCATTATTTTTCAGAATTTGTTTTTCCTTTTACACATAAAATTTCAAAATATTTACCTATTTTTTATAATTTTTTTTTTGGAATTTCTTTTTTCTTTTCCTATAATTTTACACAATTTGTTAGAAGGACAGCTTTGTCATTTAAGATTGTTTTTTAGGCTTCCATATAAGTTTTTTTAAGCTTTTCTTGATAAGCTTCTCCATGAAATTTATTGAAATAAGCTAAAATAAAGCTTGTAGGGGGAGTTATAAGTTATTTTTATAAGCTATTCTAAACACCTATAATTTTTATCAAAAGTACTTATACGAGAAGATAAGCTCAAATAAGCTATAAATAAGCTCTCCCAAATGTACCCAAGGTCTCATGTGGTATGGTGATTAGGGCAAGCTTATCCCTAAGTTTTCAATTAATCTTTCCTCAAGCACATTGGTGTAAGTGGTTTTAGTTCTCACACATAATCAATAGTTCCAAAGTTTCCCCCAACAAAAAAATATATATAAATAGATAGGTGTAAGAGGTAAGAGGGCTATGATTTTCAGTTTATAATTTAGTTTTAGGGGGTGAGAAAGTGATGTATAAAAAGTGGAATAAGTCATACTCAGGGTTTTCCTTACTTTCATATGGCCCTTTAAAAAAAAAAAAAAAAAAACCATTTACAAATTTTTTTGACTAATTAAACATCCTATGAGTATAATCATCGTCATATCTTTGAAAGAAGTGCAACAACGATTTAGACAAGCGGACAAGATAGCAAAATATCGGAGATATCGGCGTGAAAGCTGATCATACGTGTAAGGAAAGTTTGCTCGGTGAGGAAGAAGAAAATAATGGTACGATGGCATTGTAGTGTGCAGAATACGGGTGAAATATTAAATAATTAAAAACTCTCTGAGGGATAAATCTAGATTTTCGGCACATATCTGTGTCGAAATTTAAATTTTTTTAGGCAATAAGATTTCGGGGAAAACCCTTTAGGATGTTAGCAAAATTTTAAGACTTCTGAAGTTAAGCATATAAATAAATAATTATGAATAAAATATTAAACAAGTTTCGATTGATAAAATACGCTATCTGATGGGAGGAAGAAAGCGGTGAAGACACAGGAAAGGCTGGGTTGAAGACATACGGAAGAACTTTGGTGAAAGCTTCTAAAGATATCATGAAAATGAGAGGGTTGAGAGTAGAGAGAGATCTTGGGAATAGAGAGAGTAGAAGTGTGCATAAGATAGAAAAGTCCTCTCAGTATATAGAGAAGAAATAAAGCTCAGGTGAGGAGAGTTAAGGATAGAGATAAGGATAAGATTAAAGAATTTGATTCTAGGTGCTCATTGGGTCATCGTCGAATCAGCTGAACTTTTAAACTACGGGGATATGGATAAAGGGAAAATTTGATTATGATTAGTTTTTGATAAGATTAGAACCTGCATGTACGGTTGCGTTGTCACTCTTAAGAGAATCTTGTCAGATGATCTAAAGAAAAAATATCTGGTGTCGTTTGCTTTATTCAATCTTAGTCGTCTCTTATATAGTTGGCTTCTATTTTCTTCTCAAATCTTGTCAAAAGGCCTGTTGTCAGATTTGCTTTAAGTCTTTTTCCCATATAGTTGGCTTCTGCTTTTTCCCATACTTTGTTGTTTTTCTCATGACCTTGTCAAATCTTGTCGAGAAGCATCTTTCCTTGGGCTTTCAATAGATCTTGGGTTTTCAGACTCTGCTTCTTTGCGTGAATCCTTTTTAAGGATTTCAACAACCTGTTGTGTTAGCTGAAGTAAAAGGCTTTTTGGGAAAGCTTCACCCATAAACAGGTTTGATATGTCTTTACAAGCTACCGTTTGGGCTGGACTAGGTTCATCATATTGACCCAATGAATTAGGCTCTATCTTGACATTATGACACGTCAAGTCAGACTCAGTGTCAAAATTATTTGGATGTTCTAGTTTGAACTTCTTCCTTTCAGAGGCTGCGTTTTTCAATTTTATTTATATTTCATTATCATATAGTTTTTTCATAACTAAGTAATCTTGTTTAGATCTATCATATTTTTTCCTTAAAATTTCTAACTCTTTTCTAAGTAAATGGTCTTGATTTTGGAGTGGAGGAAAATCGTGTGTCAAATCTGAAGTTTTGCTTGTCTGACTACTACAGGGTTCTACAGGATTTAGATAGGGTTTACCATGGTGATCTAAAAATTGTTTAACTAATGAGCTAACAAAATAATTATTTCCTAAATTTGTTTTACATTGGTCTAAGGCCTGGGTTAGATTATAAAAGCCTTTGAAAAATGGTCTAGGATGATTTGAAATGTAAGGAAGGACTTCTTCCCATGTTTTAAACATGCTTGTTTTATGACCTTGGTAGATAACATAAAAGCTGAAATTGACGTTACCATTATTCTTTTTTTAAGATATTTTGATATAAACTAGCTTCATTTATCTTATTTATTTAAAAAATTGGTTTATGTAAAGATTTGATAACTTCACAGAAAGAATTAGTCATATAGATTTTCATGAAAATAGTGATAAAATCGGAATTATAGAAAGCCTTAGAAATTATTAACAGCTGAATATAATAATTACATAGAAACATTAAATCTAGTCCCTCTCCTTATACGAAGACAAATCATCACAAAATATTATACTAGAAAACATTTTATAGAAAAATTAATTGACTTAATAGAAACTCTACCTGTTATAGATTACCCAGAAGAACACATAGAAGATATAGCGATCACTAAAGATTAGTCATTCAATTAGAAATTTAGATTACTTAGATCTCAGAATAGAAAATTTAGAAAAACAAATCAGTTCCTCATATTCAAGTAAACTTAAGTGCAACTATAAAAAGGAGTTTTATACACATAACATACACTATGAAAATTTAGAACACTTGTACAAAACTATTAACACATTAGTAGATCTAATAATCAATTTCTCAGAAAATTTTAAGACTTTCAATCTAGAATTTAGTAAGAAAAAACGTTTAGAAAATAAAGTAGAACAAATAGGAAAAAACCTTGATTATATCCATTCACTAGACTTGGTAAAAGAAAATAGAATACTAGTACATAGGATTAAACACTTAGAAGAATCTAATAATAAGATCATTAACCAATTAGAAAAGCTTACAGAAATAAAAAGAGAACACACATATATATTGAAAGAATTAAATAGACTAGCATATGAATAACTTATCAAAAGATCAAACATATCTCAATAGAAGAAGTAGAAATTTTGTAATATCATGAAGGTCTGAAGTTCGAGAAAACTTTGTCGACAAAGCGATTTAACTCTAGTAAAAAACAAAATAATATAATAATATTGTATTAATCAGCATAAGTAAAAAACTTGGTAGAGATCTCGACAAACCTAGTAGTTCGAACACACAGACATAGAAAGATATTATAAAAGGCATAAATAATTTAGAAATAGGAAAATCGAAGAAATCAATAGCCATACCTAGAACTTATACTTTTGGAACAAGTAAAAACAAACAAAAAAGTAATGAATAACAGAAGATCATTTTTAGGAGTTTCTAGAACAATATCTGAAAAAGGAGAAACAAGTAGTAACAATGATCGATTACTTAGACAAGGTGATAAATATGGAGCAAATATTGAAATCATAGATCCAAAAAATAAAATAACAGAAAACTTTAAAATTAATGGTTTAAAAATCATAGAACCAGTAATATACAAGAAAATATTTGAAAAAGGAAATAAATTTATAAAATGTATCAGAGAAGAAGAAATCCAATGTTTAGGAAATGATACAATCACATTAGAACTATTAGGAAAAAGTATAGTAGACAAATTAAGAAAAGATTATAGATTTTGTCATTTAGGATTAATAACTATATCCATTAAAGGATTAAGAAAGAAAGGTTTAGGAACAAAAACACTAGTACATCTATATGATGATAGTTGGACAGATATGGGAAAATCAATGATAGCAAGTACAGAAATAGATATGAATAATAACATAGGAATAGTTTATTGTATGCCAGATTTTATGATGAGTCTTAAAGACTAACAACAAGATATTAAAATAGGAATTAAAACAAAAGGATATGAATAACAAGTAAAAGGTAGTAATTTAGTAATTAATATAGGATTTATCGGAAGATGTACAAATTATGCAGATAATAAAGTAAAAATAAAAGTAGAAGATGTGGTAAATCTCTTAACCACCAAGGTAGAATGGTTAAACCGGAAAGCGTGAAATCTGGAAAATTTACTTGAAATTAGAATGGGATTTAGAAGATTTTGCTAAAAGAACAGAAACAGTTATACCAAAATCCTCTTTAGTATACCAAAATACTTTAGGAAAAACTAGTATAAGTTTATAGACTATAAAAAGGATGACATACAAGAAAGTGAAGAATACCAAGAAGAATTAATAGAAACAAAAATAGACTCTGTAACTCTAGAAGGAAGAGACTATCCAATAAAAAGAATACTCTACGAAGCAGACGAATTAATAGCAGGAGAAGATTTATTAAGAAATAGAGACGTGGCCTTGCGAAAAGGAAAGATAGAAGAAGATGAAAGATTAATCTATGATATTTTAGGAAATATTGTAGTAATAGAACTAATAGAAGATGATAATGAAACCATAGAATCATATAACTGCTTAGAAATGATGGAAAATGAAGTAGTGCAACTTCTCCTACCTTTGTGGCGCCCCGAACACAGGGGTCTGACCCGCAGATCAACACTGCGAGAAACATGTGTGTCTCATATCATGAGACCCGAACATATTAAAAATAAGCCACATCGAGCCCGTATCCGATACCATGAAAATATAATCAAGCTATGTTCTGATAGTTGAGAAGTTAGTTACACTCTTATAAAAACATGCATCAATTAAAATGTTCAATACATGTTCTAAAAAAATATAAAATCAAAGTCACATGTCAGCTTTCTTCTCAAAAGCGGCCTCTATTGAGCGTCGTCCTCCTGAATACTCACTGTACTTGAAAGGGGGATCCCACGACGGGGTGAGCAATGCCCAGTAGTGATATTTTCCTACATGGGTTACTTTGCTGATCTTCGTGCGATGGAAAGCGCGCACACATTAGTGAATTCATGATTCATGCTCGAATGTACACATGCAATCATGTCTCGAGTCCTCCGCGCCCGACTCCTCACGCATTACTAAGCCCAGTATAGCAAGAAACCTTTGTTTTCAAAACAAAAGGTTTTTGTTCTGAAAAACATGCCAAATTTTCGATAAAATTATCGGACAACCCCAGGGTGAATTCTTTGGATAACTCTCCCAAAGCAGTCATGGGTCTCTGCGAGATGAGCAGTTGGAGCGGCTGAGCGGTCTTGGAAATGTTCGTGAGTCATTTGGCAACCATGTTTGTTTTTCATGTCATGCACTCATACCTACTACAGGATGCCAAAGGCATACGAGAAATGCGATATCTTGAATTTATGATAATTAATGTTAATATATCATGCATCATATATTATGAAAATCAACTTACAACAACATGTTGACCGTTAAGCCATGATAACACATAAAATTAGCTCACATGGGCTAATAAACCTTTCGAGTAGTCCATTTGGGACCTTAAGAGTACAAATAGCACCGCAGCGACACAGGTCCATGAGCAGTCCCGACCCACGGTCTCGAACGTCCATGACCACCTAGGGATTTCTCACTCGGTCGATCTTTGGGGCGGCGTCCATCAGGCCTCAGATATCCCGTCCATTGAATGACTCTTAGGTAAATAATAAAGCGAGTAGGGAAAGGCACTGCATACCGGGGTTGCCGGGGAAACTCCAGCGATATTATTGCCACCAGCGTATTGCCAGTCAAGGGATTAGCACACCTGTCTCATCGAGTTGTGGATGATCAGGAAATTTAAGAAGAAGTGAGGCTTACCATTTCCCCAAAAACTCTCTTTCTCCCTCTTTCTTCTGGTTACTCTTTATAGTGACTATAGAACTGGTTTGGGAGAAGATGGAGATGATGGAGTTGGGTGTACTGTTGCCGTGTGAGTCGTTGATGCCTTGGATACCATGTCATATCTATGGTGATTCCTTCCAATAACATGATACCATGTGTCTCTCATGGTCCGCCAGGCTTATGTTTGACTCTTTTACATATGACACGTGGCATCTCTTGGGCTTTCGCGATAATGCCCGAGTTTCTACATTACTCCCGGTGCCTCCAGCGTAGGAAATTACTAACGTGCGGTCGGCGTCAGCGTGATAGTTGGGTGCATTGAGGCGATTAAGCGGTGAAGTACGTTTAATAATCAGTCCCAGAAAAATTAAGATTTTTTGGCCAAAAATGACCATTTACCATTTTTCGAGAAAATTAAATTTTCTCGGGTTTTACATGCACCATTTATGGCTTGACCTATGGAAGTAAGACCTGATAGAGGAGGAAATTTACAGACCCTGGCACCGCGTGAAAACGGACCTAGGAAACGAAGCGATCATATGACGAATCTATAGATTTTAGACCTAAAGGAAGACCTTACCCAATAGAAAAACCCTAGAAGTTTTAAGGACAAGCCTCAAGTGTAACGACCCGTACCAAATAATACGAGTTGACCAAGTTTGACCAAGTTTGACCAAGTTTGACCAAGTTGACCAAGTTTGAATTTTTCGAGGAGGAATATTTTTAGGTTAACTAAGACACCATTTCGTGAGGCCTCAAATCGTGCGAGTTCATAGACGGGCGGGCGTCTGTCAGACTTACGGATAAAAAGTTACGGCCATTAGAAGTTCAATAGTAGCACTTTATCAGTGTCCAAGTTATGTCTGGGATTTTTACCCGAAAGCGACCCCAGACCCTATATAAACATAGCTTGTGATACCAAATGAAAACCCTAGCCCAAAACAACACTTGAGCTCCCAAAACCCTAAGAAAACTCTCCCGACGGGAACACCTTTTGGTAGGAGTAGCCACTGGCAGGTAATCGGACCGGACGAGGCTACCACCGGCCGGAGTTCTTGTGCCGGACCACCCGGGTGCGACACCGGCCGGGACGATCTTGGTAGTAAGGATTTGCGACTGACCAGCGTGAGGCCCGCGGGATGCGGCCGGTGAACCGACCAATGGTGCCTGAGATTTTTCACGAGTTTTGTGATTCAGGCCATTTCCGGCCACCTCAGGCCACCCCATAGCTGTTCCACCATTTTGGACCTTGAACTCATCTACGTGGTCCTTTGTAGATTTCGCATAGTTTGGAAGTTACATTAGCGAATCGGTTGACTTGAATCGGGTTTTTCGGCCTGTTGTTGGACCAGGTAATGGTACCAATAGGTTCCTGGTCTCTTAGGCTTTCCATTGATATGTGGTTGTAAATTTTGAACATGATTTGGTTGGTTTCATTTTAGGTTGTTTGGGTAATTGCAGAAATCGGGCCCGAAATAAATCTGGAATTGGTTAATTTGGCAAAGTGAAGTTATGTGAGTAAGTGGATGTTTTAGGAATTAGACAGTTCAATTTTGAGAAATTAGCTCGGGTGAAAACTAATTTTAGTGTCGGGCGTATAGGCACACCACAGTATTGGACTGTCGGAGTCCAATTTGGATGGTTTCATAGTTCTAGCAGTTATTCTAAGGCCTTCGGGGCATCCTAAGGTTGTTGGTTCAGTTATTAGAGCCTAGGCGGAGTTTTATCTATATTCTGACGCCTCGCAGCGGAAGCAGAGCGATCTGAGGGGAAGCGGGGCGAGCTTCTATAATTACGTGAGTGGTTATATGCTTTTAAATGATTTGGGATATTGTCGATATATCTGTATGATTTAATACTTTACATATATCTTGTTTGATCGGATGGTTGGTTGCATTCAAACATGATTTCGGTTTTTACGTATAAACAAGCTGTCTTCATGTGAATTTTGTCAACATTTTTAACTATTTGAAAGTTTCTGTGGTAGATGGATGAGTCGGTGGTGTTTGAATATTTTGGGGTACATATGGATTGAGGTTGTAGCTATCTTGAAAAACTATTGTAAAGAAAAAGGAGTGGATCTTGAGATTTTGTGGTACGACTCGTCTGGTATTGGTGGAAGGTACATTGTAGGAATAGAGCGGTTTATTAGTTGCGTTGCAGTGAGGTCGGTTTGGCCAAACCGGTTTATTGTCTAGTTACCGCATTCTTAGTGAGGTGGTTTAAACCCAAGCCGGTTTATTAGTTGCCACGATTCTTGTGAGTCGGTTTGATTAAACGGTTTGGTATTTTAGGTTTGCACGGTGGCCCGTGAGTCGGTTTGATTAAGCGGTTTGGAAGTATTTTGGGTTTGCCCGCGGTGGCGTGAGTCGGTTTGACGGCGGTTTCGATGTGGCGGGACTGGCGACGTCAGATGCGGTTGTGACGGTTTGGGTGTCGGTTTGCCGCGGTGGCGGCAGTGGGTTGGCCGGGTTTATTAGTTGCGTTGCGGGTGGTCGGTTTGACGACGGTTTGGTATTTTGGAGTTTGCCACGGTGGCGTGAGGTCGGTTTGCGACGGTTTAGGATGAGTGCGGCCAAGTGCGGTACAGCGTTGGTTTTATGTGGTATGGGCGATTGTTGATTTTCTAAATGTGGTATAATTATTTTTAATACTCATGGTTTTGGTTCATTTCATGGTTTTATCATGATGACTATACATGTTTTTGTACTTGGCTTTATGTTGTGTCTACAATTCAGTTATGTTTTCTTGCGTGGGGCCGGTATTTGTTGAGCATGATACGCATATGTTGGACTTGGTAAAGTTGAGTTTTGTGAAATGTTTCTAAACGGGGAACTTCTGAAAAGAGTGAACGGAAGGTTTTGAGAGAGGCAATTTGAAATATAAAATGTTATTTTCCTTCGTATGCCATTGCTTTGAGATTTATTATCTCACATTATTGTTCAATCACAATTCCTAGGTCCGGACAATTCGTATGACTATTAACGAGATTGACGTCATTTCCATGCAATTAATGTCTCTGTCGCGTTATCTGATACGAGTTTGTTGTATTGGACTTATTCGTTTCTCTTGTACCCTAAATCGCTGTCCTCTTAGAGCGCTCTGATATTCGTATGGAACTTTCTGAGACCTCATTTATAATTGTTCATAGGGTTTTTATATATATTTATGTATAGTGTTATTAGTCATACATGGTGTTCACTCCCATACCCTTAAGGTGGGGTTCCATAGTATCTTCCCTAGGGATTATGCAGGTGGGACTTCACTAGGCGGGTTTCACAGGAAATGGGAGGCATCGAGATTAAGTCTGTCATGAGACAAATACTAAATATAGCAGCTCACGATTCACAATTATGGAATAGTGTAATAGACTTATGGAAGTATCGGGTAGTAAGCGATGATATCTAAAGAATAGACCTTGGGGAAACTATGTCTGAAATATTTAGAAACCTTTTTAGGAGAAAGTACTAGGGCATTATGGAAATCATACAAGACAAATTTTAGGGAAAACTATAATAGTATGTAATCTGAGCTAATCCATATAATTTTGTAAACCAAATTAGTAGTCAGTACGGAGAAGATCCCTGACTCGGGACATATTACCCTTCAACGAAGCATTACTACATTTAGAACAAATACGGATAAAGGCTGGGAAATATATAAAAGGGTATGCGATCATTCTACCATTTTTGTGCTATTTCAGGAAATGGATTTAACCAAGAATTAGAAGAAAAATTGTCAGTAACATTAGGAAGAGAAATAGAAACCTCATGGAAGGAATTAAAAGGTGTCCAACAACATGATATGGTCGAAAACCAAGAACCTTGGAGTATAGGACATAGAATAAACCATATAATGAAAATACTTAAAAGAAAA
Source organism: Tetrastigma voinierianum (assembly GCA_016808115.1). Taxonomy (NCBI): domain Eukaryota; kingdom Viridiplantae; phylum Streptophyta; class Magnoliopsida; order Vitales; family Vitaceae; genus Tetrastigma; species Tetrastigma voinierianum. The sequence continues at coordinate 63,981 of JAEQBH010001319.1, forward strand.
TGTGGCGAAATACAAACCTAAAGACAACTTAAGAAGAGTCAGTACAGATTTTGTAAAAATACATTCACACCACAAACATATGGAGCACAAGAAAATCGAAAAGAAAAGAAATATAAACCTTATAAAAGATATAATAAAAGATATTTCTTGAAAAGATCTATTAGAAGAAAACCTTACCTAGATCCTAATAGACATGTTAGAAAATATAATCCAAAGAGAATTTATAAAAATAAACTTAAGTGCTATGCATGTGGAGAACCAGATCATTTAAGTACAAATTGTCCTAGAAAGAAAAATCTATATAATACTAGGAGTATGCTTTTAGAATGTACAAATGAAGAATTAGTAGAAATAGACAAAAGAAATATCATTGAAACGATAAAACTGATGTAGTTAGCATAAAAAGAAGGAAGAAAACTTCCCGAGATAGTGAAAATGAAGATCTAATAAATGATTTAGCATAACTAGAATTTTTAGGAACATAATTCATGGACATAATATGTGAACATAAATGGAAAAAGAATAGTGGACTTGATAGTATTAGATGTTTTAAATGTAAATGGATTCCAGATAAATTACATAGAGCAAAATGTTAGAAATGTTATTTAGAAGGATGTATAATATGTGTAGAAGAATATTTCAACACTAGCCTAAGTATTGAAAGGAATGAACATCAGGAAAATATAAATACTCTCTCTTTAGATGAAAAGATTAATAGAATTATTGAAGAAATAATTGTGTTAAAGGAAGGGTATAATGATTTTGTTATAAAATTTGAAAACATATAGGAAAGAAAAAATTAGGAGAAATCCCAGAAGAATTTATGAATGAAGAAAATAATAATGTAATAATCCATCCTATAGAAACATGTAATAAATCAGGAGAAATAAAGGCACCTCAAATAGAATGTACAATAAGGATAGAAGAATTTTTAATAAAAACACATGCACTATTAGATACAGGTTGTGCTCATGTAATTATAGATGAGAAAATAATATCGGAAAGATTTATAATCTTAGCAGAAAAACCTATGACAACACAGCAAGTAGACGGAAGTCTTAATAGATATACCATACCACAACCAAAATATCTTTTATGACAAATTGCTACTCTAGCCCCGAATACTCTTTACCATTAAAAGAAACTTGGATAAAACCTTTAAATCTTAGACACCAAGTCATATTAGGACTATCATTTCTATTAAAAGACAATGGGCAAATAACTTTTAATAAAGATTTTTACCCTATCAAGACATTGCATGATAAGTCCATTACAAAAGAAATTAGAAATTATAAGTCAAGAGGAATTAGATAAACAAATAGAAAATTCTAAAAACCAAGCTATTAGCAAAAAAGATTGTGAGTGTGAAAAAGAAGGACAATGCAGCTTAGGAAACATGACATGGGAAGAAGGATTCGAAGACATAGAATATAAAGATATAAATTTAACAGACTTAGTCCATGTTAGTAATAGTATAAATTACTTTATGATAAATATAAAAGAAGAACAAATACAAAATTTAGTTGATAGGTTAGAAAAACTAGAAATTATAGAAGAAAATGTTTTAAAATATTGGGAAAAAGGATAAAGTACAATGTATATTAAAAATAAAAAACCCGGATTATAAAATAAAAATTACTAAGATAGAAGCAACTGAAAAGATAGAGAGATTATAAGACATATATTAATGATTTATTAAAAGTAGATGTATCTGAGTCAGATTCACCTCATAGATCGTTAGCTGGCCAGCAACGCAGGTAGACAAAAAGAGGAAAAATGGATGATGATTAACTATAAAGGTTAGCGTGTCTGATGATGGATATGATATAGCAACAAAAGAATTTTTAATAGGAAAAATAAAAGATTGTACTATATTTAGCAAATTTGATTGTAAATCAGGATTTTGGCAAGTTAAGATGCACCTAGACAGTATACATTGGACAACTTTTTCTTGTCTAGAAGGGCATTTTGAATGGCTTGTAATGTCATTTGGTTTAAAAAATGCACCATCAATATTCCAATGAAAGATGGATAATATATTTAGAGATAATGATTCATTTGTAGCAGTATACATAGATGATATACTTGTTTTTAGCAAGAATAAGAAAAAACATATAGGACATCTCCAAATAGTATTAAAAAAGTTCGAAGAACATGGTATTATAATTAGTAAAAGTAAAATGCAACTATTTCAACAAACTATAGAATTTTTAGGAGTAATAATAGGAAATGGTAAAATATTATTACAACCACATATTTAAGAAAAAATTAAAACATTTCCTAATAAAATAGAAGAAACAAAAAATTAAAAAAATTCTTAGGATTATTAAACTATGAGAGACCATTTATAAAAAATTTAAGTCGGATTGCAGGACCTTTGTTTAGTAAAGTAGGCAGTAGAGGACAAAAATATTTTAACTAAGAAGATATTAAGCTACTAAAAACTCTCAAAGAACTAGTCACAAAATTACCACCACTAGAACTACCATTAATAAATGATTACTTAATAATTGAAACAGATGAATGTAGCCTAGGATGGGGAGCAATATTATTAGCAAAACCCCATAAATATTCCGTGACGCCCCAACACCCGGGGGTCTCATCGACAACTTGTCAACCTGCGGAAGTCTATGGAAATCGGGTATCTCAATATTGCACTCACATGTCTTGTATACCAAGACTCATCCCTGCATATTTAATTCATAAATACACAAAATAACTTCATACAGTTCATATACAAAACGTGAGAGTTATAGCACCTCACTCACATAGTACAAATCGTGCATTAGAACCAAATGTTGTTCAATATACAAGAAACGGGATAAGTATTAAATGCTTGAGTTCTCGTACATATACAAAAAATACATGAGAATACAACCCAGACCCTCTTCTCCAGGCTGGCCTGCAGGGAGTGCGGAGTGCTGCTGCCGCATTGACCTTTACGAAAGGGAGTCCATGACGAGAGGTGAGTAGCTGGTAGAAACAAAACCTACCATGGATACTCTTTACCTAGGTGCACATGCAAATGATCATTTCACGATCCACCCTGAACAACCTGATCCATGCGGATATCTTTGTCCTATCATGGGAAAAAAACTTCATGCATGTATGAGGCGACACTCACACATGCCTGTAACACCCACTTTTCGATTTGGCTTGATTGGCGGGTCGAATCGGATCGGGATGCTTTCAAAATACCCTTTATATCACTATCAAAATCATTTATCAAAAACACGCGAAGCATTATATTTCGGTTGGCATAAAAGCCCTTTCAAATATGTGGAAGCGTTTTTAAAGGGGTAGGCCCAGTAACATTACATTTATACAAAGAAATCTGATTCTTATAAAGGAATATCAAGCCTTTTCAAAATATTTACAAATTAAGTTTTGAGTTCAAATTGTTTTTACAAAATATCAATGTTAAAAAAAATGGAGTGAATGCATATGTCGGAGCATCGCCCATGAATCTTTCTCTATATTTCATTGACCTCGATCTTGCCTTTTGTTCCTGTTCAATCGGTACCTGCGCATATATAACACTACAAGCTAAGCATTTTCATGCTTAGTGGTTTTATACAATTCCATTCTTAATTTCGATTTAAGTCGAATCATACGATTTTACTAAATAAAACTTTCAAAATCTTTTTGGATGATCAATGTGTCTGATACATATACTTATTTCATATCAATCATTTATGGTTCATTGGTCATTCCAAATATACACTTTCATATCACGATAAATCATTTATAACCGTCATGCATTTCACAATGCTCTTTTCATTTCAATTTGCAATCATGCTTGCTGAATTCCAATATGTCAACAATCTCAAAGTCAATTTAGTTATGCCCTTACTTGAATTTAACTTTATGTTTTCGTTATCTGAATGCTCGGAATCAAGCCTGATCCGTTAGATTTCTTGTAGTTATTAAAATCAATCGTGAACACCTTCTGCGTCTTTTGTCCCTCTAATTTGCTGTCGGAGTGACACATCATTATGTTTGTTCGCGATCTTTGCTAAATTGATCCTTATTGGTATATCAATCTATCCTTAATCTGAAATCCTTGGTTAACATTCTATTAAGGGCGTTGAATCCTTTATAGCAAGCTCTGAGTACAATATGTACATTTGTATAAATAGTTCATTTTCAATACTCATGCAATTTTCATATGCAAACATTTCACAATCAATTAAAACAAATCAATATGCTTTTCTTATAAATTTAGAACAAACATTTTAAATCTTGAAATGAGAATAGGAGAAGATAGAACAAACCAATCTATCTCTTTCTTTTTGCCTTGCCTTCAATCTCAGTCCTAGGTTAGGTGATCCTCATCGACCCCTACCAAATCACACACATCACATTTAGTAAACTAGCACTACTCACACTTAACGAATATCGCTTCGCCTAGGCGGCAAGGTACGGTACGTTTTTCACTTAGTTTCATTCTTATTTGAACCCCCATTAGTCATTTATTAGGGTTCCTATACTATCGTGTACGAATGCGAGGTGTTGAGCAAAAATCAAATTTATCTCGTTGTGAGCCGGTAGCTATGTTGCGGCAAGCTACACCTCGGCGTGCACGGGGGTGCATTTTGGCACCTCGGCCTCGACTACGGCGGTATCACGCCGCTTAGGCGTAGGTCTGACCCCAACGGCGTGGGTTTACCACCCAGTTGCGGTGTGGGTTCCCTACGATTAGCGGCGTAGGGCCTGTCATCTTGGTCTCCGGTTTACGCGCACACACGATTTCTCTCCAAAATCACCCCAAAATCCAAAAGGAACTCTAAAAATCACTCCCAATAACATCCTAATATCATCCTAAACCAACCATGAGAAAAAACCATGGATGGATTAGGGTTTTTCTAACCCAAACATCAAATACAACTTTCTAGGGTTTAGGTTCATACCTTGAATCTGTTGAAACTCTGCCCACAACTTCCTTCTTCCTCCTTGATCACTTAGGAAGCAGATAGGATGATCTCGCTGAGTATGTTTATAACAACTTTGATATTTTATCCTCTTTCTCTCTCTGTTTTACCAGAGTTTTTTCCAATGACTGTATTGAGTACATTGATGTTGTTACATTTCATATTAAGCGACATTTGGACATATTGAATCATTCATTTTCTCACTTAAACTTACTGATATCTTAACATATTTTAAACATCATTTTATTTAATTAGCATTAAACGTCATTAACCCATAATCTCATTACAATTTGTTTTTCCTTTTGTTTTAGTTATTTGAGTTGAATCGCTGTAATCATGTGTGTAAATTCAATCCTTTATCATTGAACAGCATTGATGTCCTGATCATATAACATTAATAAATTCCCGGAAAAACCGAGTTTGGTTATTTATGGGAATATATAATAGAATTATTATAAAGAATACAGGGTATTTTGAGAGGCTTTACATGCCGAAATATGTCGACCTCGACCCACACACCAATCTGAAATCTTGTGGGAAATCAATCAGATTAGTCTTTGATGCCCATCACATAACGTAGTCTATGCTTGATATCTATTTATCTGTTTCTTGTCTTTGACGTGAGCACCGAGTCTCACCATAGTCTACACCCTTCGACATTTCGGGCTTTCATAGATGGATCTGTTGTCAACCGGGTTTTGGGCTTTTCACACGAGGGGTGTCTATCCACTTACTTGCTCGCTAACACTGTCGTTTTCCATTTCGCTTAACCTATATGTGGCCTGGGTTGGACCGTCCTTGCACAGGCCCACACAGGTCGGCCTGAAGCGCGGTGCGAATCAACACCATGTACACACACCCCATGTGTCACGGTGGTTGTCGTACCTGATGCAATGCGGTGTGCCCGCGCACGTAACTCACCAGGCTCATGCCCAATGTATGAAGACCTTTACATGGACATTTTACCTTATACACTAGATGTGTACCATGAACCCTCATGTCTAATGCACACATGAGTTCATATATTCAGTTCAATATCCATTTATGTTTTCATACTGAGAATTCCCTCCTCAATTCAATACATCATGCAAGCATACATTCCCATAACTCCTAACATTAATTAGGAAAATAGAGGTCATGGCTCATGTCTCCAGGCTGGGACATAGCACCTCAGTCCTACAGGCTGCAACATGCTAAAACATGGCCATGTTCAAGCACAACACATATAACTCCAATTGTTTGGAACACACGATAAAGTCATGTCATCTCTTAACGAGATGTACTTTGATCCACAATTCAAAATGGCTTAAGATCAAGCCTCATCTCTCATCGTCATAACAGTATAAAGATTAACCGAGACATCACAAAATCCATGATTTAAAAGCGTCTAAGCGGAGAAGCAGTTTTAACATGGCTACTCGATTTTTCAAACAAGACCGGCTTGCTTGAACACTAGCTCCTTTGAATGCATTTATGAGTCAAAAGGAGTCGGAAATTGGATAGACCTATTTCAAGGAGATGTGTTTTCTTCTAAATCTAGTTTACCTAGAAACTAGAATCACTCAATTCAGACGAGTTATGGTCAAGTTATGACGAACACGATCAGTCGGAAAAAAAAAAGCTGGGTAGCATCTCCTTAAACCACAACATTGCACATGAAATCTTCTCCATTTAGGGTGCAATAAACTTCAAGCCAATGCCATTTCCATGGCCCTAAGCAACGAAAATAACCAAATAGGCAAAGTCCCTACCTTATGTAGTGTGTGAGATCAAGTCCTTGATCCTTTAACCTTGCAAAAAATGGAGGTGTTTGGCTCCTCCTCCTCCTTTCTCTTCATTTCTTTCTTGCTTAGTTTTTTGGTTTCCTTTCTCACCTCAGTCCATGAACTGACCTTCCCCAGCAGAAATCGTCCTCTCCTCTCCTTAGTTCACAAAATCCTCTCTTCCTCACAATGCTTGATTCATTCTCATCCTTCCACTAAGCTAGAACCCATTCCCATGGTGCTAGACAAGTTCTCAACCACTTGACACTTGTCCTTGATTAGGACAAGTGTCTCGTACCGCAAAAACCCCACTGGTTATGCACCATAGAGGTATGACACTTGGCCTCTAATTGCCCATTAGTCTAGTGCCACATTGTGACACCCCATTCGAGGTCAGTTAACAACTTCGTTAACTGCGAAGGAATATTCGCGGATGTCGGGTAGCTTCGACCTGACTCATAAATCGGGCAGAGTCTCCTTTTATGCGGGGAGATCTACGAAGTACAAAACTGTCGATAATTAACAACGACCTGCAGGGTCCGTAATGCGATAAAGCCGCGGGCCCATGCATCATCTCCTGAGAAATTACATCAACTATATACCAATAGTTCAAGGATATTACAATACTCTTAACCAAAACATATATCAAAATTTAAAGTTTTAATACATGTTCTACAAAAGCGAATACGAAAACCGCAACTAGGCTTTCTTCTAAAGTCGGCCTCTAGTGGCGTAGTCCTCACAATACCTCTGCGTACTGAAATAGTGATCCTCGACAAGGGGTGAGCAATATGATAGTGATAATTTCCTACATGGGTTACTCAGCCTAAGTGCACATGTCATGGCAAACAATCACACTCGAAGCAAATACACGATCCTACTTGAATGTCTACATGCCCAATCCCATGTCTCGAGTCCTCCCATGAGCTCCTCACACATACTAAGCCAATTCATTAAATTACACTTTTCAAAACAAAAGCTTTTTGTTCTCGAAAACACACTATCGAGTTTCGGTAAAATTTATTGGACAACCCTCCAAGGCGAATCTGTTGGATAACCCTCCGAAATAATTCATGGGCCCTCAACGTGGTGTTGGACAATCTCCCCTGGCTCCTGATTCAGGAAAATCTTCAAATCGAAATTCTTTCACAAACATTTTTTCATTTCTTTCATTTTTTGTCTTCAAATGCACTCCTCTAATATTCTAGGGTGCCCCAGTGCATATGGAATGCATTATGCCAATCCCAACAACTCATGCTAATATATAAAACATGTATATACTAACATAATTAACTCACATAATTCATGTTATTCAATTGACAATCAATAACACCAAAATTAGCTCACATGGGCTAATTAACAATTCAAGTAATTCATTTTGAATCACCCAAAACACATAAAAATCACACAACAATTCAATTCACGTGAACAGTGAAACCTTAGGGTCTCGACAGCATTCACGGCCACTAAGGATCTTCTCCTCGGTTAGTATTTTGAGGCCAGAAAGCAAGGGACTAGTCAAGCCTCGAATATCCACTAACCATTCACATGGCTCTTAGCCAAGAATAACACAAGTAGGAGAAGACCCTACCTCTTCGAGTTGTGAACTCCACCAAATCCGGGGTGTCCACGCGTAGCCCCTGTAGCGTAGATCGACTTTGCTTCTTGCTCGAGTCGAGCCCAGACCCGGTCAGAACAGAAACCTAGAGAGAAATCACTATTTCTCTCTCTAAAATCTCAAACCACACCCCACTGTACGTTTTCTTCTAATTTGGAGAAGAAAACTATTCCCATTTTTGTCTTATACTCATTTAAACTTTTCCAAAATTCCATCCTTGTCCCTTAGTTTCAGATTTTTGACACATGTCTTAATCTATTACATTCATCTCTATCATCTCACTAATCATGCAACATGTGTCACATGGGCACATGTAGTAGGTGACTTTGTCACATCACATGTCTTTCCTGAAGCCCTTTACGGCCTTTGGAAACCTTTCAGTCACGCCGAAAAACGTAAAAATTAGGTATGCCGAGATTTGGCCGAATTGGCGTGATGGGTAGATTCGCGAGGCGATTCAACAGTGAAGTGCGTTTCATCATCAAGATCTAGAAAAATTTTGAGTTTTGACCGAATTACCATTTACCATTTTGAGTGCAAATTTTCCGGGTTTTATTCTCACTCCTTAAAAGGAATTTAGTCGAAATTACATGCAATCCTTTACGAATAACATGCATATACGTGTGCACTATACCATGCATGTAAACTAGTCATTTAAGTATTAAGCGACTAAACCACGTACCTTAAATCCCCTAAACAAGAAGGGATAGGTGGCACATCGTGTCATCGGCTCCCACGTTTACTCCTCCGGCTCACGGTCTTGTTTATAGCTACCTCGCTAGCCTCATGAATAGCTAGCATTCGCAAGAGCAATCCTAGCTATTCATAATGCACATTAGTCCCTCCTCGAAGGTCCTATCTGTGTCAACCTTAATCTCTCCCGATCCCTTGCATGAAATTTTGGATCACGGAGTGTACCTCGAAACATGGAGATGTGAAATACCTCGTGGACACGACATCTTCAGGCGGTAAAGCCAGCAGATCGCTACGGTGCCTACCCTCTCGAGAGTATCTCGAAGGGCTGTGGAACCTCGGCGATAGCTTCAGCTCTTGGAACGACAACTCCTCTCTTAGGCATCACCTTCGAAGACGTGATCTTGACTCGAACTCCTAAGGGTGGTCTGGTACTCCCGGCCTGTAAGCTCTTCTCTTAGGCTGCGGCTAGTGAAGGCCTTATTTGTCGTGTCAACTCACCTTCTCGGAGGTGTCCTCACAATCAGATCGAGGGCGGTGGAGCTCTCACTGATTCCAACATATATCGGTGAATTTGCATGGCCTCTCATATAATGCCTCATATGGTGCCATCGCGCATACTGCTGATCATTGTTGTTGAGCGAATTCCACTAAGGGCAAGTGCTCTTCCCAACTACCCTTATGATTCGGGGCCAGCGTGCTCGCGGCATGTCCTCCCCAGCACTGTGGTCCTCACGATTGACCATACGTACATGGGTGGAAAGTTGTACTCATGGTGTTGTGTGCCCATAGCCTTTAGAAACTCTTCCAAAGTGCACCAGTAAACCTCGGGTCTCTATCAGGCACCATGGATCTTTGGTACTCCATGTGGCCAGAACTATCTCTCTGAATGTACACCAGAAATTTGGCGAAATCTCTCGATGCTGAAGGTCATCGCTACGGTAAAAATGTCTGCGGAACTTCGTGAGCGATCCACTATCACCCATACCGCATCATGTCCACTGCGATTGTCTAGTGGCAAGTGGGTCTAAAATCCGCCGTGACGTGCTCCCACTTCCACTAAGACACCTCATTAGCTGGAAAATCACGATGAAACCGGTGCTCGACCTTAACGCAGCGACACGTGAGGCGTCGTCGAACAAAGTCCCTACGTGTCTCTTCATCCGCTCTAGTAGTGCTAGGCGAAGATTCTGGTACATCCTTCGTGCCACGGATGCCACGAAAAATCAAAAGCGATGAAACTCCTTGAGAATCTCCTCTCGAATCGATTGATTAGGGAACCGCTGCAGCGTCCTCTATCACAGAAGACTACCATACGCTTGGGCGGTCAGCCGCATGCTATGCCAGTTGCACGGTCCGCAGTGGACACTATCTCTGCGTCTTGTCCCTAGGACTCAATTACTCTGCTCAAAAGAGACGGTTTAGCTACTAAACTCCCCAACGTACCCTGAGCTTGCTCGATGTACTGTAACCCAAACTGTCCCATAGTCTCGAGCATCTGCCATTCTCAGGAAGCTATACTAGCCCGATATACATGACTTGGTAAGTGCATTAGCCACCATTTGCCTTACCGGGGTGACAGTAAAGTGAAGTCATAATCCTCTAGGAACTCCATCCATGCTGCGTTGCCTCATGTGAGATCATTTGCGTGAAAATATATTTAAGACTTTTGTGATGCAGTACACCTGTTATTCTCCATATAAATAGTGGCGCCAAATCTTTAAGGCGAAGACTACGGCCGCCAACTCCATGTCATGTGTGGGGTAATTCTGCTCATGATTCTTCAATTGATGGAAACCATAAGCTACTACCCTCCCAGACTGCATCAAAACACATCCCAGTCCGGTCCTCGAGGCATCACAATACATTGTGTACCCCTGTCCTCTGTCCGGGACTATCAATATAGGACCTGAAGTAAGCCTCCTCTTCAACTCCTGGAATGCCTCCTCGCATCGGTCATCCCAATCAAACTTGACCTAATTCCGGGTCAATCTTGTCATAGGTGTTGCTAATCGGGAGAAATCCTCATTGAATCTCTTGTAGTACCCGGCCAATCCCAAGAAACTACGTATCTCGAAGATTGACTTGGCCTCGACTCATCGGCCTCGACCTTCTCTGGGTCCAGACATGCACAGAAGTAACACCACGTGTCCCAAAATCTCACCTCGATGGCCCAAAGCTACTTGCGAACTTGAGGCGTATAGCGTGATCTCTCGACAAGCGTAAGCTTGATCCTCAGTGATCCTCATGCTCCCTCTCGACTAGGAGTAGATCAAAATGTCATCCGTAGAGCTACGATAAAGGCAGTCTAGATAGAGGTTGGGCTGCCACATGCATGAGGTCCATGAATATTGTTGGCGTCGTCGATCAAAGGGCATCAACGTAAACTCAAAGTGCCATCGCGCATCCCTAATATTTGTCTTAGGATGTCATCCCCCCCCAACCCTCGGTGATGGTAACTAGTGCGAAGGTCGAAGTAGCTGCATGCTCCTCTCAGTTGATCAAATAAATCGTCAATTCTCGGAAATGGGTATCGATTCTTGATCATAACCTTGTTCAAGCGCGCAATCGATGCACCGGTCGAAGGTCTTGTCCTTCTTCGCCATAAGCAGGCAGGGCGCCCGTAGGTGAAGTGCTTGGTCCTGTGAACCCCATCTGTAGCTCACATGGCGACCCGAGTTCTACAGCTCGACTAGTGCCCAAATCCTATCTTCGAGTCATAGAGATGGTAGTACCAGTGTAACTTCGATCTGAAGTCTACAACCCTGCGGAGGCGATCCGTGCTTTAAATCAAAAAAATCCTTATATCTGGACTACTCGAGGTAGATCCCCAAGTCAGGTCTCACCTTATCCTCCGGGGTAAGGCTTATTTAATAACCCATGACATCCTTGACACGGACACAAATGCGTGTGGGACCAAAATATCATGCTTGTCTCCGCGAATGCAACGAGTGCAGATCACGTGTGTAGCGGTAACCCTCACTGCGCTCCTGATCGATGCGACTCTATAAGTTTGTTAGCGATTCATCCCGAGGATGACGTCGAGACTCGACATGTCCATGACCCTCGGGGTCCTTATGGTGATAAGGATCTCTAACTGCCCAACCACGACATATCATCCTTTATCACCTTACACAATCACTGAGGGATATCCCATGTACAAGGGCTCCTCAGGCCTTTTCAACCTCTAAGCCTGACTCTATCTGTTGATCACGACATCTCTAAGGTGTAAATACTTAACCTCGAGACCTTGTTACATATTAAAAAGAATATCATACACAATGTCCATGCATTCATAAGGTAAAAGCAGACAATAAGTTCAATATATTAGATCCTTATGCAGCAATTTTTTTATATTTTATTTTAAGGGTGATTGATTGATTTTATTATCATTATTTTTTGAAAACCTCGTGAGCGGTGCTCGCCAGACGAGTGTCTTTAAATAGTGACTCAAAAGCACAGTGTCTTCTTGTCGAAACTAGGTTGGGAGCCTGACCTTGGCCCGGTATCTGCGCCTGCTGCGCGTTGGGCGGCAGGTGTCATGGCGCACACGGCGCGTGTCGCGAACCTCCCCCGATCGTATCGTGGCCCATGTTGGTGTGTGGGTGGGGCGGGTAATAGAGACTCTGGCGGGTGTCGTGGCCACTCTGGCGCACACCTGGCATGCAGTGAAATGAATCCTGATGCACCTTTGTATCGTGACGAGGAGGTGGGAAGTAGGCGTGGCCCGCGATTACTCACGCAGCCTTTTGTTTTGTTTTTTGTTTTTTTTTTTATCATTTTTTTTTCATTTGTTCCACCTACTCAAAGAACATAAAAAAACATTTTTTCATTTTCGGTAGAAACGAAATAAATTCATTAAAATTTATTTTATTTATTTATTTCCAGTTTTACACCTTTGTAAAACCTCGAGAAAATTTCTTCCATACATTTTTCTATGTGCTATTCACAGCACACAAATCACTAACATACACAACAATTCATACCTGACACATAAGACAATGCATGTAGTGTTACAATCCTATCGTGGCGCTAGGTAATCACATACCTAAAATCTAACATCGAGCCACACTAAATTGTGGTGCTCTCGCGGCTTTACGACATGGCCTAAGCCCCGAGTCCCCGAGCCCTAGGTATTCGTGTACCCTGAAAGCTCACGATGCTAATTGTGCGCCCCATTCTCGGGGACCGTCGGCCGCGGAGATATTCATGGATGTCGTGTAACCCGACACCACTCATGAAAATAGGGCAAAGTCTCCTTTGTACGGGGAGCTTTACCCAAGGTACAAAACACATGCTGACAATTAACAACGATCACAGGTCCGTAATGCGAGTGAAATGGCGCAGGGCCATGCATCGATACTCCTGAAATTACATTAAAATTTAAAGTTTTTAATACATGTTCTACAAAAGCGAATGCAGCCACAGCAGAGCTTTTCTTTGTCGCGGCCTCTAGTGGCGCCGTCTCTTGTACACTTCACATTACTTGAAATAGCAGTGATCCTCGACGGGGTAGGCAATGCCCGAGTATTGATAATTTCCACCATGGGTTACTCCTACCTAAGTGCACATGTCATGTCAAACAATCACTCAGCAAATCATGATCCTACTTGAATATCTATGCCCAATCCCATATCCTCCAGGCTCCCTCACATGCCTAAGCCAATTGCGAGTAAAATTACACTTTTCAAATAAAAGCTTTTTTGTTATCAGAACACACTACTGGTTTTACGTAAATTTATTGAATGACCCTCGGCGAATATGTTAGATAACCCTCTGAAACAATTCATGGGCCCCTCTGATGTGCATTGTTGGACAATCTCCCAACACGATTCTCACAGGAAAATCTTCAGTGATTCCTTTCTGACATTTTCCTTTCTTTCATTTTTGTGTCATGCACTCACTCTTAATATTCTAGGGTGCCCCAGTGCATATGGAATGCATTATGCCAATCCCAACAACTCATGCTAATATATAAAACATGTATATACTAACATAATTAACTCACATGCTTCATGTTATTCAATTCACAATCAATAACACCAAAATTAGCTCACATGGGCTAATTAACAATTCAAGTAATTCATTTTAGATCACGAGCCACCACAAAAATCACCTGGCAATTCACATGAGCTGTGGAAACCAGGAGTCGACACTTTGTTCCGCAGGCACACTAAAGGGATCTTCTCGCTCGGTTCAAGTATTTTGAGGCCAGAAACAAGGCTAATTCGAAGCCTCGGAATATCCCCTAACCATTCACTGGCTCTTAGCCAAGAATAGCACAAGTAGGAGAAGACCCTACCTCTTGGGTTGTCGAACTCCACCCAGTCGGTCATCCACACGTAGCCCTCGTAGGTGTAGATCGACTGCTTGTTGGCAATCGGGCGGTCAGAGCAGGGAAACCTAGAGAGAAGTCACTCTTTCTCTCCTAAATCCTCAAACCACCCCAGCATGCGTTTTCTTCTAATTTGGAGAAGAAAACTATTCCCATTTTTGTCTTATACTCATTTAAACTTTTCCAAAATTCCATCCTTGTTCCTTAGTTTGGATTTTTGACACATGGCTTAATCTAAGCCATTCATCTCTATCATCTCACTAATCATGCAACATGTGTCACATGGGCACATGTAGTAGGTGACTTTTGTCACATCACATGTCTTTCATAAGCGGTTTCGCAGACTGAACACTCGATTTCAGCGTGAAATTAGATTATCTCGGAATTTGATGAAATTTGACGTGGTAGCTAGATTTCGCGAGACGATTCCAACGGTGAAGTCCGTTTCATCATCCGAAATCTAGAAAAATTTTGGGTTTTGACCAAAATTACCGTTTTACCCTTTTTCAGAAAATTAGAATTTTCCTGGGTTTTACACATATGACACCCAGTAGTTAGCCACGCGCCTCGACATGCGTGAGAAAAAGCGGCGCCTCGAATTTGTATTTGTTAAATGCAGTTCAACTAGATTTCGCAAGATGATTCCAATGGCATGATCCGTTTTGTCATCTGAGATCTAGAAAAAAAAAATTATAGGGTCTTATCTATATTGACCTGGAAAAATTACCGTTTTGCCATTTTTCCAGAAAAATACATTTTTCCTTGGTTTCACACTCTCCCCCCCTTAAAAGAATTTCATCCCAAAATTCCCGCATACATATAAAATCAAACACATGCATATCAGATGAATATTTTGAAGACATTAATGACTAAGCACCTTCCACTATCCCGAGCAAAAGGATAGTTGGCGCCCGGTGTCCTCGCTCTCCCATGTCAGCCTCCTCGGCTCCTCGGTCTGCCCGCGAGACATTCACAAGCCTCCTGATCTTGCCGCATAAAACCGTCTCGACCTCCATGATACGCATTGGTCCGCCCTCGAAGGTCCCATCGCATCAACATGAAGCTCACCCCAATCCACTATATGAGTCGGATCTGGAGTGTAATTCGAACATAGAGACATAGAAGAGAAATACCTCATGAGCAGCTTCGACAAACTCGACGACAACGCTAAGCAGATGCATAATGTGACCACCCTCTCGAGGTACCTCGAAGGGTCGATGTACCTGACAACTTCTAAACTTCTAGAACTTTGATCACTCCTCTTAGGCATCACCTTTGAAGACATGATCCTCGCCTCGAACTCTAGAATTAGGTAAATTAGTATATCAACGTAACTCTTACATTTGGCTCTGAAGCGGTAAGAGAGGCGGCTTAGTATCCAATCCACCTTGTCAGGTGTCTCGAGATAAATTAACGGACCCATGGAGGTCTCTCCCCACCTCATCCAACAAAGCGAGATCTACCGGCCTCTGTATAATGCCTCGTAGGGTGCCATGCGAGATACTCGCAATAAGCTGTTATTGTAGAGTGAACTCTACGAGAGGTACTCATCCCAAGCCCACCCTTGAGATCGGGATGCATGTTCGCGGCATGTCCTCTAAAATCTGAATAGTCGCTGCGATTGACCACATTCATCGAGGATGAAAGCGGTGCTCATCGACGGTTATTGTCCCGTGGTCTTGGAAACTCTTCGAAATTGACCGTCATCGAGGATCGATTCGATATTATAGAGATTGGCACTCCATGCAACCTTACTATCTCCCGTATATACAACCTGCGAGTTCCTCTAGTCACGAAGGTCATCTGCCGCGGCGGAGAAAATGCGACTTGGTGAGTCGGTCCTTTATAACCCACAGCATCATGCTTAAGCGATGTTCGTAGCAAGTGAGTCTGAGTCCATCGTGATGTGCTCCGCTTCAGTATACTATCTTGATAATTTGGAGTAGGCGGCCTCTAGTGCCGGCCTTGACTCTTTGGCACGTGAGACTGCCGTCGAGACCAAAATCCTCAACGTGCCTCTTTATCCCGCTCGAGTAATACTTGCAATGTAGATCGTGATACATCTTCGTGCCACCTGGATGCACAGAAAAATGAGAGTAGTGGAACTCCTTGAGGATCTCCTCTCTCAGCTTTGCGGCTTAGGGACCCTGTCAGATCCCGAAATCGAGAGAGCCATTAGCGTGAATGGCACAGCCCGCACTTACTCGATACTATGTACTGGTCCTTGATGGACAATAGCTTTATGTGTCCACTCTGTAGGACTAATAACTACCTTTCAAATAGGGAAAGGCATAGCCACTAGACTCCCAAACATACCTGAGCAGATCCTTTGTCTTTATGGCCGGCTTGCCCCATAGTCTTGATCATCTGCCACTCCCGGGAAGCTATACTAGCCAATGCTTCCCGTGGCCTCTGGTTGAGTGCATTAGCCACCGCATTTTCCTTACCAGGGTGGTAATGTAAAGTGAAGTCATAGTCCTCCAAGTACTCCATCTACTGTTGCTGCCTCATGTTGAGGTCTCGTTGCATGAAAACGTACTTGAGACTCTTATGGTCCGAGAATACCTCGAACTGTTCCCCATACAGATAATGACGCCAAGCCTTCAAGGCAAAGACAATGGCCACTTACTCCATGTGTGTGTAGGAGTGAATGCATCGTGATTCTTCAGCATGAGGCCATAGCCACAACTTTCTGGTACGCATCGGGGAACACATCAGTTAGTCCTTGAAGCATCTGTCTGCTTGTGTAGCTCTGTCCCCTTTCCGGGACTATCATAATAGAAGCTGAAGTAAGCCTCCTCTTCAATTCCTGGAACACTCGCTCACATAAGTCATCCCACACAAACTTGACCTCCTTCCAGGTCAACCTCGTCATAGGTGCAGCTAATCGAGAGAAATCCTTGATGAATCTCCTATAGTATCCTGCTAATCCCAAGAAGCTATGGATCTTAAAGACGGACTTCGGCCTCTCCCAACTCATCACTACCTCCACCTTCTTAGGGTCCACTGATACGCCTAAAGCCGATACCACGTGTCCCAGAAACCTCACCTCTGTCAGCCAAAACTCACATTTTCTTAGTTTGGCATACAACTGATGTTCTCACAGTGCCTGGAGAGCAATCCTCAAATGATCCCGTTGGACCTAGAGTAGATCAAGACGTCGTCAATGAAGACTATAACAAACTGATATAAATAGGGCTGAAACACTCTTTGTATGAGATCCATGAATGCATATGAAGCATTCGTCAAACTGAACGGCATCACTATGAACTCGAAATGCCCATACTGCGTCTGAAACACTGTCTTAGGGATATCTGCTTCCCTAATTCTCAATTGATGGTAGCTGTTGCGGAGATCAATATTCGAATACACCCGTGCCCCTCTCAGCTGATCAAACAAATCATCAATCCTCGGTAGAGGATAACGATTCCTGATTGTAACCCTGTTCAACTATCGGTAGTCAATGCATAATCGAAGGGTTTTGTCCTTCTTCTTTGCAAATAGAACCGGAGCGCCCCAAGGTGAAGTGCTCAGTCTAATAAAACCCCGGTCCATAAGCTCCTACAACTGGACCTTGAGTTCCTGCAACTCTGTCGGTGCCATTCTATGTGGTGTCATAGAAATGGGCGACGTACCAAGGTGTAACTCAATCACGAAGTCTTCATCCCTCTGGGGAGGTAATCCCGGTAGCTCGTCTGAAAAGACGATTTCGTACTCGAAAACCACCCGAGGTAGACTCATGTCCTATCTCACCTCGTCCTCTAGGGTAAGGCTAGCCCAACTAACCGTTAACTGCCCTTGCCATCGTGAATCGTACACAATATGGGGTGAAGCATTATGCCTATCCTCTTTTGAAACACAACCTGAAGTAATAAATTAAATTGTGTAGGCGGTAACTCTCATATGGTTACAATCTGCCTTGACAGCTTCGATGTGTGCCATCAACCGATCCATCAGAGGATGACCTCGAACTTCCCGACATGTCCATGACTCGAGTCCACATGAGTAGAATCCGGAGATCTCTAACTCCACGTCCCAGGCATATCCGGTCGATTCTCGCCCCCAGTCGCAGGGAGATTCACATGCAGTGGCTTGTCTAAGGTCTCAACATCTAAGCCCATTACTCTCACGTAAGATGCAACAATAAAGGAATGCGATGCACCTGAGTCAAATAACACCCTTGCCCACAGGCGAAAGAGTAGAAATGTACCACGAATCGGCCGATCCTCTTTGCCTCGATGCAACGAATAACGTGTAGACACGCCCTGAGTTCTCGTAGTCTGGCTTTATCACGGCTCTACTCTCGACCTCGACCCATACTCTGGTCCCTCTAGCCTGTATGTGAAACACCCGATGCCCTTGTATCACACTGAAGCGTATTTTTGTTCACGGCCGTCTTGGGGTAGAGGAGAAAATGCGGAGTGCGCTCGTGTCCCACGATGGTCGGGACTATGGTGTCCCCTAATCCACGAAACCCCACATGTCTGCGGACAATTCGCCTCGTAGTGTCGGTTGATGGCGGTGAAACATGTCATCTGCCCGGCTTGTTGATAATCGGGACGGCTTTAGCCACACTGATAGGCTGCGACCTCGCCCACAAATCCTCGTGGAACAAAGTCTCTGCTTCTTTCAGGAAAAACGAAGCTTGGCTCCCCCTCTTCTTATCACTAGCACTCGCATCCCGAATGCTACGAGCGTCATCTACCTCTCGCTCAATGATCAAGGCTATACTAACCATCGAGTCCATATCCTGTAGGTTATGCCCTATAATCTTGCCCCGGATGGACAACTTTAGCCCATCCTCGAACTTCCTGACCTTGGCGCGTTGGTATTACTACTCAGCGATGCGACTACGTGGTTGGCCTGCGTGGTAGTATAGTCATTGTCCTTGTCTCAGCTCAGGAACTCCCAGGGCCTTATGTCTGATGAAGTCGGAAAGTACTTCCCGTGAGCGTTATCACGAAAATCAGCTTATGTCATAATCTCCAAGTCCTTGGAAGTTGTGACCCACTCCTACCAGATCTGGGACTCACCTCGGCTGGGATGAAGCCAGCGTGTCAGAAATATTATCAGGGTGATCTCCATGGCGGAGAATCCTCTGTCGGCGGAACCCGATGGTTGGCTACCATCGGGTCCCCTCCTCTAGTGAACATCGGAGGATGATGTGCCTTGAACCTTTGGAGGTTATTGGCACCTCCCTGACCTCTAGTTTGCATTGCTTTGTGTAGTAGTGAAAACTATCGCGGCACCAGTAACCTCTATGAAGGTCTGCTAATAAAAAGAAACGGTGGCGTCGACCATCGCCTGGAGTATGGATGAAACCTCTAAGCCTGGGTCCTCGCTTGCCATATACCTGAGTCAAACAACAAGTTTAGAATCATTTTAAGTGTCCTACTATTGGCGCACATGCCAACCCGATAATAGACTAATATCGAACCATTGGATTGGTTTCCCGAACTCACAGGTTACGTTTCACCATTACTAGTGTTCGCATTTCCTATATACATCCTACCATGTATATAATTCACGCAATTTGTAACACACAATCACGCACATACAATCAAAGCATACACAAGAAAATACATAATGCATGCTATGATCTAATCCTGTCCCGCGGACTCCTAGGTAACCTCCTACCTAGACCTTGATACCAAACTATGATCTGGATATCAATTTCCAAACACTAGGTAACTCCCAACTCAGCTCAACTTAAGCTATACCAAGTGTGATGCTCCTACATTAACGACATGTCTAGACCCATGCCCAGGAGCCCTTAGGTATTCGTACACTGGCTACGATATAAGCTAATGACGCCATAAAACTCGGGGGTCTTGTTAACAACCTGTCAACCTGCAAAAGTCTATGGAAATCGGGTATCCTGATGTCGTACTCACATGTCTCGTATACCGAGACTCATCCCTGCATATTTAATTCATAAATACACAAAATAACTTTAGACAGTTCGCATACAAAACATGAGAGTTATAGCACCTAACTCACACATATGGTATAAATACGTGCATTAGAACCAAATGTTGTTCCAATATACAAAACAAGATATGTATTAAGAGTAACATTTATCATACATATACAAAAATACATCAAGGCCTGGCAAAAACCCTCTTCTCAAGCTATCGGCCTCTAAGGCGTGCCGTCTGCTGCAGCGTGACCTTTACGGGGGTCCCATAGCGGAATGAGCTACACTTAGTGAAACAAAACTGCCGAGACTGCCTCACCTAGGTGCACAAGCAAATGATTATTTCACAGTCACACAAAAAACACAATCCATGTAGACATGCTGTTCTATCATGGAAAAAAAACACTACATGCATGTATGAGACGACACTCTACATGCCTATGTATCAATTCGACCTCAGGCCCACCACCCAATCTGAAGTGCCAATTGGAAATCAATCTGGAGTCAGTCAGAGCTCCTATCACACAACCCCGTAGTCTATGTGATATCTATTTAATCGTTTGATGTCTTTTTAGACGCGGAGACTTCCAGGGGTCTCACGCGGGTCTCTTACACCCATGACATTTTTAGACTCCGCAGATGAATACGGTATCTAACCGGGTTTTCGGGCTTTTCACACGAGGGTGTCTATCCTACTTCTTCTGCGGAGCACTGTCGTTTCCATTTTCATTTAACAACATGTGTGACTCAATTGAACTTCGTCCATTCACAGGCCCACCGATTCGGCTGGCTTGATTTGCATCGATAGCATGTACACACACACCCATGTAATCAAGTGATTTTAAAATCACCTGATGCAATGCGGTGTGCCACTGCACTCGAGCTCACTCAAACTCATGCCCAGTGTATGAAGACCTCTACATGGACATTTGCAATTTACCTTAGGTGTGTACCATGAACACCCTCATGTCTAATGCACACATGAGTTCATATATTCAGTTCAATATCAATTTACATGTTGTCATGCTAGAATTCCACTCACTAAATTCAATACATCATGCAAGCATACATTCCCATAACTCCTAACATCAATTAGGAAAATAGAGGTCATGGCTCATGTCTCCAGGTTGGGACATAGCACCTCAGTCATACAGGCTGCAACATGCCAAAACATGGCCATGTTCAAGCCTGGCCTTATATTTCAATTGTTTGGAACACCTGATAAAGTCATCATGTCGTCTCTTAACGAGAGATGGCACTTTGATCCATAATTCACAATGGCTTAAGATTCAAGCCTCATACCATCATAACCGAGTATAGAGATTAACCCCAGACATCACAAAATCCATGATTTAAAACTGATCTAAAAGCAAGGAGAAATAGTTTTTAACATGGCTACTCAATTTTCAAACAAGACCAGAAATTGCCTGAACATAGCTCCACTTTGAATGCGTTTATGAGTTAAAAGGAGTTAGAAATTGGATAGACCTATTTCAAGGAGATGTGTTTTCCTCTAAGTCTAGTTTGCCCAGAAACTAGAATCACTCAATTTGGACGAGTTATGGCCAAGTTATGGCCAGAACATAGTCAAGGGGTCGAAAGGAAACAAAAAAAAAAAAATGGCCAACATCTCCCCTAAAACACAACATTTACCTTATACACGAAATCTCCTCCATTGAGGGTCACAACCAAACTCAACCAATTCCATTTCCATGGCCCCAAGAAAGGAAAATAACCAAATAGGCAAAGTCCTAGCCTCTTGTAGTGTGTGGGATTAAGTCCTTGATCCTTCAACCTTGCAAAAAATGGAGGTATTTGGCTCCTCCTCCTCCATTCTCTTCCTTTATTTCTTACTTAGTTTTTTGGTTTCCTTTCTCACCTCAGTCCATGAACTGACCTTCCCCAACAAAAATCGTCCTCTCCTCTTCTCAGTTCACGAAATCCTCTCTTCCTCACAATTCTTGATTTATTCTCATCCTTCCACTAAGCCTGAACCCATTCCCATGGTGCTAGACAAGTTCTCAACCACTTGACACTTGTCCATGACTAGGATAAGTGCCTCTCATGCCACCAAAACCCCCACTAGTTGCATGCACAATAGAGGTATGACATGGCCTCCAATTGCCCATTAGTCTAGTGCCACACGGCACCCCATGGTTAGCCCGCTCGACATGCATGAAAAAAACGGACTGTCTCAAAATTCGACGTGGTTTGTCTGGTTCAACTAGATTTCGCGAGACGATTCCAATGGCGCAATCCGTTTTGTCATCCGAGATCTAGAAAAAAAAATCTAGGGTCTTATTTGTACCGACCTGGCAAATTTGCCATTTTTCCGAAAAAATACATTTTTTTCTCGGGTTTCACATATTCAGCTAAAAATATAGAAAAAATTTGTAGATATAGAAGTGGAAAATACAAAGAAAAGGGTAATATCAACAGTATAGATGCAGAAATATTAGCCGTAACATATGCCATAAATAATTTTAGAATATTTATAATCCCCAAAAAGGAAATCTTAATAAGAATAGACTGTGAAGTAATAGTAAAGTTCTGCAAACTAAAAAATGAAAAAAGATATGCTCAAAGGAGATGGTTAAATTCGTAATGCAGCGATACTAATGCAAAAATAGAAATAAAACATATCAAAGGAAAAGACAATAATTTGTGCTGCATTCACTCAGACTAATAAATTAATTTTTATGTCACAGATGAATAGGCAGATAACTGGGATCATTCCAACTTATTCCAGTAAAGACCAAGAAAAGGTATTTACCTTTGGAAAGAATTCTCTTAAGGTATATCCTAAAAGTAACATAACCTTTAATCTGTTACCACATTTAGAATTAGACGAAGAACAAAAATGTATTATAGATAACCTTTGGATTAGTTTCAACCATATTTTTAATAACCAGACAAATAAGAGTTTAGATAGAAAATATTTCATTACTTGTTTAAATTGTTTATCAGAACATCTTAACAAAAAGAATAATGGTAACGTCAATTTCAGCTTTTATGTTATCTACATCGACTATGAGCTGCAGGTGTTCTAATCGAACAAAATTTATATCCTAGATACTACCGACGTAGCAAAAGCTACCGGCAGTGATAGTGGCTCTAGGTCGAACACAGGATGGGTTTTCTTCGTGAGAGAAGAGTTGCAGTGTATTGAAAATGGTGTTTTCTCGTTAGATTTTTATGGTTTGTGAAAAACAGTGTGGGTGAATGGTTGAAAACCGAACAACTTGAAGTAAAAAGGCAGAGAGAATTCTCAAGTGTCGTGCCACTGGCTTAGGGTTCTAAGTTAACCCGACATGTCCCCTGTCTTTTCTATCTCAGTTGAGCATGACATATAGTCATTTCCGAACTGATCTTCATTTAGCTTTAAACCTAAAACCCCAAAGTTTTCCTTTTGAAAGATGGCATTTAATGAGCATAAATGCTCCTAAACGGTGAAAACACACCTCCTAAACCTACCCTTCAGTAACTAATAGGAGACAACTAACTGGGCATCAGTGGATCTAGTGATAAGTATCCACTGAACCCAAAAAGCTTTCCAAATACACGTTAGGGAGAGCATGCCTAAGATATTTAACCTAAGGTGAGAAGTAGGAACACAAATACCCTTAAATGCAAACATGAAAAGCATGAGAACATGTAGCCTGCCTCAAAACCAACACCCAGTCGCCTTCCCCTTCAAGGATGAGGGGTTTTAGCTGAGCATCCCTTGATTTGTCATCATCAAGGGGTATTTGGCTAGAGAGAAAATGCAAGAAAGTGAAGGAAAGGGAGAGAAAATCACAGTCCAACCCGAGGGCAAGCTGTGCCAAATTTTCCGATTGATCGACGGAGCGAGCGTTGATTGATTTACAAGCAAGACTGAGCTTATATAGGTGCTCAGTATAAGGAAATTACAAAAATGTGCTAATGAACCAAAATTACATCAAGGGCAAACTTAGAAACCACAAAAGGCGGCCAAAAAGTACCAACAATAGGTGAGCAAGGTTGCAATTCTCGCAACTCATGAAATCTAGGAAACGTAAAATTTCGCAACTTGCGAAAAATTTTAACCTGCGAAAACTTCCACTGAGCTCTCCTTCTCTTCAGCATTTTTGCTCCAAATTTCCTCTGGTTCGTTCATGCATCTTCGAATCCCAGCTTCTCGTTCATCATGTTTGAACCTGGACAAGATAATGAGGCATTCGACCAGAAAACTACTAAAATAGCTACAAAATGTGATCGCAGCAGTGCCGGGACCCCAATGTATCATCTGAGTGTTAAAGTCTATTAGGTACACAAAAAGTGTTAAAACCCGTGATATGTGGCTCAAATAGCACTATTCGGGGTACTAATCACTCCTCAACCGACATCATAGTCCCTTAGCAATGATAAAGAAGGAAGATCATTGTGCTATATATATGCAAAAGGATTTTCACAAAAGTGTGTGTATAAGGGAGGCCTACCTTCGCATGAAAACTGGGACACCGCATAAAACCCAACAAGAATGAGTGCCATATCGAGCAAGTTTCAGGCGTTGTTCATTCCAAGGAACAACCCGAACTTCCACCAAAATCTGCGTTTTTGCGTGATCGGGCTTATCACCAATAAGCCGCTAAGCTTACTCTTCAACCAACCATCGCCAATGCCTTAGACTCAAGCGCACCATCCTAAATAGGATTCAGCTTCCACTCTTATTGCACACTTCAATCTGTATTGTAGGGTACAATGTTAAACTCGACTTCACTCCAAAGTCCGTAACGGGATCCACCGATGACCCTAACCAACTAAGGTTTAGGCATCAAGTCAAAAGGATCTTTCGACCACAACTCTGGCTGTGTTTCACCCCGCACTTCGACTGATTTCGAATCCAAAGACCTACAACTCGCAAACTCCACCCATCCACCCATGTAGCGAGCATTAGGTTGTCAGGTGGCTCCCAACCGGGCTTAGGTAGGCACCAGATTTTAAAGGCTTTCACATAATCCCACCGTGCTCTGGTTTCAAGGCAAAGCACCGCGGCTTTTCTATTCTCTTTCTTTTCTTTTTCTTTGTCTTTTCTTTTCTTTGGAAGACACATTGGCCTCATTCTTGGGGAACTTAACCTATTATAGGGTACAACGGGTTCAAGGCCCATTTGCAAAGTAAAAGGGGTATGTAAATTCTTCACTTATAGATCGAAAATCGATGTGCACTGCGGTGTGGCTAGATAATGGTGGAAGACAAGGGTTGATTAATAGGTCTTCAACTCGACCAACAACTAACCAAGCATGGAACTAGTCTAGCATTGATGGAAGCATTCGCGCTTCAACTTTTCAATTTACAGGAAAGGCATAACCACAAAAAATATAGGGGCAAAATGAGATGCAAAAGTGTAGAAAAATAGAGTGGTATTATATATATACAGGTGTATTTCACAAAATTTTTAGCTTTTGCAAAAAGAAGTAATACAACAAGCCATTAATCATACAAAAAGGGGCTTTGCTGAGCATGTGGTACAAGAAAAACTGTAATCAGCAGTATGAACTTCACTTCCAACACTAACTCTCCCTAAGAATGGAACCGTAGTGCTAGTGAGGGAGTGGTACTCCTCAATTGCGGTCGGGAGAAGAATCATCCCCGCCGGATAGCTTGGAGGTGCCGCGGTGGGAAGTGGTCGGGACAAGCGGTACAGCTACCAACACATCCAAGGGATCTGCAGGGGCTGATGGTGAAGGAGTTGATCCTGCCAGGGGAGGGATAGCTGAGGCTTGAGCAGGGGCATGCTGAGAGACAGCAGGAAACCCAAGTGGCTTTAGAGCTGCATGAGGATGACTTGATCTCCCGTGCTACAACTTACCTCGTGCGAAATATCCTCCGTGAAAGTGGTCTCGGAAGCTGCAAATGAAGCCGCGAGTCAAGTGAGGAACATGCGACCGCCAAGATAATCGTAAAGTCCTCATGGAGGGTAATGTATTATCAAGTAGAGGTGTTCGCCAACATAGCCGACCGAAGCATGAGGCATTGATTAGTACGCAAAGTGCTATTTTGAGTCCTATTTAAGATGTTTTGAGTGCTTTTGAGCAATTAATCATATTATTTGCTTCATTGACATGCCAGTAGGGTCCCTTAGTACTACTCGATTTTGTTTGCTAAGAGCTGGTAGTTTTTATGTGTTTCGGGAACCTTACCATCATATCAAGCTTGGCATTGAAATTGTGCTGATTTATGCCGAGTTCGTATGAATTCTCGTCGATTTCATCAAGCCTGGGATGAAGAAATAGCAAGCTAGAAGATGCATAATGCAAGCTGGAAGATGTAGGAAGCAAGCAGCAAGAGAATGGCAATTTCACAGGCATAGCGAAATTTTCGCATGATAGCGAAAATTTCGCAATGATAGCAAAATACAATCATAGCGAAATTCGCTTATATGTCGAC
Source organism: Tetrastigma voinierianum (assembly GCA_016808115.1). Lineage (NCBI taxonomy): Eukaryota > Viridiplantae > Streptophyta > Magnoliopsida > Vitales > Vitaceae > Tetrastigma > Tetrastigma voinierianum. The sequence continues at coordinate 90,649 of JAEQBH010001319.1, forward strand.
TCTAGCTACATAGCGAATACTCGCTTATGATAGCGAAATTTTCTATATGAAATTTCTGCGCATTAAATTCTCTGCATCAGATTTTCGATCCAAACTACTCCGTTTTGATTAATTCCTCTTTTGACCTCAATGTAATCATATTATTTAGGTTAGTTTGGTATTTTCGCATGTTTGTGGGGCTATATAAGCCATGTTATGAATATTTTGTAACCTAACAATTCATTTAACGTAGCCATTTACTCATTGCTCTATTTTCCTCTTTCTTCTCCTTCCTCATTTTCTAGGGTCGCCAAACACACCCCTTTGAGGATGACAACTCAAAGGGATGTTGGGCTAAGCTCAAAAAACCTTGAAGAGGAGGGTTGCTAGGTTGGTTGATGGGTTTGCGTGTTCCTTTGTTTCATGAAGCAGTACGCGTATTTGTGTTTCAAACTATCAAAACTAGGGTTTAAATGCTATTTAATGTATTTTCTTTTGGTCAATACTTACATACTTTAGGTTCGTTGTGGCTCTATTGCTAGATACACCTATCCATTAGATGTCATTTACGAGCCACTGAAAGTAGGTTAAATGCTTTATTTTCAACTGTTGGAACATTAAATGCTCAGTAAATGCTATGGTTCAAATAGGAATGTTACTAAGGGTTGGTTTTTAAAGTTAAACAAAGATCCGGTTTTGGAAATGACTATATGTCATTTTCCCTAATGCGAGGAAATAACCCGAGGACACCTTTACAACCCCATCATACCAAACTGGTGATCCAAAACTTCAAGGTCGTCTTTTTACATCTTATTTTAAACTGCTTTCAGTTAGCAGTTTTATGCAACCACACTTTTTATGCAAATCCGAAAATCCAAATGAAAACCTCACCATTTTGAATCATTATACAAGTCATTTGTAAGATGAAACCCATCCTCAGAAATGATCCTAGACCAATTATACTCGGGCAAGTAGCTTTGCTATGGCAGCAAGAGGAATTTAGGTATAAATATTGTTGATTCCGACACCCTACTGTGGCACGAATCAAATGGCGCCGTTGCCGAGGATGGTTCCAAACTACAGATGATGAGTTGATGAGTACTTATAATCCTCATTACAAGTATTGGTGACCTTTTAAACCTTTTTGAATTTCATTGTTTAGAATATCAAGTTTTTTTTACTCAGCAGTCACTGCTGGGTTGTTTTTATCATTACAATCTTTTATTTTTTATTTTTTAGCTAACACTGATCCTTTTTGGCAAGTCTTGTTGTTCTTTGTCTTCAGGTCATGTGTTTATAACACTGGATAGAGGAATATCGTGTAGATCAAGAAAGAGTTGGTGCACCAAATTGAGCAAAAGTTGTGAAGTCAAGCAGCACATGAGCAAATGGATCCTCTACCCGAGGAACAAGAAAGTCAGCAAGCAACCCTAAGAATCCAACAGCAGCTGTGTCAACGAGGGACCACATACACCCTCCTAGAGTTAGTGCACCTTCCCCGCATCATACCACCCGCCGAGGATGTGGCGCGAGACCTTATCTCGGTGCCCCTACTCCCAATCCTTCATGGTATGGAAAATGAAACCATACACACACATCGTGGAGTCTCAGGAGGTATGCACAACTTTAAGGAAGGAGTGCCTGACATGGATTTGCTTAAGCTAAAAGCATTCCCATTGACACTGAAAGACAAGGCCAAAATTTGGCTCAATTCACTGAGGCCGAGAACAATCAGAAATTGGGTCGAACTTCAAGCTGAGTTTTTGAAGAAAATTTTCAGCACAACTAAGACCAACAGTTTGAAGAGGCAAATCTACACTTACTCGGCCTATGACAAATGAGGTGTAGTTTTATCACATTGAGAGGTTCATGGAGACCATCAGTGCATGTCCACACCATGGTTTTGATACATGGATGCTAGTGAACCACTTTTATGATGGTATGTCTCCGGCCATGAAGCAACTACTGGAAACCATGTGTGGAGGGGACTTTCTGAGCAAGAACCCAGATGAAGCCATGGACTTTTTGAATTATGTGGCTGAAACTTCCAAGGGATGGGATGAGCCAAACCCAAGGGAGGCAGAAAGACCCAGGCCTGACTCACCAAAGGGGAGGCATTTATGCACTTTTCAAGACACTGAGATGAAAGCAACCGACCACTTTGACTGAAGGTTGGAGTAGAGCCGGAAATAAGAAATCAACATGAAATGCAAGCAAGGAATGAGTCAGCTCGCATCTCAACCAACTCATTTAATCGGTCGCCAAATAGCCACCTGGGAGCACTACCGTTAGCCTCTTCCGCAGCGGACTTAATGCAAGAGCATGCCCATGTCTTGTCAAAATAATACCCACAAATGCTCCTTATGGCAATACTTATAACCCCAATTGAGGAATCCATCCGTCCCATCATGGAAGCCAAAAACCCCGCATACGCCCCCTCGAGCACATCGCCATTTGGCTCCACTCAAAGACAACAAAGAAGTAGAAGAACCTCCACCTTCTTCTCCTCGCTGAGCGCTTCATCAATTTGAGCAAGGTGGTGGGAAATTTGTAGAGAGTGAGAAAGCCATCAATGTCCAAACTAATCAGAAAATTGAAACAGTAGAGAGCTCACTTAACAAGAAGTTAGACAGCATGCATTCTGAGTTGCAAAGTTCCATTACCAGGTTGTCTAACTAGCAAATAGTGGTCCTGAAAAAGGAATTCCTTCCTGCATTAATAAAGAAACCCTAGGGAAATTCATGAAATAGGCTCAGCCAGTGATCCAAATACAAGGATGGATGAAGTAAAGGCTATCATCACTTTGAGGAGTGGAAAAGATATTGAGCAACCAGTGCCCAAGATCAATAAGAAACCAGAAAGAAAAGTGAAGTCGAGCTAAGAGAGAATAAATAATCAGAGAAGATTCAATGATGAAAACATGCCCTCCATTTCTCAAGCACTTAGAGTAAGAAAAAAAAAAAAAAAAAAAAAAAAAAAATCACAAAACCAAACTGAAATTTGGGAGGTGCTAAGGCAAGTAAAGGTAACATCCCACTCGCTTACATGATTGCTGTGTCCCAACATATGCAAAATTTTTGGCTGACTACATCTGGGCCGCAGGTCTGGGCATTGATAAGAAAGCCTTCTTAACAGAACAGGTCAGTGCTATCATTCAGAGCAAGACCCCGTGAAATACAAGGATCCAGATCTCTACAATATCAGTCAACATTGAGTGGACTTGCATAGATAAAGCACTCGCTGACTGGGGCCAATGTAAACCTACCGCCATACTCGCATATATTGTCTGGGAGCTTAAGCCTACCAACATCACTCTATCCTTAGCTGATTGATCGGTAAAAATTCCTAAGGGCATAGTTGAGGATGTATTGGTAAAGGTGGACAAATTCTACTATCCAGTGGATTTTGTAGTGCCTTGATACGAACCGATCGCAGTTGGGCCTAATCATGTGCCAATCATCCCGGGAAGCGCCATTGGGCCACTTCCAATGCGAGCAATTGTCGGAATGAAGTCATGAGCTCAAGATTTGGCAACATGACATCAGAGCTCAACATTTTTCACTCCGAGCAAAGTCAAGCACAAGCCAACGTAAGATGAGAGGCAAGGACGGGATGAAGCTCGATTGTCCAGTTCGTGGAAACCAAATGCTCATAAACTGTAGGAAGAATTGATGAAGAAAAGTGCAGCAGTTGATGGAGAATTGACTGCATCAGTCACTCCTAAAGAGCCAATGATTCCCCCAATACCACCAAGTGAAAAGAAGCTCAACATAAAGGAGCCGAAAAAGCATGGCAACCGCAAAGACAATAACACCGCAGCGCAGCGAGCTCCTCCTCCGATCCTCTCCATGAATGAAATTCCGCGGGATCGGGTTCGGTCTCCACTGAGACCAAACTGCTGCTTAAAATTTTTGGTTTTCTTTTTGGTTAATTTTATTTTTAGTAATTTATTTTATTTTATTTTATTTTTTAATTAAAATCTTTTTTTTTTATAAATATTTTTTTTATGTTCAGTTTTATATTTTATTTTATTATCATTTATTTTGTGTTATTATATTTTTAATTTTTGTTTTTTTTATTTATTTGCAGGCTGGTGCAGGGTTTAAATTTTGCTATAATAGTGAAATTTTGGCCCTACGGCCCTTCATCTGCCCTACTCCATTAAAAAGCCCCCCCTCCCCCCCAACCAATTTTCATTCACCCTGCATTTCTGCTGTGATTCCTGCCCTCCCCGTGCCGCCCGAGCCCCTGCTCCCATGCCCTTTGTCTCGAGCCACAGTCTCAGCCGAGCGCCTCCCACTCCCAACAAGACGCTCGCAGCCCCTCTGGCCGGAGCCATCCTACGCCGCGAGCCCCGTCTCCCGAGCCTCTCTGCCTGAGCCGTTGTCGGGAGCCGCGACCTACACGAGAGCCCCGCTTTGTTTCGAGAGCCGAGCGCCCAACCGTCGCCACCCCTTCCACCGCCCGTCTGGGCCTGGAGCTAGACCACAGACATGGTTCGCACCATGCAGGCTCCACAGCCATGTGCCCATGGTCCAGCCAAGACTTCGAGAGAGATGGCGCCGCACATCAAGGCTACAAATTGCCACTCTCCGACCAGGTTACGTAGGCACCTCCGCATTGGTCCCTCGCTACACCCATGATACAGTGGTCCCGCCTACTTCTATTTTTTGGGGAGGAGGCTCAAGCCTGAGCCCCCATCCGTAAGATACCAGACCAAAGCGGACCTCGCCCTTCTCCTATGCATCCAAGACCATCACGAGGGCCCCGCTTCCAAGCGGCCTGCATATCCGCCCGTGAGTTGCCGCACTCCAAAGTTCTAGCCATCGCTCCCTCCAACCGACATCGTAGTTCGTCGCCCCAATTATCCCCGACTTCGAGGATCAGGCGCCCGATGTTTAGCTGCGATCCGATTCCATGGAACGTCAATCTTCATGCTAGGGACTTCCATGGAGAGTCATACATAACAACATACCGGCATCTATTAACCGACCAAATGACATTCGTAGATTCACGCGGTTGATCCAAATGGATATCCACCGCCGTTAGTTCATGACTGAGGCGCTTTTTCTATCCCCGGTGCTTGAGTTTTATCATACTATGACATCCCTGGGAGCGCCTGGGCTAGATGGAGATCCTGAATCTCAAGATCGACGACCGCCCTAGTACTCCGAGAGCCGCATATTACAGCTGCTTCTGGGCTTTCTCCAGCTGGTTCCGCGACCTACACCACCATCTACGGCGGGTCGCATCCATCACCTAGAGAGATGGTTCGCTCTCTCGCTCGAGATACCACGGCCGGGCCTATACTCTTCCGCCGGTAGCTTTCCCCGCAGATGCTCCTCGTGGACCACGTACTTCGGACCAACCCATTTCCACTTCCAGCATTAAGTGTACAAATGAGTAGGAGCCTATACTGAGGCTCAGATGTGATATCCCGAGGATTCCTCGGGGTTTAGTCCTCCGAGCCTCGTTCATGACCGCGCCTACTACACTTCGAGGAGCATATCAACCGTAAGGACCCTGCTCTGTAGAGGCCATTCCCCCCGTTGATGCCGAGGTTGTTGTGCCAGGTCTTAGAGCATTTGGGTTCCTTGCAGGAGCCACGTGATAGCCGTGGCCAGTTGTCCTCGATTTTTATCCATCAAGTGGTCTTTATATATGCCACTCTCCTTTCTTCTACAGCAGCAGGAGGAGGCCACGGATGATTATGCAGAGGACCTGCCGAGGGGTGAGCAACCTATTCCAGAGGTGGGGGTGGAGAGGACCTTAGTTCCAGATTCATCTCCCCTCCGCCCACCTCCTCACGCCCCACCCTCCCGAGACCACCGGGCCCATCCTCTACATCGCAGAGCCACTGCAGCACATCCCCGGTACTTCAGGATTTCGGGTCAAGCTCCGATGCCACACAAGATTGACCGAGTGAATGGCCCGAGCCGAGGTCACTCTCGCAGAATCACGCCTGGCGCTTCAGATCTGCAGCCACCTCGCTCGCCACAATAAGTGGATGCGAGCCTGGCCACTGTACCCCACTACTTGTGATCACCACAGATCCTTTTTTGTGCCTCCGGGATGTGCTCAGTGAATGGTCAAGGCAGCTAGCCAGATCCGCTCGCGCCTTACACCACCACGAGAGGAGGTGGTCGCACTCCCTCTCTAGCTTTCCGATCCCTACCCAAAGTGGAGACATGGTTATACTCCTTTGTCAAAGCAGAGTTGGAAGTGTCATCTATCATATTTTGTTTTGTTTTACTTTATCAACTACCTACTTGTTTTGTAGATTTATTTAGTATGTATTTATTAGCCAATAGAGTAGGTAAGGATTCTTTTGTTGTGATTAGTATGTATTAGGTTTAGCTATGTTAAGTTTGTAATTAGCCACTTGGTTATATCAAAAGCTTTATAGCGGTATTTACATTTTTCTACACTTTTGCAAAACCATTTTTGCTCCTATATTTTTGTGTTTTTGCTCTTACCTTGAGTTGAAAAATTGAAGCACTGTATGCTACCATAATGCTAGAATAGTTCCATGCATGATTAAGTTTTTGGTTGGTTGAAATTCCAAAGTATTCAACCTTGTTCATCCGCCTTTAGCTAATCACACACAAGGTACACGCCATCAGGTTTGAGAAGCCGATACCTCTTTACTTTGCAAACCGGGGCCTTAGATTCGTTGACAACCCATAATAGGGTTTATGTTACCCACAAAAGTAAAGACTGATGAAGTCTTCAAATGAAAAAGAAAAAGAAAAAGAAAAAGAAAGAAGAAAAGAGAATGGAAAGCCGTGACACTTACCTTGAAACCCGAACACAAATTCGAGGGTGGCGGCATAAAGCTTTGAAGCTCCGGGTGTGCCCTAAGCCAACTCGGGCTGGGAGTCACCGACTTAGTGTTTGCTACATGGGTGGATGGGTGAAGTTTAGCGAGTTGTAGGTGCTGGATTCTCGAAATCATTCGAAGTCCGGGGTGAAGCCTGAAGAGTTAGTGGTCGACAGATCCTTTTGACTCGATGCTCAAACCTAAAGGATTATCAGACCCCGTTACACGGACTTTGGTGAAGTCGAAGCTTTACATTGCACCCTACAATATGAACTGGGCAGAAATAAGAGTGTGAAATAATCTAGTCAGTTATCATCGGGCGAAGGTCCCGCAAGAGCCCGGTTTGGGCGGAATAGCTCTAGCGTACCTTATCGGGTTCAAACTGGCACCTAAAACACTTAGATTTGATGGAAGTTCAAAGTTGACTTCCTTGGAATTGATGCTGCCCTGAAACTTAGTTCCCATATGGCAATTGTTCTCATGATGGTTTTGTACAGAGTCCAAAATTTTCATACTCCAAGGTAAAGCCTCACTAGACACACACTTTTTGAATATAATACTTTTCAAAGCATAGCCTGCATACCCTTTATTATTTTTAGCATTGCTAAGGGACTAGCAATGTGTCGGTTGAGGGGTGTGATTAGTACCCAAAAAGTGCTATTTTGAGTCCTATTTAAGATAGGTTTTGAGTGCTTTTTGCGTACTAATCATATTATTTAAGCCGATTGACATGTGTAGGTCCCTTTAGTACTACTGATTTTGTTTCGAGGTTGTTTTTGGTAGTTTTGCAGGTTTCGTAAACCTTTACCATCATATCAAGTTTGGGTGAATAAAATTTGAGGTCATTTTCTTGAAAACAGTGTCAATAGAATTCTCGTCGATTTCATTCCAGCCTCGACGAAGAAATAGCGTTAGAAGATGGCTAACGCGTTTTAGCATGCAGAAGCAAGCAAAGAAGAATGAATTTTATGAGATGAGCAATTTTCAATGACATGTAATGACGATAGCGGTAATTTCAAGAATGATAGCGAAATTTTCACATGAATTTTCGCTATGATAGCGAAATTCACATTTATATGTATTCCTCGCTTATCATAGAGAAATTTTCGCTATATAGCCAAATTTCCTATGCATAGCGAAATTCTCTGCATCGTATTTTTGTGATCCAAACGACTCCGTTTTGATTAATTCCTTGCCCTCAATGTAACTACATTATTTGTGTTAGTTTGGTATTTTCGCATGTTTGTGGGGCTATATAAGCCATGTTATGAATATTTTGTAACCTAACTATTCATATTTAACGCAGCCATTTACTCACGTTCCCATTTTCCTCTCTCTTTCCTCATTTTCGCCGCTAAACACACCCTTTGAGGATGACAACTCAAAGGATGCTGGGCTGCTCAAAACCTTGAAGAGGAGGGTTGCTAGGTTGGTTGATATGGGTTTGCAGGTGTTCCTCTGTTTTCATGAAGCAGGTACTGTGTATTTGTGTTTCAAACTATCAAAACTAGGTTTAAATGCTATTTAATGTATTTTCTTTGGTCAATACTTGGCATGCTTTAGGTTCGCAGATTCTTATTGCTAGATACACTGACATCCATTAGATGTCATTTACGAGCCACTGAAAGTAGGTTAAATGCTTTATTTTCAACTGCAGGAACATTAAATGCTCAGTAAATGCTATGGTTCAAATAGGAATGTTACTAAGGGTTGGTTTTTAAAGTTAAACAAAGATCCGGTTTTGGAAATGACTATATGTCATTTGCCCTAATGCGAGGAAATAACCTTGAGGACACCTGTACAACCCCATAATAACAAACTGGTGACCCAAAACTTCAAGGTCTTCTTTTTACATCTTATTTTAAACTTCTTTCAGTTAGCTTAGTGACAACAACAACCACACTTTTATGCAAATCCGAAAAATCCAAAATGAAAACCTCACCATTTTAAATCATTATACAAGTCATTTGTAAGACGAAAACCCATCCCTGTGTTCGATCTCGACTACTATATCGCAAAGAGCTTGCACTGGACAAGTAGAGGAATTTAGGTATAACATTGTTGATCCCAAGACTTACTATGGCACGAATCAAGCACGGGGCTAAGGCCTGAGGATAGAGGCATCTAGCCGGAGGTATTGAGCCGGAGTTGGAGCTACCGAGCCGTGGTCGGTGGAGCCGAAGGATCACGGTGGAACTGATGGGCTGGAGCCAGAGGCCTCGTGCCTGCCATGGGGGATAGGTCCCCAGTGAACTATGTTGCCGACTCATCCTCGTCTGTCCCGGGGAGGGGGAAGATGAGCGCATGAGGTCTCGGGGCCCGCCACCGATCGATCAGAAGGGTGGCCTCACGTGCCGAATGGCGACGCTTCAATCTAGGCTCTACTGGAACCCGATGTGCTCTAACACCTGGTACAAGAGTCGAAATAGAAGGCATGCACTCAACGGGCAAACTTCGGCGTGACCCGTCTCGAAGTGAAATAAGGACGCTGCACCGCCTGTAATAAACTGGCCCTCAAATGTGATATAAACTCCAAAATAGCTCATCTCCTGAACGATATGTCGGGCCAACATATTGTGACCTCAAAATGGGTCTATCAAAAGTATACGCCGCGTGAGGTGCCGCCGAATAATATAGCGTCCCAATTAGTAGCGCCCATGGAGAGAAGCCGACCATCTCCCCGGGTCGGTGGATGGGGCCATCGCTTCATAGTCCGCAGGCTGGCGAGACCACCGCGCATGGAGAGTAGCCGATGCCTGAGGTCCGATCCTCGGTCGGTCGTTGATGGAAAATGGAGTACCGGGTTGGCCTTCAGCCTCGTGATCAGCCACCGTGGTGATAAATTTGATGACTACCCGAGGATAAAAATATTGACATGAAGGCCATAAACGACCTGCATGGTATCTCCGCATTTAGTGAGCATGGAGTCTCTGAGCCGGCTCCCAAATGCAGGGAGATCGTAATAAACCTCCTCGTGCAGATCTCTCCCACTGCAGTTAACATTCCCCAGATGGGGCTGCAAGGGAAGTAAGGCCTCTTGATAATACGTGTGGATAGGTCCGGGTCTACAATGCCCCGATAAGGTATGAGGGTGGCGCCGGGGTCTCAGTGGATGACTTCGCCCGAGGTCCGGCTCGGCGCTGGGTTCTCCGGCTGGCCTAGGATGTGATGCAGCAGGAGGGGCCAACCTGGGTATGATATTCCTCCGCGGGCCACAGAGGAGGAGCCTCAACATCGCTAATGGCGTTGCCCCTGACAAGAACTCGGGTAGTGAGTGCTGGCGGTAGCCGAGGGGCGCCGACAGAGCACCGGGGTCGACGACAACGTCGCCTCCCTAGGGTGGAGGTGCCTAAGAGGGGAGGGATCTCAAGCGCACCCGGGCCGGCCGGCAGAATGAGCCCATGAGTCTTCGCCATTGTCGGGCTTGAAGGAGAGCAAATTTGAGAAGAGAAGGGAGTTTCATAAACTGGGAGGGTGAAAGGTGAAATGAAAAATGAAGGAATAGGGGGTTTATATAGGATTAAAGGGTAGGAAGACATGGATACAATTAATGGCCTTGAAGGCTATAAATTGATGGTTCAAAATAGTAGAAAATTATCAGTAGAGTGTAAACGAAGAGGCGCAGTGTAACAGGAAGATGAACAAGAGTCATCGGTGCAAATTTTCAGACGTTAAATTTCGCAGTTGCGTAGGGTTTTCGCAACCCGAGAACACCCTCAGCAAAATTCGCCCTGACCGAACACCTGCAACAACACAAGACCAAAAATTATGAGAAGATAAGCTTGAAAATGAGGAAATTTACAAAATTTGAAAATTAAAGGACATTAGTGAAAATCCTAATTTAAAACTTGAAATAAAATAAAGCCAAAATTCCATCAAAATTTGGAGTGGTTTCCAAGTTTCTGTAGGAACCACTCCTAGTTGTACACCCAAGAGATTTCATGGAGGGTCTAGGAGGAGAAGCTCCTCTTTGGTTCCAGTGTGGTTTTCTGCAGTTGAGTTCAACTTCTGTTCCTTTGTGTTAAGCATCCTGCTCTCCGGTGAGCCGGTGGGACGCATTGTGAAGAGGACTGGCGTGCAGCTTGATCCTTCATTAACTGCTTCTTGATTCTTTGTTAATTCTTCCTGCAGTTTTTGAGCACTGTGCTTTCCTTCACCTGTGCCACTCAAGCAGACTTCTTCTGATTTATGCTCCTCATCCTCTACTGGTTTATCCTTGTTGCTCAAGTGAAAAATGTTGAGCTCCAATGTCATGTTGCCAGCGAGCCGTACGACCCCATTCCGGTAGTTGATTATGGTGATTAGACGGGCCAAAATGGCCTCCCATGATGGGCACTTTGGTTATGCTCTCTCAAGCGCTCAGACAAGAACCACAAAATCCAGCAGAGAGAATTTGTCTACCTTCACTAAGATGACCTCAACTATCCTTTCGTATTTTCTAATCGATCGACCGCATGATAAGGTGATGTTGGTAGACTTCAAATTCTAAACCTAATCGCTTGCAAGATTGAGTATGGCAAGAGGTTGACAATGGCTCCTGCATCCAGCCAGCGCTTTGTCTATGCGTCCCTCTCCCAATGTCGATCGAGATGGGGCGGGGGATCCCGGATTCAGATTTCACCAAGGTTTTGGTTGATGACGGAGTCACTTTGTTCAATCAGAAGGCCTTCTTGTTAATGCCCAACCCTTTCTTTGGATCAATGTGTCCTTTAGAAATTTAGCATAGTTGGAACCCGTTTGATCATGTCAAGCACGGATGTCTTTCACCTTACTCGCCTCGCATTTCCGTGGATGCCTTCGCTTAGAGGTCTTCACAGCTTCAGCATTTGGGGGAAATGGAGGAGGCATGCTTTTCTTCATCGAATCCTCTTTAATGAATATGTGTTCTGGCTTCACTTCCTCTTGTTCTCTAGGCTTTCCCGCAGTGCTCAGTACACTGTCGTCAATTTTTAACACCCTAAAGTGATAATTTGGCCCGACTTCATCCATTTCCGTGTGCTCACTCGCATGGGCCTAGTTCATGCACTTCAGGATTGGGACGTAGCGAATCTCCCTTTCTCCTGCACTTATTGCTGATTGGTCGTGCCATCGATGGATGATCATAGCAGATCAATTCTTTTGATTAGTTAGTGGAGCCCATCAATTTTCGTCTACGAGCTTTACATTTTCTATTCTTAGTTTATCTGAGTTACTGATAGTTTTCTCGCTTCCTACAAATTCCCATCACCTGTGCTCAAATTCATGATAGCTTGCCTAATAGTGATGAAGCAGTGGCTACTCGTTGGCCGAGAGGTAGACCCACATTACTGCTGCCGATGCCCCCGGGGAACATATACCTGAGGTTTAGCTTCCAAGCTAGGCTGAGGTGACTCTTTCCAGTTGATTATAGGTGTTGCCATATCACATCACAGGCCTATTTTGGCCCACAACATTTGCATTTTCAACCATAAAATCCCTTATTGAGGGAGAAAGAAATTGACAATATTCTCCTTGATTATCGTAGATTGACAATTGAAACATGGTCAGCCGTGCATGACGTCCCGCCACGCCCGTACCTCATGCCGATTTCTTTGTTCAAGTTCTTCCATCCTTCTGTTCAGGGTGGACAACTTAGCCTTTAGTTCCACATCCTCCGTCAGTGAATAAATGCCTCCCTTAGGGTTTAATGTGTGCTTCATTCTCTCTACCCTGGGTTCTGGTCATCCCATCCTCGAGGTTTAAATACATAGCTGAGGAGTCCATATAGCTTCATCATGATTCTGCTGAGGGAAGTCCTCCTACACATGGTCTCCAAGAGTTGTTTCATGGCAGGACATTCCATCGTAGAAGTGGTTTACTAGCATCCATGTGTCAAAGCCATGGTGAGGGCATGCACTGATAGTTTCAAGATATCTTTCCCAGCACTGATAAAATCTCTCACTGTCATGAGCTGCAAAGGTATAAATTTTCCTCTTCAAATTGTTGGTCTTATGGGCACTGAAGAATTTCTTCAAAAATTCGCTCGCAGCCTCGCCACTCCCCCGATGGTCCTCGCCCAGGAATTAAGCCACCAATGCCTGAGGTCAAAGGAAGGCTTTCAAATTTCGAGCAAGTCCATATCAAATGCACCTCCTTGAAAGTCGTGCAAACCCTCAAAATCCCTGATGTGTGTGTGTGTATGGATTTTATTCTCCATACCATGAAAAGTCTAGAGTAGGGCACTAGATAAGGCCTCAATCACACATCCTCGGCAGTATAATGCATGAGAGTGCACTCCACCCCGTGGGTGTATGTGATCCTCATTGACTGTAGGCATTGGGTTCCCGTGAACCCCTTGTTAATTCGGGGCCGGGTCTTCAAGTAGGGTCTCCATCCGTTGGTGTGTAAACCGACACACCCTTGTTCAATCAGAGCACTTAGCCTTCCTTCCACCGCCTGCAGTTGTTTCGCCCCACGCATAAGCCGCTATGAACACGCAACAAAGCAAGAAACCACAAAAACAAGACTACCAAAGGTTAATATTAGCTAAAATCAAACAAGGGAAAACAAGTATGCACAAAGAAAATTTCAAACCTCCCGCAATGAACTAAGTGAGAAAATTGGTAAAATAAAAAGAAATGAGATTCACTAACACTGTGATGTGGAATCACAAGTTCATAGCTTATCTTTTCACTAGGGCACCATCCCCCGACAACCCGCTGGCCATTTGACGAGCGAGCTGGCAGGTGTTCGGAATCAACAAAATTTATCCTAGATCTCCTACTACCGACGTAGCAAAGCTACTGGCGCAGCGCTCTAGGGCCGAACACTCTGGATGGGTTTTCGTGAGAGAAGAGTTGCGTGTATTGAAATGGTGTTTTCTAAGTGATTTTTGCAAGGGTTTGTGGAAAAATAAGGTGGGTGAAATGGTTGAAACTGAAACACTGGCAAAAGTTACAGATCTTGAAGTGTCAGGCCACTAGGCTTAGGGTTCTAAGTTAACCGACATGTCCTCGGGTCTTTTTCATCACGTTGGGGAGCATGACATATAGTCATTTCCCAAACCGGATCTTCATTTAGCTTTAAAACCTAAACCCTAAAAGTTTTCCTTTTGAAAGATGGCATTTAATGAGCAATAAATGCTCTAAACTAAGGAAACACACCTCCTAAACCTACCCTTCAAGAACTACTGGGGAGACAACTAACTGGCAGCAGTGGATCTAGTGATAAGTATCCACCGAACCCGCATTGCCAAATACATCGCGTGAGGAGATGCCTAAGATATTTAACCATGTGAGTAAGGAACACAACAATTTTTAAATACAAACACGAAAAGCATGAGAACATGCAAACAATACCAAACCAACACCCAAAGGGCCTCTTCCCTTCATGACGAGGGTTTTAGCGAGCATCCCTTGGATTTGTCATCATCAAGGGGGTGTTTTACAGAGAGAAATGCAAGAAAGTGAAGGGAAAGGGAGAGAAAATCACAAACCGTACCGAGGGAGAGGAAGCTAGTGCCAAATTTTCCCGATTGATTGATGGAGTGAAAAGTTGATTGATTTATACAAGACCGAGCTATATAGGGTGCTCAAGATAAGGAAATTACAAAATATGCTAATGAACCAAAATTACATCAAGGGCAAACTTGTATATAACCACAAAAAGGCGGGTCAAAAAGCAATCAACAAGATAGGAGCAGAGTCAGAAATTTCGCAACCTCGCTAAAATTGGGCAGTTGCGAAATTTAGCAACCTGCGAAAATTTCCACTGAACTCTCTTTCTCTTCACCATTTTTGCTCCAAATTTCCTCTGGTTCGATCATGCATCTTCGAATCCGGCTCGGGTTCATCATGTTTGAATCGGATTGAAGATAATGAGGCATTTGACCTGCAAAACTACTAAAAATAGCTACAAAATGTGATCGCAGGCAAAGCTTCGGACCCCAATGTATCAATTGAGTTATTAAAGTCGATTAGTACACAAAAAGTGTTTAAAACCTGGATTATACAGGGCTCAAAATAACACTATTTGGGTACTAATCATCTACCAAGGTCATAAAACAGGCATTTTTAAAACACGGGAAGAAGTCCTTCCTTACATTTCAAATCATCCTAGACCATTTTTCAAAGGCTTTTATAATCTAACCCAGGCCTTAGACCAATGAAAAACAAATTTAGGAAGTAATTATTTTGTTAGCCCATTAGTTAAACAATTTTTAAATCACCATGGCAAACCCTATCTAAATCTTGTAGAACCCTGTAGTAGTTAGACAAGAAAAACTTTAGATTTAACACATGATTTTCCTCCCCTATTTCCTCCACTTCAAAATCAAGACCATATACTTAGAGAAGAGTTAGAAATTTTAAGGAAAAAATATGGTAGATCTAAACAAGATTACTTAGTAATGAAGAAACTATATGAAGACAAGATAGATAATGAAATAGAAATAAAATTGAAAAATGTAGCCTCTAAAAGGAAGAAATTCAAACTAGCACATCCAAATAATTTTGACACTGAGTTTGACTTGACTTGTCATAATGTCAAGATAGAGCCTAGTTCATTGGGCTAATATGATGAACCTAGGCCAGCCCAAATGGTAGTTGGTAAAGACATATCAAATCCGTTTATGGGTGAGGCTTTTCCAAAAAGCCTTTTACTTTAGCTAACACAATAGGTTGCTGAAATCCTTAAAAAGGATTCACACAAAGAAGCAGAGTCAGAAAGCCTAAGATCTATTGAAAGCCGCCTAAGAAAAGAAGATACGATGTTTGGGTAACTTTTTCACCAAGGAATGATGCTTCTTGACAAGATTTGACAAGGGCATGAGATAAACAACAAAGCATGGGAAAAAACAGAAGAAAAAGACTTAAGGCAAATCTGACAACAAACCTTTTGACAAGAAAATAGAAGCCAACTATATAAGAGACGACTAAGATTGAATAAAGCAAAGGATAGTTGTATTAATTTTCTTTTTAGATCATCTTTTGATAAGATTCCCTTAGTAAGAACAAATGCAACCGTCCATGTGTCATAATCTTATCAAAAAACCGACCATGTCCAAATTTTCCCTTATCCGTATCCCCTATAAAAGGAAAAAGTTTGGAGTTTTTGATTTGACGATGGGGCCCAATGAGCACCCGGAATCAGATTCTTTAATTCTTATCCTTATCCTCTCACTCCGAGTTTTTGTTTTTCCTCTATATATTGAGAGGACTTTTCTATCTTATTCACACTTCTACTCTCTCTACTCCCAAGATCTCTCTCTTTACTCTCAACCCTCTCATTTTCTCTTGTGATACACTTTAGAAGCTTTCAGCCAAAGCTTTCCAGAAGCTTTCAGCCAAAGCTTTTTAGAAGCTTTAAGTCGAAGCTTTCCAGAAGCTTTCACTCGATGCTTTCCAGAAGCTTTCACTCGATGCTTTCCAGAAGCAATAAAGGTGTGTTTTATCAATGAAACTTGTTTTATATTTTTTTCATAATTATTTATTTATATGCTTAACTTTTGGTAGTCTTAAAACTTTAGGGAACATCCTAAAAGGGGTTTCCTCTGAAATCTTATGGCCTAAAATATATTCTAAATTTTGAATATGGTATATAGGCTGGAAAATCTAGATGCATCCCTTTTGGAGAAGCTGGGATTATGAGTATTTCACCAAGATTCTAGACACTACAATGCAACGTACCATTATTTTCTTCTTCTAACTAGTAAACTTTCCTTACATGTATGATCATGGTCACCTCTCTTGAGGTTTTTGGGTGTTTCTTGGAGTTCTTGGCTCAAATCTTGGATTATTGGAGTTTTTGTATTTATATTTCGAAGCTTTGGATCTAGATTGAAGAATCTATTCTCTAGAGGATATTTGCGCTGGGATTGGTTAGAGAGTATCTTAGCTTACACTATTTTGTATCTATAACCTCATATCTTTCTTTATTTTGGTTTGTAATCAAGATTCTGGATGATATGATAGTTGTAATGAGGAACTAAATCATCCTTAAGGGCTGGTTGTAGACATTAATACCTAGTTTATATATTTTATAGAATGATTTTGTGAAAATCTTCTTGTGTTGATGTTTGTTGATGCAGTTTTATGATTACTATAGTTTTATCTAATTGAGATGTGTTTGAACTTGTGTTAGAGACCTAGATTAGTAAAGATTGACCTAGGGATTCTAGAGTGACAGCTGGAATTTGACTCAAGGCCTTGATTGAGTCTTAAATATATTCCAATTGGTAAAATTAAATCAAGTAGTCAAAGAGGTTTGGGAAATTAGCAATGGCTAGTATTGCTCAGGTTTATCTTTACTAGGGAAAAGCATCAATTAAGCATTGTGCTAGATTTGTAAGGACCTAGCGGTGATCAAATTTGGCACAGCTCAGGTTTATCCTATTGCAAGGACCTAGCGGTGAACAATAGGATACCTAAGGGCAGTTTGCGTTAGAAAAAGTATTGCACTCAACTGCCTAGAAGAACCTAGCGGCGAATAGGTGTTTGAGTGTGAGAAATTGAGGTGATATATGAGATGATAACTTCATAATAATCTCCCTTGAGCAAACATGGGTAGCTATTCACATTATTAGCCCTTAACAAATATGAACTATAAGCATTAATCGAAGAAACCAACCCTAGTGCTTATATCTTGAGTTTTATTCTTTGAAAACATTCCTTTCTTTGGGAAATCTTCACATGACCCCATCTCTCTTGTTTTAGTTTAATGTTAGTATAGTTTGATTTTGCTATCACCAAAAAATTGATAGCTCAAATAGTGAAAAAGATCAAGTAATTGGGGTATTTAGTCCCACCTACATTTAACTTCCATGTGGGATCGATTTTTCTAGACATATTGTCCACTTACTACTTGTACATCCATCCACTTGCGGTATTCTTAGGCATCATTACTTTACTTTTTATATATACATTCACATCACCTAACAACACATTTTTCAAACCTGTCTCTCATGGGGGCAGTTAACAAAGTGATGATCATAAGATTCACAGATGAAGCAAGGAGTGGGTTGTATTATGTTTGGTAGTTCAGGGCAATCATCAAGAAGATGGGTACTTGAGAAGCAATTAGGGCTATGAGTGGGCTACCACTTATCTTCATTAGTAGTGTATATTGTACAGGCTTCCCTACTCCCAGGATATTTAGATATGCTCATGATGTGTGTCATCTCATAGTCATCTTTCATATAATTCATACCTTCCCTATCATTACAGTGGGGTCTAGTTCGGTCCATATTTAAAAAATAAGGTTCTTCAAAAGTAAGACATGATCACCAAGATATTAATCCTACAAGAAAAACAAAACTAATAGACACAAAACACTAGAAACAATATTAATAGTGTTAGTCCTAAATAAAAAAATAAAATAAAAAATATAAACAAGAAAAATAAAGAAAAGCAAGAAAATTTAAACTACTAGAAAGAAGGCACCATCCCCAGTAGTGATGCCAAATGATTCGTCCTATGTCGGGTGATTGTTTAGGAGCTCCAAGTAATCACAAAAATTTATAATACCTTTTACCAACCTAGGGCGATCACAATAATATAACTTATTCCTTTTCGAACTTGGAATGTCAAACTTTCCACCCATGAGTGATTGTAGTGCAAAATCGAGTAGTGAGAGTGTATTTGATTCCTTGGTGCAAAATTTTGTACTAGCAAAGAAGGCGTCTGAAGTATAGGAGGAGGAATGCGAAATCTATTTTTTTACGTGTCGTATATGCGTCATCTTTATCAGGAGTCCCAAATTCATCTAAGCTAGCTACAGAGCTTCACAAGCTTGCCGAGATGAGATCCCAGATGTCTCAAGTACTGCTTCCATAGACGAAGATATGAAAAGATACAAAGATGTATATGTACAGCTTAAAGAAACAGTAGTCACCGAGTTTAGAAATTCGGCCCAGCTATGACCCAGTTATTATGAATTTCCACCACAAAAGGCTTTTATTTTGGAAAAGATAAGTGTTTAAAATTGCACTTTTTGAGTGGTTATCAATTTGTATTCAATATTAAAAAGATCTCGGAACTTTTGGTTTCAGCGAGGTCACACCACGGTTCGGATCAAGGGAAGTTGGTTTGTCTGAACAAGTCTACCACAACTGGAAGGATCAACATGGTTTTTGGCTCCGCTGGGTATCCTCTTATTAGATTTGGATTAAGTGAAATTCTAGGGTTAAGGTAATTTAATGATAATTGTTGTTTAGATAGCTCTTAGGATCTCACCCAGACTCTATTGTGTTTCCGGACAAGAAACAATCATTTGCTCATGCTAGATGAAAGGCGTGCAACCAACAATCCAACAAACCTATTAGATTGCTAAGTATTAAGAAATCTAAGTTACCTAAGGTGAGAGACTCCTTTAAAGATAGTTGGGGACCTTACGCACATAGCCACCACATAATAGTGTCCCCAATTGTTGGCACACAATCTAAAAGTCCTCTAAACAGAAACCAAAATCATAGCTTTGGGATTAAGATCATATCTCCCCTTTGATCACCATGGTGGGTGGACTGGATCCACCTAATCTTGAGACGATGTGCTCTACTCACTCATGACGTCGACGGACATAGCCATGGATGAAAAGATAGCCAAAGACATGAAAGATTTATTGAAAAGAAAGTGGAATTCTCTCAAAACAAGAGTAATTCCCAATTAACAATGTATAGTTCGTTTGATTCATCCTAGCCCCATTAAAAGGAATAAAAATACATCTTGAGGCCTTATTTGGTAAGTTACAAGGATCCTATGTTGATTATAATCCATAATTAGAGTTGTTTCACAACTTGGATTTGCAATATTTCCTCTATGGGTATTTGGGTAGAGTTAGCACTGCCTCTGGGAGAGGTGTGAAATTTCTCACTACCTCTTAGCAACAGTGCAAAATTGAATAAAGAGGGTCTTCTTTGGTGAGCAGTGCGAAATTTCACACTGCTTAGTGAAGCAGTGTGGAAACAAGGTGTAGTAGTACGAAATGTTCTAAATTTTTCTCCAAGCATCCATCTTCTCATGATATCTTGCTTCCAAGGCTGTAACTCGTTTGAGTTTCTTCATGGAGCTTCCAAATTTGCACTGGAGATCTCGAGATGTCCTCATTGTTTAAGCTCATGATTTCCAAGAGTTGTAAAAGTGCCTAAAAATGCCTATAAATACACCAGTACTCAAGAAAACCATTAGTAAGGGGTTATGGACATAACATATGTCATAATCAACTAAGTATGACATTCCAACACAAAAGGGGTTTAAAATAGAAAAGTTAAGTATGTAAAAATGCCCTTGTTGAGTGGTTTTTAGACACTAGAACAAACTTCCTTAGAAAGTGCCATTGATGGAGTAGAGATGCTTGAATTAGAATAAGGGATGAAACTCGAAGAACTAGTCATAAAGAAGGAAGAAAGTGAAGATGACGGTGATGTAGGAGGTGTTGATCAGGGGGAGCAGATGCCTCCACCAAAAGAAGGACCTCAATTGAGACGGACAACCAGAGAACGCCGACCATCTACAAGGTATCCAAGTTCAAAGTATATTCTAATTGATGATGAGGAGGAACCTGAAAGCTTCCATGAAGTACAACCACATAAAGACAAAGACTGTTGGATGAAAGTCATGCAAGAAGAGTTGAATTCCTTATGGAAGAATGATACCTATGAGTTGACAGAACTGCTAGAGGTGAGAAAAGCACTTAAGAATAAATGAGTGTTTAAGCTAAAACAAGACAACGAGAAGTCGTTGAAGTTCAAAGCTTGTCTAGTGGTGAAAGGCTTTAATCAAAAGCATGGTATTGACTTTGATGAAATCTTTCACTTGTTATGAAAATGAGTTCAATTCGATTTATACTAGGATTGGAAGCTAGTATGAATCTCGAATTAGAGCATCTCGATTTAAAGACTGCATTTCTGCATGGTGATATTAACGAAGAGATCTTTATGGAATAACAAAAGACTTCAAGGTGAAAGGAAAGAAGAACATGATCTATAAGTTAAGAAAAATCTATATGGACTTAAAAGACGCCATAACAATGGTACAAGAAATTTGACTCTTTCATGATGAGTTAGGAGTACAAAAGAGTAGTCGCAAATCCTTATGTTTATGTTTGGATAAATTCATCATTCTCTTGACCTGCCATGTTGACATTATTATGTTGAATGTAGTTCGGGTTCTTATATGATCCGAAAGCTAAAATACAGGAGTGTCCAGACATTTTGACATGAAGGATTGAGCAGTATAAGCTCTATATTAGGCATGGAGATCTTACAAGATAGGAAGGTGAGCCAATTGTTGCTATCATAGGAACGATATATTGAACGGATGCTAGAGAGGTTCAATATGAAAAAAATCCAGTTTCTATACCTCTTGATGGACATTTCAAGCTGAGTAAGAGGTCTTGTGCATCTACAGAGATACAAAAAGGCAAAATGTCAATCATTCCATATTCCTCGGTAATTGAAAGTCTAATGTTTGCCATATTCCATATTCCTCGGAGACAGATATATCTCATGCTATTGGAGTTGTGAGTAGATTCCTAGCAAATCTTGGTAAAGCACATTGAGAGGCAGTGAAGTGAATCTTTGGATATCTCAGAGGAACCTTAAAGGTATGTTTAAGTTTTAGAGGATCAAACCATCTCTTGAAGGATATACAAATTCTAATTTGGTTGGAGACCTAGATTGTAGGAAATCTACTTCTAGGTACTTATTTACATTAATTTTGAAGGAAGCTATATCATGGACATCAAAGCTAAAAAAGTGTGCTTCAATAACTATTATAGAAGTAGAATATATTGTAGCTACTAAAGTTGGAAAAGATATGTTGAATGAAGCGATTTCTTTAAGAATTGGATTTAAAACAAAAGGGTTGCATAGTATATTGTGATAGTCAAAGTGCTACATACTTGAGCAAGAGCAATATGTTTCATGTGAGGATAAAGCAAATAATTGAGATATCATTAGATCAAGAAGGTCACTAAAGAACAATAGTTCCAAAAAAGAAAGATCCATATAGAAAAAATACCGCTGATATGATGACGAAGGTTATTATAGAAGAAAAATTGGCATGATGTATCTAAAACGTTGACATGGGCTCCTACTAAGGAGTTAGGAAGACTCCTACTTTTAGTTGATGCATGGGTTTGGAAAGGGGAGATTTTGTGGGGTCCATCCCCAATAATTAAGGTTGCAAACAATAATCATTTCTTATCATGGAGAGAAATCAATTCTATCACCACCATTGCTACCCCGAGCCCCTTTTCAAGTAGCATTGGTTATTTCTTTGGCTAATTAAAATTGCCCTTGTCTTGGCCAATCAAATTCACTCCTCGAGTTTATAACTTGTCTATAAATAGGCATTCATCGAACAAAGGAAGAAGTAGTTCTAGTAGATCCTTCTTTCAACCATAGAGAGTTGAAAGGAGAGATGTGAAACAATTGGGGTTAACACACTTGAAAGAGTGGCGAGAAACATAGTACTCCACATAGAGAGTGTTGAGGGGTAACATTGTGATGATTGTGAGCATATCTTAGGTGTGTGACATCTTTTGCCGATTTTATCTCATAGTGAAATATTTTCTTGGATTTGCCTCGTGAAGGTTTCCCTTAATTTGAGGGTTTTTCCACATTATATTGGGTGTCATTATTCTCTTACTATCTTATTTTCTATGAATTGGATTAGCCATCTAGCTACACTTTCATTTCTCAAAGGTTAGCATAGCCACCCATTTGCTACTTTTATTTTGTGGATTGGCCTAGTCACTCAACTACTTATTTACATTTTCATGGATTGACATAACCACCCAACTTATTTATATTTTAGTGGTTTGAAATTGCCACCCAAGTGTTCATTTGATTTCCTGTGGATTGGCATTGTCATCCAATTGCTAACTATTACAATGAATTTGCAAAGCCACCAAAATATTACTTGTTGTAATATTCATAGGTCACTTGCAATCCCTACACACACACACACACACACACACACACACACACACACACACACACACATATTTATTTATATAACATTGAGAAACTATCTAGGTCATAATTAGCAAAGTTAACATTTCATATATGTCTAGAATCTCGTTTTACATAGGGTTGTAACTTGGGTGGGTTAACCCGACCCAACTTGATGTTTGGGTAGACTTGGGCACTACTTTTTATTATTCAGGTTGGGCTTGGGTTTAGTTTTATCAATCTAATTTAAATTCGAGTTGGACTTGCACCATTAGTTTGGGTAATCTGACACACCTCAAACCTTGGTATATATATATCTTAAATTAACTCAGGTGTAAATTTTTTTTTATTTCATTAAATTAATCATTTTTTAATTCATATAGAGTTGTCAAATAGTTTTTTAATTTAATAAATTTTTAAATCAAATCAGCCTAACGCAATCAACCAGACCAACATAAAATCAACCAAAGCTTAATTCGAGTTTCATAGTTTTAGTTTGGGCTGAGCTCGGGTTGAGCTCTTTGAGTTGGAAGTCAGGTTGGGTTATATTTGGGTTCATGTATTTCATGTTTGGATTTGACTTATTAGCTCCCTGCTATACCTAACTCGCTAGAGTTGCAGCCCTAGCCTTACATGGGATTAGTTTTCTCTTCTTAATTTACTTGCTAAATACCATAGCCATTTTTTTATTGCATTTAAAATGAGGAATTTTATGTGGTGGATTTTTATCTTCTAGGTGTTAGTGATAAGTAGGTGTATTGTTTGTTGCCATTATCTACAAACCACACACAAAGTATCTTAGAATTTTATTAAATAAATTAATGCGGCTTTGTAAATTACTCCCTCTAAATATTATCAAATAAATAACACTCTAGTCTTAATTCAATAATATCAACACTTGAGGCTTTAGTGGGGCGAATACCCATATTTCACCAAACTCTAAGTAAGCTTTGGCTTATCGCCCAAAGTTTGGTTATGTAGGTAGGTAACACTTTATTAGTTGCACCTCATGCAACTCTGACGGATCCTATACGTATTTAGAATTTTAGTTGAAAAGAAATCGTTTATACAAGTGCATGCGTCATGGTTAAATAGTATAATGGTGAGTCAAGTGCCGTTCCTGTAACACCCCAAATTATACCCTAGTAGTTTTAGTACATGTTTAGGGTATAATAAAAGTCAAATTTAAATTTTTTGGAATTTAAATTCTAAAGAGTGAAGGGTCAATTGGTAAAATGTCACATTAAGGACTTAAAGGTCATTATGTAAGAAAAGTACATGTTAAAGTAGGAATTGTGATAAGTTAGAATTGAAAATAGAGTGAAATAAAAGGACCTAAATGTAAGGGGTGAAATTTGACTCAAATGGATAAGACCAAAAATTGGTCTAAGGATTGAGGGGAAGATATTTTCTCATTTTTGGGAGAAAAGGGCTAGGGTTACGGTGGAGGAGAAGTGCCAACTTTGGTTTACTTGCTCTCCATTTATTCAAGTTTTTTTTTGGCTCAAGCAAGGAGAAGGAAGGGAAAAGAAGAGGAAAAAGAGAAGAAATCAAGGTATGGAATTCTTGTATGGAAAGTATGGCAACTTGTTT
This sequence comes from Tetrastigma voinierianum, assembly GCA_016808115.1. Lineage (NCBI taxonomy): Eukaryota > Viridiplantae > Streptophyta > Magnoliopsida > Vitales > Vitaceae > Tetrastigma > Tetrastigma voinierianum. Next base: position 114,948 of record JAEQBH010001319.1, read on the forward strand.
AGGTTCGTGTAGGGAAAGTATGGATTTGTTGGTTAGGAAACCCTCCTAACTCTCTTTTTGCCTATGTTTGGGTTAGAAGAACCCTATCTCTGTATAAAAGTGATTTTTGTTGGTTTTATGGTTGGTTTTAGGTTTTGGTTGGAAATTTTGGGTGAAAAGGAGCAAACCTGCCGTTTTTGTAGAAATCGTAGTTGAGTACCAGTACTGAAAGTGAGTACCAGTATTCAAAGTGGTTTAAGGTCCAAAGGATGTTGAGTACGATGCGAAAGTTGGTCTTAGGTACTCGAAGTGGTTAAGGTCAAAGAAGTGTTGAATACTAGTGCGAAGTTAGTACTAGTACTCAAAGGAAATGAATTTAAAATACAGAGGGAGTTTGGAGAATGCGGTATTGAAAGTTGAGTATTGGTACTCAAAGTGGTTTAAGGTCCAGAGGATGTTGAGTACCGGTACTCAAAGTGGTTTAAGGTTCAGGGGATTTTAAGTACTGGTACTGAAAGTTGAGTATCGGTACTCAAAGTGGTTTAAGGTCTAGAGGATGTTGAGTCCTGGTACTGAAAGTTGAGTACTGGTACTCAAAGTTGAGTACTGATACTCAAAGTTGTTGAAGGTTTGAGTACCGGTCCTACAACCCTATTTTTGTTATGTTCTTCCGTTAATTTCGAATGAAAGGGTCATTACATGTATACGAGTTGTATGTAAAATTGCTCTAAACCTCACCGCCTCGGCGAAGCTGAACCCGTCATTGGGCATACATGGTTTCTCTCCCATTATTTGTTTGCACTATATATAAATATAAGATTGTGAATAAGAACAAAATAACAAGCTTGGAAACACATATAATTGTATGCATCGGAACGGATGGTGAATGAGACCAGGCACGTCGTCGATGCGAAGACCTCCACGCATTGTCTTCTTGCACCTGCAGTACGTGGGCAAACGCGTCTTTGTTTAGTGAGACGACACTCCTATTAGTGCTATGACACTTCTGTTACATGGGCAAGCATGTCTCTGTTTAGTGTGATGGCCTCTTGCATGAACTCACGACACACCTCGTACGTGGGCGGAGACACGTCTACATTCGTCTTATCTTAGTACCTTCAAGTACTTATTATGCTGCATCCCTCTCATTCATTGTTACTGGTCTATACAGGAAAACATTTATATGATAAGAATATGAATAATGAACAATAAGAAAGCATAAGTAATCAGTTCTGCTAAGTTTTGTATTGTACCTACAGGTACCCTCTATACAAGATTTCTGTTCTGAAAGCCTACGAGAGATATGAAAACCCTGTTATAAGAATTATGCTATAAGACAACTCTGTGATAAGAATTAGGTTATATGTAAACTCTGACATTATGTTATATGTATCCTATAATTATGGACCACTTCAAGTGGTCGTATATGTTATTTGTTTCCCACTAAGTTATAAGCTTAGTACGTGTAGGTACTGAAAGGGACATCCGAGGAATTCCACATACATCAGGGCCAACACAGCAATAGGAGTCCACTTGATGTAGGTTTTGATTTTTGGTTTTGGAATGTAAATGTAAAAGTTTTTATTATAGTGGAGTTTGTGTAATTACAAGTAAATGGGACCTAGGCATGTATATACATGACATTTAAACACCACTACGGTGGTTGTATTACAAGTTGTATTTCATTATGAAATTATATATGAAATGGGCCCAACAATGTTCGAAAGTAGGTTAAGTAGTCCCAGTCCCGTGCCACGCCCCTCTCTTCACCCAAGCGGGGGTAGGGGCATGACAGTTCCCATGAGGAGTTACTGTGTCAAGAACTAAATTAACTAGCTCGAACTTTATTTGAATAAATGATTACTGTAGTTGATATCTAAAGGAACTTGGGACAATAACAAATAGTCTCTATTGTGTCTCTTAATTTACTAAAGATATAGGGCTTTAACTTCGCCTAGCAAAACTACATGGGTGGTTTCAAAAGTGCTCGATGATGGTTAGTATCTTTTATTAATGATGGGTTTTTCATAATTATGCGTCGCTCTTTCTCAAGAAGCGTCACCATGTCCTTAGAGTAGGTTGGATTGCATCTCTACATCAACCTTAGAACTTCGGGAAGTTTAAAGCTACAACCCTAAGTACCACGAATAAAACCAGGGTTTCTCCACCTTCTAGTTGATTATTCGATGTTGTGCTCATTTCTCTAATGATTGTGGTCTCTGGACATTCAATCAAAATCTAAACATGCTAATAGTGGCCAATTATTAACTAGTAAACAAACTAGAACAAAACATTTAATAAATTAATCTAACCATCATCAAAAATGAAAAGTAAGGTCAACCCATCGTCTTGTAGCTTAAGTTACATCAAATCCCTAGAATTCGAACTTAGAACATGTTTAAGAGAAATAAAACAATAAAAGGTAGAAAAGCCACGGATCTAATGAAAATGAGAGAATTGGACAGAAATTTGCAATGGTGCTGTCGACTGCACAATCGTTCTCCTTCTATCAAGATCTCTCTTCTCCTCTTTTGCTTTGTTCTCTGGACTATTTCTGCATCCTGTTTAGGTTTTCCAGCTTTCCTTTATATCCCTTCCTCATGGGATCATGGGCTTCTAGTGTAAAACCCTAGTTTCAATCTATAACCTCTTAGTGTTAAAAGATGGATTAGAGAGGTAAAACAAATCTCTATATTAGATTAATTGAATCCCATGGCGTTAGAGAATTATAAATTTAAGGTTGACGACTATATTAATGTAACGTCCCGGTCCCAAGACAGGTGTACAGTGTAACACCCCAAAATATACCCTAGCAATTTTCGGACTTGTTTAGGGTATATTAATAGCTAAATGAAATTTTAGATACAATAAGAAGACACGAGAAATGAATAATTAGAGACAGAGTAAAGTGGTCATTTACCATGAGGACCCTAGTGGTCATAAATGAGAAAGACCGGAGTTAATATCTAAATGCTTGAAAATGAAATGGCAAGCTAAGAAAGGAGTTATGGGATTAAAGGCAAATAGAAAAGATGGGAATAGAAATAAAAGAGAAATGGGGACCGAAAATCAAAATGAAAAGTTAAAAGCAAGACGGGTTTTTGACTTGGCCAAACATGGCCTTAACAAAACATAGTTTAATATCAAGAGTGGTCTCCATTTGGAGAAAGACAATAAGTAGAGAGAAAGAGGAGAGGAAAGAGAGAGAAGAAGAAGAAGAAGAAGAGAGAAGAAAGAGAAGAAAGAAAGAAGAAGAGAAGAAAGAGAGAAGCAAAGCCAAAAGGTATGGAACTAACCTTGGGTATGAATTCTAGTATGGATCATATAGATTTGTATGATTATTATCTTGCCCAAGCCTGGGTTTGCTAGGATTTCATCCTAAACCAATAATTATGGAAAGTAAGGTGGATAAAACCCAAAAAGAGTACAAGCATGAAATCCTCTCTTTGAGGATGGCTTCATAGTTCAATGGCAAATGTGCAGTTAGGGTTATGTATGGGTTGGATCCATATTATAGTGGGTTTGAGAGTAATTCATGATAGATTTTAAAAATAAGATAAAAGTAAGTGAAAGGATTTGGTGAAAGTTAAAGTGTAGTAAATGGTTTTGAGGTGTATGATAGAGTTGGGTGGGTAAGAAAAATATGGAAAAAAGAGTGCGGGAAAGCCCACATTTTGGGCAAAATTCGAGCACATGTACTAGTACATGTGCTCTAATTTTCCGGTTCGGCCGGTTTTCGTATTTCAGACATAACTTGCTCATTTCTTATCCGATTTGAGTGATTCAAGTAGATAATTAAAATAGACTTCAAGGAGAACCAAACATAAGAAATAGGAATCGTCAAATTCTGACTCTAAGTGGCCCATAAATTCACTCTAAGTGGAGCTATGTGCAAGCAAATTCCTGCATCAGTTTGATCATAGAGTAATCCTAGTTGTTTAGAGCATAACTCGAGTTCCGGTGCTCCGATTTGGGTGATTCCAATTGGAGAAGAAACATTATAACCATAGCTTCAAATGAGTGAAGAAACAATTTCCAATTTATGAAGTTAAGACCCCATAAATCAAGGATAACAGTAGGTGATTCAGTGAGTTAACCAAATTGGCATAAAAAAAAAAAAACATACTGTAACTTATATTATGTGGTTGAGGGCCTTAGAAGGAATTTTAAATTGAAAATTTAAAGAGATGTCATTGGATGCCTAAAGGACTGATCTGGAGAGTTTCATAATTTTGAGACCTTTTAGATGTTTTTGTGTCATAAAGTCTATAGGATTGTTAGAAAAAGGTTGACAAAATAGTGGTTTTGAGATTATGAACCAGATTGACCTTATAGTTGAAATTGAATTTTTGTCTAGTAACAGTAGAATGTGTAGCATGGGTGACAAGAAGCCATGGGAAGCGGCGTCTATGAGGCCTCAGTGAAGCAGTGGATAAGGGGAGTGACGGATTCAAAGGTAGAGTGGTTCGCCACTTAAGATCTTTCAATTTCATGTAAATGGTTGATGTTAGTAATGAATATAGTGGTTAAGTAATCTAAAAGGAAATATTTGAAAGAGAGTTTTAGAAGTTTCAAAGCGAGTTAGATTTGCGCTTTGACACTAAGTAAATGTAGTTTTAAAACCCATGTATATTCCTTAGATATAACGATATTTAGCGTTCAATAATGACGGCTATGATAATTGTCGCCATTAGCTCCGCGATAAGAAAAGTTAGCACTACGCGACGATGCGAAAATTCTGTCCATAGTTGCTCGGTTCGCTAGAAAGTACTAAAGCTACGTTGCGATCACGAGATAATTCCATACGTAGTTGGCTATTTACAGTATAGTTGTACTAAAAACTACAGCGTCGATAAATTCCGCAATGAATTGCCCGAGTTTTAACACCTGTTTAATCACATTAAATTCCGTATTGTAGTTGCTCGATTATTAAACTTTAGCTCGTCACGATGCGATAAATTCGTACTTGTAGTGGTTGAGATGACTTAGTAAGCTTCACGTCAGCGTTAGTTTTAAATCGCCCGTGATGGTTAAAATAATTAAAGGATATACATAGGAATTTTTGAAAGAAATCATAAAACAAATGATAAATTGTCATGTTAGTGTATCTGATATATATCTTCGTTGCACTAACTTGTTTGTTCATTTTGTAGCTATTTATATTCCATTGTGTGTGCTATCGCGGACGACAGGGCGTCATCATTTGTTATCTATAGGTGGGCGATTTATGACCTATGATGCAAACTTTATGTATGAGATGGATATGTAATTGAACAACATATGTTTAGATTTTGAAATTGTATATTTGTAAATATCCATGCATTTCTTATATATGATGCATCTAGATATATTCTACTTAAGTTTGTATTTATAAAGTGAGAATTGAATTAATTAAGATGGCATGTTGGTGGAAATATGATAATAACTATTGCAAGTTTGGAAATAAAGAAGTTGGGAGGAATTGAGGTTTTAAAAGAAGTGTAAATTTCTTAACAGGTAAATTTTGGTTTATCAAAATGCAGCCGTTATGCTGCCGAAAATTTTATAAAAATATTTGAAACAAAAGTTGCGAAAAATTTATCACTCTGACTAGTAAAAGAATTTTAATTTCTGAGTTTAAGCCGAGTAAACGGTTAAGAAAGTTAGGGTTCACTCCTCGGAGTTCTTCGATCCGACGAGTCGGTTTCGAGGAGTCCGTTGAAGTGCCAGGCAAGATCCTCCAGACAAGAGTTTAGATAAGGTCTGGGAAGGGTCTTGTCATCTAGAGACATCAAGGAGTGAGACTACACAAAGGGTGGCACCTTGGCATCAAATTTGGCTCAAGTTGACGCCTTGATGTCAGGTTGATATTTAGATGGCGCCTAGGTGTCAGTTCTAGCTTTAGATTGTGCTTAGGTTCCTTTTTTAGTTATGGTTGGCACCTAGGTGTCAGTTCTAGCTTTAGATTGTGCTTAGGTTCCATTTTCAGCTCTGGTTGGCACCTAGGCATTGGATTGATCTTAAGTTGGTGCCTAGGTGCCAGATCTGACTCTAATTGGCGCCTAAACGTGCCAAAGGACTTCTTTAAGTTGCTTTTGTTTGTCTTTTGCATAATTTTGCCTTTCTTTGTTTCTTTTTCTTTTAAAAGAGCCTACACATGGATGTTTGCAATTAATAACCTAAAATTCAGTTTAAAGAGTAGATCAACACCAAAAGTGTAAGAAGTTTAGGGGTAAATGAGTACAATTTGGGTACTCATCACACCCCCAAACTTGAGTCTTTACTTGTCCTCAAGTGAAGGATAACAAAGACATAGAAGACATAAATAGGGAACAAAAATGAGTGATGACATAGTGCTCTATTCAGTTTTTTGGAAGAATATTAGGGTGTTAACAAACATTGAAATCATACGAGATCCTGACATAGTTTCATTCTTATTGGACATTTGTCCTTTGGTGTTGTGATTAGAGCTTAACAATCCCAAGTTCTCAATAGACTTTTCTTAGTGAGACTTCGTGCTTGGTTTGGGTTAAGATCTTCGACATATACAATGGTTCTAAGTCCCCCCTTCAACTAAACTTAGCTTGCACTCCGATACACTAACATTGACCTTGATAAAGAATATACCTTTTATTTCGATAATATTCAAACCAACAATAGGGAGCAATGCTATGGGTTTTAGCTTTGTGTCCTTGTAGCGGGGATCTATTAGCGACTCCCCACTAGTTGGTTAAGGTTGTTGGGCATTCAGTTCCACTCGAACTTCACCCTGAACAATTGGTTAAAGCCTAAAGCACCTACTTGTGAGAATGACCCATCTTTTTTCCCATGTAGCGGGTAGTGAAGTCATTAACTCCCGGCCAATTGTCTTAGGGCATTAGGCTTTGAAAGGCCCCTCAAACTGTGCCTGAGATTCCGATTGAATTAACTCACTTATTTATTCATTTTTTTTTCAAATTTTGTTTTGTGGGGCTCATTGGCCCTCTTTTCTCGGTGTTTCACTTCTCAATTAATCTGGTTATCTCATGCAAGTAGTGTTAGTGAGGAAGAAGCTGGAACCATAGTATATCTAGGAGTTCTCGTATGTGTGTGGGGAGTTTCAACAAGAAATAGATTCTTGAGAAGTTCGGGGATCATTTTAGCTCATTCTCCCACAACCACAAGGTATTCCACTCTTTATTTCTTTATGTGTCAAAGTCTCGGGTTTGACTAGTCTTGAAGCACAACCCAATACTAACCCTAGTTATATCATGTATCACTATTTTAAGAAAGTTCCTTAAGAGCGACATAGTGTCCACATGTATCTACTAGAAAAATTTAATCTAGGGGCTGATATTCATTTCTCATTCAAACCATTCTTGAAGTTCAGCTACCACATACCTCTATAGATATGATAATGCAAAGTAGGGTTCTATCGGGTTACCTTATCCTTAAAGAGTTAATCATGACTTTACTAGTGTTACCCTTCTCATCAGCTGATGCTTCATGCGTCCTGACTTGTAATTCGCAAACACGAAAAAAAAAAAAAAAAAGACAAAAAAACAAAAGCACCAGTGAAAGCAAAGGGAATGAAGAAAAAAAAAACTACACTACGAAAGGGAAAAATTACTAACCTCACCCCCTAAACTTAGAAATTGCATTATCCTGAATAAAAGCTATAGAGTGAGGTTAGTAACTTGGTAAGTGACAATCAAGCCCAACCGGTCGACTTGTGTGGGCGATTGGTCGAGGAAAGGAGTGTATGAGGAACCACTTGCACCCTCTTGTGGTGGTATGATACCTTTGGGAGGTGGTATCTGACTGGATTGTGCTAATTGCCAAGCGATGATTGGGACATTTGACCCATCATGGTTGCATTTTGTGCTCTTAATTCAACGAACTCTTGCTCGGCCCTTTCTTGCCATGCTTTGTTGTTTAACTATAATGAATTCATTCTCTCCCATATTTGATCACTGGTCGGCTCCATTGGTGGTTTAGGTATGTATGCCTCCTGGAAGGAAGAATCCATGGGTGGATCAATCATGTACTTATCTCTATTAGAGGGTTCACCCTTTTACCCTTGACCCACATTCTGGTCTAGATCCTAATCAGATTTATTTCTAGAGTCGTATATTCCTTCTACCTTCGCCTCAATATTCCAATCTTGTTTCTTCACATGGATTGGTTTTGGGGGTTGCAATTGTTCCTCGTGCCATGTGAACTCTACTCCTGCCCTTTCACATAACTGGAAAATGAGGAAGGAGTAACCCAGATTGTTACACCCTCCTCGGTTTGCCCAAATCACTTCCTTAGTTATTTTCCCAATATTGAATTTGATGTCTTGGAAGATCGTATATTCTAGTATCTCTCTTTCTTTTATGACTTCTAAAATGTTACTACAAGGAGAGATCTTTGATATCATAAAGTAGTGCCATATTATACAAACTATGGTAAGATGTTTAGTTTGAAAGTTTTCCAACTCATTCTTATTGTTCATCTTCCAAAATCCGTGGCTCTTTGTTAGATAGTTGATGATGGCGTCATAATCCGATGCTGCTACTAGCTGTTGGTAGGCACTAACATCTACACTCAGTAACTAGTAGAACCCATTAATTGTGTGCCGATCAAATGGCACTTGTTTTCCCCTTACGAGCACCTTGTAACCTTCTTGTTCGGCCATATTCGCATAGAATTCACACATAATCATTGTGCTACCTCTCTTGGGGTGCTTACTGCAGGTGTTCCAACCATTTATGATGATGTCGTTCTTGAATTAATTAGGAGGGTTGAAGAACCCTTTGTCCGTTATCCACATTATCTTTAAGAAGCGATCATATCTTGCGGAACACTCCAAGTTTACAAACTTTGACATTATACTCTTGGTCCCATGACACTATACTAGCGCTCTCTCTTCTGTTAACTCTTCTTTCACTTCCTAAGAGCTTGAATTTTTGTTTGTACAATCCCGACTGGTTTTGAGAGCTCAACTTGATGCCATGGACTCCATTTCTTCATTCAAATCACCTTGGGAGTAGTTGTTAATCAAACACATGCCATTAGTTCACCTTGACATTTCATCAAACACATGGTATGCACAACATATTTGATATATCTAGGTACTCATTACAAGGATGCAAATTATATTCTTACAAGCATATATGGTAATACACTCAACCCAATAAAATTAACTCAAAACTTATTGCTTTAGATTGATTTCTTCAAGTTGGTACCACTCAACTAGAGCGAATGACTTTATGGCTATGGAGTTTGGTTTTCTGATCTCAAGATCTTGAGAGCTTAGCATATAATTGAGTATTGGAGATGAAACCTGGTTTACCTTTAATCAAATGTTGAAATTTCAAATAGTTGAAACGGTGCATTAGTGGAAGTGGCGGCTAGGAGAACACTTCAAAAAGGAGAGATGAGTGTAAGAGACCAAATGTGATGTAAAAACTGTTTTCTGCTATGTATGTGATATTATGTAATTAAAATTAGTTTTGGTTTAAATACTTTGCAGTAAGGTCACTCTGTAATGAAAATAAGAGGTGGATTCATAAGTCCATATATAAGTTCCCACCGAGGATTGATGAAAGATCAAATACCTTTACTACTCAAGAGAATCACTATTTGAACTAATGTTTTCTATAAATTTTGAAATATCTAACAAAACTATAATGAAAATGCTTTTTATAATTTTTTATTTAATTGAAGAAGGTCTAAACAAAAGAATCAAAGATTTCAATGAGTAGAAATAACACTGGGAATAAAAAATCGCGTCATGATTTCATTCCGTTTGTAAAGGTGTTAAAAACAAGTACCGCTTTCAGGTCGAATTTGATTTGTCTGAAGAGCGCAGTAGTGTAGCCTTGGAATACCTCATGACACTACACATTTTACTATTTATCATACCATATTCCTAAACAAGGTCAATGGGTCTAAATAGCTACTTTTAAAATTTGATCATCTTTAAGATTTAGCTACTTTTCCTAAACCAGTACTTCATAGCTATTTCTTAGGACTAAAAACTGTTTGCCTCCATAGATAGGGTAACACAAGCCTTTTTCAATGCAATTGGTATCTCAGCCATCAATTGAAATAAAAATCTCTTTCTCCTTGATTAGAATCTTAGCTAACACAAGATCAGGATTTTTCTATTGGATTAAAATGAAACCTCAAAGGATTAAATTGATAAATCAAAAAATGGTCCTTGTTCCCGAACGCATCATTTATCACCTTTAAGGGAACTTTGTCGAGGTTAGAACACTTTGTGATGCACCAGCGACACTTAAAGTAATTAAATTCAATGAATATATGCATCAGAATTCCTAAGTCACTCCGCTTGCTATCGTGTCGCCTATCCTCAGGTCACTCATGATCCCGAAATCGAGCAATGCATAATTTTTCGGGTACAAACACTCATCTGCAACTCAATTCAAGAACAAAGACTAATTACATCAACTCCAAGCATACTAAACATCATTTAATATTACAAACAATCATCAAACATCAAATTCCTTCCTGTAGGGAGCTCATCCTTCCATAATCGATCACAACAGCAAATGACTAGTTGATCAAACAAATTATCAAATTGTCATCAACCGACAAACCGGATTTCAAAAAATTTCCAAATCTAATTTGAATCAGACAAAAATGAAACTCGATATACAATGATTTCAGCTCACATTTCATCTCGAATCTACTCCTCTAATCCAAAAAAATAAATTTAGAAAAGAAAATAAAAAAGAAAAAAAGAAAAATATATACAAAGAGATATTAGCTCCTCCCCAAAAATCTTAAGGCTAGCTGAAAGCTCTTATCGAAAGATGTCTTCTCTGCCCTAACTCTTTTTATTTATAGGGCTCATAAATGCTTGACCAAAATTCTAGGCTGATTTCATGGGTTTCTGTGTAGGCCCAATTGTGTCTATTGTCGTGACAAAAGAAACAATGTCGTGACATTGTAGCATTTATCTTTGTTTTGGCTATGTCGTGGCTTGTTGCGACAATTTCTGCTATGTCTTCAATTTCTTGCCCTTCAATTGTTTGTTGCGACAAAGTTCATACATGTCACGACATTTCTACAACTTTTGTGCCTTAATCCTTTGTCGTGACTTTATTGTAGCCATTGTGAATTACATTTTTCTTGAGTGATTGTCACAAAAAAAATATTTATTATCTCAACAAACTTTCTTTGCCTTGTTCCTTCTTTTGTTACGACAAAGCTGTGAAATGTCGTGACAAACTTTAGTTGACACAATCTGATAATAGTTACGACAAAGTTTTGCTTGTCGCGACAATATTTACTTGCCTTGTGTTACTCATCTTTGTATGGTTTATCAAGACATAGAATCCATCGTTGCAACAAACTCCTAGTGAACTCTGGCTTGCTTGTGTGGCAAATTTTTTTTCTATGTCGCGACATTCCTTCTTTAGTCCGCCCTTCGTTGTATCGCGATAAGGAATTTGTATGTCGCGACATAAATCAAGTGTTTTTTCATGATTTCTGCTTATCTTTTGTCATGACATATTTTCATTGTTACGATAATGTTTTGTTTCCATTTGCTTTGTTCTTTGTTGCGACAAAGTTGCAACATGTTGCGACAAACTTCTTCTGCCTTTTGACTTGTTTTGTGTCGTGACATAAGTTTGGAATGTTGCGATAATCTTCAGTTGTCTTCTAGGTTCTATTTTCAGCCTTTTGTCATGACAAAGCTATGAAATGTCGTGACAAACATTTCTTTGCCTTCTGCAGGAGTCTTCTTAACATTTGTTGCGATAGAGTTTCGATTGTTGCGACATTTCTTCTGGAGATGCTTGAGGTTTTGTTGCGACATTTAGCAACTTCCTGACTTAACCGTTTTTTGTTGATTTTCTTGCTCTTTTTGCTTATTTTTTTATTAAAACCTTGCAAAACACAAATCTGGGTGAAGATTCCATAATTCTGCATGTAAATGAACCTTAAACTCTCAAAAATGCAAGAAAAATGGACTTTAAAATAGATGAGTTTTGGAATCATCAATGAGGCAGTGGCTTTAACTTAATTTTTAACCTAATTTTTAGCGCTTTGGCAAGGCTCAAATGCCCTCTTGTTGGTGCCTAAGCATGAAATCTCACGCTTGAACATCATAGAGAAACACAATTTCCTATATTTTTGATGCCTAGGTCTAATTTCTCAAGCCAAGATGTCATAGAGAGGCTCAATTTTCCATATTTGGATGCCTAGGCGTGATTTCTTATGCCAAGACGTCACAGAGAGGCTCAAAATGTCCTTATTTTGGGTGCAAGAGCATGATTTCTCACTCTAGGGCATCATAGAGAAGGTTCAATGTCCTTTTGTAGGCCTTTATCGCTCATAGACTTGATCAATTTTTGCTCGCTTCTTTTTCTTGTCACTTCATGATTGACTCAGGTTTGCTTGAACTTACTTGGAACATCAAATACAAAGCTAAATAAAGAACTTTAAACAATTAAAATCCTAAGACTTGGAATATTGAAATGAGAGTAAGAAAATTTAATGGGGCTTAGGTTGCCTCCCAAGTAGTTCTACGTTTAACGTCTCAAGCACGACTTCCCTGAATCTTAATGTTACTGGAACTTGCTACTATTTTCTCATGGATTGTTGAGGATGACTGCAACTTTGTTAAGCTTGAATTCTCCTCTGAAATACGGCTTCAACCTTTGCCCATTTACTTTGAATACACCTTTCTCGGGGTGTGTTACTTCGACTCCACCATAGGGCAAGACTTTGTTTACCGTATATGGCCAAGACCATCGGGCCTTTAGCTTTCCGAGGAACAACCGGAGTCTTGAGTTGAATAATAGTACTTGTTTTCCTGGTATGAAATCCTTTTTTCAGATGTGCTAGTCGTGCCATGCTTTTGTCTTCTCATTGTAGAGTTTTGCATTTTCATATGCTTCTCTTTGGAACTCTTCTAACTCTATCAATTAGAGTAGCCATTTATCTCCAGCAACTTGCATGTCCATATTTAACATTCTTGTTGCTAAATATTCTTTGTGCTCCAATTCCACTGGGAGGTGACAGGCCTTTCCAAAGACTAACCTATAGGGGGACATCCCTATGGGTGTCTTGAAAACAGTGCAGTATGCCCACAATGAGTCATATATTTTTCTTGCCCAATCATTTTGGGAAATTTTTACTGTTTTCTCCAGGATTGTTTCGATCTCCCGGATTAGTCACGTCTGCTTGCCCATTGGTTTGTGGGTGATAAGCTAATGCTTTTCATTGTCAAACTCCATACCTCAACAAAAGCTTTTCCATCATTCTATTATAAAAGTGGTTGCCTTCATTGCTTATTATCGCTCGAGGGGTCCCAAATCTAGGGAATATGTTCCTATTGAGGAAATTGAGTACCACTTTGGTGTCGTTTGTATGGGTTGTAATTGCATCCACCAATTTGGAAACATAGTCCACCGCCAACAATATGTACTTGTTGTAAGAAGATGGGATGGGTCCCATGAAGTCGATCCCCTATATGTCAAACAATTCCACCTCGAATATTCCATTTAACGGCAACTCATCTCTTCTGGACACATTCCCTATCTGTTGACATCGATCACAAGTACACATAAAGGCATGAGCATCCTTGTACAAGGTTGGCTAGTAAAATTCCAATTGAAGTGCCTTAGCTGCTACCTTATTCCCCCAAAATGTCCTTCACACTCTAAGGAGTGACAATGCTTTAGTATGTTCTCCATTTCTTCCTTTGTTACACATCTCCTTATTATCCGATCTGCACAATGCGTATAGAATCGGCTTCTCCCAGTAGTAGTGTTTTAAGTCTATGAAAAATATATTCTTATACTGATATGAGAATTATGGGGGAAACACTTTAGCTACCAAGTAGTTCACATAGTTTGCAAACCATGAAGTTGGGCTCGAATACGAGATGGTTAGTAGCTACTCATATGGGAAACTGTCATTGATTTGTACCTCATTACCAGGTCTCTCAAGTCTAGAGAGATGATCTACAACTAGGTTCTTTGTGCCCTTTTGTCTTTAATTTCTACATCAAACTCTTGTAGGAGAAGCACCCATCTGATGAGTGATGAGTCAAGTGTCATTCCCACGAGGAGTTTCCGTGTTAATTGTTGAATTAACTAGCTCAAACTTTATCCGAACAAATGATTAATGTAGTTGAATTCTAAAAGGACTTAAAGCGAATAATGAAAAGTCTATAGCGTGTTACTTAATTTTCCAAGGCTCTAGGGTTTTGACTTCTATTATCTAAAACGATGGGTGGTTTCAGAAGTGCTTAACGATGATTAAATATTTTAGTAATGGTGGTTTTTGTAATCTTTCTCAAGCAATGTCACTTTGTCCTTAGAGTAGGTTGGATTGCGTCCCTACATTAACCTTAGAACTTTGAGAGGTTTAAATCTCTAAACCCTAGCACCACAAATAAAACCAGAGTTTCTCCACTTTCTAGTTGATTATTCGATGTCTTCATATCCCTAATGATTGTGGTCTCTTGACATTCAATCAAAAGCTAAGCATGCTAATAGTGGCCAATTATTAACAAGTAAATAAAATGAAACAAAAAATTTAATAAAATAGTCTAACCATCATGAAACATGAAAATTAAGGTTAACTCATCGTCTTGTAGCTTAGGCTACATCAAAACCATTGAATTCAAACTTGGAACATATTTAAGAGAGATACAACCATAGGGGGTATAAGATCCACAGATCTAATGAAAATGGGAGGAACTAGACATAAATCTACAATGGTGTCGTCTACTGCCTAATCGTTATCTTCCTATCAAGATCTCCTCTTCTGCTCTCTTCTTTGGACTCTTTCTACCTCCCCCTTGTTAAGGTTTTCTAGCTTTCCTTTATATCTCTTCCTCGTGAGCTCATGGGCTCTTAGAGACATTAATGTGTGAGACTGCTCAAAGGGTGGCGCCTCGGCATCAAATTGGGCTTGTTGTTGGCGCCTAGGTGCCAATTAGGTCTTCATTTGATGCCTAGGCGCCAGTTCTAGCTCAAGTGGTGCTTTAGTTCTGATTGACGACTAGGCGTGCCAGAGGGCTTCTTCAAGTTGCTCTTGCTCACCTTTTGCACTAGTTTTGCCTTGCTTTGTTTCTTTTTCTCTAAACTGAGCCTACACATGAGTATTTGCAATTAGTAACTTAAAATCTCGGTTTAAAGAGTAGATTAGCACAAAAAGTGCATGAAGTTTAGTGGTAAACTGAGTACAATTTGGGTACTCATCACACCCGCAAACTTAAGTCTTTACTTGTCCTCAAGTGAAGGATAATAAAGGCAGAGCAGATGTAAATGAGGAACAAAAATGAGTGATGACATAGGGCCTATAATCGGATTTTTGGGAAGGTATTAAGGGTGTTCTAACAACATTGAAATCATACTGGGATCCCGACATAGTTTCATTCTTATTGGACATTTGTCATATGGTAAGGTGATTAGAGGTTAACAATCCCAAGTTATCAATAGACTTTTCTTAGTGAGACTTTCTTAGTGACATAGGGTGTTTGATACACTAACATTGACTTAGATCAAGAATACACCTTTTATTTTGACACTATTCAAACTACCAGTATAGAACAATGCTATGGCTTTTAGCATTGTGTCCCTATAGTGGGGATCCATTGGTGACTCCCTACCGATTGGTTAAGGGCGTCGGGCATTCAATTCCCCTCAAACTTCACCCCAAACACTTGGCTAATGCCTAAAGCACCAACTTGTGAGAGTGACCCATCTTCTTTCCTATGTAGCGGGAAGTGAAGTTGATTGAATTGATTTTTTATAGACCAATTTGTTGCTAATAATGTTTGAACATTTCCATTAGAGACTAAAAAATCCACAGCAGCAATGCTAAAAACTTGGTTTGACAGTTAAGACTATTTTCTAATGTTTATCTATAATAATATATTTGAAATTCAATTTTGTCTAAATCACTGCAAGTGCACAGGTCAACAAGTAATAGATTATAAGTCAAGATATCATTCCCACAGGGATTGATGAGAAAATTTGAAGATCAAGTACCCCTACTACTCAAGATTACCATTATTTGAACCACTAGTTTAGTAAATGTAACTAACTAGTATAACTAAAATAAAAGAGTTTTTGTCAATTTTTCTTTAATGAAAAATTGACTAAAATCTAAATGATCAAGGTTTCATCGAGATTTAATAACATCAGAATGAGATCAAGCAGCATGATCATCTATTTGTATATTGTTAAAAAACATCATAATCAAGAGCTTGAATTTTGAATTTGCCCAAGAGCATAGTACTATAACTTTGGAATATCTCATGACACTATACATTTCACTATTTAAAACACCATATTTATAAACCAGGTCAGTGGGTCTTAAACAATTACTTTTAGGATTTGATCCTCCTTCTAAGATTTGGTTGATTTTCCTAAACTAGTACTTTTAAACCATTTCTCAGGACTGAAGTCAACTTGTTCCCATAGATAGGACAACGCAAGCCTTCTTCAATGTAATTGGTATCTCACTCTGCAATTTGGTTAGAATAATCACTCCCATATTACTAGAACATAAACATTCTACAAAACTAAGATGAAACCTCTAAGTATTTAACTAACAAATCAACAAATGGTCCTTATTTCTTGGGAACACACTTCTACTGTCACTCGAAGGGGAACCTAGTCGCTTAGAACATCACCCGACCATCAAAGTGATAATTAGAGTATTTTAGTTCTAAATATATCAATCTAGCATACCCCCAAGGTTACTACTTTACTTTGAACTCATTTCTCCATAGTCACCTGGGAGGGGTCTTCTGGAAATCAAAGCCTGATATTGACCCTGGGTGTACTCTGATCGATACTTAGAACAACTCTTTTAAAGAACGGTACCAATTAGATTAACCCAATATCCAATCCACAAAATTCATTTTAAATACTACAAAAATGATAATCAAACACCAATCCCTTCTTAGAGGGAGCTTAGCCTTCCATAACTGGATCACAAGCAACAATGACTAGTTGATTAAACAAATTCATTGAAATTGTAATCAAAATTGAATAAAAATGGGTTCCAGAAATATTTCCAGACTCCACTCAAGTTCAGATAGAAATGAATCTTGATATACAAAGATCCCATCTCAATATTACAACTCAGATCAACTATTCTAATCCTCAAAGGCACACGAAAAAAAAAAAGAAAATAAAAAATGTACAAAACTCGTTCGTTTTCCTTGTGCTCCTCAATGATGTGTTTGATTATTTGCGGTGCCATATCTTTCTATTTACGTGCCCTATAAATGCTGGGTCGAAATTTGTGTGCACTTGTGGTTTCAGCAGCCTAATTTGGTAAATTTGTTCACGACAATCAGGGTAATGTCACGACATCGAGCCTCTACTTTGTCGTCGTGCTTTGCGTGTTGCTTTGTCGGGAAAATTGTTGATGTCAAAGTTGTGAAATGTCGCGACATATGTGCAACTCCTATGTCTTCAGCTTTTGTTGTAAGCTTGTCATGACAATGTAGCTTGACATTCTTATTTGATGATTTTCATGACAAATTATTCATTGTCGCGACAAACTTTCTTTGTCTTCTTCTTTGCTTTGTTGCAACAAAGCTGTGAAATGTCGCGACAAAGTGCAGTTGACTCTATCGAATAATTGTCGTGACACTTTTAAACGTCGCTGATTACTGCCCAAATAGTTCTATTTTGAACCCCGGTTATTGGGGGTTTTGAGCACTTTTTGTGTACTAATCAACTCAATTAACCCGATTTGCACATTAAGGTCCCGGCTATACCAATGATCGCATTTTGTGGCTATTTTTGTAGTTTTTTCAAGCGAAACTCGTCAAAATTATTGAGTCAACTCAAGCACGAAGAATCTAAGTTAACCCCAGATTGCAGACTAAAATTAGAGAGAAAATGGGAGAAATTGGGTAATTGCAAAATTTTGTGTATAAGTGTAAAATTTTGCAACTTACTTTTTTAGGGCCGTGGAATTCTTCAACCTAAATTTCACAGGTTTCAAAATTTCGCAGGTTGTGAAATTTTGCAACCTGCTCTCCACCTTTGACCAATTAACCCCCCGTTTTGACCCCTTTTTTTATGATTTTTCCTCAAATACCCTTCATGTACAGTGGGTATTTGAGATATTTTACACTCGCTCATCGATAGCACCATATAAGCTCGCTGCTTTTGTAAAAAAAACTTTTCCATTCTCGCACTTAATACAAGAGCCCGGGCGTGGAGTTTTCTCCGCTTCCCTTTCTCTCATTTTTCCCGCCAAACACCCCTGGGGATGGCAACTCAGAGGATGGTCGCCAAACCCCTTTATCCTCGGGGGCAGGAGTGGCTACCGGCTTTGAATATGAGGTAAACTGTTGGTTCTCATGTTTTTAATGCAAGCTTTTATTTCCATTTATGTTTCTATCTCTTACTCTAGGTTTAAATCCCTTGGATGTGCCTTGATTGACCTAAGACTTGGCATGATTAGTATCGCAAAGGATGCTATTGCTAGATCCACTGAGATTCATTAGTTGCCATTTATTTGTTAATGTAAGGTAGGTTAAGGAGATGAATTTTAACTGCCTGGAAGCATTTATGTCCAATAAATGCTATATCTCAAAAGGAAAATTATTAGGGTTAAGTTTTTAGTGTCAAATGATTCTGGGCTCGAAATGACTAGATGGTCATTCTCCCAACGAGAGTGCAAAAGACTCGAGGGATCCCTGGGCTATTTTAGATTTCAAACCCAATGGCCCGATGTTTGAGAGTTCTTTTATATTTTTCATTTTATTTCTGGGCTTACCACCAAACCTCACTGTTTTTACAAAACCTTAAAATCCAAATTGAATTCACCATTTTGGCCTTAATCATAAGTCACTTACACGAAGAAAACCCATCCTTGTGTTCGACCCTAGAGCCACTATACTGTAGTAGCTATGCTACGACAGTAGAAGGTTTAGGTTTCTAAATTTTGTTGATTCCGGCATACTCTACTGCAAACATGAATCAAATGGCGCCGTTTCTGGGGATGGTGCCTTAGTGCAAGTGTTGATTTGTTAAACTTGTGATCCACATCACAAGTATTGGTGAAATTTCAATCCCTTTTGTCTTTACTTTGCTTCTCCCAATAGCCACCTGTTGTTTGGATCAATTTTATACCGTCCATATACAATTTCTTTTTTTTATCTTAAATTTAATAGTAACCTTTTGGTAGCCT
Source organism: Tetrastigma voinierianum (assembly GCA_016808115.1). NCBI lineage: Eukaryota > Viridiplantae > Streptophyta > Magnoliopsida > Vitales > Vitaceae > Tetrastigma > Tetrastigma voinierianum. The sequence goes on from JAEQBH010001319.1 coordinate 134,076, forward strand.
ATTTTTTTGTCTCTGTCGTGTTTTTTGTCAAGCTTAAGGAGTTTATGCACCACCTGGATAGGAACACAACAGTGTGTTAGAAAGAACTGCCCCACAGAACAAGGTCGTGAAGTGAGCTTGAACAATAATGGGGATGGAGCCTCCACCTAAGGAATAGTAGAGTCAATAGGGAGGGCAGGAACTTCCACGCATATGGGACTACGAGGGACCATATACACCTCCAAGAGTGAGTGCACCCTCATTTATCAGGCCTCCTCCAGAGGGACATAATTATCAAGCCCTACTATCAGGCTCCCCAAGCCCCCACTTTCCATGGGATTGAGAGTGGCAACCATATATTCACACATCCGGAGTTCGAGTAGTTATGCAAGACCTTAAAGAGGACATTCCAATGGATCCTGATGAGGTCAAGTTCTTTCCTCCTCGACTTTAAAGGACAAGGGCTAGATTTGGCTCAATTCCTTTCGAGGCCGAGGACCATTGTGAATCAAGCATATGCAGTGTTGGAATTTTTGAAGAAATCTTCAAAGACCAATAACCAATAGTCCGAATAGGCGTATTTATAACTTTGCGTACCTATAAAATGAGAAATTCACCAAAGGTTTAAAGGTACCGAAACCATCAATGCTCGTCTCACCATTATTACTGGATGTCGGGTTAATCACTATGACGGAACGTCCCCGCATGGCTAAATTGGTTGGAAACTATGCGGAGGGGACTTATGAGTAAAATCCGCAAGGTTTCTGCGACTGAATTCATGTGGCCGAGACATCTAAAGTAATGGATGAACTCTAACTCGTGAGAGGCGTAGAGGATGAAACCTACAAATTAATCTGGGTGGGAGGTATGTACTCACTCCCGAGGACACGGAGATTTAAGGCAAAGCTATCCACCTCGACTGTATGTCGGAGTGAGCTTGAAAATGCGAATCAACATGAGGTAATGAAGTAGCCGAGGCACCTGCACTCCATCCCCGTCTCGCTCTCATCCGCTAATCCATCGAACGGGCGAGAGAACTGCTTAATCGTGCTCTCCCGCAAGGGATATGATGGTTGAACATGCCAATGCTTGTACAATACAAAACCACCAACCAATCCATGGCTAATACAAGAACATATAACCCAAACCGAAGAAACCATCATAACTGAAACCAAAGTTTCAAAGATATGTACCCTGCGTACAAAGAAGAGTACGGTTCTTCATTCAACTACGCCTACCACTATCCTCACCCCGCTGAGCAAGCTCTTCTAAATCTTAGCAAGGTGGCAGGAAATTTTCAGAGGATCGTATGGGCCATCAATGTGCAAACTAACTTTAAAATTAATACCGTGGAGAGCACTCGAATAGTCAATGGGATGGATCAGAAATGGATCTCGGTTTAGAGTAACATAACCCGCAAAAGACTTCCTATCACAAGGCTCATCGATTAGCAAGAAAGGTGAAAAGGAAATTCTTCTCAAACACAATTTCAATCCTAAGGGAGTGCATGAATCGAGTTTCAGAACCTACCCCTAAGATGGATGAAGTAAAGGCTATTATCACTCTGAGAAGTAGTAAACAGGTTGCTCAGCTAGTGTCTACACCTATTGAGGAGACAAAGTAAGAAAAGGAAGTGGAACTAGAACAAATAATCATAAAAGAATATTCAATGAAGAAGAGCATGCCCCCTCCATTTCCTCAAGCACTAAGAGGCAAGAAAAAAACCATCATCCTGACTGAAATTTTGGAAGTGCTGAGACAAGTGAAGGTCAACATCCCTCTTTTGGACATGATCAAGCAGGTCCCCACATATGCCAAATTCTTAAAGGATTTGTGCACTATAAAAAGAGGGTTAGGCATTGACAAGAAAGCCTTCCTAACATAACAGTCAATGCCATCATTCAATGCAAGACCTCGATGAAATACAAGGATCCAGGATCCCCTACCATTTCAGTGAACATCGGAGGAACTCAGGCAGAAAAGGCAATCGCTGACTTAGGGAGCTAGCAGAACCTCAATTAGCGATCCGGGCAGAAGGCAAACAGCCTGGGAGAATTAAAGCCTACCACCATCACCTAATCCTTGGCTGATAGATTAGTGAAAATTCCCAAAGGCATAGTTGAAGATGTTTTAGTGAGGGTGGATAAATTTTACTACCTGGTCGACTTCGTTGTTCTTGATACCGAGCTGGTGGCAGAGGGTACTAACCATGTGCCCATCATACTTGGGAGGCCATTTTTTGCCACATAAAATGCCATCTTTAATTGCCGGAATGGAGTCATGCAACTTACATTTGGCAATATGACATCAGGAGTCATCTTCCACCTAAGCAGTTGAAGCACAAATTACCCAAGAAAGCAAGAACTGGGATGAGGTTTGCCTGATTAGCCCTGGTGTAGGAGAACATAATGCTCACAAACTGCAAGTGGAGTTAATGATGAGTAGTGAAGTGGTTGATGAAGAAGTAATCACCTCAGCCACTCCTCCAAAGCCACTGATTCCCCCATCACCACTAGCGATGGAAGTATTACAGCGGCACAAGTCGACATCTTATGCATTCAGCATAAGGAGGAGATCCCCTCCTTGATCCTCCCAACCCGAAAGGTTACTCGAGTAAGCGTGGTTTATGTAGACCAAACCACTCTAAATTTTGTTTAATTCTGCTTTCTCCCCGCTTCTTTATTTGTAATTTAACATAATTTCCTCAATTTTAAATTTTGCTTTAATTTTTCTCATTATCATGTGCACATTCTCATAATTTTTGGTTTTCTATTTTGCAGATGTAGCAAAAGGCAAAGTCGTAGCTGTAGGTTGAAATTTTCGCAGCCTACGAAAATTTCGTAGCCTACGAAAATTTCGCAGCCTGCGAGATCCTTGCTGCATGCGTCTCTCAATTTCCTACCTCTTCGTCTCCTTGCGTCTCTTCGTTTCTTGTTCCCTACCATAAATTTCCCCAGATTTTTGAGCCTAGTTTTAGTGCCCATTTATGGACACTATTTAACTAGCCCTTTCACCTTCCACAATCCCTCTATATAAACCCCACCCCCTTTCTTAATTCATTTTATTCCCTTTTCCTGAAGCAGAGAACCTTTCCACCCTCTCCATCTCTTCCCTAATCCAAGCATGGCCAAGACTCGTGGAGGGCTTGGCTCAAGCCCTGGTGCGACCTCTCTTCGCCCCCACCGACGCACCGCCGCCCTCGCTAGTGCTCGCCATTGAACCCGTGGTTCCACTACACCGCGACGCTTCTCCGCCCCTTCCTCACTGCCCCGCTCCCTCGCGCATGATACACGCGTCAGCCGAATCTCCATCTCCGTCACCCGTGGGTAACCTTGTGAGCCCACCTCCAAGAGGGCCGCACTTCGAGCCTCGCGGTCATCCGGGCCGAGGCCTCAGAGCCCCCATTCCTACTACCGTGAGACTAGCCGATGATCGCCCGGATCCGTCTCCGCTTTCTATTATCCCAAGGCCTTCTTCCATTACGACCCCCATTACAGAAATCTGGGACATAAGACTAGGGAAGTGCATAGCGAGACATATTATGATTTTCCAACTTCACGATCCCGAGCTCAGATTCCATGAGGCTTGTGCAATGCAGACTTCGGAGCCTTTATAAACCCACTACGGCTTTTCTACCCCTGGTGGTCATGGAGTTCTACCATACTATGACATCTGCAAACTCCCATCCTACTACCATCCACTTCTCCATCATGGCCACGAGGGGACACTCTGGCCGCCGAGACGTTGCGCCTACATTCAACTTCCCACTATTCTAGCAATCCCTACTGACATGTGTCGTGGCCCCACCCTGCCTCATAAGATGGTTCCCAGATATTATCCAAAGACGATCAGCCAGGATCTTATCCTTTTCCGCAGGCGCCTCTCGAGCATGCTCCTTATCGACCATATACTGCGGTCAAACCTCTTCCCACTCCAACATACAGTATAACAGAGATGAGCTATTCTAGAGGCTCTATATAGTATATTTGAGGGTTTTTGGTTCAGCTCAGCCGATTTTCATGACCTCCGTCTACATCGAGGACAAGGTCCATCGCAGAACTCAACTGCCGGTCCATACCTCTGCTCCCGAGGCTACTATGCCGTAAGCTAGAGCATATGGGTTTTCCCCGCCAGCCCCGATCGAGGTCGCCGAGATTGTGAGACCATTCTTTCTATTGACAGGTGGAAACTTCTGCCCCATGCTCAGTACCTCCCACCTCAGGACATAACTGAGGAAATAGCAATTGACCATCCTACAGAGGATACAAAGGAGCCTCAGATTGTACCATCCGCAACTCGCAGTCTACTCCACACCTAAGCATCGACATCCTTCGCACCTTCGCGACTCTAGCTCCCATAGCATTGACCTAGTACATTAGCGCCACCACCGCAAAGATATCTCGTATCTACACTCTGGATTTTCTCACTACATGGGTGCAAACCCGCACCTCACCCACGTCCACACAGCTTTAATACTAAGAGGATGACACGTGACGATCAAGCCATCGCACGTAACCACGCCTATCCGTGCGATGAGTCACCCGGGCCTACCTCCCATCTCTATCGCACCTACCTCAGCCTCTTCGTATCATTCTCCAAACAGCGACTTCACCTCAAAAGAGGGCCACCCACCCAAAGACCCTCTACAAATTCTTCACTGACATGCTATCACTGAAGAATAAGAGTTTCTCCTCCAAATTTCATTAGCAGCCCTCACCGCTCCAGGCGCAGGATGACATCCCACCAGCTGTTCACTATTGTTGGAAGACTTCCTTCTCTAACTTTCCAATCCGAGCCCCATCGATGACAATGTGACATTCGTCGGGGGAGATAGCTAAGGAAGTGGCTTTTACATTTATGTTTTTACTACTATTTTTGAGAAAGTCCATTTTGTTTTGTTCAGTGGCTTGCTGTTTGTTTTGGTTGTGAAGTTGTTAGTTTCTTTTTGTAAAGTCGAAAAATATAGTCATATATCTTTTTATACATTTCATACACCTTTACAATGCGCTTCAAAATTACACCCATTTTGTGGTTTTTACTTCATTTTCAGCTTGAAAAGTTGAAACATTGTCCAATTCTGTTGATGTTAGATTAGTTCCATGCCTAATTGAAAGTGTTGAATTATCAACTATGGCGAATCAGAGAGAAAGAATGCAACCTATTCCAGAAGACTTTTGGAGGCCAGTTCAAGATGAATACTCTGCTATGAGACAACCTGCTATTGAAGTAAACAATTTTGAACTTAAGCCAACCTTGATCACAATGGTACAACATCATCAATTTACTGGGCATCCTAGTGAAGACCCAAAGGAGCATATGTGAAGATTGATGAGGATGGCCAATACAAACAAGTTGAAATTCAGCCGAGACTAAAGTGACTGCTTACAAATCGTTTCCATTCTTTCTATCGAGAGACGGGCAAAGAACTGGCCTTCGAGTCACCGCCTCGTTGGATCGTTGAACAATTGGGAAGAGTCATCGAGGCTGCAAGATATATTCTTCCCTCCTACCCTCACTTCTGAAAGGAGAGGGGAAATCATTGTGTTCAAGCAAGGAGAGGATAAAAGTCTTTATGATGCATGGGAAAGATATAAAAGATTGTTGAAAAGATGCCCAATGCATGGAATAGATCTGACCACTCAGATGGATATATTCTATCATTCTATGAATTATACCTCCAAAGATATAACTGATGCAGCCTGCTGTGGAGCTTTCAAAAGAAAAAGTGTTGAAGAGGAAAAGCAATTGATAGAAGACCTTGCCAAATGCAACTATGGAGCTCCATTTGCAACTTCAGGGAGCAATAGCAGACTAAAAGGAAGTGGTATGCTAGAGCTGAATCGTATGACTACCATAGAAGTAAAGTTAGATGCATTGATGAGAAAGATGGGGAATCATGAGAGAAGAATGCATTCAACAAATGAAGTTGGAACGGTTGATGAAAATGAGAAGAGGAATAGTGCTGAAGAGGGACTAGCCTATGAGGGTCCCTACCAAATTGAGGAGGCACAATATCTTAATGCTAATAGAAGTTACAATTTTAAGCCTAACCTCAACTTGCCAACTCTTTACTCACCAGCACTCAGGAACCATGAGAATTTCTCATATGGGGTAGGAGCACAAGAAGGTCAAAGACTTGGGTAGAATTTCCAACAACACTATGCTTCACCTGGGTTCCAACAACAACAAAACAACATCATCAAGGAAGTCAGAGAGCAGAAAATCAAGGACAAAGGAGATTTTCTTCCATTGAAGAACATATGTTGACTTTCATGGGGGAAAATAAGAGGCTGTTGAACATTCACGAGCAAATATTTTGCTGATCTAGCAACATTTTAGGCAAATATAGTTGTGTTTTAGGCCAATACGAATGCCTCTCTGAAGAATTTGGAGACACAAGTAGGGTAGCTGGCCCTAACAATGCAGAATCAATCCAAGGAGGCTTTCCCAAGTGACACAAGGAAGAATCCAAAGGATTGCATGGTGGTAACTCTAAGAAGTGGGAGAGAGGTAGAAAGCAGAAAAGAAAAAGAGAAGAAAAAGACTGAGAAAGTTGAAGGAGAAGAAACTAGAAAAGAAACAAGTCGAAAGGGCCTAAACTTCGGATCAAGAGATCAAAAGGCAAAGCAGATCGAGCAGCAAGTGAGAAGAATTGAAGAAGAAAGAAGATAAACATGTCTACATGCCTGCTATTCCTTTTCCCTAGAGACTTTAAAAAGATAAAATGGAATAACAGTTCTCTAGAATCTTGGATGTCTTCAAGAAGATAGAGATCAACATACCCTTTGCAGAGGCATTGACTCATATGCCCAATTATGCTAAATTTTTTAAGGACATCCTGAGCAAGAAGAGAAATTTTGTCAAAAGGAGTGCTTAACTCGATGTTCCATTAGTGCAAAGGATATGTAGGAGCTACCGAAGATGCAGGATCTTCGTAGCTTCACCCATTCCCGCACCATCGGGAATTTTCAGCCCAAGAAAGCTATGGTGATTCGTAAGCCAAGACACCTTGATACCTCGCTGCTGGTTGTGAGACTTAATTGGGGGAGCTTAATTCCCACGCCTAAGGACTTTGCAAATGGCAGATGGGACCATGGCACAACCAGAAGGAGTCCTTGAAGATGTACTCATCAAGGTGGGAAAATTCATTTTCCCTGTGGACTTTGTAGTCATGAACATGGAAGAAGACACATAAGTTCCACTACTACTTGGAAGACCTTTCCTGGCCACTGGAGCTACCTTGATAAATGTGAAAAAGGGATAACTTACTCTCAGAGTAGGAGAAGCAGTAGTACACTTCAAGTTGAACACAAGCTTAAAACAGTATGAGTTTGAAAGTCCAGATTGTAAGACTATTGAAACAATAGTTCCCCTCAGTCTTGAACTAGTTTTGGTTGTAATTTTCAGAATTCAATCAATGAAAATGAGATGAATTTCCAGTATCTTGATGATCTTTGATCGCGGAATTTCTCGTATTCCAACAGGAATTAAAGAAAACAATCTTTAGTATGAATGAGAACAATATAGAGAAGATATGCAACAATGAAGAGGAAGCAGAAGAAATAGAAACAAGTACGTATGGTTGCTTGAAGGAATTCACCTGGGCCATTTAAAGTATGTTGAACTAAAAACTAAACTCAGAATAACCTGAAAATACCCTGGTCAGCTTTATAACATGTTCAAGGAAAATAATTATATTATATTTTTTCCGCGCTTAAACCAGCTAAAAACGAAAAATGATAAAAACTTGAAAATTTTACAGGAGCCAAATAAATTTGGTAAAAATGTCAAATGAGGACCTAAGGGTCATAAATGAGGAGTGTAAATGTTAAAATGAAAATGAAAGTGAAATAAAGAGTTAAAATGAGAAAAATGAGAAAAGAGGAATTAGTGGGCTAGCCAAACAAGGCCTTATGAAAGAATAGGGTATTAAGACCAAAATGTGGTCTTGAGAGACATAACTCTCATTCACAAGGAGAGAAAAGAGAAAAAGCTATAAGATCCCATTGTAAGGAAGGGAGTTGATGGGTGATTTTTGCTCTAGGTGAATCAAGGAAAAAGTGATCAAGAAGAAGGAGAAAGCTATAATGTTTAAGAATCAAAGGTTTTGAGGTAAGAAAACTAAACCCTAACCCCTCAAGGTGTTCTGCTGGTAAAAACCCCACATTTGATAAAAGGTTTTTATTCGTTATAAACGAAGTTTCTGGGTCAAATAAGTTAGATTTCGAAGTGTTGTTTCAATTGTATTAGAATAGGGGCTAACGAGGAGGAAAGCTCGATTTGATCGAGATTCCGAGGATTGGAATCAAAGTACAATAAGCTTTTTGGTTTGTTCTTCACTCTTTTGTTTCTATTTCGGGGAGCTCGTTTCTCCATTCAATATCTTCTATTTCAAGTTTTACGATCATCGCTCTATTATTGAAATGATTTTCACAAACTCCGTATATTGAAGCATTTAATTGATTTGAGGCAATTAATCAGAAATGATTTGCATATGAAAATTACATGAGTATCAAAAATGAATTATTTTTATATGTATGTATACTATATTGTATTTGCTATGAATGATTTGAACGCCTTAATGTAATGTTAACCGTTAAATTCGGAAGTTAAGGATAGATAGGTATACTAATAAGGGCCCAATTAGCGCATCATCGCACGGTCAACGTAATGATGCTATCTAACCGTGAGCCCACAGACAAGATTCAGAAGTGTTCGGCGAAATGATTTTTAATAACCAGTCAATAGCCCAACGGGACCGTACTATGTTATAAAACCTTTTATACCAGCTCACAAACCCAAATGTGACCATGCCTGATTTGTTATCCCGTAACTAAAGCATAAGTTAAATTCACTTAAGGGAAAAATGAAAAGAATATTGTGAAATGCATGATTTGTGTTTTGAATGATTTATTGCATATAAAAATGCATATTTGGAATGATCAATAAACTATAAATAAATGTATATGAAATGATTATATGTATCAGACAGATCATCATTCAAAAGGTTAAAAGGGCATTGTTTGGAAAATACATGACTTGATTTAAACTGAAATGGAAGAGAGTATTATATAGAACCACTTAAACATGAAAATGCTTAGCGTTGTTTTTATCATCGCTACAGTATTGAGTAGAAATACAGACCAAGATCGTCTACGCAGAGTCATCGTCAATGCATCGTATATAAGTAAATGCTCCGCCTCATGCATATCATTTCATTCATGATATTTGTAATTATTTTGCATTGAACTCAAAGATGTAAAGTCTTCATAAAAATCACATTTTTTTATATTTTTGGAAAGTAGGGAAATGTATTTGCCATATTGTAGACAAACTGGTGGTGAACCCATAAAAATTTTGTAATCAGATTTGAAAAGGCATGGAATGCCAATTTGTATAAATGGGTTATTCAAGAACAGTTATGGGCCCTATTTAAATTAAGGAATGTATATTTTGTTTATCAAAGCTATAGTTAAATTGTTATAAAAGGGTGCGGGTGCGCCACAAAACCTATCATTATTTCAGCTGCATTGACTGAGCTTGAAGAACAAAAACTGCTTGAAACTCTTAGAAAATACAAGGAAGCACTTGCTTGGTCAATAGAAGATTTGAAAGGAATCAGTCCTTCTATTTGCATGCACAAGATCCTCTTGGAGGATAATGCAAAGACCTCTATTGAACATCAAAGAAGACTGAATCCAGTAATGAAAGAAGTTGTTAGAAAAGAAGTACTGAAATGGCTAAATGCAAGCTTCATATATGCAATCTCAGATAGCTCTTAGGTGAGCCCAGTTCATGTGGTTCCTAAGAAGGGTGGATTCATTGTAATCAGAAATAAGAAGAATGAATTGATTCCTACAAGAATTGTGATAGGATAGAAGGCGTGTATAGACTATAGAAACAAAGACCGCTACTCGTAAATTCATTATCCTCTACCTCTCTATCACCAAATGTCGACAAAAGAAGGTGACACATTCCTCTATTACCGTTTTATGCATATTCTAGTTATAACTAGATTGCTATAGTCCTTGAGGATCAGAGAAGAATTACATTTAGTGTCCTTATGGCACCTTTGCTTTCAGAAGGATGCCATTTGAATTATGTAATGCTCCTGCAACCTTCAAAAGATGTATGATGTATATTTTTTCAGATTTGGTGGAAGAGGCTATGGAAATCTTCATGGATGACTTCTCAGTATATGGATCCAGTTTTGAGAAATGTTTGGAAAATTTGGAAATAGGACTTCAAAGGTGTCAAGACAAAAATCTAGCTCTAAATCGGAAAAAATGTCATTTTATGGTAATAGAAGGTATTGTCTTGGGACATAAATTTTTTACAGTTGGATTAGAGGTAGACCAAGCAAAGGTTTTTATCATAAGAACTCTCCTACCACCTACAATAGTAAAAGGGATAAGAAATTTCCTAGGACATGCTAGTTTTTACAGGAGATTCATAAAGGACTTCTCAAAAATCTCTAGACCATTATACAGACTGCTTGAAAAAGATGCAAGTTTACTAATAAGTATGCAAAGTCGCATTGGCGAAATTAAATCCACATTAGTTATAGCCCTTATCATAGTAACACCTTATTGTAATAAGGAATTTGAAATTATGTGTGATGCTAGTGATTATGCAATGGGAGCTATATTAGGACAAAGAACTGAGAAGATATTCCAGGCCATAGACTATGCCAAAGAAACTATCAACGAAACATGAGTCCTACTCCTACAACTGAAAAGATGTCGGTATCGGGCGTTTTCTTTGTGAAAATCTGTGGCTTATATATTAGGGTCTCATGTTATAATACACACTGATTATGCTGCAATTAGATATCTGATGGCAAAGAAAGATGCCAAGCCAAGACTGATCAGATGGGTATTATTGCTGTAAGAGTTTGATTTGGAAATTAAAGACAAGAAAGGTAGTGATGATGTGATAGTTGATCACTTGTCTAGACTAGAAAAAACTACTGAACAAGAAAAGGGGGGTGAAATAGCAGAAAACTTTCCTGATGAGCAGCTGTTTTTGTTATCAGTCCAAACACCATGGTATGCTGATATTGTGAATTACTTAGCTTGTGGAATTATGCCATATGAATTCAGTAGCTAATAGAAAAGAAAGTTGAGAACCGATAGCGGATTCTATATTTGGGATGATCCACTACTTTTCATATGGAGGACATTTTGCAGGAGATAGAACATCCCAAAAATTCTCCAATCGGGTTTTTATTGTCCTACTCTATTCAAGGATTGTTTTTAATGGGTAAAACATTGTGATAAATGTTAGAGAATGGGTAACATAAGTAGAAGAAATGAGATGCCCCTGCAAGGAATCCTAGTGGTGCAAATTTTTTATGTGTGGGGAATAGACTTCATGGGACCTTTTGCATCATCATTTGGAAATCTATACATTCTCCTCGCTGTGGATTATGTATCCAAATGGGTGGAAGCAATATCTTGTGCCATAAATGATGCTAATATAATTGTTGGGATCATACAAAGAAATATTTTGAGCAGGTTTAGAGCACCCAGAACATTTTTTAGTGATGAGGGAAGTCATTTTGCAAACAATTTTTTTGAAAAACTCATGAGCAGATATGAAATCAAACATGTAATGGGATTAACATATCACCCTCAGTCCAATGGGTAAGCAGAAATTTCCAACAGGGAGATAAAGAAAATTCTATAGAAAACAGTGAATACAAGTAGATAAGATTGGTTTACAAAGCTAGATAATGCATTGTGGTTTTATAGAACCGCTTACAAAACTCCCATTGGAATGTCCCCATACAAAATTGTATTTGGAAAACCTTGCCATCTCCCTATGTAACTGTAATACAGCTACGCGCTATCAAGAAACTCGAATTTGACTCATGCCGCTAAAGAAGAAAGATTACTCCAATTAAATGAACTGGAAGAGTTAAGGAATGAGGCTTATGATAATGCAAGAATCTACAAAGATAAGACAAAGAAGTGGCATGATCAGAAGTAACTAAGGAAGGAATTCAAAGCAGGGGAACAAGTCCTCTTATACAATTCCAGGCTCAAGCTATTTCCAATAAAACTGAGTCAAGAAGGAGTGGTCCTGGCACGCAGGTAGCAAAAGCACCTTTGGAGTAGTGACACCGAAAAACCAAATTTGGAAGTGAATGAAGTGAATGGTCGCAGATCAAGGCCACCAGCCAGGTTTAAACGAAGATCGATCCGCATTTCAAGAGAGAGAAGAATTTTTTGTTGAAAAGAAAACATTCTCGCAATAAATGTGTAAATCTAATGACATTAAACTGAAGCAGCTTTTCGAGGTAACCTAACTGGCCTTTAATTTTCATAACTAACTTGTTTTGGTTAAATTTGTGTGTTTGAAATTTAGTTTTAATTTTGTTTGAATTTTTATGTGTTGTTTTTGCTGATTTTTCAGGGACAATGAAGCTGAATTAGAAATGGATTTTTATTAGAAATCACACTCTCTCAAACTAATTATGTAGAAAATTCTACAAGGGGGAGTACTTCAATTTCCTTAACTTGCTCTTTAATGATAATGCATAGTTGAAGTTTGGGGGAATGTAACTTTGTTTAGAGCATAAAACGTATAGTATCTTTGTTGTTCTCATTATTTGAATACTATGAATATCATTTTGTTGAATCAACTTGAGTGAAGAAATGAAATGTGATTGTTCATACTTGAATTGAGGTTCTTTGATGATTTGATGTGTTTTCACAAGTATGTCATGATTGTTCTGAATGAATGCACAGTGTTTTGAATGTTACTTGATTGAAATATGTGAATCAGCAACTCGAGAATTTTTTTCATCGTCAGCGACAGATACGTAACACCGCTGCAACATTGTTTCTAATGTCGCGGACAAAGACCGGGTCTTTAGAAGAAGAATTCGGTTGCGACATAAAATCTTCATGTCGCTACATTATATAACTAGAGAAGCACAAGCTGTGTCGTGACAATGTTTTTCTCTGTCGCAATATCATTTGATTTAAACTGATCCCTGTCTATGTCACAACATATTTTCTATGTCGTGACTAAGTTGGCTTTAGACTGATATTGCAAAGAAAGTTTTTGTTGCAACAATATTTCTCATTGTCGCGACATAAATACTCTTGAACATCACATTTTTATGTCACGACATGTTTGCTCGTCGCAATAAGAGACTGACCTAATTTTAATTGATTTCAGAAAATATGTCGCGACATTATTTTTCTATGTCGCGACATAAATTTAAAAAGGGAATAAACCCTAGGTTAGCTTTGCATGACATTTAATGATGGTACAACAAATAATCGCCTATAAATAGTTAAATTTTAAACCCGAAGTGTCACTCCGCCCATAAACCATCAACCCACTAACTTTTCTTCACCAAATCTCTTCCCTTCCTTTCAAAAACCCTAGATCCCCAAAGCCCTCTTCTGACAATGTCTGAGCTTTCGAACCTTGCTCCTAACCTAAACAAAATCATGGAAGAGTATACTGAGAGAGAGGAAGAAGCAGTCCAAGCGACTTAAGAACAGGCAGAAGAAGAAAGAGTCGGCTAAAGTAGAGCTACAACAAAGGAAGAAACAAGAAAGAGGAAGAGGGGAGCTGAAGAAGTTGGAGTTTAACACAGTGAGGAAAAAGAAAGCGATTGGGTTTCAAAGTTGGCCTATTTCGTCTAGAGGGATAAACTGCAACATAAAGATTTCATAGGGGAAAGAGGTTTCAATAAGTTGATCTCCCCTTCCAAGAAGTTATTGAGAGCAAGGGATGGCATCTTTTCTATGAGCACAAGGCTCTTGGATTTGTAGATGTGGTGAAGGAGTTTTATGCGAATATGGTGGGAATAAAGGACTAGATAGTATATGTTAGAGGGAAATGGATATCCTTTAGTAGGGAGCAGATAGACTAAACCTACAATCTGAACAAGAAGAAGAATGGTTCGAAGTTCAAGAAACTGGTAAAGGAACCTCACTTCTAGAAGATTGTAGATTTTTTTTACTGAGGGGAAAGGAAAGTGGAATACCACCAGGAAAAACCCACATGAGTCCATCACAAGAGGAGCATTGATTGAACAACCAAAGGTTTGGTTTTATTTCATTTGTTCAGTTATCTTACCGTCAAAGCATTTGAGTACCATAAGGGAGAAGGAGGCAGTATTGTTGTACGCCATATTGAAAGGGTACAAATTCAGTGTTGGAAAGATTATTGAAAACTCAATCTTGAGTTATTATAGAGGTGGATATATGGGATTGGTACCTTATCCAGCACTGATCACTAGGCTCTGTATCTTGGGTGGTGTAGAAGGAGACTGGGAGGAAGAAGAAACCTGCCCTAGGACCTCATCTCTAACACTGATAGGAATCACAAAGGGGCCTAAGAACAGAGACGGGGAAAGAGAAGCTGAAGTTGCAAAAGAGGAAGAAGAGAACCTAGAAATCAATCAAATACAAGTTGATAGTGCAGCTCAAGAGCAAGAACAGAGGCAGGACAATTTGAGCCCTATTCTGACCCTTTCCCCATATTTGAGACAAGTCCATCAAGAGCAAGCTGGAAGCTCACAACCTCAAGGTAACAATATTGAATTGATGGAAATGTTAAAGGCTATGAGACAAGAGATGCAAGAGAGGGACAACCAGCTAAAGCTCCAATTCCAACTCAGAGATGAGTACATAGATGCTAAGCAGAAAACAAAAGACCAGAATATGGAGGGAGCACTCAGACTAAGAGATGAAGAGTGGAGGAGCAAATGGGAAACCAGAGAGAGAGAACTAAGTGAAGAACTTAGGGCAAGAGAAGATGCCTTCCTGTCAGATCAGCTCAAGAGGGACAGTGAGCTAATAAAAATCATGAAGGAGGGAGAAGATGCCATGGAGCAGAACTTATTGCAGAAGGAAAATGCCTTCGGGTCCTTGTATAAAGAGCACCAGAAAGAGATAAGGCTACTCATAGAGAAAAGGGACAAGGAAATGGAAGCCACCCTAAACTATAGGGAGAAATGTTGGATAGAAAGCTTAGATATGATCAACAACAACTTGATAAAAATGTACTCTGCTCAGGGTGATTTTGAGGGAACCCTGAACTCTATTAGGCAGAGACAAAATGATCACATCAAGAAAATGGCCATTTCCATTTAATTGGTCTGCATTGACACGAAATAGAAGAAACGTAGGTCAACGACCATAGTCAGTTATTATTCTCTCCTTGCGGTGATTACAAGTTTAAACTAGGTAGATACGCATCCACTCCCTTCGGCCTGATAGAAGAAGAAAATAGCTTGCCCTATATTTTCTTCCCATTTTTCCCTCTCTGTAACTAGATGTCTTACACTTAAAAATTCAATGAAAAATTATTTGCAAAAATTGGTGTTCACTCTCATTTTTTCCTTTCTTGTGTGTTTTGTTTGTATTTTCTTTCTTTTACTTTAAATAATTGAAATTTGATGACTTTCAATGTATGGCTTGATGAATAATAGAGAAGCCAGTTTACCCAGGTTGAATTACTTAATGTGTGAGAATTGTTTGGTGAAATTAAAATGTTTATGGAATTGATTAGTTGCTATGTTAAATTTCTCTACATTGAATGGTTGATTTAAATGAGCTTTTAATTGGTCAAATAGCACAAAAAAATATCCAGAAACCAAACAATAATTTAATAGATGAATTGGGGTAGGATGAAATGAACTGAAAAAGAAAGTTGTGAAGATATTGATGAATATGTTGAACTTCAAGAAGAAGGAATATTGTAACAAATTGATGGAACAAATAAGACCTGTAATTCAGTTTTGTAAACAGTTCAGTTACTAAGAATCCTGATAAACACTGCACATGGTCAAAAGTATCGTTAAAACAGATTGTGCTAAGGTTAGGGACATCTTCTAGGATCTATCACAGTTAAATCTCTAAATGCCCTAGAACTTGTTAGATTATTAGTCAAGGCAAAATCCTAAGCAATACCACTAACAGGAAGTGATATAGGCCATTCTTAGAAGATTGAGTCTTTCAAGCCTACCTGATAATGGCCATAGCATACACCTTAGTTCCTTATTTTTGTATTAGCCTATCTCTATCATCCAACCAGCAAATGAAAAGCCTAGATCTCCTTAAACATAATACTACAGTAAGAACCATATTTTCGGATTACGACAAATTGCATCAATGATGGAAGAATGACAAGTTGGGGAATATTATTTCAAAGTACAAAGAAGGATAGGAAGGGTTGAGACAGAAAAATCAATTGAGATGAGGAAAGATGAAAAGAATGAGGAAAAGAAGCTGTGAAAAGAAAAGTGTCAAGGTGGAATAAGTTTGGTCTTTTAGCCTTCCTCCTTGGAACAATTAATTCCTTAGGGGTGTTCAACATATGTACCCTTAATGCCAACTGGTATGGGAGTTACTGACCCAAAGTTCGTTAAGGGTGGTAGAAATCTTAAAAATACAAAACATTGCACTATTCCATAAACCTTTATAGAAGGTGAAAAGTGGAAAAGCTTCTAAGATAAAGAAGAGAATTTATAGTATGAATGTGGTTAAGAAAAATTCCACCATAGAAAGTATGCAGAAAGATGGACCAAACCAAATGGGAGGTTAGAAAGTTGACATGAATGGAAAAAGTTAAGAATGCATATGAAGGCAATTCTGTCAAGTTGTAAGTGAAATTTGGGTAAAAATTGAGCCTAAATTGTCCTATTATCTACCCAATTACCTAAGCCTCACATTATAAGCCTAAAAGACCTAATTGATTCACGAGAAGGTGGTATGTACTTACATTAGTGAAGTATATATGACAAGCAAGCATATGGAGCTAAAAACTAAGGAGAATTATGCTGTTGAGTATCCCAGAAGATTAACTAATACGCTGGGAAGAAGAAGACCATCACACACTCCTGAATCCTTGGTTGAATAATTGAATTATTTACATATAAGTGTGACTTTAGTGAACATAATTTAAAATCTTCCCAATTCTAGATTGGAAACATGTTCAAAAATAATTTTACAACTAACTATGTTTTCTACCAAATTGTGGATTCAACAGAAAGATGTCCTTATAAATAAAAGCTAAATTATTTGAGGATAAACAAAATTTTCTTTTCTTTGCTTAGGGACAAGCAAAACCTTAAGTTTGAGGGAATTTGATGAGTTCTAAACTCATCTATTTTTAATCCATTTTTATGGCATATTTTTAGAAGTTTATGATTCATTTTAATGCTGAATTATGGAATATTCACCAATTTTTTGTTTTGCAGGTTTTAAAGGAAAAAGAGATAATTTCAGCAAGAAAAGCAGAAAAATTAGCCAAGGTAGAATTCTCTGTCGCGATATAGTTTCAAAATGTCATAACAGAATCCCAATAGAACCAGTAGGATTTATGATACAACAAGGATCAAGTTGAGCTCAAGCTAGAAATGAAGATTGTCGCGACATAATTTTAGATAAATGTGATTTACGCCGCGACAATGGATTTTATGTCGACATAGGCCCGAAGTTCATGAAGAGATATCCACGACATTCCTTACTCTAACATGACTGATCAAGAGAAAATGGTAGTGGAATTTTGTATGACATCTCACAACAATCACGACATAAGAAATGAAGATATCATATGAACTCTGTCGAGGACAAAGAAATCTTTATTAAGCGAGAAAATGGCAAAACAATGAGGCGAATTCAGGCAGTATTACCTGTGATAGAGTTTTCTATGTTGCGACAGACATTTCAACTTATGATAAGACCAAGGCAGATTATATATCGCAACATAAGAAATTTATGTTGCGACACAACATTCAGAGTCAACAATGAAGGATAAGAAGACTTTGTTGCGACAGAGAATTTCTATGTGGTGACAAACACAACATGAGGTTGAAATGAACTCTATTGCGACAAAGATGGCTACTGTTGTGACAGAAGTTGAGAAGAATTATAAGAAGAATGTTGCGACACAGTAAAGAATTCAAGGCAAAATTCTCTGTCGTGACAAAAGAAGATTATATCACGACAATAAAAGTTATTGAGTAAGAGATTTCTATCACGCCAGAGAAGTTTTATGTTGCAACAAAAAATGGAAGAGACATGAGGCAAGCAAAGATAAGTTTATCACAACAAAGATTTCAATGTTTCAATAAACAGTTCATCCATCGACAAAGCTCAAAGAGGAAAATATGTCTCGACATCTTCAAACTTTGTCCTGGCATAGAGTTCGGTCTCAGTAGTGTAAGCCAACAAGATTCTATCGCAACAAAGAAAAATTTTGTCGTAACAATAAATCCATGCTACTGTGAGAAACTCTGTAGTGAAAAAAGAAATTCGTGTCGTGACAAAGGTTGATAAGAACCATAAAAGAATGTCACAACACAGCAAAGAATGTTGCAACAAAGTTGAAGAGTTTGAGGAAGAAATATCACGACAAAAGATGAAGAAGAGGGAACCGAAGAGTGTCACGATAGAATTCAAAACAGTAGAAAATGACAAGTTGTGTTGCAACAAAGTTTTTATGTCACGACACAAGACACTCATGTCGCGACATAAACTAGACAACTTCAGCAAAACTATGTCATGACATTATCAAAGTTTATCACGATAGAATTCAAGAGGAAATCCCAAAATCATGTTGCGACAGAAAACTAGAGACCACGACAAGAGCTGGGGAACAGAGATGAAAACTATGTCGCGACATAATTTTCTATGTCGCTACAAAGCTACAAATTGGGCCATAATTTTTGGAGATCCACAATTTATGCCTTGAAGTGTGGCCCATCATTTGAAAATCTATAAATATAAGCATCAAGGGCACTGTGTGCAGCTTCCGCCAAATTAGGAACTTCTGGGTAGTTAGAACTCCTTTGTATATTATTTTTCTTTTCTTTCAGGTTATTTTAGATCAGCATTTCAGTTATTTCTCTTACGGACTGAACAGTGATCTGGTGTTAAGTTTCGTGCTGGTTCAGTGTAAAAAAAATTCAGTTTCTATTAATGTCTGAATGAATGGAACTAGGAAATTTTCTGGAGTTCATTTATTTTAGTTCGTTTGCAATCGGTGAATTTTCTCGATCAGTTAGTCACTATTATTTGTAGACCAATTCTGGAAGATTGATCTCCATATGGGATTGGATCGATATTCATTATTGATTTCAGCTCAGCTTGAAAGAATGTCATAGTTCGAAATCATGAATTTATTTGATTGATATTGTTCTTGAAATTACTTGTTCAGAATATTAGTAGCTTGTACCCAGAAAAATGACTATATCTTACTCTGATTTTCAGGAAGCCCTCTGAGTGACACAGAGATGGAGATTCTAGAGAGTATGGAGTAGTTACTTGGGGTATGTTAGACTGATATTTTGGAACTAATGAACTCTGAAAGTTCACTTCGATAGATCACTAACTTACTCATGGTTTGAGGATTGTTGGATAATGTGTCAATTTAGTTAATCAGAGGTTTCTTCTTGATCTGATGAAAGGATCTTGATCCCATGTTAGCAAAGATCTAATCAAGGAAATATAAATTTTTATTAGATTTGAAGGATGAGATACCAATTAGATTGGAGAAGGCTTGCATATTCTTGTCTATAAGGGCAAGAATTCTTCAGTCCTAAGAAATGGTTGTGAAGTACAGAAAAGGAAAAATACCCAGATTTTAGAAAGAGGTTTATATTCTAAAAGTAACTGGTTAGACTCATGTATTCGAAAGGAACATGAATCTCTAATTAGTGAAATGTATGAATTATACTACCTTGCATCTTTGACAAGTTCAGATTTCAAACTAATGGCTGAGCTATGTTATAAAAAAATGATGCAGAAATTGATAATTGTACACTGATCTAATTCCAAGTGTTAACTTACCCAATGAACTTTCCAATCCACTTATTTTAATTTTTTTTACATAGTTTTGGAACTTTATTTAGTTTTTACTGTTATGATAGTTAGAACCAAACCATTTTTAACTTTTGAGTTCAAATAGCAAGGATCTTAATTTGATGAAGTAATTTATGTTTAGATTTCTCATCATTCCTTGTGGGAACAATAATTGGACTTAAATCCACTTTTATTACTTGAATGACTTGTGCACTTGCAGTGATTTTGACAAGAAAACATTTTCAATTAAAGCCTTCTTATTAAAAGGCAAACAATATATTTATTTCTTCAGTAAGTCTTTACAAGTTTTTGGTGTCGTTGCCACAAGAACTAATTAGTTCCTAGTGGTGGTACCATAAGTTTGGCACCTACTGACTTCATCATATTAAGTTAATTTGGTCTTCAACTATTAGTCTTTTTTTGGTCAATATAAAAAATAAGACAATCAGAAACCCACAAATTCTGCTTGGAATTCCTACCCAGCATTTATGAGGCCTATAAATAGAAAGATATAGGGCAAGAAAAGATATACATCATTGAGGGTAGCATCATCAGAGGTGAACGGAGAGAGAGAGAGAGAGAGAGAGAGAGGAAGCTTTTGTACATTTTTTTTTTCTTATTTTATTTTCCTTCTTTCCTTTGATTTTTATTTTCATTTTCGAGAATTAGAGTAATTGATCTGAGATGTAATATTTAGTTGGGATCTTTGTATATCAAGCTTCATTTATGTCTAAACTTGAGTGGAATATGGAAATATTCTTAGAACCCATTTATATTCAGTTTTGATTATAGTGTCAATGAATTTGTTTGATCAACTAGTCATTATCACTTGTGATTCAGTTATGGAAGGCTAAGCTCCCTATGGGAAAGGCTTGGTGTTTGGTTATCATTTTTGTAGTATTTAAAATGAATGTTGTGGTTTGAATATTGGGTTGATCTAATTGGTACTATTCTTTAAAAGAATTGTTATAAGTATCAATAGAGTATACCCAGAAAGGAGCTATATATGTGCTTTGATTTCTAGGACCCCTTTGAGTGACACAGAGAAGTGAGTTCCTGAGAGTAAAGGGCAGTAGCCTTGGGGGTATGTTAGATTGATATGTTTAGAATTAATGAACTCTAAGTATTACTTTAAGGAATCATAGGTGATGTTATAACCTCTAACTTCAAGGTTCCCTTCTTGGTGACAACAGAAGTGTGCTCCCGACGAATAAGGACCATCTGATGATTTGTTAGTTTAATACTTAAAGGTTTCATCTCATTTTGAGAGAATGTTTGTGCTTTTGTATGATAGGAGTGATTATTCTGACCAAATTACAAAGTGAGAAACCAATTACTTTGAAGAAGGCTTGTTTTGTCCTGTCTATGGGGGCAAGCTAACTTCAGTCATGAGAAATGGATGAGAAGTACTGGTTTAGGAAAATCAACCAAATCTTAAAAAGAGGATCAAATCCTAAAAGTAGCTGTTTAAACCCATTGACTTGGTTTAGAAATATGGTATTCTAAATAGTGAAATGTATAGTGTCAGGAGGTATTCCAAGGCTATACTACTATGCTCTTGGACAAATCCAAAATTCAAGCCCATGACTACAATGTTTTTGAACCATATGCAAATTAACGATTATAAAACTGATCCCATTCCCCGTGTTATTAAATCTCAGTGAAACTTTTAAATCCATTTAGATTTAATCTTATTTTTCATTAAAGAAACATAGACAAAAACATTTTATTTCAATTATGCTAGTTAGTCCACTCATCAAGTTAGAGGTTCAAATAGTGATGATCTTGAGTAGTAGGGATACTTGATATGTAAATTTTCTCACCAATCCTTGTGGGAATGATATATGGACTTGTAATCCACTTAATTACTTGTTGACCGTGCACTTATAGTGATTTAGACCAAATTGAATTTTAAATATATTATTATAGATTAAGAGTAGAAAAACAATCTTAATAGTTCATAACAAGTTTTTGGCATTGCTGCTGGAGATTTTTAGTCTCTAATGTAAATTTTCCAACAATTTGGACAACAAATTTTGGTCTATATAAGGAATCAAATCAACAAGTTTTTGGCATCGTTGCCGGGGATTGAAATAGAAATTTATAGATCAATATTTTAACCAAAAAGAAAATTGCTAATTTTGACATTTTTATTTATTTTTACCAAATTTTTAGAAAAATTCAAAAAATAGTTGTAACTGAAGATAGTGGATTCAATTGCATGTTTTTCTATTGATTTCAGTGTGTTATATCTTTAGGTACCTATTACATGCATAGGAGGCCAGAAGTTGAATTATTGCCATTAGACATTGAAATCGAGATAAAACTCATAAATCTAAAGAAAGTGAGATCAACTAAAGAAGCAAGCATGGCAGAGCAAAAAGAAGGTAACAAGAACAATCCTATTATAGCCACTAATAGACCTCAGCAAAGACAGAACTATGGAAGGTTTTTGGAGGCCAGTCATAAGGGAAGAATACTCAACAGTAAGGCAGCCACCAATAGAGGCAAACAATTTTGAATTGAAACCTGCCTTGATCGCTAAGGTGCGATAACGGTTTAGAGCACTAAGTGAGGATCAAGCCCGTTTTTTAGAATGGCTAACACTGTGAAGATGAATGGAGTAAATCCTAATGTGATCAAGCTGTAGCTATTTTTTTTTCCTTAAGGGATATAGCAGCAAACTGGTTTGAATCTCTGCCTTATGGCTCAGTGAGTATTTGGGAAGAGTTAGTAGAAGCATATCTTAGCAAATTTTTTCCTCCAACTCTCACTTTAGAAAGGAGAAAGATGAGATCATTGCTTTTAAGCAAAAAGAAGATGAATCCTTATACAATGCCTAGGAGAGGTACAAATAGTTGCTGAGGAGATGTTCAATGCATGGTATTGAGCAGATGACTCAAATGGATATCTTCTACCATGCCATGAACTACACTTCTAAAGGAACTATGGATGTAGCCTCAGAGGTGCATTCAGATTAAAAGTGTTGAAAAAGCTAATCAGCTTATTGAAGATCTAGCTACAAGCAACAATAGAGCTCCATCTGAAGCTTGAGGGAGTAGTAGTATGCTGAGAGCAGGAGGTGTGATTGAGCTGAACAAAATGTCAAACATTGAAGCAAAGCTTGATAACAGAATGGAGGAACAAACTGGCGAAGAAGAAGTCATTCCCAGAATGGCGGAATTGTGGAAGGTAGCCGAAAGTGTAAACGTGTTTACTGACGTGGGCTTGCTCATGAAGGTCTCATCATGGAGGAAGCTCAGTACTTTAATAGAAGCTATAAATTTGAGCCCAACAACAACCTTCCAACCCATTACACACTTGCCTTAAAGAACCATGAGAACTTATCTTATGGAGGTGGAATGCAGCAAGGTCCAAGACCAGCTCAGAATTTTCAGAACTATGCTCCACCTGGTTTCCAAGGACAAAGGAGATCAGAACTATAACAAGGTATTTAGAGAGCAGAAAATCAAGGACAAAAGAGATCACAGTCCTTTGAAAATCAAATGCTGAATTTTATATTTGAGAGCAAGAGAATATTGAACCTGCATAAGCAGAAGTTTGCTGAACTTACAGTGTTTCAAGCAAACACAACTGTGTTTCAAGCTAATACAAATGCCTCCTTGAAGAATTTGGAAACTTAAGTAGGGTAGTTGGACCTCACCATGCAAAACTAGTATAAGGAAGTTTTCCCTAGTGATATAAAGAAAAACCCAAAGGACTACATGGCCATCACACTAAGGAGTGGCAAAGAGTTGCGAAGTAGAAATAAAGCTGAGTAAAAGAAGCTGGATGATGGAAATGAAAGTAGAAATCAGAGCTCAACTAGTGAAAAGAGGCAAAGCATAAATAAGCTATCAAATGAGAGCCAGTTGTTGAAAGAGCAGAGGGAAATGACATAAAAAAAGACAATACAGAAAGAGGAAGTGAGAGCTTTTCAACCTTATATCCCATTCCCTTATAGATTGAAGTAGTCAAAGTTGGATAATCAATATGCAAAGTTTTTGAATATGTTCAAGAAGCTGGAAATCAATATTCTTTTTGTTGAGGCATTAGCTCAAATGCCATGTTATGCAAAATTTATGAAAGACTTTATTAGCAAGAAGAGGAAATTGGATGAAGGTGGAGTGGTGGATTTATTTGCAACCTGCAGTGCTATTATTCATAAAAACATGTCATAGAAAATGCAAGATCCAGGAAGTTTCACTATACCCTGCACAATTAGGAACCATGAGTTTGGGAAAGCTTTGTATGATTCCGGTGCAAGCATAAATCTGATCCCTTTATCAGTAGTTAAAAGGCTAAGTTTGGGAGAGTTAACTCCCACTACAATGTCCTTACAAATGGCAAACATATCAATGGCTCGATCTAAAGGCATCCTGGAAGATGTGTTTGCTTAAGGTGGGAAAGTTCATTTTCCCAATAGACTTTGTGGTAATTTACATTGAAGAAGACAACAAATTCCACTTTTTCTTGGTAGACCATTCCTAGCTACTGGTGTAGCTTTGATAGATGTAAAGAAAGAAGAATTCACTTTAAGAGTTAGCATAGAAGAATTCCACTTCAACCTTAATCAAAGTTTGAAGCAGCATGATGTTGAACAAGCTAAATGTATGAGAATTAATAGTGTAATTCCTGTATGTAAGGAGAAGAATGATGATTTTATGAATAAGAACTCATTTGATGACTACATCTTCAATTCACTCTATAATGATGATCTTGAAAAGGAAGAGCTGAGAGTAGAAGTTGAATTAACTGGAGCAGTGTTGAGTTTAAGTGAAGAAAAGATTGATGATTTGATGAGCAGTGGAGTGAAAATACAGGAGGAGGATAAAAGCTTTAAAGGTCTTATTATAAAAGAGTTTCCTAAGCATCTCAAATATGTATTCTTAGGTGAAGAAAAGTCCAAGCCAGTGACTATAACAGTAGATTTGATTGCAGAAAAAGAGCCAAAGGTGGTGAAGATTTTGAGAAAGCATAAGGAAGCCATAGCTTGGTTAGTAAAAGACTTGAAGGGGATCAACACGTCAATTTATATGCACAAAATCCTCATGGAGGATAATGCAAAGACTTCTATAGAACATCAAAGGAGGCTAAATCTAGTTATGAAAGAAGTAGTGAAGAAAGAGGTCCTTAAATGGCTGAATGCAGGCTTCATATATGCAATACCAGACAGCCCTTGGGTGAGCCCAGTGCATGTGGTTCCCAAGAAAGGAGTATTCACAGTTATCATAAATGAAAGGAATGAGCTGATTCCTACAAGAACTGTGACTGGATGGAGAGTCTGCATAGATTACAGCCAAGAAGGATCACTATCCTTTGCTATTCATTGACCAGATGTTGGACAGGTTGGCAGGACATCATCACTACTGGTTTTTGGATGGCTATTCTAGCTACAACCAAATAGCCATAGCTCTTGAGGATCAGGAGAAGACAACATTTACATGTCCTTATGACACCTATGCTTTTAGAAGGATGCCATTTAGACTATGTAATGCTCCTTCAACCTTTCAGAGATGTATGATGTCCATCTTCTCAGATTTAGTAGAGGAGGTTATGGAAATTTTTATGGATGATTTCTTTGTTTATGGGTCTAGTTTTGAAAACTAACTAGAGAATTTGGCTATTGTACTTCAAAGATGCAAGGATAAGGACCTAGCTCTAAACTGGGAGAAATTCCATTTTATGGTAACTGAAGGTATCCTAAGTCATAAAATTTATGCAAAAGGCTTGGAAGTAGACCAAGCTAAGATTTCTCTGATAAAAACTCTAATGCCACCAGCTGTCCAGAAGGTATAAGGAGTTTTTTGAGGAATGTAGGATTTTACAGAAGATTCATCAAAGACTTCTCCAAAATTGCAAGACCACTATGCAGACTGCTAGAGAATGATGCAAAGTTTGAGTTTGATGAAGCATGTAGGTCTACATTTGAAGAGATCAAGGCTAGATTGATCATAGCACCAGACTAGAGCATAAACTTTGAGATCATGTGTGATGCCAGTGATTATGAAATGGGAGCAGTCTTGGGACAAAGGACAGAGAAGATCTTCGTAGCTATTTATTATGCTAACAAAACCTTCAATGAGGCTCAAGAAAGCTACTCAACCATAGAGAAGGAAATGCTAGCAATGGTCTTTTCTTGTGAAAAGTTCAGGCCATACATATTAGGATCTCATGTTATCATACACAAAGATCATGCATCAATCAAATACTTGGTGGCAAAGAAGGATGCCAAACCCAGACTCATCATATGGGTGTTATTGCTCCAAGAATTTGACATAGAGATCAAAGACAAGAAAGGCAGTGATAATGTGATGAGTGCCTAAAACACTCATCTTACACTCGCGTCGGTTCTTCATTTTCACATTTATTTTATAGTAATTTTACAGTTTTTTGTGGCTAGATCCCTGATTTGGCTGGTGTGATTGCGAGGTTCATTGGGCGTAAAGGCGGCTTTTGGAAGAGTTTTGGAGCAAATGAGGAAGCGGGCAAAGTGAGCGTCACGTGTGGCGTCCTGCGTCAGCGGCGTCTGCGTGTGACATCGGCTGCAATCTGCACCTCATCATTTAAAGTACAAATGGCTCGAGAATTAGGGCATCGGGGCATTGCAAGTAGGCACGAGTTTCAGGCGAGTGACAACGGCTTTTAAGAGTGCAGGGAATTGTACCGCTTTTCATTTTGGAAATTTTAGGATATTAGAGCGATGTTTTCTTTATTAAACATTTTCATCTTTTCTTCCATTATGTTCTAGATCTCTTTAGGGTTCATTGATTACAATCATATGTGGATTAAGATTGATCTTTTATATTGATAATCAGTTGTTTATAAATTGTCGTATCTATTCTATGTAGTTTAATTATATGATGTGTTTGGCCATTAGCATAATCGTGCTGGAATCCCAGAAGTTCGAGAGATGAGGTGTCGGGGATCACGGGTGCAGAGTGGCTTTCGACCGATTCGGTTAATAGAATGTCCAGGAACTGAAAGTGGCATCTGGGGTGAACATTTAAGCATTTCGAATGCGAGTCGAGATAGAGATATACTCGATTCTATTCCGCGAGATAAGCGGATATACCTCCGAGAGAGGATATCTAGTAAACAAGACCACCTACGCCATTGACATATTATAAATATATTGAATAACAATATCTTTAGAAAAGCGTCCAGGCGTGACGGGAGATATAACCTAGGCTAAAACCAATACTTTTGATAAAATTTAGTTTAGGTAGTCTTCATATGTGAATTTCCTCCTAAAGTCACTTTTAGATATTATCTAAAAGCGAGAACCTTTGTAGTCAATATACCCTTTCCACGTGGATCGATGTCCGTACTTTAAGTACACTATATTACTTGGGACTCTGGCGTGCACTTGCGTACATAGGCATACATTTTACCGTTTCGGCTACATCAGAAGTTTTGGCGCCGTTGTCGGAAAGGTTTAGATTGATATAGAGAGAATTAAACAGAAACCGAATATTACTACGAAGTTTCTTTACTTTTGTTTTGTTCTATCTCTACAAGTCTTTGGTCAATTGGTTTTGTTAGTTAGTATTGGCATTGCGGCTATGGGTTTATTATGCGGCGACGAGATCGAGGTCAGCGATACATTTGATCTGAACGAGAAAGACACCTGTTCTTGTAGAAAACGAAGAAATGGAACATATTAGAAATCCAATAGTCATGGAAAACATTGAAGAACAAGATCTTGGCATTGAACAGACTGAACCACAGAGAGGCGGTAAATCATGGAAGGAATCGGGCACAGACCGTTTATCGACCAGGGACTGACCACTTTCATGCTACTAGATGAGTTCGATATTCTGCTTATTTATCGTTCGAGCGGCTATCGGGCGGCAGCCACCTGACTGGCGAGCAATTTGAATTGAGTGGTCACGATGCGGATGCTTGAGGAATATGTATTCCATGGACTACCCCATGAGGAACCCGAACACCGCATTGTTTGACTAACTGCTTGAAGTTTGCGATACTATCAAGTATAACGGGTTGCGGAAGAAGCTCGAGGTTACGGTTGTTCCACTTTCACTTGGGGATAGGGCGAACAACGGCTAACCGATTGACCACCGATTCCATTACTACATGGAATGATTTGGTGCAAAAATTTCTGACCAAGTTCTTCCCACCATCGAAAATTGCACAACTGGTACAAGAAATCAATACGTTTGGACAACTTGAAGGGAGAGCTTTGGCGGAGGCATGGGGCGATTTCACGGTGTGCGAGAAGTGCCCGCACCACCTCGACCCCGGATGGATGCAGTCCACACTACCATATTCGAAATACGTGACGTGATAATGCTGTTGAGACGTGATAGAAATACGAATCAAACGAATCTGAGAGTGATTAACCTGTCGGTGGCACGAGAAGGCTACGCATTAAACGCGATTGGGTGGCCACGGATAACGAGGTCCTCAACAATCCTAGTGAATCATGTAGCACGGTGACTAAGCGATTAAATAGGCCGGCCAAAAAGGAACATGACGCAATCCAAACCAACCCATGGAGTTATGTGAATTGTGGTGACCGCTGTGACCGCGGATGTCGGTCGAAACCTACCGATGAGCCCGACCCGATGCGTGTCGGGTTTAATCAGAATCAATCACAGCGGCCAAGGACACGTGATGGAAGCGATTCATCAGTGAATCGGGGCTGAGGTGGCGTAACAATCAGAACCAGAATAGTCAGAACAATCAAGGATATGGGTGGCGGAATAATGAGAACAATATGCCATGAATCGAAAAGTGAACCAACCTGAGAAAAGTTGGATTTATAACAAGCTTCTTTGCACGAGATGTTAGCTTCCCACTGCTATGAATGAAGTAAAGGCCAGCATGCGGCAGAGCAGCCCGGTTGAACAATCAAGCGGCCTGGTAGGAATTTTAGAGGCAGATGGGTCGAATACTTGAACTCTTGACGGAAAGACAGCAGGGGCCTTACGAAAACAGTTAGGTAAACCCGAAGAAACGGGAATAGGCATGTTAAAGCGATATCTTGAAGTGGGAAAGAGTTGGAAATGCGGGTTACAATCCCGATTGCGAAGCAGGTTAGAGGCGAGAAGGTCATTCGACCATAAGCGAGAAAGATGATGCAGGATAAGAAACTGACCTCGGAAAGCAGTCTTGAGAGAACTCTACGCGGAAGGCCGACATCAGTTCCTTACCTGACGTCTAAGAAGCATAAAGTTGGATAAGCAATTCCACCAAATTCATGGATGTGTTCAAAAGCTGCATATCAATATCCCATTTCGATGCCCTAGAGCGGATGCCGAGTTATGTAAAATTCATGAAACATCTTGTCACATAAGAGGCGATTAAACGATTTCGAAGCAGTGAACTTAAGCGAGAATGCGGTGCCATCCTTGAAGGAAGAGAGCTGTAGCTCAAGGACGAGGCGGTTTCACTATCCTTGCACCCATTGGAAATGCTATCTTTAGAGAGCCTTATGTGATTTAGGTGCCGACATTAATCTTATGCCCTTATCCGTTTCAAGCGTTTGGGATTAGGAGGAAGCTTGTGGAGCTACGGTCACTCTTGACTTACGGGACGGATCTTTGGAAGCATCCAGGAGGGATAATAGAGATGTCTTAGTTAAGGTCGACAAGTTTATCTTTCCGTGATTTCATTGTTTTGGACATGGAGGAAGATAAAGAAATACCAATAATCTTGAGAGTATTTTCTTGTGGCGGGTAATGATTGATGTACAGAGGCGTGAGCGAGTCTGAGTAAGTTCAATGTCTTGATGAGTGAGACACCAGAGAAAGTGATACTTGCTTCATGGCGAAATGGTGGAAGGCTATAGTGTCTAGCAAGTGAACTCATGACCCTTTGGAACTAGCCTAGTGGAGAATGGTCCCGAACTTGAGCGAAGAGCGAAGGAATATATCAAATGGATGGACTCTTTGGGATACAATGAAGCGGAAATACTTCGAATCTCTCGGAGAAGGAGTTAAAACGCCGGTCCCATCGATTGAGCAACCACCCAAGATGGAACAAAAACCTCTACCTAACCATCTGAAGTATGCATACCTTGGGGTAGAATCTACACTACCCGTGATCATCTCCGCATCTTTGACTACACTGAAAAGAGAAATTGAGTCCTTGCGATCACAAGCCATACTTTTCGGATGGTCTCTAACGATCTCAAAGGGATTAATCCTTCTATGTGCATACATCGTATTCGAACTGAAGAGGGACATAGACGCCGATTATGAGCCTGAGAGGAAGTTAAATCCAACAATGAAGGAAGTTGTCAGTAAAGTGCTAAAATGGCTAGACACTAGGGTGATTTATCCCATTTCAGGCGATTACATCGTGCATGATTCGGGTAGTGCGAAGAACGGAACAAGCTTGTCATCGGGACTAAGCAACATCTTACTACCATAGCGAGCGATTCTGGTGGAGGATTTGCATTGATTATGGAAGAGTGACAAGGCCACTCGAAAGATCACTTTCCGCTGCCGTTTTTAGATCGGATCTTTCGTCGACTAGCGGGTTATGAATATTATTGCTTTTAGATGGATATTCAGTTTACAACAAAATGCAGCCGCGCAGCTCACGAAGATCGAGGAAAGACAAGCATTCACTTGTCCTTATGGAACATTTGCCTTCCGGCGGATGCCCTTTGGATTGTCTGATGCACGGGTACTCGGCCGATGTAATTGTATATTCTCGACATGGTGAAAGACAATTAGAAATCTTCATGGGCGATTTCTCGGTAATAGGAAATTCATTGACAATTGTTTAGAAAACTTGAGAGTTGTGCGGCAAGATGCGAAGAGACAAACTTAGTACTCGGTGGGAAAAGTGCCATTTCATACAGTACAGAGGGTGACCAATCCTTGGACATCGGATCTCGACACGAGGGATAGAGGTAGATAGAGGCGAAGATTGAAGCAATCGAAGTTGCCTCCACCCTCGTCGATTAAAAGGATTCGAGTTTTCTGAGCCCGCATTTGGATTCTATAGGCGGTTCATCAAGTTTTCCGCGGATTATGAAGCCGATGTAACCCTCTTAGTTCGAGGATCCATTTGAATTTGATTCACAATGTTTGCATGCATTCTCGGTGTTGAAGGACAAGTTGGTTTGGCTCCTATTGTTGTGGCGCAGTTGGTCCTTCCATTTGAGCTCATGTGATGCGGCGACCCGCGGTGGGGCGACTCACGGAAGAAGCGAGGAAAATCTTCGGGTGTCTATTATGCTAGTAAGACCTAAATGATGCTCGGCTAAATTATGCCACTCACGGAGAAGAGGTTGTTGGCCATTGTGTTTTGCTTTTGATAAGTTCAGGCCATATTTGATTGTAGCAAAGTGCGTGGTGCACCAACGATCATTACGCCATTAAATACTTGATGACGAAAGATGCAAAACCACAGATTAATTCGATGGGTCCTTCACATTCTGAGAATTCGACTATTAGAAATTAAAGGCGAAGGCCTTTGAAAACCTAGTGGCGGACCATCTTTCCTGGTTGGAAGGGGCTAGGGATGATGTTCAGTGATGATGAATTTCAGACGAGAAACTCTTTGCTATTGTAGACAAAAGGGAAGTTCCTTGGTTACTTAGATTTTGTAGATTATTTGGTGGCTAAAGTGAATTCCCCTCCAGAAATTTAACTATCAGCAGAAGAAGAGGTTTTTCGCACACTTGAAACACTACTATTGGGAGGGCCAATTCTTTACAGAGACAACTACTATTTGATCGAATTCATAAGGAGATGTGTGTGCGAAGATGAAATGCGAGCATTCCCTAAACCATTGCCACACTCTGCCGTGTGGTGGACACTTCTAATTGGCTAGAGAGACAGCGGCTAAGGTGCTTCAATCGGGTTTTTTCTTGGCCTTCACGTTTAAAGATGTCATGGTCGTTTCCACTTGTGACAAATGTCAACGAATGGGAACATCTCTAGAAAGGAGATTGAGCCACCCAGCCATCCCATTTTGGAGGGTGGAATTGTTTGATTTATGGGGATAGATTTCATGGGACCATTTCCTGCATCATCGGCAACTTGTACATCTTGTTTGGCGGTAGACTATGTCTCAAAGTGGGTGAAGCGATTCTACGCACCAATGATGCCAAGGTTGTGGCTTGATTCTGTGGCTTGATATATTCTGCGTTTTGGAACTCCTCGAGCCTTGATCACGGATAATGGTACCCATTTACGCAATAAGGTGATTAATGAGGTCTTGCGAAAAGTATGGGAGTGCAGCCATCGTCTCTCTTGCATACCACCGCGGTCAACCCAGAATGGCAGAAGGTATCAATCGAGAAAGTCAAAATACATTCTCGAGAAAGGCGATTGCGGTTCCAAGAAGGATTGGTCTAAAAAGATGGACGATGCACTCTGGAGCTATGCATCTGTATTTAAAAACTCCAACAGGTATGTCCTGGATTCCGAATCGTTTATGGTAAGCGTGTCATCTTAGGTGGAATTGGAGCATCGAGCCTATTGGGCCACTCGACAGTTAAACATGGATAGTACATTGTTTGGAAAGCGAATGCTCGACTCGAACTGGGCGGGTCGAAGCGAAGCGTGTAAACGCCCGCATCATAAGGAAGAGAGCTAGGGCGATAAACACATCACCCGGAAAGGGTTCCGCGTGGGACCAACAAGTTCTTCTATTCAATTCAAACTAAAACTTTTTCGGGGAGGTGGTCTCGATGGTCAGGGCGTTTCTGGTGACGAGTCTTTTCACGGTGGGAAGCTAGGAAGTTACACATCGAGAAAGGCACATTTGCGTCACCGCAGCGATTGGCGTATTATGGAGCGAGGTTTCCTGAACAAATAAATCATTCAGCAGCGACAACGAGACAAGATGGAGTAAGATATCATAGGAGTTCGTTCCCAGAGGCACATTGCGACTCGGGAGTAGTCGGAGCTAACGACATTAAACATAGCGCTTCTTGAGGCAACCCAAGTGTTCTTAAACTTTCCCTTTTGTTTGGCTCCAAGTTCTATTGTTTATTTTCTGCAATTTTAGGTTTCTGGCTTTATTTGTGATTGGTATTTCGGTTTGTTTGTTTACTTTCAGGATGCGCGGATGCAGGTCAGGGGGAGGATTCGTTCCAACCACGCATTACAAGCTCCTTAGAGTCACGAAGTCACGAGAGAGGAGGTTGTGTTCATGAAATCTTCAATATGCCGAATTCCCTACGTCAGTCGCGGCGTGTATTTTCACGTCGCGGCGTCATATGCTACCATACGTCGCGTCGCGGCGTGTATTTTCACGTCGCGATGTCAAATTAGCACCCCTACGTCGTCGCGGCGTGTATTTTTCCACGTCGCGGCGTCAGATTTGTACACCCCTGCGTCGCGTCGGCGTGTCAGCACTCCGTCGCTGACGTGGATTTGCCCAAGCCTCTGTCACGTCGCGACGTCATTCCCCACGTCGCGACGTCATTTTGCTTTTATGACGCTGCGTCGCATTCGCGGCGTGGATTCAATCCACTCGTCGCGTCGCGGCGTTGCACGCAAGCGTCGCGATATTTCACTCCTAGCGTCGCGGCGTTGCCTAGTGAAAGCTCTGTCGCGTCGGCGTGACCCGCGCGTCAGCGACGTCCACCACATTTTAAGCCCAAGATCAGTTCATTTCACGGCTTTTAACGCACACCTCCAAATTGAAAACCTAGTTTCCCTGGCACGGCGTTCTTTGGACTTAGCCGGGCCACTTGTTTCCAGCGGTGGGAGGCCTTCCATTTGTTCTCAGAGCCCCATTGTGCTCCTACGAGCCACTTCCAGTTGGGTCATTGTGGCATTTCCCATTGCTCGGTTCATTTGTGGGTCTCATTCTAGGGTACCTTTGTACTCCAGGGTGGTTTCGTGGGCTAATAGTGTTCGATGGTATTTTTAGGTCTAGAGTAGGGTCTTGAGTCTTGAGTTAGGAGTTTGAGTCTTGAGTCTTAGTTTTTCTAGCACATTAGGTGTTTGTGTTTTTGTCCAAGTCAGTAGCTGGCCACTTTGGGTCCACTACCACGTGTTCTAGATCAATATGTCAGGCCCGAGGGCGAAGTTGCACCTTGGCGAATCGACAGTGAGGACGACTCCACTTATGATGTCTCGTGGTTTGTAAATCGCGAGTGCCGCCCGATGGGTTTAACATTGCAAACGATCCTTCATCAAGGAGAAGGGTTTCGCCACCCCGATGGCTTCTTCATGAGACAATTGCGGCTAAGGGGATGCGTGCCTTGTACTGACCACCTCGTCAGGATGAGTGTGGTGCGTGAGTTCTCATGATCTAAACTCCCATGTCTTGAAGAAAGTCAGGGTGCGGGGCGTATTGGTCGACTTCGGTGCGGAGTCGATCAATAGTTACTCTGATCTGAAACATGTCCCTTCGGGGCGTTAGATCGGCTCATGAGCACCTGACTACCCCAGTTATCACGTGTGACCCGATGGGCGGGGAGAATGGAAAATCAATAATGCGGGTCATGCAGTCAATTTAAAGGCCAAACATTTGGCGCTTCATTCCCTAGTCGCACCACTTCGCCTTAGCGTCTTATCCGGCGGCGAGGAGCGTGTGTGAGGTGGCGCGTGAACAATGCTCAAATACGCCATGCTACAGGTATACCCTTCGATGTTGGGGCGAGGTTATCGAGGATGCCATCCTCCATACTTGGATCTGAAGATAGACCTAGGACACCTTCTGATCTTTGGCTTGTGCAAATGAAACCGGGGGTGCCACTGGGCGACAACACTTGGCTTCATGATGAAACCATGCTCGATCAAGCGGGACATGCACAGTGTCCATGACACGAGGGCCTCGATTGGTCGCTGAGCCCTCGGGCGGGCGAGCTTTATGAGTGTCGGGCTCGCTTTGGATTCTAGGCGACACCCAGGATGACATAGGCCAGTCCTCGTCTCAACCACCTCCACCACCACCCTCGTCTCACCTTTCCCGCCGCAATGACCTCGAGCGGCCGTTTCTCGTCTTTGGGATCTTGAGGACCGGTGCTCTCACTCACGAGCGTTTGGCGCGTGCGGGATGAGACAAGGCTCAGAGTCCTCGTTACCAGACTCTGGAGGCGTTCGCGTGCGACATCACGGATAGTCTGGCAATCAGGCCATCCTTTCTCTGTGACGGCGGTCTATGCAGGCCCGGCTCGCGGTGACTGAATCGTGCTGACATCGTTCCACCGGCTCACCACCTCCACCGCATTGATCTTGAGAGTCCTTCCTCTATTGTTTCTATCTTACCGGTGAGGGCCTTTGGATGTTTTTGGGGGGATGTGTCCGGGTCTTATGTTTTTTGTGTTTTGTTTATTGTTGTTTTGGTTTAGTAGTATGTAGTCTTTTGGTGTTAATGCAGCATATTAGTTTGAAAATGTTTGTTTTTAGTATTGCATACGGTTATTGGTGGTGTTTAGGTTTAGTTTAGTTTATTTTGCATCGCGCTTTCGTATTGATGAGTCATGTGTTAGTTGTTTGCGTGTGTTTTAGGACATTCTTGCATGTACTAATTGCGTATATGTGTGCCATGTTGAAGATTGAGGATCATTTTTGGATTGAATTCACTATAGACTTGTTCAAATGCATACAGTTGCTTGATGCTCGGTAATTAGGTTGAATAGGTGAAACGGGCTAGTGAACCGATCCCGGGTAGTCAAGCAGGTTCTCGAGACCCTATCACTCACACACTAGTGACTTTGAGTATGCATAGGTGCCGAACTTGACTACTAAGTTGATCAACTAGGGAGATTCGAACCATTTGGTGATGGGACACTGTCCAGAAAGTTAATGAGCTGACCCAACCAAAAAGAAAAAAATATGAAAAAAAAATAGGTATATGCATGTGAATGGGTTGTGATCATCCAATCGGAATCTCAGCAATGTGCCCGCTGGGCCTATCAAAGCTTCCACGCCCTGAGCCAATCGTCGGAGTCATTGACTTCACCACCACATGGGATGTAAGATGGATCATTCACGCAACCTGCAGCCTCAGCTCGTCGAGTGTTCTGGGTGAAGTTCAAGGAAATCAATGCCTGGTGCCCAACTGTAACTCAACAGATCACCATGATCCCCGCTACAGAACACTCAACTAAAAACTTCTTGGCACTAGATATTCTTCCATTTTGTTCTTAGGTAATGTGAGCGGACGTTTCTGTGTAGTCGACATGAATAAAACGGTAAACGCCCTATCCTTTTCTAGTCAGTTTCTTCCAATAAAGTGAGTCAACTTAAGCTCGGGGGTATCGGAACTTAGGCATATACTGAAAGTCACTCATTATAAGCACATAGATTCAAACATTATCAATCACTGATTTGATCAATGTCATCCACCATCTCAACCGAATTTTACCGAAAGTCAAACACCCGTACGCATTTTCCGAACGCCGAAAGCAAAACAATGGGAGCAATAGCTTCAAATTGATCCTCTACTTTTCAGCATGTGCATTACTACGTCAGCATAATGAGTCCTGTCAGTCCACAGAGTGTAGTTCCTCGTTAGAGTCGCTTCGCCGAGACAAGTACAAACTAAGTTCAAAGGGTGATGAGGTGCCTAAAACACTCATCTGCCAGACTCAAAGGCTTGCCTTCATTTCACATTTATTTTATAGTAATTTTATAGTTTTTTGTGTACTAGATCCCCGATTTGGTGTCCGTGTGATTGCGTTCATCGATCGTAAAGAGCAAATTTTTGGAAGCGCTTTGGAACAATGAGAGCAGCAAGGAAGTGATCGGCTATGTCGCATCGCCACCACGTCAACCACCACGCCGCGACGCCACCGAAATCTCGCCACCTCATCATCCTAAAGCACGAATGGCTCGTAAATTAGCATCGGGAGGCGCATTTAACTGAGGTACTCCGGTTTCAGAGCAGTGATTAATCAAGTCTAAGGAAGTGCCCAGAATTGTACCGGCTTCATTGATATTTTCTGACATGAGCTATGTTTTCTTTTATTAAACATTTTCATCTTTTCTTCCATTACGCTCTGTATCTCTTCTCAGGTTACGCGAACTCACCATATGTGATGGATTAAATATCGATCTTTTATGTTATTCGCTTGTTATAAATTGTCGTATCTATTCTATACCTGCAGTTTAATTATATGATAAATGTAAATGCTCGCCAAAGATTAGCATTTTCAACTGCATCGAGATCCGAGATTCGAGAGACGAGGGTAATCCAGTGGATCCGGTAGAGCAATTTTCACCGATTCAACACAGAGATATTCCTCAACCAGCGGGGTATCCGGGGTTAGGAACATTTAAGCATTTCCTCCGAATATCCGAGTCGAGATAGAGATATACTCGATTCTCTATTCACTAGATAGCGATATACCTCGAGAGAGGATATCTCGTGAGGCAAGATCACCTCGCTGACATATTATAAATATATTGAATAACAATATCTTAGAAAGCAATCCATCGAACGTGATTGTGGGGAGATATAACCCTAGTGGCTTCAAAAAACCAATACTAAAATTTAGTTTAGGTAGTTCAAGATATGTGAATTTCTCCTCCTAAAGTCACTTTTCGTATATTATCTAAAAGGTAACCTTTCAGAGTCAATATACCCTTTCCTGGTGGATCAATATCCGCATTTTAAGTACACTATATTACTTGGGGCTACGCGTAAGTACTCATTGCTAGGCACATACATTTTACACACCGCTTTCTACTGTCATAATGTGTGATGGCTTGATCACTTATCCGTAATAGAGTAGTTTGAGCTTAAGAAGAAAAATGAACTGAAATTGAAGAGAACTTTCCAGATGAACAACTATTTTAGGTGGCAGTTCAAGTACCTTGGTATGCTGATCTAGTGAATTATTTGGCTTGTGGTATTATGCCACCAGAACTAACCTACCAGTAGAAAATGAAGTTAAGAATAGATGGCGATTCTATATATGAGATGACCCATTGCTGTTTAGAAGAGGGGCAGATCAAATTATCAAGAGATGTGTACCTAAGGTTGAGCATGCTAAAATTTTATACAAATGTCATGCATCACAATATGGAGGTCACTTTGCAGGAGATAGAACAACCTAGAAGATTCTCCAATCAGGATTCTATTAACCAACATTATTCAAAGACAGTTATGAGTGGGTTAAGCATTGTGAAAGATGTCAGAGAATGGGCAACATAAATAGAAGAAATGGGATGCCTCTGTAAGGGATCCTAGTGGTGCAGATTTTTTATGTATGGGGCATTGACTTCATGGGACCTTTCCCACCTTCATTTGGAAATCTATACATTCTCCTTGTCGTGGATTATGTATCCAAATGGCCCCATACACTTCATGGGACCTTTCCCACCTTCATTTGGAAATCTATACATTCTCCTTATCGTGGATTATGTATCCAAATGGGTTGAAGCCATTGCTTGTCCTAGAAATGATGCCAACACAGTTGTGGGGTTTATTCAAAGGACACACTGAGTATATATGGAGTCCCAGGGACCATTATCAGTGATAAGGGAAGCCATGTTGCTAACAAATTGTTTGCAAACCTCTTGAGCAGATATGAAGTAACACATGTTACGAATTTGGCTTATCATCCTAAATCAAATGGGTAAGCTGAGATATCAAATAGGGAGATAAAGAACATGCTAGAGAAGATAGTGAATACAACCAGGAGAGACTAGTCAGTAAAGCTAGATGATGCGTTGTGGGACTACAAGACTGCTTATAAGTCTCCTATTGGAATATCCCTATATAAGATTGTATTTGGAAAGCCTTGTCATATGCCACTTGAACTATAATATAAGGCTATGTGGGCCATCAAGAAGCTGAATTAGTATCTCCAAGCTGCTAAGGAGAAGAGATTACTTCAGTTAAATGAACTATAAGAATAGAGAATTGAAGCCTTTGGCAATGCCAGAATCTAAAAGGATAAGACTAAGAGATGACATGATAAGAGAATTATGAGGAAAGATTTCAAAGTAGGAGAGCTAGTCCTATTATACAACCTACGGCTCGGGATCGTTTCCAAGTAAGCTCAAATCATATAATGGAGGTCCATAGTCACTGTACCACACCATTTGCAAAGCAGCAGAATCTCAAGACAGGATCTGGAAATGAGTTTAAAGTGAATGGTCAAAGACTAAAACATTATATTGGAGGAATTCTGAATGAAGAACAGTATGAGATTTGGAATTTTTTGAAGAGAATTGTTGAAAATAGTGTATATTGTGAAGAATGTTCTAAAGATATAAATGATAAATTTTCGATCAACCTAAGAATTTTTATTTTTACTTTCCTGATTTGCTTTAATTTAATTTAAATGTGGTTTAAGTTTTGTTTTCAAGTTTGATTTTTATGTTAGTTGACTCTTATTGTTTTTCAGGATAAGAAAGCTGATTATTAAGTTGGAGATATTGTCAATGAGCAGATTTGAGCAAAGAATGAAATTTTGTAATTAAAGAAAAAGAGCATGTTCAACAATCATGTGAGAAATTTACAATTAGCTTTCTTAGTCAAATTTCTTTTATTTTTAGGTAATATATCAATGTCTAAATTTGGAAAATTGAGTTTAATTTGTCATTACTTGAATTGAGATGCTTAGTTCATGATAAATTTGTTTCAAGATAATTTGAATGATCGCATGGATTACATGCTGGTTCCGTGTGTTAAACTAATTAAATGGTCTCATCTGTTACAAAATGAGATTATGATGAAAATGCATATTTTGTCGTGACGTAATCTCTATTTGTCACGACAAATACAATTCAAATCTTTCTCAGTTTAAGGCAAGTTTGCCGTGACATTTTGTATTAAGGGCGCGACATTTGTATGTCATGACATTTAAAACCTTTGTCGCAGCCAGTTAGTTCGCTTATGGAAGTCTGCGCTCAGACATTTTAATTCATTGTCACTACATTTTATTGTCGCTAACACTGCTTGTTTTTACATCCATTGTCAGAATATCTGTCATCCCTTAGAGTCATTTATTTGTCACTTACATAGAAATTCTTGCTACTTAAAATTTGGCTTCTTCACATCACTAATTTGTGTCGCGATGAGTCCGTAAATCTTGTGTTGTGACATAATTTTGGTGTTTCTTGGGTGTTAGCTTTCTGATTTTTGTCGCGACATAGAAATTTTTGTCACAACAATTGATTTGTCGGAACATATTCCTATGCCTATAAATTGAGAACTTCAAATGTTTTGAATTTGAAATACCATCTTCTCTCAAACCTTAGAACCCTAGAACCTTTCCTCATCCTTTTAAAACCCTAAAACCCAATCTAGCTACTGACAATGTTTGAATAGTATAGTTTGTTCCCAAACTTGAATGAAATCATGGAGAAGTATTCTGGGAGAGAAGAACAAGAAACTCTGGACTTGAAAAATACAGAAAACGAACAGAGTGTGCCAGAAGTAAGAATTGAAATAGAGCCAACAACTGAAGAAAAGATAAAAAAGAAAAGGAATGAAGAAGAAGAGAATGAGCAAGATAAGGAAAATCATATGGACAAGCAAGTATCAAATAGAGCTTACAAAGTCATGCAAAACAAAATGATGAAGAAAGACATCATTGGCGAAACGGGTTTCAAGTCGCTCATACCACCATTCAAAGAAGTGATTGAGAAGAGAGGATGAATTTTGCTATGTGAGCACCATTTAGTTGGGTTTGCTACTCTGATAAGAGAGTTTTATTCAAATTTAGTGGGAAGGAATGAGAAGACATGCTACATCAGGGGAAAGTGGATTTCCTTAAATAGAAAGGAGATAAACAAGACATTTAGGTTGAGCAAGCAAAAGGATGGGTCTAAGTTCAAGAAGCTAAAGAAAGACCCAGATCACCAAAACATCATGGAGCTACTCACTACCGGGAAAGGGGAATGGAATGCCACTAAGAAGAACCCCTTTGACTCTATCTCCAGAGGGTCACTAATTGAGGAAGCCAAAGTATGGTTTTAATTTCTCAATTCAATCATGATGCCTTCCAAGCACTTAAGTACAATGCGGAAGGAAGAAGCAATGTTGTTGTATGCCATCTTGAAGGGCTACAAAATGAATGTGGGCAAGATAATAGAGAAGTCCATATAAAACTACTACTGTAGGAACTACAGAAGTCTCATCCCACACCCTTCTACAATGACCAGATTGTGCATCCTAGGAAGGGTGGAAAGCAATTGGGAAGAAGAGGAAAGATGCCCAAAAACTTCTCCCCTCACCCTTACTACCATAACCAAAACTCCATCCAAAAAGGGCAAGGAAAAGGTGCAAGAAATTGAAGAATAAGAAAGAAGAATGGAGAATACCGAGCAAGCTCTAATAGTGATCAATGCGAGTAAGAAGAAAGGCGAGCAATCATAGTCCGGACATTAGATGCATGAGCAAATAAATGTGTCCTACCAGAGTCCATAATTTGAATATCCATGCCAAGGCAATAATGCGATCACTGAGATGTTGGCTATAATGGAGTAGAAAATGAAAAAGAGAGACAACCAGCTGAAAACTTAATTGCAACTAATGGATGAATATTTAGATGTTGAGTTAAGAAGAGGGGACCAGTACATGGAGGAGACCATAAGACAGAGAGATCTTGAATAGAAAAGAAAGCTAGAAGAGAGAGATCAGATGTGGAGAAAGGAGTTGAATAAAAAGGAAGAAGCTTATTAGAAAGGGCAGAAAGAAAGGGATAATAGTTTGGCAAGAATGTTTGAAAGAAGAGATCGAGGAAACCATGGTATTTTAGCTTCTAAGGATCAAACTTGGTTGAACAGATTACATCACTTCAGTGAGATTTTAAGGCTAATGACTCAGGAGCATATCAATATGAGGGCAACAATGGAGTCCACAGGGAAAAGGCAGTATGAGATGACTAAAGCAAATACAGAAATCCTCAACTAGGCCATGACAATAGTATCAGGGAAGAAAAAGGCGCCACTGCCAAAGATCTAAATCTCTAATATGATACCTTATACCATTGTACTCATGATGAAAAACTCACACATTCCCCACTTCAATCTGTTAAAAAACAAGAAATGTCTGAAAATTTCAAGAATATTCAACCCATCCCTGAAAACTACATATAATGTCAGATCCACTTCATGAACTTCAAACCCCAAGAGGCCTAAAAGAAATGAATCTTTGTGTAAATGTTCTTCATCCTGAATGCTCCTCCAATTTTTCACATTTATAATTAAAACTTTCATGAATGAGCTCAAATTGTGTCTTATCTTGAATTTTTGGCATTTTGATACATACCCTGAATACTGAAGATTGTGAGTTGATTGTTTGGTTGAACTGGAAAGAGTGTTTATGAATTACTTGTGCTATGATTGGAATGAAATAAATTGCTAAATCAAAATGAGCTTTTGAATTGTACATTAGCAAAGTAACATGTTTAGGAACCAAACAAAACAAACTAATGATGAAATTAGGCAGGATGAGTTGAGCATAATTAAAAAGTTGTGATGTCAATAACAACTAGGTTGAAATTTTAGATTCTTGAAGATTTAAATTAATGATAATGTTGATCAAGCTGATAATTCTAGTTTGCTTGAACAGTACAATTCGAATGGTGACTAAAATATGCACATTGGTCATAGTACCTTGAAAGTTGATTATGCTTGGGATAAAAACACCTCATTGGATTTATCATAATTTTAGTCTCAAAAGGGTCCTAGAACTTGTTATATCATTATTCAAGGCAAAATCCTAGGCATCACAACCTATAGGAAATGATTTAGGTCATCCTTGGAAAGTTTGTGAATTTCCCAAATCCCACTCCCATGATACAGTGCATATATTATTATGGATTACACCTTAGTACCTTGTCCTGAGCTCTACGCCAAATTTCTATCAACCACATGAAAACTCAAACCTTCCTCAAATCTAATCCTTCAGTAAAGAACCTTTTGTTTGCATAAATTGCAAAAATAGTGCATGAAAAGTGTTAAGAGGACAAGGATGGGGGAGTAAAATTTTGAAATGAGAAGAAGGATGGGAATTAAGGAGGTGAAAGGAAGATAAGCTGAGAAAAGATGTACTAAAGAAGGTGTACAATAGAAAATAGAGAAGCTAAAAAAAAAAAAGCATACAATTTCAAGGGAGAATGTGTTTTTCCTTGTAGCCTTCCTCCCTTAATCCATTAAGTTCTTAGGGGTGTTCTACACCTAGTACCCTAATGCCAATCCCAAATACCAGAGTTATTAACCCAAAGTTGTTGCGGAGGTAGAAAGCTTAAGAAGGCATAAACATTGCAATTCATTCCCAAACCTTGAACAAAAGTTAAAGAGCTTCTAAATGAATGAACATAATTGAAAAATATAAAGTGGTTTGTCATAATACATGGAGAATATGTAAAACGATGCACCAAACCAAGTTTTGGGAGCTTTAAGGATGTATTTAGTAGAGAAAGAAAGGATGAGAAATTTGAAGGCAAAATTTTGAACAGTATGTGGCACTTTGGGTGAACTTGAGCCTTTAATGTCCAGTTAACTACCCAATGCCCAAGCCATACATTACAAGCCTATAAGACCTATTTGATCCTGAAGGTGGTGTTATGCCTCCAAATTAAGTTAGGAAATAGTATTTAATTAACAAGTCTGCTGGAATTATGTCACTCTAAAGAGACTTCATCCTATACAAACATCCTATGTCATCTAACCCCGAAAATTTGTCATAAAGGGCTGTCTCCTCAACAAACACTTTCACATCGAGGTTAAGAACTATGTCGTTTACATTTTCTCAACTCATTCCTGCTTATTCAGTTCGAATCACTGTCCCAGATTCCTGAATTAAAGTTTAGTAGGAATTGATATCACAATTGACATTTCACTGAATCCAGATTGATGATATTTTGGAAAAGATGATTGAAAAGAAAAATGTCCTTAAAATCAATATAAATTGTTTGAGGACAAACAATGAATCTTTTCTTTGCTTGGGGACAAGCAAACCTTTAAGTTTGGGGGAGTTTGATGAGTGTGAAACTCATATATTTTTAAGTCCATTTTTCATGTATATTTGAGGCTTAAAAGTTTAATTTAATGTAAAATTATTGAATCTTCACCCAGATTGGTGTTTTGTAGAAATTTAATCTAAAAGAAGCAAAATCAGCAAGAAAAGCAACAAAAGTGGCTAAGGTAGGAAAGAATGAATGTTGTGACAAATTTCATCATTGTCGCAACAAAATTCAAGGCAAGTAGTAGAAGAAATGTAGCAACAATCGGATCCCTGTCGCAACAAACATTAGAAGAATCCTTAAGGAAGCAGCATAAACCTTATCACGACACAGTTAAGGTAGAAGGCAGCTGAAAGAATGTCGCGACACTTCATAGCTTTGTTGCGACACATTATGCGAAGAAGGTAGAAAAAGAATGTCGCGACATTCAACAACTTTGTCAACAAAGAACAAGGCAAATGGCAACAGAACATTGTCGCGACATAAAATGATTGTCGCGACAACAGATTAGTTGAATTCCTAAGTAAATACTGGAAGAATGTTGCGACATAGAAAAGTTTGTTGTGACAAAACAAAGGGAAAAAGGAAGAAAGAATGTCGAGACATAGAAAATTTTTTCGTGACAATTATGAGATAGAGTTAGTCG
The DNA here is from genome assembly GCA_016808115.1 of Tetrastigma voinierianum. NCBI lineage: Eukaryota > Viridiplantae > Streptophyta > Magnoliopsida > Vitales > Vitaceae > Tetrastigma > Tetrastigma voinierianum. Next base: position 178,399 of record JAEQBH010001319.1, read on the forward strand.
AACTTTGTCATGACAAAATCAAAGAAGAATGACCAAGCCACATTGTCACGACAAACTTGCAACAAAATATGAAGACATAGGAGTTACATGCATGTCGCGTCAAACACTTTTGGAAAGAAACATCAACAATTATCGTGACAAAGCAACAATAGAGCCTAATGACAAAGAAGGATGCTCTAATGTTGTGACATTGCCACAATTGTCACAGATAATGTACCTAGTCAATTCAGACCGAACCCACAAATTCTCGCCTCGACCACCCAAGCCTCCAAAGATTTAAGGAGGCCTATAAATAGAAAGAGATAAGGCAAGAAAAGATATACATCATCGAGGGCAACATCTTTAGAGGAGAACGAAGAGAGAGAGAGAGAGAGAGGAAGCTTTTTACATATTTTTATTTTCTTCTTTTCTTTGATTTTTATTTTCATTAGATTGTAATTGATCTGGAAGGTACATTGAAAGGTGGATCTGTATATCAAGCTTAATTTTTGTCCAACTTGAGTGGAATCGAAATATTCTCAGAACCCATTTGCAGATATATGTTTTGATACAAGCTTCAATGAATTTATTTGATCAATCCAATAATATGATACGCTTATGGAAGGCTAAGCTCCTCTCAGAAAGGATCGTTTGTCATTAGTAAGATGCAAAATGAATGTTGTGGTTTGAATATTGGGTTGATCTAATTAGTATTGTTCTTCAAAAGAGTTGTTCTAAGTATCAGTAGAGTATACCTAGAAAGGAGTTGTATCCGTGCTTTGATTTCCAAGACCCCTCTAAGTGACACAGAGAAGTAAGTTCCTGAGAATAAAGGGCAGTAGCCTTGGGGGTATGTTAGATTGATATGTGTAGAATTAATGAACTCTAAGTATACTTTGAGGAATCATAGGTGATGTTCTAACCCTAACTTCGTTCCTTCTAGATGACAACATAAGTGTGTTCCTATGGAGTAAGGACCATATGATGATTTGTTAGTTTAATACTTAAAGGTTTCATCTCAGTTTGAGAGAATGTTTGTGCTTCTATAAGATGGGAGTGATTATTCTGACCAAATTGCAAAGTGAGATACCAATTACTTTTGGAAGAAGGTCAGGCACTCACAGTGGGGGCAAGCTAACTTCAGTCATGAGAAATGGTTGAGAAGTACTGGTTTAGGAAAATCAACCAAATCTTAGAAGGAGGATCAAATCCTAAAAGTAGCTGTTTAGACCCAATGACCTAGTTTAGAAATATGGTGTTCTAAATAGTGAAATGTATAGTGTCAGGAGGTATTCCAAGGCTATATTGCTATGCTCTTGGATAAATCCAAAATTCAAGCCCATGACTACAATGTTTTTTAACCATATGCAAATTAATGATTATAACACTGATCCCATTCCCATTTTTATTAAATCTTAGTGAAAACTTTAAATCCATTTAGATTTCATCATATTTTTTATTAAAGAAAATTAGCCAAAAACGTTTTATTTCAGTTATGCTAGTTAGTTCACTCATCAAGTTAGAGGTTCAAATAGTGATGATCTTGAGTAGCAGGGGTACTTGATCTGTAAATTTTCTCACCAATCCATGTGGGAATGATATTTGGACTTATAATCCACTTTATTACTTATTGACCTATGCATTTGTAGTGATTTAGACCAAATTGAATTTTAAATATTTTATTATAGATTAACAGTAGAAAAACAGTCTTAACAATTCATAACAAGTTTTTGGCATTGCTACTAGGGATTGTTTAGTCTCTAATGGCAACATTCCAATAATTTTAAGAAAATTTTTTGGTCTATATAAGAAATCAAATCAACAGTTATTATTGGGAAATATTCTTTTGTTTTTTTAAATTTATCCATGCGCTTCAATTATCCTGTTTTTATGGTTTTTCCTTTATTTGTTTTGGTGTGTTTTATTTTCTTTATCGTACAATAGTTAAATTTTGTTGAAATTGAAAATATTGAGTTTAAATGACCATGCTTGAATTGGATTGTTTGAATCATAATTAATTTGTGTTCATAGCATGATTTTATTGAGTTTTTTGATCTAAAACGATGCATGCTGCTTTGCTTGAAAGTTTGATGAGAATTGTTCAGCATATTGAATTGTTAGAGTTAATGGGAACATAAATTGTGTTGTGACATATTTTATTAATGTCACGACATCTTAGCATTCTGGCATGTCCCATAGTGTAAAGATTATTTGTCACACCACAAAAATTTATGTCACGACATCATTCTAGTCCTGATGAGACCACTTTTATGTTGTGACAGAAAAAGTAATGTCACGACAACCTCAATGTCACGACACAAAAAATTATGTCACAACATACTTTCAGCCTTGAAAGCTCAATTATATGTTGCGACATAAAGATTCTTGTCGTGACAACTTCAGTGTCGCAATACAACATACATGTCGTGACAATCTTAATGTTGCAACATAGTCTCTTGGCCTTTAAAGGAAAATTTTAAAACGTTTGGAAGTCAAAATTTGAAATTCATCATTCTCCTATTCGTTAGAGAACCCTAGAGCCTCCCCTTTCTCTCAATCCTTCATATCTCCTTTATCAAGAATGTCTGAGTAGCAACTGTTAGGGCCAAATCTAGAAGAGATAATGGCAGATTTTAGGGCTTAAATAGAGGAAACAATAGTTAAGAGTGTCTAGAAGTTTCATATGGAGGAATCTCAGAAGAAAAATGGTGGCGAAGATGAGGTAAAATTTGGAAAGGAAAGAAAAAGGAAGATAGGGGAGGATGAATAGGAAGAAAAAAGCAGTGGAAGTGATGATGAGGACTTCCTCTCAAATGAGGCGTTTGAATTGATATAGAAGACATTATTGAAGAAGAGAGTCATAGAGGAAAAGGGATTTAAGGAAATAATCCCAACCTTTAGGGAAGTCATTAAAAAGAGAGGATGGACTTCTATCCACATGCATATACCAATTGAGCTTGTAGCAATGGTGAGAGAGTTTTATGAAAATCTGCGGGACAAAAAGGAACTTTAATGTTATGTGAGAGAAAAATGGGTCTCCTTTGATAGGCACACCATAAATCATCTTTATGGATTGCAAAAGATAAGTGAAGGGGCTAAGTTCAAAAGACTAAAGAAGAACCTTGATTACTAGGAAATACTTGAAGTGCTGAATGATGGAAAAATGGAATGGAAAGGAAGTAAAAAAAACCCTAATGTCTCTATAGCAAGAGGACACCTGACTAAGGAAGCCAAAGTTTGGTTTTACTCCACCTCGCCCGTTGTTCATGCCTTCAAAGCATGTGCACCGGTGAGACAGAAGAAGCAGCCCTCCTATGTCGTTTTGAAGGTTATAAGATCATTTTGAAAACTACTAGAAAAATCAACTTAGGTAATGAAAGCAAAGAAATTCTAGGGTCATATACCCCATCCATCTATCATAACCCATCTGTGCTTAAAGGGAGGAGTCACCTTTGACAAAGATGAAGAGGAGAAATGCCTTACAATCTCTTCTCCCACACTCAATGCAATCATCAATAATCCAGCAAGCAAGGGCAAGAAAAAGTTTAATGAAGTTGAGGAAGAAAGAGGAGACAAAGAAGTTGAAATGAACATTAGGTGCTAAGAGAAGAGCAGACAAGGAATGAAAGGGAAAAAAGTACAAGCCTAGATTGGGTGATGTACCTAGAAGCTTCAGCTTAGCAGAAAGACCAAGCTGAGAGCTCAAATCAACAAGGTAGCAATGCAGAACTATTGGAAATGATGAAAAGACTGGATTAAGGAATGTTGGAGAGAGACATCCAATTGAAGGTTCAATTGGAGAAAAGAGACCAATATTTCGAAGAAGAAATAATGTAAAGATATCTTTTTATGGATGATGTAATAAAGCAGAGAGATTTAGAATGGAAGGATGAACTGGAGAGAAGAGATCAAGCATATTGGAAAGGGCACTACAAGAGGGATGAAAAGGTGCCAAAGGTATTGGAACAAAGGTATTAGAAGGAAAAGACAAGGCAATGCATGATTCATTGATCTCCAAAGACAAATTTTGGTTAGATAGTCTGGAATCTTATAATCACTACCTGAAATCTATGTACTATGAACAAATTAACATGGGGAAAACTTTGGGATCAATGGCTATAAGGGAGGTTGAGTTGGTTAAAAGCAAAGTAAAAATGCTAGATTGGACTATGGGAACAAGCCAAAAAGAGCACAGTCTCAAAATCACCATCTCTCGACTACATCCCTTATGTCATTCAAATTTTCGAGGAGCTGTAGACCCTCGTTGTCTCATGAGCCCTCAGAACCTCAAGCATAACAAAAGAAAATTAGAGTAAATAAATCTCTCTTGTTTTTCCAATCATAATTGTAAATTCCACTCTGTAAAATCTTCCTTGCATATATTTTAATTTCCTTTACTGAAATTATGTCATCTAGAATTTAATTTATTGTTCTATACATTTTTTATTTTGATTTGTTTCGGTGGATTGAATGTTGTTGAGTTACTTGTGCTACATTTGTGGACTAAAAGTGAACTATTTAATAAAATTGAACTTCTGCAAGCACAATATCTTTTAAAAAGACCAAACAATCTTAATGACAATAAAGCAAAATTCTAGTATTATTTAGTTATGGCAGAGTCAATAGAATGGGAAAGTTGTGATGTCAATGATTATTATACGAAATTTAGACTCCGAAGATTAAAAACAAATAATAAAGCCGGGAGTAAAGCTAATAATTTATTTTGTTTGAACATTTAAGTTCTAATGAACTCCCAAGACATATACATGGTCACTATACCTTTTATAACCGGACAGGTTGGATTAGGAACATCTTAGATCCATCATAGTTTTAGTCTCCAAAGTCCTAGAACTATGGATTATTATTAAAGGCTAAAATTACAGCAACACAACCAATAGAATGATTTAGGCCCTCCTTAAAGTTCAGCCTTCAAGCCTACTGTGAAATGCATATGCATATACCCTAGTTCCTCGTTTGAGCTAAATGCCACTCTATCATCAAAGCTGCGCAAAACCTTAAGCCTCCCTAAATGTAACTTTAGCAAAGAACCCTAAGTTTGCCTAAATCAAAATGTGAATGCATAAGAAATGGACAATGGGACAAGAAGGTGGAGTACAATTTTGTAATGTGAAGAAGGATAGTGCGGGGTAGGGAAAAGGATGGTCCAATCGATGAGAAAGCAAGTAAAGATTGCACTAATAGAAGTGCACAATAAAAAAACAAGAAGCTGCAAAATTACAAAAGTATTAGAGGGGAATGTGTTTTGTCTTGTAGCCTTCCTCCCTTGAGCCAATAAGTTCTTAGGGGTGTTTCAACATCTAGTACCAACTGGTATGAGAGTTACTAACCCAATGCTCGCTAAGGGTGATAGAAAGCTTAAGAAGGAAAAACATTGCACAATTCCCAAAACCTTGTATAAAAATGAAAAGATAAGAGCTTCTAGTATCATAAACTAAATTCAAAGTCTGCATTGGTAGAAAGAAATGCCACAATGGAGAGTATGCAACTTGATGCACCAAACACAAGTTTGGGGATGCTTGAAAGTTGTTTTTAGTAGAAAATTGGAGGATGAGAAGTGTGAATGTCAAATGTTGAGTGTTTGTGCATATTGGGTAAACTTGAGCCTTAAATGTCCAATTACCTACCCAAAGCCCCAAACCATACATTACAAGCCTAAAAGACCTATTTGATCCTGAAGGTGGTGTTATGCCTACATTAGTGGAGAATAATATGACCAACAAACCTATGAGACCTAAGTCAATCTAAGGAGACTTATATTCTTCTAAATAGTGTCTCAGAAGATTAACTAACTTGCTAATCTATTAAAGAGGGAAGGCCAACACACACTCACAAATCAAGGGTCAAGAACTGAATTGTTTACACTTTATGAATTATCTATTTGTTAAGTGAACTTAATTGAAAATCTTCTTCATTATAGAATTGAGGTTTGTTTAAAATTCATATCACAACTAACATTTCATTGAATTCAAGTGTTGATTTATTTGAAAAGGATGATTGAAAGAAAAATGGCCTTAAAGTTCACTTAAATTGTCGAGATGCAAGATTCTTTCGCTAGACATTGCTAAACTTAAGGTTGGGGGAGTTTGACGAGTGTGAAACTCATATAGCTTTAAGTCCATTTTTGCATGCACAATTAAGGCCTTAATGCTTATTTTATTGCAAAATTATGGAATCTTCACCAAAATGACTGTTTTGTAGGAATCAAGATCAAAGGAAGCAAAAAGAGCAAGAAAAGGTGTTGAAAAGACTAATGCATGAAGCAACATCACAGATGTCTCAAACACAGCACATGGCATAATCCAAAGGCATATGACAAAAGATAAGTCGCGACATTGCAACTTATGTCACGATAACAAAAGAGAAGAGTCCTTGGAAAAATAGCAGAAATATTGTCACAACATTCAAAATCTTGTCGTGACATTCAACCAAAAGGAATGTCAAGCAGAAATGTCACGATAGTGCCAAGACATCTTTAAAGATCAACTAGTAACTCATTGTGTCGCGACAAATTTATTTATGTCGCGATAATTATTCCAAAGGTCAATAGTTGCACATTAAGAGGACATTGTCACGACAGACATTGAAGACACAAGTTCATAAGACAATGGTGCGACAATCAACATAATGTCACGACAACTTAAATTCAATATAAAAGGAAAATCATCAGTTGAGTGTCACAACAACCTCACGACAATGCAGAAGACACATATGAGGTGCAACAATGTCGCGACATTGTAACTCTTGTCGCAACAAATCATCCTATGGGCTTGCATTAAAGTCCATAAAGTCTACCTCGAATTACGACCCAACAATGATTAGACTATAAATAGAAAGAGATATGGCGCAGAAATGTATGAAGAACAAAATGCAGAGTGAGAGTTAGAGTAGAGAGCAAGTTAGAAGCAGAAAAGTAGAGTATAGAGTTTTGTAAATTGTTTTCTTATTTATTTCTTTCTTTTTGGTTATTTTTCATTTTTCATTAGAATAGTTTATCTGAAATGAGTTTTTGAGGAAAGATTATTGAAAACCAAGCTCCATTCACTATCTGAACTTATAGTGAAGCAAAAAACATTATTTGAATTCTTCTTCCCCACTTTCTTGATTATGATCATAATGGACTTGTTTAAACAACTTGTCATTGTTATGTAATCCGTGATAGTAAGCAATCTTTATGGAAGGGATTGGTGATGTGATTATTATGTTTGGAAAGCTTTAATGTGGGTTGTGGTGTTGAATTTGAATTGACATAATTAGTTTAGGTATGTATTTTTCTTATGCTTGATATATTAATTCTATGAACCAAACCACGGTGTACTGCTCCAACACTGACATCTTAATCCTATAATGATAGCCGAGGAAAATTCCCAGGCTAGGAATAGTGATCCCTGGCAAGCATGTGATTGATTGATTTAAACATAGACCAAATCGATCAAGTAATTAGCACTCCATCCAAAACTTCGCCGCCAAACAAGTACATAAAACTTGTCAATTAAATTTTAATAAAAATATGTGTTAGGCCCCTTTTTGAAAGAAGGATCCATAAAAATTGATTTTTGTCTAAATCACTGCAAGTGCACAGGTCATACAAGTAATAAAATGGATTTAAGTCCAGATATCATTCCCACGAGGATTGATGACAAATCTAAATATCAAGTACCTCATCTACTCAAGATCTTTGCTATTTGAATTCCAAAATAAAAATGGTTGTTCCTTAAACTACAAAGCAAAAACTAAATAAAACTCTATGACTACATGTAAAGAATTCAAATAAATGGATTGGAAAGTTCACTGGGTAAAATAACACTGGGAAATATATTACTGTGCAATTATGAATTTTTTGCATATATTTTATAACGATTTGTTATTAGTTTGAAATTTGAAACTTGTCAAAGATATGTGGTATAATTTCTATTTCTCCATAAACCATACATTTCACTAATTAGAGATCCATATTCCTTTCGGATACATAGGTCAAATCGCTACTTTTAGAATAGAAACCTCTTTCTAAAACTGTGTTTTTCCTTTTCGCACTATATCCATTTCAGATCAAGTTTTCGCCTCATAGACAAGATATTGCAAGCCTTCTCCAATCTAATTGGTTACTAATCCATCTAATTTGATGAGATTCTCCATTTCCTTGATTAGATCTATGCTAACACAGGATCAAGATCCTCTCATCATACTAAGGAGAAACCTCTAATCAATTAAATTGATACATCATCCAACTATCTCACTAAGTAGTAAGTCTGGATCTATCTAAGTGATTTTTAGAGTTTAGTTGTTCCATAATATTAGTCTAACATACCCCCAAGTAATTGTTTACACTTCGTGACACCCCATCTCTGTCACGTAGAGGGCTTCCTGAAATCATATAGATAAACCTTCACATTACTAACATTTGAACGTAGCTTCAAGAACAACAACAAATAAATCCAAACATTCGAATCACGAACTTCTTTTCAAGTTGAGCAAGAAGACAATCAACATCGATCCATTCCCAGATGAAGCTCATTTTTTCAAAGCTGGATCACAAATAATAGTGAATAACTGATCAGGTAAATTCACTGAAATTAAAAACAAACTAAAATAAATGAACTCCAAAAAATTTCCAAATTCATTTAATCAGACAGTAATAAAAACAAATTTTTACAACGAAAACCCCAACTCGAAACTTTACACCAGATTGTTGTTCAATCCCAAAAATACCTAGCTAAAATGCTACTTCTAAACTGTCCAAACAAAAGAAAAAGAAAAGCAAAAACAAATGAAAATAAAAATAATATATAAGAGGTCTCCAATCACCAGTTCTTTGGGTTTTGGTGAAATGCACGCGTCCTAAATGCGTTTATTTATAGATTTTCAAATGATGGGTTGCACTTCTAGGCATTAATTGTGGAACCCAAAAAATTCTGGCCCAATTAGTAACTTTGTCGTGACTCGCGACATAGAAAGTTCTATCGTGACAAAGTTTTCATCCTCACAACAGATTCACTGGCATGCAATTGCTGTCGTGGACATTTTTATGCCTCTTCTCGACTCACACGACATAAGCCCCACAATGTCAAATAGTTCTTCGAGGTCGTCGTTTACGCCGACAAAGCTTTTCTTGTGTCACGACAATTCTTGGATACCTTGAAACTTGAATACTTGAATAGTATGTCACAATAGAAAATTCTTTACATTTACTAAGTTTTTTCATACGCAGGTCAATGCATTATAGAATTTGTGTCGCGACAGAGTTTCACACCTAAGCCATCTGGGTTGTCGCGATGTGGTTCTTTCTTTGTCTTTACCTAGTCGTTTTGACTCATCACCGGGCCGAACTGCTTTGTTGCAACATTAAAGTCTTTGTCGTGACATATCTGTCTTAATTGTTCTCATCTCTCTTCCATTTCTTGTCGCTAATAGTAAATTTCTTACTCACTCAATTTTTATTGTCGGTTACAATCTTCTTTTGTCGGATAGAGATTTCGCTTGTTTTTTAATGTGTCGCAACATAAGTTTCGTAGTTCTTTCTTCTAACTTCACGTAACAATAGCCAGTTTTGTTTCATACAAGAAGTTCATTTCATACTATGTTGTGTTTGTCGTAGAACTCATGCTTGTCATTTAGATTTTTCACATTCTAAAACTCGTGTCGCGACAAAGAATTCGCTTCCGCCAATTCTTCTCGTCATAGAATTATCTCATTTTCATTTAAGAACCTACAAAACAAAAGTTATAAACATTCCATAATTCAAGATAACATGAATTATAAACTTATAAAAATTATGTAAAATGATAAAAATAGATGAGTTTAGACTCACTAACATGAAATTAATATTTAAGAGCCGGCTCTTTGCATTAAACATATATATTTCACGGTGTCAATAAAATGAATGTGCTTTGGTTAATCAGAGTGATGTAGAATTGAATATGTTGAAGAGAGCTAGGTTACCGTTTTGGGAGCAAGAACTTAAGTCCTAAGAATTAGTTGAAGAGTCCTGGTTTTGGAAGTCATCCAAGTCTTAAAGGGAATCGGATCCTAAAAGTAGCTTTTTAGACACATGTTGTCCTGGTTTTTGAACATGATAGTCTAAATTGTGAAATGTATGGTGGTTGAAGGTTTTAGTCAAGATGGTAATAACATACCCTTGGACAAGTTCAAGATTCAACCCATAACAAATCTATTTTATGAACAAAGTGCAACCTAATAGTCACATTGTCAATTCCTTTCTAGTGTTTACTCAAATCAGAGAAACTACTAGTTGTTAAAATCTTGACAATTTTATTTTAGCATTTCAATATCTTTACTCTGTTATATAGTCAGTTTACAACATTGAGAAATCTGAGTTCAAATAGTGATATCCCCGGGAGTAGCTAAGTACTTAATCTGAAATTCTTACTGATCCTAGCTGGTGCGATGTTTGACTTAAAATCCACTTTACTACCAAGGACCCATGCACTATACAAAAAGACTGCTGTAGTTAAATAGTTTAAAATAAGAATATAAATAACTTAGATCATAACAAGTTTTTGATGCCACTGGGACTTAAATAAGTCTCGAAGGTATCATAGAAAATTTGCCAGCAATCAGGGTCCTATAAGCAATTTCTATCTCAACCTGGAGAAAATACGTGTCTACTGAAGCTAACTATAAAAAGAGAGTCTCACGACCTCTTCGAGGGGGAAGAAAGGAAGAAGAAAAACTTCACAATAAGACTCTTCCCGGAGAGGTCACCTTCACCATCGGGCCTATTTGAGCTCGGAGTTTAAGTGACACACCGGTATCTCGCTTATCAAGAACCATTTTAGTAGTGTGTATATGAAATATGATATAATTGAGTAGATAAAAAAAATGAGAGAATTGAGTATATAAAAAAGGAGAGAATTGAGTATATAAAAAATAAGAGAATTGATTTGATAAAAAAGGAGATCATTGAGGAGATAAATTTTGAAGGAGTTAAGTCTTCATTGAGTATCAGCCAAGAATGACTTGAGTCTTTCAGCCCCATTCCTGAAACATGCATAGTGCCAAATAATATAAGAGTGATTGATTTATGTGAGAATCAACTGCAAGGCCAAATACGGAGATCATGGACTAATTGTGTCACACCCCGATTCCCGGTCCGACCCGATTGGAGGATCCGAACCGGTTTCTGGTGCGACCACACTGGACTCTTACCTGCGCAGAATCGACTGTCCATCATATACATATCAAAAGAACTACCACCGGAGGTGTCAATCCAAAATCTATACATACAATGAGTCCCATTGCATATACAAAATCGGTATTTTTACATTAACAAATCGTGAGCACGAACCTACCGCGGATGAACCCCACGACGTCACCTACCATAGCGCGGAAGCTTTCAGACGCCATCACCCGTACCTACACGGAGTAAACTCGTGCTGCTTTTTACGCTTAGTGGAAACATATGTCTTATGCATATACACATTTCAAAGAAGGGGCACAACATACGAGTTTTCACACCACACCCAAACTCTCTCAAAGGGCTCTTCTGTTCATAACAGACAATACATATACTTGTTAATGCACCCATATACATGCTATCCTTATAACAAACTTATGCTAGGTTCAAATCTCTCGTATGTGATACTGAACTTATACTTGTACTTATAACAAACTTATACTTACTTGGGTTTTACACTTATAGCAGACTTATTCTTATTTGGATCTTATACTCATAATAGGCTTATTTTGTAAAACCCCAACCTTATTGAATGTTATAATAGTAGTTTTGAATCTGATTAGAAATTCAATGATGTGTTTAAGGTAGACAATTTAGAATCGCTTTCGACGCTCATTTTGGGCATAAAGTATTTTTCGAAATTTTCACTGATGCCCTAATGAATAGTAATTTTCTTATTATATATCCGTGATGGAGGGGTTATAGAGAATTTAAGAAATTTCACTTCTATGACTTTGAACTGACATTTAGGAAGAGAATTGGAGATTTAAGTGAATAGTGATTTCTGACCGAACGGAGTCACACAAATTTTCTAAATTAATAAATACGAAATGAATTAACTGATATAGAGCCTAATCCAACCGAACGGAGTCCGCTTGATAGTTTCCAAAGGATCCAAATTAGTTCTGATAATAATACGTTATCATTCCATTCGATTTTAATGATTTTTAATCCGATTTTGATTTCAGAGCTCTGAATCCACTATGAAGATTTAATTTAGGACATTTCTCTATTGGCCAATTTGAATTTGCACGACCATAGAATATTTGACGTTAACTCCAGAGTAAAAAGCAGATAAGGCTAAACCGGTGCAAAATCTTATATAAGTGAGATATTTTCTTGTGAAAGCCAATCAAAACCTTTCTTAATGGCTAAGTTATGATTTAAATAATAGATTAGTGAATTTGTGACTCATAAGAATGGACTAATGACAAGGTGACATGTGTAAGTCACTTTGCATCAACCAATGAGCTTTTGGTTCATACAATTTGGCAAGTGTGAGTCAAAATCTAAATTTAAGAGATTAAATTTTAACAAAAGGGAGAGCTCTAGCCAAGAGAGAAAAGAGAGAAGAAAAGAGAGAAGAAAGGAAAGAAAAGAGAAGGAAGAAGAAAACGTGTAGGGCCAAGGTATGAGATGTGATTTTTCTCCTCATTCAAGCTTTCCAAGTGAGCTCCAAGTGGAATCAAGGAAGAGAAGCCAAGGAAAAACAAGAAAACAAGTAAGTTTCCATTTGTGAGAAAGTTGGATTTTTGATGTTTTTCATGACTAATGTCTTGATTTTCTTGTATGGATGTTAGATTAGTGGTATTTAAGGTTGAATAATGATGATTTTGATATAAGTTGAGAAAGAAATGGACAGTTAGGTTTCTGGAAATAAAGTGAGTGATCGTTAGGCTTGATAGCATTTCAAGTGACATGTTGAAATTGGTTAGGATTAGTGAAATTGAGGTATAAGGCATTAGATTGGAGGATTAGAATGAAGAAAATGGAAGAACAAAATTACTATGGCTTGGGCATATTTCTGCCAAAAGGAAATGAGAGGGGTCAAGGGTAGTTTGGTAATTTCCATGTTTTAGGTGAAATATTAACTCTAGAAATGCATTGGAATTAAGAAAAGAAAAGGATTTGAATTGAGGGCATTAAGATCATTTTGTAAAGAAAAGGGTATTTTTAATATTTCAATTATGTATTTAAGTGTGGTTAAATGGATTAAAGTGAATGTGGATGTGGTTGGGTGAAATGAATGTGTACTGTGGATTTAAAATGTGAAGTTATGGTTAATGTAGTTGTGGTTTTTCTGAAAATGAAAAGGACCATCGGACGGGAAACGGAATTAACTGAAGCAAGCGGATTGAGCGTGAACTGTGAGTGTAAAATGGATGTTTTGAAAATTGAGCAAAGTAAGATCCGATTTTAATGTTAAAACAGAAAAGTTTCAAGGTAAAGTATATATACATATAAGAATGTAGCAAATGTTATATGTTATTAGTATATATATATATGTTTATCTTGCCTAAATATTCGTATTTATATTAATTATATGTATGCATATGTTAAGGCATTATGGAAGTTAAAACTCCGTGTAAAAAAATGCATATGTATATTTATGATATGTGTTTTAAAATGATATAAAGTAAAGATTTAAATGAATTGTGTATTTTCTGAATAAATGTTTTAATGATGGTTACCCGTAACCCGATGATCAAGCAGATCGATATCACCGAGGTACCTAAGCGTGTAAGGATTAGAGGGAATAGTTATAGGTTACTAAATAAAGGAGGGAAACAGATTTTTAGTGTAATATCCTACACGTGATAAGGTGATCAACCTCATGCAAAGCGTGAGTTTCTCCGCAACGTAGTGGTTATGACTGATTGAGACTGTCCCTCACCATCAAGAGATCATTGAAATTGTTGGATGAGTTTACCTCTGGTTCCATCGTAGAAAAAAAAAAAGTCAAGGTATAAATTGATTTTAATTGTATGCTATTTATTACTTTACTATATACTGAAATGTTATCTAAATGAAAATGTACACTCACCGGCCTTGTGCCATACTCTTTCCGCTAGAGATATGTTTCAGTGACATTTTCGTGACTAGAGACTGTGTGCCCAAGAGAGTACCCTCCTCAGCTGAGTCAGCCATCGAGAGACGACGCTCAGACCGCATTGTATAAATATTTCGTGTTGTATATGTTGAATATTTTGTCATGTATATTTGTATATATGTATATATTTGGAAAAGGAACTATGTGGGCTTTGATCCCCGGTGACGAGGTACGAGGCTGCCTTTTCTTTAAGTCCCATTCAAGCCCAATCTTTTATAAAATGGCATGGAATTGAAGGCTTGAAGTTTTGAATGTTTCTTACGATTGAAGCAAATAAATGTATATATGTATATATTGTGCTTGATTGAGTTGTGTTTAACTGGGGTGTGGACGAGGAGTCCAAAATGGTGCTGAGAATTGAAAGACTAGAAGTGTTTTAAATGTTTTCGCTGGTTTTTGTATATTTTGGGAAAGTCCAAAAACAGAGGAAACTTCCGTCGATTTTCTCAAAATCTAAGTGTTTGAAAAAAAGAAAAATATTTTACCACTTCGTCAAAGATTACTTTCTAAAGATATGTTATGACGTGCGCCCGCCCATGGATTTTATTGATTGTTTTCGAGGAAAAGTTTCTATATCCATCGAGGCTGGAGGTCCCCTGCCCGAGACATCCGGTCGGATCCTTCAAATTCTTATTCGGATCTTATACTTATAGCATTCAGATTTTCTACTTATCTCCCGTAGGACACATACTTATTCGGGACCTTCGTATACTCGTGACCGGACTTATACCATAATGTGTAGATCTGGAGGTATCCTCTACTCATGCTTCTATCTCTCTTATACTTGTTCAGATCTCCCGTAGGAGTTACAGAGCTTATGCTTATACAGAGGTACCCTTAGGTATCACAAGGCTTATACTTATACTACGGAGTTTACACTTGTTCGAAGGTACCCAGAGGTACACAAGAGATACGCTAACTGAGTACCGGTATTTAACTTATTTATACGAAGGTACTCGTAAGTACTACTTGTTCGAATGTCTCAAAAGACACATACTTGTGCTTATATCAAACTAATATTTAATTAAAAGTACCCGTAGGTACTACTAACTTATACTCATATGGGAATACCCATAGGTACTACTGAGTTTATCCTTTTTCGAAGCTTATACGGAGATATCCGTAGGTACTACAGAAATTAATCCGATACTGAAAATTCGTATATCATACAGTATAAACTTACACTTATGCTATGCAGTTAATTCTTGTATTTCGGATACACGGAAGTACCACCTGTGAGGTACTATAGAACATTTTACTTCTAGCAAAAATACCCGTGTACTCGCTTTAACGTATCTATTATACGAGAAATTGTAGGTACTAATAACTTATACTTATTCTTGTACTTAGACTATACCGGTATTAATGGAGCATATCTCTTGCAATTTGGATCTTATAATTTATTTATTTTTGTACAAAAGTACCCAGAGGTACTACACATGATTCATTATACCTAAGTACCAAGAGGTACTACTAATCTATACTTATATTACGTATCTCGGTACTTATTTTACTCGATACTTTAAGTACTGTAGGTACTACGTAATTTGTACTTATATTACCGATACGGAAGTACCCGTAGGTACTACAGAACTTATGCTTATATTACCGATACGGAAGTACCGCAGTACTATAGAGATTTTACTTAAAATAAAGCACCAGAGGTACTTATCTTTACCATATTCATTTTCTTTACTTTATTCTTTATTCGGTAGTCTTATCATATAACTGTTGGATTGCTCAGACCCAGAATACGGAATGAGTAGGACACATCACAATAAGTACCAAGGTATAGCAAGATCGAGGTGCCGAGACAAAGCAGAGTGTCAAGCATCAGACAGAGAGTATCGTCAGATTAATCAGAGTACCGGCGCTAATGTGCCGGGCACTGGCCAAAGAGTGTCGTCAGATCAATCGTGAGTACCGGGCACTAAATGTGAGTACCGGTACTAATGTGCCGAAGCACGGTCAAAGAGTGCCGTCGCACTAATCGAGTACCGAAGTACTAATGTGCCGAAGCACGGTCAGAGAATGTCGTGTCATTCAATAACTGGTCTTAGGCAATTCTACAATTATATGTGATAATAATCATATGTAATCTATTTTATTCGTATACAAGATACATCGCATAGGGTATTCTTAGCCACATTATGCTCCATGACATATTACCTTCATGTTCATGTTCAGTTTCATATCATATCTATGTTTCATGAACATATCTGTATATATTTCATTTTCTATATTTTCCTTGTTTCATTTATATACATATGGTATTTCATACTTGTACAATATGATGCCTGGTGTATTCACACATCATTCATGTATTCTTGTCCCTCTATGAATCTATTTTACGTATAAATTGAATCATTCTGAATTGGAATCATCCAAACTAAAATTGGCGGCATTTTCATGCCAAACTAGTCAATTTATCGTATATTACACTCAGACAAATAGGACACTCCATTTTTCGTTGTCTCTCGATCTATTTGACACCGGTTCTTTCAGATTTTTAAATCTAAGATGCTATGGGTTCTCCTCCAACTAGAATCACCCGAATCGGAGCACTGTAACTCAAGTTATGTCCTAAACAACCGGGACTACCCTATGTTCAAAAACTGAACCAGAAATTGGCTTGAACATGCCCACTTTCGAAAGTGAATTTTTTGCCACATGTAGTCGGAATTCTGGTGGTGATATTTCAGGATGTTTGGTTCTCCTTGAAGCTCATTTTAAGTGTAGGAACTTGAATCACCTAAATTGATCATAAATGATGTTATGGCCAAAATATGAACACTGTAGGTCAAAAATCGTAAAAAATAGAACACTACCGTACCGGTACAAAACGACTGCACTAGTGACAACTCACTTTGCCTCATGTAATGTGGCTTTCTTCCATTTTTCCATATACAATACCCAAATCAACTCACTACTCCATGAGGCCACATCAAAAACCACTCCAAATTCATCTTGGAAATGGTGGTTTAGAACTTCATATTCATCTTATAATCTCTCTATTTTTCCTCAAATCATCTTTTCGATACATACGTTTTTCTTCAAAACCTTTCATGAATTTCAACAACTTAATACAATATAAACTCATATACACAAACCAATCACAAGATTTGTTAGGTTTAATTGTAAACCCTAACTCAATTATTTGAATCTTAAACCATGAATCCAACTCAAAGGAAGGATCTGCATTTCTTGATCCCATAAGAATTTATTCTGTTAGGCTCTCTACAACCCACAACCCACAAACATGTATCTATACAAGAAATCCATGTGATCTATACACTCCATGCAAAAATCCATATGATCCATACTAGAATCCATACTCAAGGTTAGTTTCCATACCTTCTTGGCTCCTCCTCTCTTTCCTCTTCCCTTCTCTTCTTCTTGGCCTCTTCTGGTTTTTCCCAAATGAGACCAAATTAGTCTTTAAATCCAACATCCATCCTAGCCTTGCTGCTCCCAAAACGTGGTTTTTTGGGTCAAGTTTTCATTTTTGCATTTAGGTCCTAGGGTTCTTTCTTTTTGCAAATCAACTTAGGCATAATTTATTTAATCAACTGTGAGTCTTTTTCATCTTATGACTTATGCCCCTTTTTTTTTTTTTTGGCAAAAATTACAATTTATCCTTAAGTCTTGTAAATTGGTTCAAGCTTCCATGTTTCGCATTTAACTCACGAAACATTCAAATTATGCTTACAAAATACCCTAAACATGTCGAAAACTGCTAGGGTATATTTCGGGGTGTTACAAATTGCATGATGCTAGAGCACCTTGTTCTTTGAAACAATCAAATCGATGATATTTTTCCTTTTTGGTTAGGATCTATCCAACTTCTAAAGGTTCTTATTTTGCGGTCCAACAAATTCCATAGTGAAATAAGGAGCTAGCACATCAATTACAAGTTTCCCAAGTTGTGCATCATCGATTTGCCATCAAAGTATTTCCAAAATTAGGATGCCATAAAACTTACAGAGGAAAACGACAATGACAACTCCACGTTTGAAATGTTGGGGTATACATTAATTTTGCATTATCCGTACTTAATAACAATGACAAACAAATTATGTAAAGGTTTTATCAGAAGATCCCTAATAGTTTCATAGCAATTGATTTCTTAGGCAACAATTTCATAGGACATATTCCAACCTCTATTGGGAACCTAAAGGGGCTTCATTTGCTCAACCTTGACGACAACAATCTTAGTGGCCATATCCTATCCTCCCTAGGGAACCTAACATAGGTAGAATAATTGGATCTTTCCTAGAACTAGCTCTTAGAATAGATCCCCTAGTAACTAACAGAGATGACATTCCTTGAGTTCTTTAATGTTTCCGACAATCATTTCACGCGACCTATCCAGCAAGGAAACAATTTGCAACAATTTCAAATACTTCATTTGATGCAAACCCGGGATTGTGTGAAACTCCTTTGTCAAGGGCATGTGGGACTTTTGAGGCACTGGCACCAACACCTTCATCCTCAAAACAAGGTTCAACTTATAATAAATTTGATTGGAAATTTGTATTAATGGGATACAGAAGTGGGATAGTAATCGGAATTTCAATTGGGTACTATTTAACCTCATGGAAAGATGAATGGCATGAAAACTCGAAAGAGTGAAGTAGATAGCAGAGGTATTACATCATTCAACTTTCTGACAATTATAATAGTTGCATTGTTGGACTTCTTTCTTTCTTCACTATGGTGTTACTGATTTGGATTTAGATCACTGAGTGGATGTAAAAACCGGGTCAGGTTTCTTAATTATAATGTAGCACCTACTCAGGAATCAATAGAAACTTGGGAGTTACAGAGAAAATGGACAAAGAAAGAAAGAAGGGTGCACAAAGGACTAGAGGCTGAATTTATTAAACCCAAAGTGGTGCATTAATGGAATGATAACCTAAGTGCATGAAGGCATTAATGAAATGAAAACCTAAGTGCATGAATGAATTCATCTTACATAGATATCTTAAGCTTGAAAGGTCTTCATGTCGCTCTTGAGCTTGGGTTTCTAGTTTCTTGTCATGTTCGGACTTGGATTATTGTCTTTTTGGATGAGCAATCTTTGAATTTCAAATTCTTGATCAAGTATAACTTGCAACTTATCTCAATTTAAACGTTAGTAACCAATAACCTCTGTTGGTTATCATCCAAACCTCAATTAAAATTATCATTGAGTCAATAGAACATATAAAGTGTATTGTGGAAGACTTACATAGATTACATACTAGCATTACTTCTGGACATTTACTTAGATGATTAGGATACTTAGCGGATTATGTCACACTCATATTGTTGAGTGCTATTGTTCTAAGCAAGTATTGTAATAGTTTGGACTTTTTTTGGGTATTTTATTAACATCCTCCATGGATACTGACCTTCACTCTATAGATTGATGTTGTTGAGCACAACATGATTATAAGTAGCCTAATAACTCTTATGTGGCACTATGGGATGCCAAGGGGAACCAAATTTACATTGTGACACAAATAAAGACTTCTAAGGACCATTGTGTTCGACAAATTGTTTTATTACATTTATGGGTGATGTTGGACCTATGTGATACTGGGTTGTTGCATTATCTGTGCATTTATTGGTTTGTATCATTTTGATCTTATTTACATGTTGCATATAGTATGTACTTCAACAAATAGTTATATATTATTTTATGTGACCAATTAAGACTATGACATCAATCACATCTCGAATTGATCATATACTAGAAAACTTTAATGGGAAGGCAGTTGTCGATTGTTAGAAGAAAAAAAAAGGAAGTAAAAAACAAAGGATTGAAGTGGTCGAATCCTTCAAACAAGAAGGCGACTTTGAGAGATCTATCTCTAAATAAATATCATTTCATCATATATAAGAATGGGATCACACAAATAATTTGGTCGATACACATCAGTTGTGGTAATGTGCGCTTTGCTGCGCCCGAACACATTCAAGAAAGAAGTAGCAGAGAAAATCATGTGTGCGCTATTATGGTCGATGTTTATTTATAGAACATAAGGAACAAGACATGCCCGTTTGTCACAAATGAAATGTATTACATCCACAACTGCCAAAATAGAAACTCCTTGAAAGAATTATTTGAAATATTCCAACAATCCCCACGTAATTTCAAATGATACAATTTGACATTACATGCATATATCAATACATAAGTAAAAGTACCTATAGGGTTTGAACTTTTACATAGCATTACATCCTCAAAGTACTAATAGTGAAATAGTAGACCTAACATCCTTGAACTATCTAACCTTTTTGATAGAACCAGAGAATTCATACATATTGACATAAAGGAATACTTCTTTTTTTTCCAGCTGCGCATTTTAGGCCATATGCGGATATCCCGACTTCATGAGTGCTCTAAGTAGCTTACCAAGCTCTAACAAAGTTTAATTCGACTTTACACTTCACATAGGTAAAGTTCTTTTCAGTATTCCTCAGAGAATAAAATACCTTTTCAGCGAACTTATTAAGAGTTTAAACTCAACCTTCTCATAATCATTACAAGGACTAGTACTACCAACCTTGATTTGATGGATTTAATTTTGTACTATTACTGTCATCTTCAAGACTCTGTTATCTCTTTGAACTTATAAACTAGTTAAACAAGTATAGTAGGTTGCTATCTTTTTTAAATAATCACTTAAGATTTTAAAACCCATCTCAATTTGTTTCCTCTAATCGATCCTTACTTAGGCCTTTAAGAAAAGGATCCACAAATTTGTACATGACTTTATGTATAAATCTGTGGATTATGTCTTCTTTCCAACATTTGTCTCACAAAGTGTTATGTCAAGACTAATATGTCTTGACTCTTCTTCCATTATAAGAATTCATATAACCTAGATAAAGTGGCTCGACTATCACAATGTATAGAAAAAGAGGTAATGGATTTTGCTATATAACAGGCAAATCAATCATTGCTTCGATCCATTCAAATTTCCTTTCCGCCTCCTGGGCTACTAACTCTGACTCCATAGTTGAGTGAGTTATGCAAGTCTGTTTCTTTGAAGCCCATGTTATAGCAGCACTACCATGGTAAAACTCAACCAGAGGTGTGATTTTGAACCATCGTTTCACATTGTTCCAATTTGCATCACTAAAACCTTCAACTACCGAAGGATGTCCTTATAATGAAGAGCATAGGTTTTAGTTCCTCTCTAAGTAAGAACAATACAATGAGATACCTTTCCAGAGATCAGAAGCTTGACAACTTGTGCATCTATAATTAACTTCAATTCCACAAAGAAATGCAATGTCCGATCGCAGCAAATGTGCATTGCATACATCAGGCTACCAATGACTTGAGAATATTCGAAGCCAGGATACACAAATCTAATTTTTGTTTATTCCTAGTTTTCAAGATGGATTATGGAATATTAAACTTTTCCAAACAAATGATTAAACTTTTCCAAAATCGCCTAATATATGATTCTTTAGAATCATATATACTCATCTAACTGGTATCTTTATACCAAGAATGGTATTAGCTACACCCAAATCTTTCATATCAAAATGTGATGACAAGAAATCTTTTGTAGATTGAATGCAAATATCACTTCCACTAAAAATAAGCATGTCATCAACATATAAACATATAATAACAATATTATCACCTATCACCTTGGTATAAATACACTTATCAAATTCATTCAATAAAAAACCATTGGACAATACAACATTATCAAATCGTTCATGCCATTGTTTCAGAGCCTGTTTTAGACCATACAATGATCTAATCAACTTACAAACTTTCTTCTCAGCTCGTACAATGAAACCTTCAAAGTTGTTCCATATAAACTTTCCTTCAATCAAAATCAGAATGTTGTTATAAGCATCCATTTGATGAATTTTCAAATTAAATATAGAATAAGGATATTAAAATCCTTATTACATGAAATCCTTGCAACTAAAGTATAGGTCAAAGTAAATCAATCCTTGGATTGTTTGAATCCTCGCTACTAATCTAGCCTTATACCTATCATTAGATCCATCTCGGCTTCACTTCATGACTACCCATTTACAACCAATTGGCGAACCTTGAGGTAAATCAACAAGAAACCCAAGTATTGTTAGTCCTAGTGAAGCCATTTCATCATCAATAGCTTCTTGCCAAAAATTACATCTCTGAGCTCATAGCTTCTTCAAACATCGGGCTGGGCTCATCATTCATATTGAAACAAATGCAAACCTGAACAATATGATTTTTAGAATCATACTTTCTCACTAAAGGTCACAAATCGTAGACCAAATTTTGTTCTCCTCGATTCTTTTGACTTTCGAATTTCAATATTACACTTTCATCCTTATTCACATATTATTCACGCTCTCATTCAAGGAATTCTTTTCTATACCGCTTTTATAGGAATAACTAGATTCACAATTTTTGTAGAATCTTGAATGATATATTTTCTAAAAATTCAGCACTTTCTAGATTCAAGATAACATTAGAATCCAAATCAAAAATCTATATGCTTTGCTCATTAGCATATCCAAGGAAAGTTGGTTTTCTAGTTGTTCTAGGTCCCAACTTTGACCTTTTGAAACTGAGAATCTCTACATACGCACCTCCACAATTTAAAAATAATCTGCTAGGGCTTTTGCTTAAACCATAATTCATAAGGTGAAACCTTATTTCGTGTTTAGAAGGAATTCCTATTCAAAATATGTGCAGTTAAAATAATGCTTCTCCCCTTAAAGATTATATGGTAAACCCCGAAATTCTAACATAGCATTTACCATCTCCATAAGTGTAACATTCTACGTTCAAAAACCATTTTGCCGTGGTGTATATGGAGTAATACTGGTGAATAATTCCATGAGTTTCATAAATCATTCAATTTTAAACTAAAATATTCACCACTTATCACTGTGGTTTAGACCTTACAAATAAAATGATTTTCTACTTCACTTTATACAATCTTAAATTTCTTAATGCTTCATCTTTAATCTAAGTAAATACATATATATTAGACGTCAATAAAAGTAATGAACATTTTTCCTCACACTTACTATGCAAATCACATATATCAGAATTCACCAATTCCAACAAATTATTAAACATCCTATTTGAATTAGGAAATGGTTTTCTTGTTAACTTTGTTTTCACACAAGTTTCGCATTTTTGCTTATCATATTTCAAATTTGTAGGAAGAAGTCCTATGACTTATTTCATTCTTTTTGTACCCTAATCATAATTCACATGTCCCAGCCTAGCATGCCATAAGGAAAATAGTCAATAATGTAAACAAAAATGTATTCATTCATTAGGATTCAATTTAAACATCCCATCGGGTCGTGATAGCCTTTTCCTCACAAAGACACAGCTTTGATAAGATAAACTTGTCGACCAACACTCAACTTATAGCCATGTTTGGACAACAAGCCACTAAATAATAAATTCCTCGGTCTCGTGCATGGTAATTTCAAGAAGAGTGACTATTTTGCTTAAGTGAATTTCAATTCAACATCAGCTTTTCCAAAGAATCCAGAGTAGAATTTACCCGATAATCGCCTATTGGCCACCACTTTTTCATACTTCAACAAGTTTCGTTGCCACAAATATGACGAAACGAACAGATCAACCCACCATTCATCTTCATTCTCAACTGCTAACTTCTTGATGTGAGCAAAAGAACAAAGATGTGCTCTTCAAATCGCTGGGCTCGACCATCCTTCGGGCTTGATCATCCTTCTTACGCCTACAATCGATGTAGTGACCCTTCATGCCACGAAATTTATCGGGCAATTTTCTTTAAATTGTGGTTTAGACCTCCTTTGAAGTTTTTATCAAACGAGACTTCGTTTATATTGTTTGTTATTTGTTTAATACAATATGTGTAGCCTTGGTTATTTCAACCTAATTGTTTTTATTGTCACAATCTGATTTCTTCTTTCAACTTTATTTTCCATGAGATAGGTTGTCAAGTTTGAGAGTATCACCTCTTCTTTAAGGCTTCTTTTTTACGATACTCATTCCATGATGATGGCAATTTGGCAATGATTGTCAAGTAACTTGAAAGCTGCCTACTCAACAGGAGATGCTCCTCTACAATAACAATTGATGAATAATAAATTGTAAATCATGAATCACCTGAAGTAGGTTTGTCATCAACCATTTTGAAATCAAATAATTATTACTTTTCATATAGCTTTTATTCCCAGAATCTTCCGTCTTATATTGTCTCTCCAATTCCTTCCAAATTTGACGGCGTATTTCGCTAACAATGGTACACATATCGAACAACAAATCGATAGAAGATCGAGAGGATGTTCCCACCGCATGTAGTTAGCCTCGTCCCAATTTAATATATAAAGCATTTCATTGAGTAGGATTCTCTGTTGGTACATTTGGACATTCAGTATCCAAAACAAAACGCACTTTCAAAGTGGTTAAAAGAAATTCCACTTTCTCCTTCCAACGCTTAAAGTTGTTTCCATCGAACTTATCCAATTTGGAAAGATCTTGAGGCATTACATTCAATGATGTAATGGCCGAACCACTTGAAGAAGAAGCATCAACATTGGATAGAAGCACCTAGAACCGGATTCAAGAGTATTACTACATTGCTACTGGTAATGATCAAAATATTTGTTTAGAATTGTTAGAAAAAGATTGAAATAGGGGTTTAATCCTTCAATAGCAAGGCGACTTCGAGAAATCTATCTTCAAACAAATATCGCTTCCCTATATAGCAATGGGATTCACAAAGAATTTAAGCTGTGATACAATATTGTTTGCAATGTGTGCACTTGCGCTTCCAACACATCTGGCAAAGTTAAGAGAAGCAAAGAGAGAAAATCATGTATGCCATGGTGGCTGGAGGCTCTATTTTATAGAACATGTATGAACAGACATGTCTGTTTGTCACAAAATGAACAGACATGTCTATTTGTCACAAAATGAACAGACACATCCACAACTGCCAAAATGAAACCCCTTGGAAATAATTATTTGAAATTATTCGAACAGTATTTGCATTGTTGGTACTATTTCAAATGGGCACTAAAGTTAAGTGCATGAGAGGATGATCGTTTATCACATGTATAACATGAAGGAGATAGGTCTCTAACTCAATCGACAATAGCTCATTTGCCACTTGTTCGTGGTTAATTAACACCTCAAAGGGGAGGTAAATATACTAGTTTTCCGCCCATCTTCTCAATAATGTCAACATCATTACAAGAGTTTAAGACTCAAATAATTCATTTAAAAAACAGTAAAATTGGGTTTATAACCCAAACCAGAGCAAATAGCAATATGTCGTGGCCACGTAGGATTAGAAGATGGCAAATGTCGCCATCGATACGACACTGAATTTTTAGACAACACCGCTATCGATAACTACAATCGAATTTTTATCAAATGCCATTGTTAATAAATTCTTATCAATGTCATACTGTCTATGACAACGACATTTGATAAAAATTTTAATCGCACCGGCTATGGATAGCTATTGATAAAATTCAAAACCCAAACTAATTTTATAATTTTTTTCAAATAAAGTATTTCAATCTAAAACTCTCATTACAACCTCCTTCCTTTTTACCCCCTAACACTTTAGATCAACCTTCGACATTCTCTATCCCATATGTTAATCCTATTTCATTATAATGGGATGCTTCTCAAATGCGCCCATTAAGACCAAAATTTAGATACATTGTGACTTCATAATGTATATCTACACCATCTACCCAAATCATATAAGACTCATATAGTCCATATATATTTGTTTATAGTTAGATTTAATTCTGTGTCCATATGCATTTACTTGGTTAGATTTACCAAAGACGAAAATGTCAAGATATTTCGTTAAAATATTGGTTATGGTTTATTCTCCCTTTTATCATGTCGACAACTTTTATCGATATTTTAGCACTTATATCAATAATTTCATATTTGGATCAGTATTTTCAGCTATTTGACCAAATAAATAGAAAATTTGGCAATATCAAGTTATCATTTATTCACTTCTCTATAGAGTTTAATGTTTTAAAAACCGGATCGAACCGGTTGAATTGTCGACTAGCCACTTTTTCGATTCGCTTCATTGTTGAGAACCATTTTGTACCAAATCGGCCATGAACCAATTAAACTAGCAATTAAACCAAACGGTTCTAAGCCCCCAGGTAATTTAAAGTGCAAAACGCACCTACCTTTAACGGAGCCCATGAAAACTTCCTCCAATCGTTTACCCATGGCCGACGCCACAATAAAATGCAGGAGGCAGAATAATGTTTATAAACACTCTCTTAGTTCCATATTACTCCGATGTGGGACTCTTCTCGAGCCATTAAAGATTGAGGTGTTGCCTGAGCCGCTTCCCTCCCATCAAATGTAAAATATAATATAATAATAATATAGATTTATTGAAATTTTCTAGAACTTCGTGAAATGATTTTTTGATACATTTTGATGATGCTTTTAACTGAACCGAAAGAGCGTGTGGGCCAGTTGGCCTGATCCACTGCCATACTGACGCAGATCTCGGGATTATACGGGTCGAGGTATGATCGTTGCACCATTGATCCGTTGTGCCTAGACGAGCACTTCAAACAAGGAAGAAGGGGTTCGGCGAGGCTTCGCCTCGCGGGCCGCTCCGATGCTCTGGGGCCAGGACTCTCTTTCTCTGAGAGAAAGAGAATGCTTAGACTCCGCTGTAGGCTTAATGTTTACACGCACCTTTCACCGATCAGGTGACCTTGTACTTATAGTAGATATTCTTCCGCCTGGATGGTAGTTAGGATTCATTCCATTGATGATATTTCTTATTATAATCCGTGATCGGATTCCTTATAGGATATAGAAGAAATATTTTATTTGGGATAATCTTCCTTCTGACCAGAATTTGGCTGGACTTGCGGAATGATTTATTATTAGGGACTATTCTATTTCTGTACCTGTGGGAGACTTTCCATAAGTGACCTTTGGGCCAAGCGGATTGGACCTCTTTCTTGGGTGGCCCGAGAAGTGAAAATCTTTGGCGTAACGAGAGCGAGTGCCTCATTGGCGACCTCTCCTTTGTAATTCAGCGTGGGCTGCCGTGTTTAGCTGTTTGGCCTCTTTCTTGGGCTTGGTGTGTGGAGAGCACTTTCCTTGTTTTTCAAACCCCAGCCAGTTTGCCCCCGGCCCTTGTGTACAGGCGTACGTGGGCAAGGGCTTCTGCGTTTAACCGGGTGTAATTTCACGATATACCTTTCGAATTTGGATTGAATTAGGGCTTGAGTGTAGTCATTTTCTTATGATAATGATGACTCTTAGGTTTTATTGCTTATTTCTTCTATTCTCTTGATTTCACTTTTGTGTTTCTTTGGATGTTGGCCAAACCATGCATATACAAATTTGGTGCACAATTACCAAGGGACTATTGTCTAATCCCGAGCGCATATAAAACTTGTTGAGACCAATCTCTTAGAGTTAATCATTTTCATTTTAGTTTTGGCTTGCTATCTGTGAGAATGCACGGAGTGCGACAAGTAATAAAATGGATATAAGTCCGGATATGATCCCTGAGATCTAAAGAATTTTAAATCAAGCTACCACATTACTCGAGCTTCGTACTATTTGGACCATAAAGTGATGTTGGGGTCGACTTAAGAAAATTTGAAATTATCTTAAGCGCGGTAAAATAAATGAACAATCAAATAAATGGAATATAAAGAATAAAGAATAAAGAATAGTTAAGAAAATTCATGGACCTTGAATAGTATCTTTCGGAGAACACATCAGTATCTTTGCTATAGTGAAGTACGATTCACGTAGTTATCTCTTGATCGCTTCTTGAATATTCGGGTTTTAAAATATGTCGAGGCATTTAAGCGATGAAGTTGGATCTCTCCACACTCCACATTTCATTATCTAATTTTCTGATTCTTTCGAAGGCGGGAATGAGATAACTACTTTTAAAAGGGATTTCCTTAATACGGGTATTTTTCTTTATGATACGCCGTACCCGTTTTATGGATTGTAAACGCCCAGCTCCCGAGTTATCGATTGACGAGGATATCTGACTTCGAGGTTACTCTTCCGCCGAAATTAGAATAGATCACCCTTTCCTTGATTAGATCTCGGCCCCAACACGGGATTGGCCTCACTATCAGAATTGAGGTGAACTCTTTGCTTGTTTAAATTGATAACTCGTTGACAGTTCTTGATTTAGTGAGAGAGGATTTATCGAGTAAACACAAAGCTCGATGATAGATCTCTAATAGCGGGTTAATATACCTTGGCGTTCAAACTCGGGAATATTTTCTACGTATTCACTTTCGAGGACCTCCTTGAAATCGAGCAATGAAACAAATCTTAAGCGGGTATAAGAAAGTGATGTGGATCGAGAAAAACATTAAACTGAAAAACCGGAAATGAAATTCATATTGAAATTCCTGAGAATCTTTAAGAGGCTTATTCACGGGAAAAGATAATTCATTATAACATTCACTTGATGGAAGGCTGGGTTCTAAATTCTTGAATTACACCTTCTGACTTTCCTCGATCCTTGAAACGGCTACTTGATTGGGAAGCGGAAAATTAAATTCGAAGGTATGCGGATCTCAATTATCAGATAGTAATTTGAATAAATTGATTATTGCATTCGGCTTACGCTCGAAACGTAACATCGATTCGAAGAAAATAAGAAAACTAGAATGATAAATCTAATCTAATCTCTAACTTCTGACATTAAAGAAAGAAAAGAAAAGAAAAGAAAACTAAAAGAAAATAAAAAATGAGCCTTGACTTACGGATACTCTAAATGCGTATCATTGTATTTGCTTTTTCATAAAGAACATTTGCTTGTTATAGGGGTTTCTCGGTTGGGCCTAGTTCGATGCATTCTTCACATGGATTCCAAAGTTAGTTGGCCCGTATTTACATTCATGTCGCGACATTGATGATCTTGTCGCGACATCATCCATGTCGCGACATGATCTCGCGTCGCGACATCGGCTTAAGTCTCAGCGGCCTTCAGCGATGTCTTACGATGCCAGCGACATATCGATCCTTGTCGCAACATCACTTTATGCTCTTTGCGGTTTCCAATTGTAGTCTCTCCTAATGTAAACATGATATCTTGTCGCGACGTAAACAGTCTTACGTAGCCTTCAAGCGATGCCGTTCATGATGTAGCGACCACAGGCTCTAGCCGACGCGACTTATGTCTTTAGGCTTCCTTTAGTTGCTTTAGTATCGCGGCCCGATCCTCTGTTCGCGACAAGCGGCTTGATTAACTTTCGGCTCATCCTTCCCGAACTGTCGCTAGCGAGTGATTCTCTTGTCGCGACCTCCATCTGCGTCGCGACGCCAGCCCTTTAATCGCTGACATCACGATCTTGTCGGCGACATCATTCTAACCGGTTAATCCTCATTTGCTTAATAAATTGATTCTGTCAGCGACGATTGCTTATTTCCTCACTTATCGTCTCAGCGACCTCATAATACGGGTATGCAAACTATTGCATGATGAATCGACCATTTGTTCCATTTACGCTTTAGCCACTTCTTGCATTTTTATTCCACCGTTTCTTTGCATCTTTCCCACTTTGCATTTTCTTCTTTCTTTCTCCTATGAATAACAAATTTGGTGAGTTTCTTCATATTTACGCATCTTAATTATTCCTTTTTACATTAAAATCAAAACGAGGAAAAATGGGTAAATAGATGACTTTTAAGCTCATCAAACTCCCCCGAGCTTAAGAATTTTGCTTGTCCTCTGACCAGAAAAAAGATTTGTTTTGTCCTCGAGCTAAATAGGACATTTTTAATTCTGTTTTGTAGTAGAAGTCAATTTAATTGAAATACAAGGATTGCATTGTTCTCTGTACATCTAGCTTCAAGTCCATTTCAAGGTTGATTTCTACTCTTTAAAGTATACAAAACTAAACTGCTAAAATTGTTTTACAAACAACATAATCATTGGATCCTGTTGGAAAATAAATTGTTTTCCTTTCTCATCTTCATAATTATTCACTTAACTCCCTAGGTCCTTCCGCGGTTTTTTCTTATTTATTGCCTTCAATTCCATAAGCTTGTTGTTCATATTGATCTCCTTTAATGTAGGTAATTCCATCGCCGAATCAATCAGTCTTTTGGGCATATTAGGCTTGGGTAAGGGTATGATAAGAAGGAACTTTTGGTTTGAATTACCTAAACTTTTCTTCTTTCTACTCTTGCCCTTTTTCCTTGCGATTACTTTAATAAACTCCCCGAGCTTTATTTTTGGGACATCTCGCTATTTCTTACATTCGGGCTTTGTATGCTCCCATTTCTCATTTGTATTCTTGGGAATTTCATGTTTGTCTGTTCGGGGATAGTGCAATGTTTTACCTTCTCAAACTTTCCTAACACCCTTAGCGAACTTTAGGTTAGTAACTCCCATACGGATGGCATTAGGAGTGCTAGATGTTGAAACACCCCTAAGAACTTAATAGTTAGAAATTAGGCCGAGTGAAACTTATCCACTTTTGCCTTCTTTTCTATTGTATTTCTATTTTTGACCCTTTTCCTTTCATTCCCCTTTTTCTTTTTTTTCTCCTTGAGTTCTTCAAAAACAACCTCCCCCAAACTTGATTTCCTTCTTCCTCTTTCAGTTCTTGGGTAGTCAGGGTTCTTTTCTTGGAGGTTGATTCTTTTGGAAGGTTGGGGTTTAAATTGGTGATTTTTTAGAAATGGAAGCGGTGGCTCAATTTAGGAACTAGTATATGCTTTAGCATATAGATGAGGATGGCTTGAATGGATCGAACTTTCGAGGCGGCTGCGTCATTTCTTGTCGTAGTATCACTGAGATTTCGCCTCAGCTCAGTAATCTAACAAGTTCTAGAATGCGGGTTAGCCTCTTGTTGTTGACCATTAGGAGTTCCTTGATTAATTTTTGTTGATGAGTTAAACTCTTTAGTATCCAAGGATTTCCTTGACTCATTGTTCATACCCTGATCTAAAATATGTTTTGTTCCTTCAATTTCATTACTTTCCTCTATTACGGACTTATGACTAAATTTAAATCACTTTTTGCACCTTGTGTTTTCAATGAAATTGTATTATTTGTATAGTACTGCCTTTTTATTTGTTTTTGAGTTTACTCTAAGCTGAGATTACTTCATTCATTTCAGCATTATGACATATAAGCAATTTTTATTCTTGAAATAAATCATACTTTAATTTCCCCAACTATGCATCACTAAGCAACACAACATTGAACAAGCATTGATTCAAAATAACCTGAAAACAATTCAATTCAAATTTCTCATTTTATTTCGATTCAATTTGCAGATTTGGATACAGTGAATGGGATAAGAGGTAAGGAAGGACAGAATTAGGTTGGGAAGAGTCTATCTCTTTCTTTTGGAAGGCGGCAAAGATATTAGGGGATCCGGGTCTAGAGTATTCAAATGAAGTGGGGAATGGAGAATTTCATTTCTCTTCTTTCCTTTCTCTTCTTAGTTTCCTTCTCAACTTGTTGTGACATAGAAAGATCTGAGATTAAATTACCCACCAGTGGTGATAAGGAATCAAACAAAATTTATCCTAAGTTCCTCCCTCTTTTGCCTTAGTGACTCTTTGGTATAGTGGTCTAAATTCGAACACGGGGATGGGTTTTCTTACGTACAAATGACTAATAATGAAGACAAAAATTGGTAGATTAAATTTGGATTTTAAAGGTTTGGTAAAAACAGGGGTTTTGGTGTTCATGACTAAAAGCTAAAACAAGGGAAAAAAAGCGCCAAATAGACCCTTGAAGTGTTAGGCCCTTTGGTTTGGGTTTTAAGGTAACCACGTGTCCACAGGGTATTTTTCCTCAGGTTGGGGAGGATGACATATAGTCCTTCCACGACAGGATCTTCATTTAGCTTTGAAAAACTAAACCACTATGATTTTCCCTTTTGAAACATAGCATTTAAATGGGCATAAATGTCACTAACAGGTGAAAACACATCTCTACAAACCCTGCTCCACGATAACTGCTTGAGAGACAACTAAGCGAGCCTCGATGGATCTAGTGAGAGTATCCATTGAACCCCAGCTTGTCGAATACATTAAAGAGCATGCTTAAAAAGTTTTTAACCTAAGTGAGACGGGAACCTGAGCAACCGTAAATACTTGCGTTAAACGGGGCAGTGAGTTACCTCCACCCTTGATAGTCGATCCTCTTCCAAGGAGGAGAGTGCAGTCGAACATCCTCTGAGTTGTCATCTCGGAGGAGTGTTTTAACGGTGAGGAAATGGAAAAGAAAGGAAAGAAAAAGGAAAAGGAAGGCTGGGGGGAAGCCTCCGCTTATTGTATATTAAATTCAAGTCTATTGATTTGTACAAGCTGAGACTTATAGATGCCTTTCAGTGTAAGGAAGTTACAAGCAAAAATCGGAAGGTTGTACGGGTAAAATGGAAAGAAGCAGCCCAGCGAAGCGAGGTGTAGCGTGAAGCGAGGAGCGGGTAGCGGAGAGGCAAGTCTTTGGAGTACGGGAGCGGTGCTTGCGGGAGAAGCTTTCTGCCCGGTGGTGTTTTTGTAACATTTTGCTCTTCTTTCCTTCGATCTTTGTTCTGATATTGAGTTTGACTTACAGATTCTGCCGTGCTTGGATCGACTCGACAATTTTGGCATAATTGGCTACTTAAAGCTGCAAAATTTGCCACAAAATGCGATCATTAAAATAATGCAGAGGACCTTAATGTGCAAATCGGGTTAATTAGCATGATTAGTACACAAAAGCACTCAAAACTTTATAATAAATAGGGCTCGAAAATAGCACTTGCAGGCACTAATCGAGATCGTTGGAGAGATCAACCTTCTTATTTAACTCATCTTGTCTCTTCCCACAAACCTGCATTCATTTGTGTTTTCATTTTTAGTCATTATTTCCCAAAAATTTGGAAAGATTGATTGATCAGTCTGGTGTAATGTTCTCTGTTTGTGGATGACATCCACTGCTATATCATCCCGACTTATTCTCAAAATCTTTGGCAAGAGACTTGTATAAAAATTTGAAGCCCTTGATTTACTCTAGGTGGCTTCTTGCTGCGTATCTCTTTTCTTTATCAATGTTAGGAGTTGAGAATCACGCTCAAACTGATTGTTATAAAAAGCTTCATGACTTAGTTTGAGTTTCTGTAACAGATTGTGATCTCTTTCCTTCATTTCTTTCTTAAACTCTTCCCCTTGCTGCTTCAAAATTTTTCTCATCTGTTCCTCTCTTCTGTTCAGCTCTTCTCCCCACTGTTGTTCTCTTCTTTGTAGCTCCATCTCATGCTCCTTTTCCTTCCTGTTTAGCTCTTCCTCCCACTGCTGGTCTCTTCTTTTCAATTCTTTTTCATAAATGCCTTCTGCGAATTCTATTTGTAGGTTCCTGCTCCTTCTCTCTTTCATCCATTCTCTTTTGCATGGCATTGAGGCTTCAGTGTCGAGTTCTCTTGTGCTCCCCCTTGGGCTTTCTCCATGTTGGAAATTTACATTGCATGGGAGGCGGCTAAGGAATGGAGAAGTCTATTGGGGCTGCCTTAAATCACCTTTGGCTTCATTGTCTGCAAAATGAAATCATTGTTGTCGGGTGGGTTTTACGTGTGCTTTCTGTCTTGATCGTGACCCTGCGGAGTCTCGCTTTTCACGGTCTGCTTTCGGTGGGACTATCTCTTTTCTCTACGACACCCCACTTTTCTTGGTTTCTTGGTCCGCCTTGTGACTCTGTCGAGAAGAAGTGGGTGACTTAGGTACTTCTTCTTGATTTCATACTCCTTTCACCCCGGCCTTGAGCATAGAGCGATGATTGTTCTTTGGGTGAGAATAAGCCCTCTTTATTCCCTTCATGATACCTCATGATAGAATTTTCAATAATGATCCTACATTGATTTTGTATCCTTTTAGGATGGCATCTGACATCAAGCTTCTTGTTCTCTCAGCACATTGCACCGTGTTTTATTGGAACGAAAGCGAGTAGGAAGTAAAAACCATACCTTAATTTCCTCGGTGAAACACTGTTCGAATGTTTCAACAGTAGCTAACTCTCCTTAGTTGGTACCGCCATTAGTGAGCTTCTTGGCAATCTTTCCAAAATCGTTTCAAAGTTTCTTGAATTTAGAACCATGCTTGTGCCTTTGCCGTGCCATAGGCCTCGTTGATGGCCTTAGCTTCATATGAAGCCGAGACTCCTCTAACAAAAACACTCCATCCTTCCTTCTACCAAATTTGAATGAACTCTCTTACACGATCGTTGCATACCACGGTTTGGTGTGCGGGACTCTCCCGCCTCTGCGCTCACATCATCTCGTAGAGGAATTAACGAGATTTTGAATCCTCTCTCGCGTGAGCCCCTTCTTGCATAATATTTTTTTCCCTTTGGGGAGTGCAGCCGTCGACTACGAAATCCTCTACTTTTCTTTCTCTCACCTTTTCCTTTCCTTTTTTCTTGCTCTTTTTGGGGTTGAGACCGGGTGTTTAGTGGCACCTCTCTGATTGTTCTTCTGACAGATCGGCTAAGTGTTCTTCTTGACGAGTTCTTCTTCTGGTTGTTTCATGTTCCTCATAATCTCGTCTGGAGTTAGGGACTAGGGTGAATTTGACCATTGGAAACGGAGCTTTCAAAGGTTTGGAAAATGTTTAGGAACAGGGAGGTTGAGATTCGAAGGAGGAAGAAGGGTGAATAGCTGTGCTAATGGTTTGGAGTGAATGATAAAGTTTCAACGGTTGCAATTCAATCAATGTTTGTGGGCTAATTATTTGCTTCATTAAAAACACGTCGCGACTTGATTTCGCCTCTTTTATTTGAGATCATTGAAATTAGGGCTTTTTAAAAGTGAGTTAATGGCATTAAAAGCTCCTTTTATGTCGCGACATGCTAAGTTTGTCGCGACATCGGTGGATTACAAAGATTGTTTGATTATCATGTTGCGACATCCTTTATTCTGTTTTTTATTCCCGACTATTTCTACCTTGTTGGGAGTTGTCGAGACATCATTTTTCATTTTGAAATTTAATTCTTTGTTGCGACATCATATGTCGCGACACTCTTCTGTCTTGACCTAAGCCCTTAACCAGTGATCTAGGGACCTTAGATTCTCTTAATGTTCCTAACCCTTTTAGACATCTCTTGAGGGCATCTCAGAGCAAGATTTATGATCAATTCAAGTATATCTGAATTGGAGTTGGGGAGAAAGGTTACTCCTTTTTCTCATGTTGTGACTTCTGCAAATTCTTGGAATTGTTCTGTGATTGCCTTGCCATTCATGTCTTTAAACCTTACGAAACTCTTTGCAATATTAAAAAAATCTAATTAAACTAAATTGATTTCTAAAATTAAAATATCCTCCCCGCCAAAAACAAATCTGACCTAATTTTCAGCAGTAAGCAATTTCAAAACTTAAAATCGAAATTAAATCTAACAGTTTTGCCTCCCATTCATTTTCAGTTTTGAGTCCTTAAGCTGGACTTACGATTTGTATTACTTCTTCTTTGCCGCACGGTTGGAGTTCTTCATTTCCCTCTTCCTGTTTAGATAATGCTTTAACCTCGTCCATTGACCTTGAATTCTTCCCATTATCCGGAGTCCTCGATGTCATTGCTCCAATATAGTACTTGACCTGCTGTAGTATAGCCCGCTCCATTTGGATTTTGTTCCACTGGAAAGCGATTTAGTAAAATTAAGCAATGAGAACACTGTTCCCCTGCTCTGAACTCTTTTCTGGAAATTCTCTGATCATACCATTTCTTTGTCTTGTCTTTGTATATTCTACGCATTATCATATGGGCTTCATTTCGGTCTTCGATTCAGGTTGGAGCGTCTTTTTCCTTAAGTAGCAAAATCGGAGTTGCTTCTTGATGGCCCATTGCCTTGTATTCAATTCAAGAGGTAGATGACATGGTTGCCCAGCAACTCTGTATGAGGACGTCGAATAGGGGAGTTTTGTATGCAGTCCATGGCCCAAGTGCATCATCGAGTTTGGAAGACCCGATCCTTCTGCTTGAGCTCTTTCAGATCTTTTCAAGTATTCTTTTGATCTCCTGTGGAAATTTCTTCTTGTCCATTAGTGGGGATGATAAATTCAACTTCATTACATGCTTGATCCCATACGCAACTCCTTAAGGTTTACCAAATATTTTGTTTTGCGAAGTAGGTTCCCAAATCACTTAATATTGATGGATTAGGTGTTCCATCTGCTTTCAAATGTTCTTTTGCAAGAAACTCATAAGCTGTAGTATCATTCCTTGGACAAGCTGCTTGCTTCACCCGTTTAGGCGTATTCTCACTATTTAGCGGTATGTATAGGTTTCAAATGATGGTGGAAATATCGTAAAATCTATTCCCCGTACGTAAATTTGTATCTGCCATAATACCTCTGAGGGCATTTCATTCCTATGTATGATATTTCCAATCTTTTTGGCATACATCACACAATTTTAACCCACTCGGCCACGATCTGCGAAGATGGTGGGCGATAAAATCTGATTTGAGTATCTTGTGAAATGTTCTTTCTCCGGAAAAATGTCCCTAATATGGTGATGGATAGCATTCATTTAAAATGTTGCCTTGTTCACTTTCGGCACACATCTTCTTATTATCATGTCGACACCTCTTTTGAATAATAATTAGGTCATCCCGAATATAATACCCTAAGCGTCGGTTCACGGAGTTTCCTCTTACATTGTGGCCCGAATTACGAAGAAGCGATACTCCTGAGCGGATAATTTACAGATCGACGCCACCATGGAAGTTGGATGGACACCTTAAGCGATTGCTTTCGTCTGGGAAGTTCTCTATTAACATCACATTTTCTTCTTAAATGCTGCTTCTTTCTACTCTTGACAAGTGAGTCGGCTATCCATTGTCATCACTTTTTATCCTTGATTTCCAAATCGAACTCATAGCAATGACACCCACCTTATCCAATCTTGGCAACTTCCTTTTTGACATCAAGTATTTATTCTTTGCATGATCGATGTGAATTACCACTTGGGATCCTAAAATGTATTACTTTAAATTTTCCTGAAGCAAATCACATGGCTAGCATCCTTTTGATTTGTTGAGTAGTTCTCTTGTGCTTAATTTGAAGGTCTTACCGCTTGATATATAGTGCGAATACTTTCTCTTTTCTTTGCCCAACCACGGCTCCGTGGCAAAATCACTTGGCATCACACATTTTCAATCCACGAATCCATTAAATTCGACCATTAGGTCGCCCATGCCCGATCGATTTTGATTTCTTGGCCATCCTTGCGGAGTCATCGAAATTGAACCTTGTATCTTTTTCGATGTCATAGTAGATTACATTTATTTTGAAAAAAGTCTTTGATGAATCTCTGGCAAATCGATTATGCCCCGAAGCTTCTTACTCCTTTTCTTTGTGGTAGGTAGTGCGAGAGTTTTGATAATGGATACCTTGGTTAGTCACTTCTAGTCGATGCTTGAAATTTTATGCCCAGAACAATACCTTCTGTCATATAAAATGGCATTTTCCCGATTCGAGTGCTAGGCATTTGTTGTCTTGCATCTTTGAGTACTATTTCAGTTGTTTAAACATGATGAAGTGGATCCATACCAGGTGAAGTCATC
Organism: Tetrastigma voinierianum; assembly: GCA_016808115.1. Classification (NCBI taxonomy): domain Eukaryota; kingdom Viridiplantae; phylum Streptophyta; class Magnoliopsida; order Vitales; family Vitaceae; genus Tetrastigma; species Tetrastigma voinierianum. The sequence continues at coordinate 216,038 of JAEQBH010001319.1, forward strand.
GTGAAATTTCCATCACTTGACCAAATCCCGAGAACACTAGACATCATACGCAGCACGAAATGTAGCTGGAGCATTACATAGCCCAAATGGCATCCTTCTGAAGGCAAAGGTACCATAGGGGCATGTGAATGTGGTCTTCTCTTGATCCTCAGGTGCAATAGCAATCTGATTGTATCCTGAGTACCCATCCAGAAAACAAAAGTGAGGGTGTCCTGCTAACCTATCCAACATCTGATCAATGAAAGGCAAAGGGAAATGATCTTTTCTGGTTGCTGAATTGACTTCACATGTCAATCATACCCTCCATCCTGTCCTTGTTTCTTGTTAGATCAATTCATTCTTTTCATTTAGATCCACGATGGCTTAACCACTCTTTGGAACCACATGGTACAGGCTCACTTGAGTCTTATGCGAAATAGCATAGATAAAATGAAGCCATTGACCAGTTGAGTACCTCAGCTACCGACTACTTCGCCGTCTTCAGATTCGATCTCTTTGGTGTTACGAGATGGTTTGAAGAATCTCTTAGCGAGAATCTATGCATGCAAATTGATGGGCGATACCTTGACTCTTGATGGACCCGAGCTAAGCGATTCCTTATGCTTCGCTAATATTTTCAGCAATCTTTGTTCCTCGACATCACCAAATGCAGTGAAATGATCAACTAGTTTCTTTGGTAATTCTAAGCTAAGCATACTTTAAATGGCGGTAATGACTCTTTCAAAACTAGTCCATACCCTTGGTTTCTTGGTGAATTTCTCTTTTTCAATATTTTCCCCATTGTCATTTCTGTTTTTTTGCTTCAAGCTCATCACATAGTTTCTAAAAAATGAAAGCGTTGTATGGAAGTGGGATAGACATCTCTTAGGTATCCCCAGGGAATTCATCTCTTTTCATTGATAAAAGCCCAGATGTCTGATCATTGTTAACATCGGGGGTTGGAAGTATAGACAAAATGCCCATACATTCTGACTTTCCCTTGTCTCTGTCACATATTTGCGTACTTTGCAGTCAAGAGTTAAAGCGCGTACGAACTGCCTCCCGACCCTCGAGGTAGGGCACTCCTTTTGCATGTCAATCGGGCGACTCAGGTAGCTAGGAATGGTCTTCCCGATAGCGGGGGTACTTGTGAATCTTCTTCCATGTTCGAATGATGAAGTCTGCGGGAAAACAAACTTCCCAGCCCGGTAAGCCGTTACATCTTCAATGACTCCTTGAGTTTTTACCATCGTCTGTCGCCATTTGAAGGTATGGTTGTGGGATAGCTCCCAAAACTTAGTTTTCTTGGCAACGAGAAAGAGGCATCAAATTGATACTAGCTCTGATCACAGAGAGAGCTTCATGGAATTCAATTCACTCAGCGATACATGGAATCGTGAAGCTCTGGGTCTTTCATCTTTCTTGGTAGTTCTTTTATGATTCTTGCCTTTATAGTAGCGAGTGAGATTCACCATTCCTTCCTCTACTATTTTCTTTTCTTGCTCGAGTATATCAGCCCGAGAAATTTTGCATAGAGTGGCATCCCGAGTTACCACTTCGATAAAAGGCATGCGATCTCGACACGGAAAGTTTCAAAAACCTTCTGTGCTCATCCGTCCCTTGACCGCGAGTCTTTGTGGAAATGGGATTGCAGGCTTTGATCCTTGGATGTTCTTCCTTCTACTCCTTTCCTTTCTCATTACCTCTTCCCTTTGCAGTGTTGCTCCTTCTTTGTTGCTGTCATCTTTGCTTTCATCTTTTACATTTCCTTCCCGGCATCTCGGTGTCTACGGCCATACGAGGCTTTTGGATTTTCTTTGTGTCATAGGAAGGCATCTTTCACCTCGGCTGGGGTTAGGGCAAGGTACACTATGTTTCTGGTTCTTCAAGATTACATTTGTGGTAGTACGAAAAATTTAGAATTAGTAGCGGTGCTTCGATTCTAAACTTTGTTCATGGAGGTTAAATGACTTTTATTGCCTCCCCATTGTAGGCTGTGACATACGCTCTTGAAAAGATTAAGGCTCTCCTCGACCTGGTATTCATTTAATGCTCATTTCCTTGATCTTGATCTTCTTTGGAACCTTGTGTTGGATGTTGGTACACTGTTGAGGTTGTCTGCCTTGGGCCTTGAAGCCCCTCAGTATGAGAAATTCGTAGTTCCCGAGTCTTTGCAGGTGATAATGTCTTTGGCGGGTTAGGATTGGGTTTGAAATAGGTAACTTCTCACCTTTCCTTTCAGTATTTTACCTCCTCGGCATCACTAGAAGCCCATTTCTTAATTCAGCTTTCGGCCTTACTCTTGCAAACTCTTTTTGTACTCTACTTCATGGGCGGTGTACGGCCTCCTTTCTTGTTTATCCATTCGTGCATAATAGCATCGACTTTGCTTCCATAGCATTCATCTTGCTCGGCTCCATGATCCACTTTTCTCTGCTTTGCTCCCTTTTTGAAGACTGAAGGAGTTTTCATATTGCATTTGCAGTCCTGTGAGATCTTGCACTCCTCGTACTTTACGGCAGATGCTCCTGACATAGACGTGTGATTCCTTGGATGTATCATTCGGAGCATGATGCACGATGTCCATTTGGGTCTTGGTCGATTCCATGCATAAGGGCATCTTCTCGACAACCGTTTGAATCTTTCCAGGCCACATAGGCTCTCATGCTTTCCCCCTATTTAGAAACTTGATGATTTCCACTCCTCCTTTCTGGGGTGGTGATGGGGAAAGAATCACGCCCCAGATATGCCTCTACCGGCTCCTCCCAGTATCCAACATAACCATATGGTAAAGATTCATACCATGTGGTGATGTATCTCTTAGAGAGAATGGGAATAGTGTAACTTGATAACCTCTGGTCTCACTTGCTTAATTCGGCAAGTATGTTGCCATCTGCTGAGAAATCTCCCCCGAGTGTTCATTAAGGATCTTTAGTGGGATGACCAGGTAAAAGCTAGTGTTCTTGCACAAATGTAATTAGTCTTCAGTTTTTAGTTCCAAGTTGTTGGCATCGATAGCGGTGTCCACGATTCTTGATATTCATCTGAATGATAGGCTTCCAAATTTCCTCCATGGTATCATTGATTGGAGGTCTTAAGGCTGTATCTATGTCCCTCAGTTTGATCACATCTTTCATACGCCATGGTGGTGTTTTACGCTTTCCTTGTCTTTCTCAGTGCGAAGTGTTTTCTCTGATGAGAATCAAGCTGGAATCGAATCAGTTTAGCTCACGCTGCATCAGTTTTAAAGCAAAACACACTCCGGGTGTAGTTGGTCAAAAAAGCGAATATATTCAATATGGTTCATTGTAGATTAGTGGTCGAAATGAACCAACTGTGAAAAACTATTTTTTGTTCTTTTCTTTAAATGTCCAAATTAGTATTTCCTTAACTTTTCATCCCGAATATTGATCTATCAAATTCTTTAGATCCCAAACGACGCCAAACTAAAACTTGTTAGTAGGCAAAACGCATATACAAATTTAGTTTGCCGCAATTACGAAAAATTGTCTAATCCGGAAATAGCACCATAAAACTTATTTGTGACCAAAATCTCCTAGAGTTAATCATTTTCAATTTTGGTTTTGGCCTGGCATCTGCGAGTGCAGTCGACAGTAATAAAATGGATATAAGTCGGATATCGATCCACAGAGAGATCTGAGAATTTTAAATCCAACTACACTGACTACTCGAGCTTAGTACTATTTGGACCATAAAGTGATATTGGGGTCCGGCTTAAGAAGGTGGAAATTATACTGCTTACGAAGTAAAATAAATGAAAAATCAAATAAGAAAATTTGGAATATAAAGAATAAAGAATAAAGACTAGTTAAGAAAATTCATGGACCTTTGAATAATTATCTTTGGAACACATCAAGTATCTTCAGCATAGTGAAGTACCAATTCTGTAGTTAATGCAATAAAACTTCTTCTGAATATTTCGGGTTTTAAAATGTGTCCAGGCGTTTAGCGGTAAAAATTTGGATCTCTCATCACTCCACATTTTCGTTTATCCTAATTTTCTGGTCTTCCGAAGGCGGGGAATGAGATAACACTACTTTTAAAAAGGATTTCAATAATCTGTTATTTTCTTTTCGCAATGCCATTACCCATTTATGGTATGACCTTAGCTCCCAAGTTATCGGTCGAGCAAGGATATACAACTTCGGGTTACTCTTCCTCGAAATTAGATATATCACCCTTTCCTTGATTAGATCTCGACTAACACGGGATTGGCCTGCTATCGAGATTGAGGTGAACTCTTTGCTTGTTTAAATTGATAACTTGTTGACTCGTTCTTGATTTCAAGTGAGAGGATTTATCCAAAGTAAGCTTTACAAAGCTCGATAGATCTCTAATAACGGAGTTAATATACCTTGAAAAACGTTCATAACTCGGGGAATGTCTTCTGTGTCACTCGAAGGACACCATGAAATCGAAGCGTGAAAGCAAATCATCACTTGGGTATAAGAAAACTAATATTGAGATCCGAGAAAACATTAAACCCAAAAGCAGGAAGTAAATTCATAAGCGAAATTCCTGAATCTTTTGGAAGCGGCTACGGGAAAGATAATTTCCCCAATATAACATTCACTTGATGGAAGGCGGGTTCTAAATTCTTGAATTACACTGACTTTCCTGATCCTTGAGCATTGCGATTGGGGAAGGCTGGAAGGTCGAATTCCATAGGGTATGCGGATCTCAGGTATCAGGTAGTAATTTGAATAGAATTGATTATTATTGACTTCCTACTCGAAAGTATGCGCATCGATTCTAGAAAAGCGAGAAACTAGAGCGATAAATCTAATCTAATCTCTAACTACCTGACATTAAAAAGAAAAACAAAACAAAACAAAAGAAAATAAGAAAATGAGCCTTGGCTACCGGACCTCGTGCGTATGCGTATGGCCTTTTATGCAGGGTAGAAATTTGCTTATTTATAGGGTTTCTCAGTTGAGCCACCCAAGTTGTGCGTGTTTGTGGTTTCCAAAGTTAGTTGGCCCGTGTTTACATTCGTATCGCGACATTGATCTGCTTGTCGCGACATGTCGTCCGTATCATGACATCGATCTCGCGTCGCGACCTTGGCAAATCTCGGCGACCTTCGCGTAATAACCACGTGCCGACATCGATCCCACTTATCAGCGACATCACTTTATGCTCTTCGCGAGGAGTTTGGTGGTCTCTCACGATGGCGACATTGATATCTTATCGCGACATCGGCTCAAGTCTTCTTCGACCTTCAAGCGTCGTTCATGATGTCGCAGCCTGATCTTTGTCGCGACATCGACATATTTGGGCTTCAGCAGTTTGCTTTCGGTGTCAGCGACTTCAGTCCTCACCATCGGCAACGGCTTCAGTTAACTTTCGGCTCATCCTTACGAGCACATCGCTGGCTTCAAAGGCGATTCTCTTGTCGCGACCTCCCATCTCAGTCGCGACATCGACCTGTAAAACATCACGATCTTTGTCGCGACATCATTCCCTTAACCAGTTAATCCTTAGGCAGCATGCGGTGATTCATGTCGGCGACAGGTTGCTTATTTCCTCGCTTATCTGATGTCGTGGCTCTTGCTCTGGCGCGCCTCGTTTCCGCTATCAAAAAGTTCCTCCGTTAGGACCTCTGTTGCCTTAAACCCAGGGGAAGCTGACTTGCTTTGGTTGGAGAGTGATATCCGGCGGAAGCCCGAGGTAGGAAGCGAAAAACCTCGCACTCATTGAAGGATAGGCGGTTTGGTTAAAGTCAAAGTTGGGGGTATCGCCATCTTCTCGTCCTGCGATATCCGCCAAAAAATTGGGATTTGGTGTAAAAACCATAGTTTTAAGCTCGTGGTCCCTGCAGATTATAACACTTGAGAGGCAAAGGTCCCTCAGTGGGCGGATTGACGGCCGTTGGCGATTACACCTATCTCGTAAGAATCACACTTGACTAAGAGTTAAAGTCGCCTTCTCGGAGAGAGGAAGAGGCGAGGAGGAAAGATCCGGAACCCCCCAGTTGGCGGGGACGGGTTCTTTACTCCACCGATCTTGGTAGCGGAAGCAGTCTAGATGCATTCTTAGGACTACGATCTTAAGAGGTCGGTTGTCTTTGTCCAGATTGATGGCGTTGACCTTATCTTTCGAGGGTCGCTTCCGCTAAGTTCGTACTTTGCTGGCTTATTTTGTGATGAGTTTGAGCTTAGGTTGGATGTTATTGATTTTATCTTGGATGTCTGGTGGCCACTCATTTGAAGGAGTTTAGCCCGGGGAAAGTCAAAATAAATGAAGGTCATCTTCATGACTCCCATTAGCTTTCGCGAGAAAGGTGGGTGCCCTCACATCGTGGTGAGGCTGCGAGGCGGATCATGTAATGAGAGCCCAGTGAAGCTGAGTCGGATCACGAGACATACACTTGACTCGTGTCGAGTAAAGGGGTAGGAAGGCGAGATACTAAATAGCACGAGGCGGTTGAAGGTGAGCTTAGGAGGCTCAGTGAATTGAGGGCTATCTGAGCGACTTGATGGAAATTTAGGGATGGGAACATGATCCGCCGCGATGCTATGAACTTCAAATGGTGAGGCGAGCTTCTCTCACCGTCAGGCGAACACCGAAGTCGGGGAAGAGCGCATGCAATCAAAGGCGATCTTCGTGACAAGGCGACCTTTGCTTTGGACCGAGGCTCGTCGAGGCTTCACAGGGCGATCGGCTCGGTGGGGCGAATGAGAGTGCTATGGGGTTGCGTGGGATCTTCGTAAATAGCAAATATCTTTGGTGGCCTCGGCGGGACGAAGTTATTGGAAGGCCGGCGAGGCATCCTATCAGTGGTTATGGGTGGCTTGCCTTTGAGGGAAAGAAGAGTTTGTCGCTACTATCCGACTGGATTTCAACCGACCTTCAGGCGATGAGGAGGAGGAGGTCCCTCTCTCTGGCGATTCTGTTGGAGCACAGCACCCCATTGAGGTGCATTCCCCTCTTCATCGTCACGCACTCGCCGATGCATGATCTCGCAGTAACAAGTCTTCCGCTATCAGCGTCGACTTTTACACCACTTTTTTTGTTGGGCACAGGACCCGAGATATATGTAACGCTTTCGTTAATGAGTATTTCTTAATTCATGCCTTATTTCGCCTTTATTTGCGGCTCTTCGTCTTCATTACCTTGGTTTGACTTTGCTTCTTATCGCGTGATCTTGATTAAGCGGCGAGTTGTGATGTTGAGCTCCTTAAATGGAGTTCGCGGGGATCGGGCTTCGAGCCTTATGGGTTGAATGCTTTGGTAAAAATAAATCCTTAGAATTTGCATGCTTTGTCTTGATGGATAAACTCGTGAGAAGTGAGCCTGGACTCATGTGGCCCATCTTCCATCCTGTTTGACCTTTGGCTCCTTAAGCGCGTGGCTGTATTCTTGAAGCGGATTGAGCTCGTTAATAATAATTCCACATTGTTGGCTCATGTTGGACCCTCGCCCGATTTAGATTTAGGCTGCGTGGCTCGCTTTACGAGTTATTGGAAGCTTGTCAACGCGTGGTTGGTGGAAACCATCGGGTGCGGGTTACTGAGCGACGACTCCTTGGCTGCATGGCTTGTGTGAAGCCCAGTTGGCGAACCACCCGTATCTGAATAAATGTTGAAGTAAGGCCTCGTCCATATTAACTTCGTCCAATCCACGACTCTTTGAGCGAGACTTGTCTATCATGAGCTAGCAGGAAGAGCTCATCTTATATTTCTTGGAAGAGCTTCGTCAATCACGAGAGCAATTAGGTAAAGAGCTACGTCCGTAACTTCTTAGGAAAAGCTTCATCATCTGAGCTTCGTCAATCATGAGAAGCTATTTAGGCGAGCTTCGTCAATCACGAAATGATTAGAGTAGAGCTCGTCCGTATGAACTCATCAGCAGGAATTCTTTGGCGGGGGCTCGTCATGTGGCTTCTTTGGGAAGAGCTGCGTCTATGTGAGCTGCGAACGGCTCGTAAATGCGAACTTCGTCGATCCCGCGGCTGTTGGGGCGAGCTCGTCGTGCGAACTCGTCAATCGCGACCTCTTTGGGCGAGGCTCAAATCTATGAGGCTGGCTGGGGAAGAGCTGGATGCATGCGAGCCGGGTTGGGTAGAGGCTCGTCCATGTGAGGCTGTGGGAAGAGCTCGTAAATGCGAACTGTCGATCGCGAGGCTAGCACAGGCGAGCTCGTCGTCTGTGAGAGCAGTTGGGTAGAGTCGTTTATGTGAACTCGTCCAGTGAAGTGAGCTAGCTGGCGGGGCTTGTCGTCTGACAGTTAGGTAGAGCTCGTCCATGAACATCAGCGTGAGCTGGCAGGCGGGAGCTCGTCGTGTGAGCTAACTGGAAGAGCTCGTCCCATGTGGCTAGCTGGGAAGAGCTATTAGTCATGTGAGTTCTTTGGGGTCGGGGCGCTATGGTCGGAGTAGGCGTGTAAGCCCAGAGTGGCGTTGTAACTGGGCGATCCTCCTCGGAGTAGTGTGACTTGTACGGAGTGAAACGAGACTCATCCCGAGTGGGCTTAAGGGCTCCGGGCGCTATGGCCAGAAGTGGCGTGTAGTAGAGTGGCGTTGTGGCTTAGTACGTCGACTCCTCGGTAAATGACCTGTACAGTAGGCGAACTCTTCAAAGTGAGAATTCTTGCGTGTGGCCATTCGACCGATTTTCTGAGGAAAAGTCGCGACGTCTTTAATCTTGATTTATGGAGAATTTGGAGCGATCGGGTGACTTTGAGTGTTTAGCCTTATAAATGGTTGCTTCATTCTTTATGGAGCCATGCCTTGTATATTTTGCTTTTTCGATGCGTGTAGAATGCGGGTGAGATGGGCGTCGAAATGCGAGTCGTCTTCATTTGGGGATCCTTACGAGATTTGGAGTTCGATTCTGGCTGTTCTTCTCGTGTGGGAGTTATGTTTTCCACCCCAGTCTCCCCGCACATAGAGTCATGTTCACAACCGTGCTAGGGAATCGTCCGAGAGAAGGCGCGATGCATTTCTTGTCGCCTTCTCATTTATTCTTCTTTTCCTCTTTCCTCTTTCTCCTTCTCCTTCTTTTCATCTTTTCTTCCACATCTCATTAGCCCCTTTTTTTGTTTCTTAGCACAGGCTCCTTCCATTACTTTTTCTTGTTCTTCCCCTCTTCCTCCACATGTTTCTCCCTCTTTCTCACAAATTCTTTCCATCCCTCTTCTTAACTATCACTCTTTTTTCACCTTACTTAGTCTTCTTCATCTCATTTTCCTTTTTCTTCTGAAGGGCTTTTTTTTTTTTTTTTTTTTGAGGGCGCGCATACTTGAATGCTTTCGAGATGTATTCGATGGCACCATTGATTGTAATATGATTGGAGTAAGAATTTTTTATGTTCAGGCTTTTTCTTCTTCACATTGTATATAATTTTCTGAGCATTATTTATGCGAGTTGGGTGTGGCGTCTTAACGAATAATTAGCAAATGGTGAATCATTACTTGAAAATTAATTAATCTCGAATTCAGATTACAAACCAAGGCCCTCTTGATGCGATTTGAGATGTTCTACATTCAGGGCATGTTGTAAATTTTTCCCTCTTACATTTGGAGCTGTAAGCGCACAGTCGGCGACTCGAGAGATATGATGTAAAGGACCCTTCAGTTGGGGCCGTTTATTAATGGCGGATTCTTCGCTGGCAGCGGTAGCCTTTAAGACAAATCACGACATGTAGCTCACAGGTTTGATCTTTTGGTTGTAGTACCTTGTTGTCTTCCTTTGATAGTCTTCTGCACGCCTTAGAATCTGCTATCGTTTTTCATCTAAGAGATCTAAATTTAGACGGAGAGCCTCGTCATTGTGTTCATTTCTTTAACTCGATCCTTGGGGACTTGCTTGGAATTTGACAGTCTTGCTTAGTCTTGAAAATTTCAGGGCAAAAAGGGTTTCTCGGGTCAGAGTTTACTGTGTTGTCTTGTAAGCCCATAGCACCTCAGGGAGGTATTCTACCCACTCGCTGGGATCTTCAGGTTGGTCTTGAAAAGAGAGGCCTTGGGTTAAATTGGTGACTTACACATTTTATTAGGCTAGGATGTCTTCCAAGGGACGAAGTAGAAATCAAATTTTTTCCAAGTCTGAGCTGGCAGTCTCTAAATTTGGTGTTGTCAAATTGTTTCCATTGTACATTGCAGGCTCTTGGGATACAAACACGCATATAATGGCCGCTTCACCTGAAATTAAGTATCTTTTGCTCTGTGATTGTGGTAGAGTTCGACCTCGACCCGTTTGGTGAAGTAATCCCTTTGCGGCGATGATGAACTTACATTGGCGCTTTCAAGGGGCAAAGGTCGATATCGAACCGAATTATTGCGGAAAATTTAGGGGCTTGTGATCGGCGTGGGAAACTCGATGGGAGCGTGAGATCTTGGCGTGCTCTTAGCGAGATCACGCATTTCTTGACCTTCGTCGGTTCGTCTTTAAGTATTGTAGGCGGTAAGCCATCCTTGTCTCAGACGCTCACCTTAATGCAGAGCTCGATGTGATTCCATATACCTCGTGTACCTCTCTTAGAAGCGTATTGATATTTTTTCCGCGATGCACATTTGAGGATGGGTGTGAAGAAACCTCGTATGCAGACTTCCTTTTATGATTAAGCTAGACACAGTGGGGATCTGCCGTCCTTATTTTATTTGCTTCTTTTGGGTCGTGGTGGTTGTCGTCTAATATATAGTTCCAAATGGGGTCACGTCGATTCGGCTCGGGCTCGGCACAGCGACCCTGTCATGAGAGGTGAATGAGGCTGCAGTACTCGGCAGTGTTGACCTCTGCGAGGTCTTCACCTTCATTAGTGCTAACTTCCCCTTGCCCATGCCTTCCAGTGCCCGCGTCGGCTTCAGGAGTTCTACATTCTAGGAACGCCATTTAAACTATCACCAACCGAATTTTTCAATAAATCTCATTGCCTTTTGGAGATATGGATGTCATCAGCTTTTAGCCTCGTAGGTATCTTATCGTCTTACAGTTTGGGTAGCTGGTGCCCAGGCCCGAGTCAACTTCAGTGAATGGCGAGGTTAGGGCACGCTATGACGGCCTCTTACTCGGCCTCATTGTTGGATGCTTAGGTCCGTTAAATTGCCATGTTGTCTTATTCATACGGAGGTCGAGATTGAACTGCTCAGCTCCGCCTGACGATTAATTTGCCACGATGGTGTGAGCTAAAATCAACAAAAATTTATATACCTAAGTTCTATAAAGTAGTCAAACTCTTTTAACGATATAGTGGTCTGGTCGAACACGGGGATGGGTTTTCATCCTAAAATGGTTGCATCGGTCATGAAGGTAAGGCTTTCTATTTGGACTCTTTGGGGTGTGTTTCAAAAGCGATTAGAATGGTTTAGAGCGAGAATTATGTGAAAGTAAAGGTGAAAGAAGTTAACTTTGAAGATTTGGGTCACTAACTTGGCAGGTCGGTGATGAAGTGCCTCGGGTTTATCCTCGCGTTGCGACATCTGGCTATAATTCCATGGCACTTAGGATCATATTTAACGGCATAGAGCCTCACGTAGGCGACTCTATTTTGAGTCAATGCGGTAGCATGCGGATGCTGGCCCCTTTAAAACCTAGCATTAAATTATCATTCAGGAGGCTCGTAAGACCATCTAAAGAACTTGATTATCTCTCACATTAACAGCGTATCCTAAAAAACATGGAAGTATTGTAAAATAATACTTGATAAAATGTTATTTATTTAATTTGAAGAACCACTAACATGTAAAATATTGTATCTTAGGCTCGTAAATGCACCATCTAAGAATCCATGATACTTCTCTCCTTGAATATGTGCTTTATCTAAAACATGCCTTGATGTGTTAGTCAGTAACATTCCATTATTTATGCAGCAATATTTTGAGAATATGGGGGCTATAATCTCTTACTGTGGCTTTTAGTCTGAGAGGGACAGCATGCATATGCCCACACCAAGCTAGCTTCCTTCCTCTTCAAAGAAAGGAGGCAGCCAAGCATCTCTTAAGGTTGTCATCCTCAGAGGGGTGTTTAGCGTAGAAAGTAAGGAAAGAAGAGAGAGAAGAGAGAGAAAGAAATAAAAACAAAACCTAAAATAAAAGACTTTATGTACAAAAATAAAAACTTCTAATTATTCTCACTCCCGATTGTTTGCTTGAAATTTGTAGGTTGCCAAACAGAGGGGCTTATATGAGTATCCTGAGGTATGAAAATAAAGAAACCACTATAAAATTGGCTAAGTTATGGGACGATTAAGTAATACGCAGGTTTTGGAATGAGTTTGGCATTAATTACAAAGCATGACGAGGCATCAATTTTGTTAAATTTTTATAAGAATTTCGCTAACTAAGCGAGAATTACCGAATCTAGCGAAAACATGAAATTTCGCTGGGATGGCGATTTCGCTAGCTAAGCGGGGAATTTATGTGTGAGTACTTGTGATGTGAATCGGAGTTATTTTCGCTAGAGTGGTGCTGCGAGAGTGGGATGGAGTCTAGCGGGAAATTTGGTGTTTGCTAAGTTTGAAATTTCGCTAGGTTGCGAGGAAATTTTCGCAATCTTGAACTAAAATTTTAGCAAGCTTAGGAAAAATTCTGCATTGTTGATCCTTCAGCGATTTTCATCCCACACTTATTTGCATGAATTTTCTTAAAGCACATAACTGTTTTCTCTATTGATTCTTGGGGTGGTTAATGGCTGAGACTGAATTCAAACTTCATGATTCATCCTTTGTATTGAGATTGAACTCCCGAGAGGTGCCTGAATACCTACAAAACTGACCCAAAATACCTCACAGCGACATAAGTGCTACTAAGAAGACTTGAACACTTCAATTGGCACAAATGACTGTGATTGTCTTGCAAAAAAAAGCACTCAAAACCTATCTAATACGGGGTTGAAAATAGCACTTTTGGGCACTAAATCACGCAGCAGAAACGTTGTAGTCCCTTATGTCACGAGACTAAAAGGAGATGCATGTGGTGATTTTCAAAAGGTTATGATTAAAGGTATATGTACATATAAACATTACGCAAAGCGAAAAATTGACATCAAAGTTTGGCCGATATGAAGAACTAAATCCATACAAGAACAATTCTAGGTCGAAATTGGTTCCATGATTCTCGACTTGAATTTACACCTAAGTCTAATGGTTCTTTTGTGTTGATTAAGCCAATAAAATTTTAAAATTGTCCCCTCCCCCAACCTGCTTGACATGGCCTTAATTTGTTGAAACGACCTAGATAAGGATAGTTCCCGCACTTCTTTCTTTATTCTTCCACCAGCTGTGAGGTGCAATGCCCAAGTCGACTTCACGAAGTCAGGTGCGAGTCCAGATGACTCCCCAGCAATTAGTTTTGAGCATCAAGCGAAAAGGATCTCGACCCTTAACTCACAGAGAGGCTTCACCACGGATACGAATGACTTGAAAATTAAGCACCTGAAGTCATTAAGCTTCACCTATCCACCCATGCTTGAACACTAAATGCGTGGCTCTGACCCATTAAGGCTTGGGAATATCGGGCAAAGGCTTTCGCCATATACCCCCCTCGGGCCAGTGCTCGGGTTTCAAGACAAAGCTTCATGGCTTTATTTTCTTTTTCTTCTTTTTCTTTTCCTTTTTCTTGTTACTTTCTTTTCTTTTCCTTTTGGAAGACTACATGGGCCTTAGAGCTATTAAGGGTAAGCCCTGGAAACTATCTGGTTGCCGAAACATGCTTAGTAGCCTATGCAGAAAGGCCCAGGTAATTCTGACCCTAATAATGAAATAATGCGGAGTGTAGTGTGTGAATTAGCATAAGGGAAATTTCAAGTTGAGCATCTTTTGGGCCTTAAGTGACAAAATTGTTTCAAGCATGGAAATTTGTTCTAGCATAAAGGTAAATGAATAATGAATTCAATTTTTAACATGAATGATTCAGAGTTGTCGATTTGGAAGCTGATTCAATTGTCGATTGAAGAGAAAACATTTACGTGGTAGGAGCACGAAACATGATATAGCGCAAAAAGCTATATATATATAAAGCGATAGCTTTTGATATAGCCAAAGTAACTAATACATGAATCTGAAAGCTAAACCGCAAAAAATATCCTTTACTTTACTTGGCTAATACGTAAATCTAATCAAAATCGGTAAATGGAGTTGATAAAGTAGTAATATGAAAATCATAAAAGAGACCTAACCCACCTCCTTTGCTGGTGGTGGTAGTCTGCAGCATTCTTGGCATATCAAGGAAGACTCTTGGGCAGATGGAGCTTAAATCTGCCCAGGAGTTGGGTGCTCCGAACTTGAGCAGACACGAACCATCCTTATGCCATCTTGTATGCGTGCCATCTTGTTTGAGAGTAGTGGAAAAAAATCGAAGCGATGGCCACTAGCTTCTTGAATTTTGCATGGGCGACAATGGGTTGGACTTAGCTTTGGGAGGAAGCCCGGGTTTGAGTTTCTGCTTGCGGGTGTAGGCGGTATGTACACTTGATGCTGAGGGGCTGCAGCGGTCAGGTTGTTTAGTTTGGGCGGTGGCTTTGGTAGAAGTGAGTGATGGGGACTCTTCCATTCCTTCCTCTCCATTACCCTCCTCGGTCGGCATTGGGGAGGTTTCTTCTTCCTTTTCCGTGGCCCGTATTCTACGATGGTGTGGGGCACCTGTGCAGTTCTCCTCGGGAGGATCTTCTTGGTTCCTCTTTGATTCCTCACGGGGCGCAATTGAGCTGTTCACCCACAATAGTGTTAGTCGAGCACTCTTTCTCAGTTCTCCTCCTCTTGATGAACAAAGCTTGATTGGCGTGAGCTTTAAGATGGATTCTTTGCTGGATGTCAATTTTTTTGATGATTTCACTTTGGAACCCACATCTAATTCACTTGTTCGAGGAGCTCTCAGCTTGCCTCAGTTTCTTGGTGCTTTGGACGGTCAACACCCTTTGCTCCTCATGAAATTGTCCACTTGTTTGCTCAAATTCGAGGATGGCTTGTTCAAGGGGATAAGGAGTGGTGGTTGTTGCTGCTGGGAGATTGAGAGTAAAATGTGAAGCATAGAGGTATATAAGTTGAGGCAATATAGACGAGGTGTCATCCATTGGTCTCACATATTTACTCATAGACCTATGGGTTTGGATTTCTCTCTACAGGAGTTCTTTGCCCGCGCCTGGAAGGTTCCTATAATTCCCTCATTGTCATGTAAGCTCTAGGGTTACCCTCGGCCCATATTGTTCTCCATATAGGATTCCATTTTCTCTCAATTCAAACCAACGGAAAATGCGATCCCTGCGGTTGAAATAGGGCCACACAAAACAACACGAAGCGATCTTGACACTTTTTATATATATATACTTATATATATATATATATATATATATATATTAACAGTGAAATAAAACAAAGAAGAAAAAGAAAAGAAAAATATTTGGCTATGAAAAACAAAAGCGGTGAAGTTCTTTGTCGAGTTATGAAAACTACGATTCTTTGCCCGACAGGTTACAAAAGGGTAAAGGTTACCTTCACTTGTGATTTGATCCACAGAGTACACTTCAACTTACCATTAGTAGTTTGGCACCATCCCGACGAGGCGCCATTTTGATTAGTGCCCGCAGTGAATTTGAGCTAAAATCAGCCAAAAATTTTATACACCTAAGTTTCCACACCCCTCTGCGTGATGACTACTGCTTGATATAGTGAGTCTAGAAATTCGAACAAGGGATGGTTTCATCCTAAAAATGGTTTGCATCAGTGCGTGAAGGTAAGGCTTTCTATTTGGACTCTTGGAATTGTGTTTCAAAAACGATGGGAATGGTTTAGAGCGAGAATTGTAAAGCGAAAGTAAAGGTGAAAAAGTTAACTGAAGATTTAGGTGTAACTTGTAAAATTAGAATGACAAGTGCCTCGGGTTTTATCCTCGCGTTATGACATCCTGACCTATAGTCCATGGCATAAGCAGGATCTATATTTAACTAGCAAACCTCACCCATGAAGCAACTCTATTGAGTCTTATCTTGGTAGCATACGATTATGGCCCTTTTAAAACCACTAACATTAAATTATCATTTGAGCTCGTAAAGACCATCTAAGAACAACGTGCATCTCTCACACATTACCTTGTATCTAAGCATGGAAGTATTGGCAAAATAATATGATAAATGTTATTATTTAACCCCAATTTGAAGAACCACAACATGTAAATATTATCTCGAGGCTCGTAAAGACCATGCAAGAATCCTGATACTTTTCTCCTTTGAATAATAATACTTGATCTAAAGCATGGAGAGTATTGGCCAAATCAATAGCATTGATGTTATGCGACCATGTTTAAGAGAATACGAGGCCATAAATACACTACACAGTAGCTTTTAGTACAAGGACAGCATGCATATGCCCCCACCGCAGAAGCTAGCTTCCTTCCTCTTCAAAGAAAGGAGAAGCAGCGAGCATCTCTTGAGTTGTCATCCTCGAGAGGGTGTTTAGCAGCGAAAAGTAAGGGAAAGAAAGAGAGAGAGAAGAGAGAAAAATAAAAGCAAAACCTAAAATAAAAGACTTTATATCGAAACAATAAAAACTTACAAATTCTCTCCCGATTGTTGCTTAAAATTGTTACTTAGGTTACAAAACAAGAGGGGCTTACCATGAGGCCTCCTCGAGTATTAGAAAATACCAAAAAACCCTACAAATTGGCTAAGTTATAGGACAATTAAGTAATACATAAGTTTAGAGCGATTTACGTAATTACAAAGCATGAGAGGCATCAATTTTTATTTGGCTGCCAATTGGCCAACTAAGCGAAATTGCAGTCTAGCGAAAACATATTTCTCTAGGATGGCGATTTCGCTGGCTTCGCGAAATTTCGCTAAGTAGCGGAATTCTTGTGGTGTGAGGAATCGGTTATTTTAAATTAATTGGAGTTTTCATTGAGAGTGGAATGGGTTAGCGGGGGTGGTGTTTTATTTAAGGTTGCGAAATTTTATTTGGAGTTCTTGGTACCATAATCTTAGTTGAAATTTTCGCAAGCTTAGCAGAATTCTGCATTGTTGATCCTTCTTGATTTTCATCTGCCTTGACCTGCATCGAATTTTCTTCACTTTGCCTTTGTTTTCTCATTGATTCTTGGGAATTTGGTTGATCGTGAGACTTGAATTCGACTTCATGATTCATCCTTTGTATTGAGATTGAACTCGAGTACCTGAATACCTATAAAGCGACCCAGCCACCCTCATGGCATAAGTGCTCTTAGAAGACTTGAACACTTCAATTGCAACAAATGACATGATTAGTCTTGTAACCTCAAAACCTATCTAATACGGGGGTTGAGAAATATCGCCTTTTTGGGCCACTAATCCGCCTATTTCGTTGAGAGGCTCCATCTACAGAGAGTTTCCAGATGGGGAGGTCATTCATTGCTTGAGCGTTGTCAGCTGGATCTGCTGAGGTGAATTCCATGACGAAGTCAGCTAAGACTTGTCCTTTTATTGCAGTTTTTAGTTTGTATCGTCTCGAACTCGCTTCGGCTCTATGGCCCGTTTCCTTGACCAGAAGACTTACGGTTTATGTAACACCTTCATCGGGTATTCGTTGGGACATGGTGTGAGCACGGAAGTAGGCGAAGTTTTAGACTGCGGTTGCAAAGGCCCAGAAATTGAATTTTCCATCCTTGGGTATCTCTACTCCTCTTTGCTCCTCTTAAAGCCCGATTCACGATAGTAAGCGGATGTTACGTCGTTCTTTATACGGCGAGAATTTGCTCTGATCGAAGTGCAGCGCAGTATGGGTGAGGGCTCCTTGGCGGGACTTACCGGAATGGGTGGAGGCTGATGTTTTTAAGGCGGGGAATGTGCCGCGCCCATCCCGTTGGAAAGCCTTTTTCGGGACTTGGAAGAAAGGTTGGCATTTGTGCTTGCCACGGATCTGAATTGGCTTAAGGCGACAATCAACTTCTTCCGTCGGGCGTGAACTTATTTTATACTTGATGGCTGGCATGTCGAGCACGGCTTTTATCTTGTAGTTTGCTTCAATTCCTCGGTGGTTATTTATAAGAGCCTAGGAATTTCACGGGTGATGCGCGGAAAGAAATATAGGCTGGTTAGTTTCATGTTGTAGTTTCGAGATCTGGGCAGCCGGATAGATGAGCTATGTGGGCTCATTTGTGATGGTTCTGCCCGACATGTCATGCATGTACACTTCGTAAGTTGTGCCCTGGCGGATTACGGAACATCGGAATTCACGATCTCGATATGTAGCTCCTGCGTTTTTGAGCTGGCTTGGCATCTACGATAATATGCGGTTCCTGCGATGTGTGACGAGGTCTTTTCTTGGTCGTTTGAGTGCGTCTTGAAATGCGGTTGTGGCCCAGGAGAAGGCATCATAAAGCTAAAAGCTCATGTCTGTAGTGGCATCCACGATGAAGTCGATTAGGTAGCGTTGGGAAGCGTCTTTTGGGCATGCTTTGATGTCGATGAAGTCGATGCGGAGTAAGCCACTTGGTTGGGCTTTTTGATGAGTACTATGTTGGCGACCATTCGGGATGTCTACCTCCACGATCGCTCTTGCTTGGAGGTTTGTTGACTTCGTTGATGGCTTTTTGTCTTTACGAATGCGAAGCTCCTCCTTTTGTTTGATTGGTTTGAAGGATGGGTTGGCCTTCGGCTGTAGTGATTCTTGTAGGATCAATTCCTCCCATAATAGTGCCTTGCATGCGAGAGCGTCTTTGTTTTTGTTTTAAAAAATGGATAAGGAGGTTTGAGGTCTTGACTAGTTTAGGATCCGATGCTCGTGGCCCGAGATGCTCGGTCGTCGTCTAATATCTGAGGTTCCGAGTTCTTGAATGGCTCGGGTCGGGTGACCACCTCGTCACGCATGTCGAGCTCGTCCAGGTATATATTGTCAACCGTTTTCTGTTTCATGGATGCTGAGTAGCATTCCCTAGCCACTCGCTGGTCTCCTCGAACTATCTTTACCCGCTACTGTGAGGGAACTTGATCATCATGTGATATGCGGAAGGGATGGCTTTTATTGCATTGAGAGAAGGCCTACCTAGTAACATGTTATATGCATTAGCGTTTAAACGAAATCTCGGGCCAGAGTCGCCGCTTGGCATGTGGGATCTCCCCAATGTGAGTACCAATCAGATAAGCCTAGGGTATTACTTTTCCCCGAGAACCTCAGAGGTGTGTCACGGTCTGAGCTTTTCCCTTCCGATGCCCATTTTATCAAAGGCCGACACGAAGATGATATCGGAGTAACTCCCGTTGTCAATCGGCACCCAATGAACCGCTTTGTCGGGCCACAATCGCGCGAACTACCACTGGTCAGCCATGGAGGGTGCTCTTCATCCCTCCAGTTCAGTCGAACGTGGATGGATGTGTCAAGCCTCTGTGAGCTTGTGACAATGCTCACTTCGCTTGATCTCCGCCGATCTAATGTTGGCGTAGATGGGCCTTCCGAAAGCCGAAGCTGGATTCTCCCGCGAATCCTCCCGAGATTACCCGAATTTCTTAGGGATTGTTGGTGCTGAGCGGTCGTCACGAGGCAAGGTCAGCCGTGGGCGGAACTCCGGCTCGGTGCCGACTTCGATCTCGATTTTCAGATATAAAGAGCCGGAGGTATCCGCACCAGACAGGTACCTATTTATCTTTGAGCCGTATGCCATCCGCGGCTGTCCGTAGGTCCCTATGGAACTCGCAAGACTTGGAGTTGTCTCTTATTGTGGTCCGAATTTCATTTGAGTCGCCATCTCGAACCGTTCGCTTCGCATTTCAGTGGTCTCGTGATACCGAGGTCGTTAGGTGAATCGCCGGGCGATTAACGCCGTCGCTCTACCGACCCGCGACCTGCACGATCTCTAAGGTTGCCATGCCTCAAAATCGCTCCGTCCTTCTTGGAGACGTCACGGCCGCTCTCGCTTCGGGCTTCGTCCTCGTCGTTTGTCTGCCCCGCTTTTTTCTTTGTGAATGGAAGAGCTCTCTTTCTTGGATATGAGGGCCTCTTCACCGTTAATATATTTCTCTGCTTTTGCGAGCACTCTGCCATGCTTGTTTGGGGATTTTGAGATGGAAACATTGGCCCTTTCGACTGAATGCCTAAGCCAGCCATGAACGCGGTGATCGCAAACTTCTCGTCAGGTATATCCACCTTTAGAGACTCGGTATTGAATCGCTGGACATAAGACCTTAGGTTTTCTTGCGTACCCTGCTTGATAGTCAGCAGATGGTAACTTGGCTTTCTGTATGTCCTGGCTCCAATGAAGTGAGAGACGAATGCAATGGACAACTCCCTGAATGAGGAGATTGATGACGGTGGGAGTCTATTGAACCATGCCAATGCTGGTCCTTTTAGGGTGATAGCGAAAGCTCTGCATCGCACTGGATCTTGATACCCATGAAGCTCCATTTGGTTTTTGTAGGTGTTGAGGTGATCGACAGGATCTCTAGTACCATCTAACGCTTCCACCGTGGGTATCTCGAACTGGTCGGGAAGGGGAAGTGGAGTTCCCATCAGAGCAGCAATGATTCGGGCCATTTCTGTACTCATGTGTTCATATAGTGTCAAAGAGCACTACTTTCTACTCACCTCCTTCACGCTGCCGGTTTTGGCTGAGATTCTTGAACCTCTGCTCCCATGAGTGTTCATAGCCGAGATGACGCAATTCTCCGCTCCCGGCCGCGGTTCCCCAAGGGCCGCTTCTTCTGGGCCGCTTCTCTTCCGCTAAATGTGGTCCGCGCTCCCCGGCGTACTGGATTTCGCCGCTCTGATTCCGTAATATCGGCATTGGCGCCGCCCTCGCCGGGGCGCCGTGTCGCGACCTTCTCGAGTTTGTCGCGCCTCCCAGGGTCGTCGGATTTCTCTGGTGAGTTGTTCTAATTTTTCCGCCAAACTGATTGCGAGGCGCAGCGCCCACCTCGTCCGTGTCGCTTCATATTGCTCTACCGCTCCATACCTACCGCTCACGCGTTTGGTCGGGTCCTCGCATCCGAGGATAGCGCGCTCCCGCCAGGTTCCAGTCGATACCATCGCGAATCGAAATCGCTTATATTTATAGCGAATCGCCGTTCTACGCATCGCGCCAATCGATGATGCTTTTAACCGGAACTGGGCCGGAGCGTGTAGGGGTCGCTGGGCCTGACTGCATTACCGGCGGGCTTCGGATGCGTACTTCTCGATTATACACCGGCGATGATCGCCGCATCATTGATCCGCGCGCCCACGTAAGACTTCTCTCGCAAAACAAGGAAGAAGGGGGTCGGCGAGGCTTCGCCCGCGGCCGCCCGATGCCTAAGCCGACCTTTCCGAGAAAAGAGAGAATGCTTAGATCGCTAAAGGGCTAATGTTTATGGCGTACCTTCACCGATGGGGTGACCTTTGTATTTATAGTAGATATTCTTCCGCCGGTAGTTAGATTCATTCCCATTAGATGGGGATATTTCTTATTATAACTGTGACGGATTTGCAAATAGGGATAGAAAGTAGTAGTTTATTTTGGGATACCCTTCCTTCCTTATCGGGAGATTTGGTCGACTTATGGAATGATATATTATTAGGACTATTCTATTTTCCTCGTACTGTGGGAGTCTTTCCATATGGACACTGACCTCAGCTGCTTTATTGACCTCTTCCTCGGCCGGCCCAAGAAAGGCCGAAATGCTGGCGTAACAAGGCTTGAGTGCTCCCATCTGCAAACCTCTCCTTTGTAATTCAACTGATGGGCCTTCGTGTTTCATCACCGGCCTCTTTCTCGGGCTTGGTGTGTGGGCTTACACCTTACTTTTCAAACCCTATCATTTTATTCAAATAATTTTCTAGAACTTTACTTTTTATAATTCGTATATAAATGAATACATAAATAGGAATGAATAAATAATAATAAATGATGAATAAAGACTTATAGATAGATTTATCCTTTTTTTTTAATTGATAAATTTATCTTTATTTTAACTAAAAGTACAAACAAAAAAGCGTATGAACGAGATTTTCTATTTTTAAAAAATGTATTAAAATCGGATTAACTATTTTACTTTTTATAGAGAATGAAGGAACATTTTGATAAATATTTAAATAAATATGGATGATAATAAATAATTAAAATTAATTAAATATATTTCTTAAATAAATTAAAAAATCAAAATCAAAATAATAATAATAATAGATTAGATATTCTAATTTTTTAAAGAGATATATGCTTCTAAAATAAATTATATATATATAGAGAGAGAGAGTATAGAAGGTAGAGAATTATTTAATTTTTAGTATATTTTGATATTTGAACTGCTTATATTTATTTTTTAATTTTAAAATTATATATTTATGACATCATCAACATTTTGAAACGTAGAATCAAAACAAAAGGTTTGGAGGGGGAGGGGCCATTGGGCAAAATGTAAACCCGAGAAAATTTAATTTTCAAAAGGGTAAAATGGTACTCTTATTGCAACCGGAATTTTTCTAGATTTCAGATGATGAAACGAAATTCACCGTTGGAATTGTCTCGCGAAATCTAGCTACCACGTCGAATTTCGAGACAATCATAATTTCACGTTAAGACAGACGACGTAGATGGGACACGCAAGAACTCGAAAGTGGCTCAAGGTGAGACACGTGTCAAATCGTGAGCTGGCCAAATATGAGTCAAGTGTGGGCCATGGAGACATGGCTTCATGCCATTAGAAGGAAATCAGTAATGGGTAGAGATAAGGTGATAGGGTAACGGCGTGTCCAACGAGAAATGGATACTGCATTGAGAGGATGTGTCCTCGATCTGCCCTCCCAACCCGGCCTGGGGGAGAGGAAAGAGGGGATAGCAAACCGAGAGCAGGAGAGGTTGGTCACGCCTAAGGGCTACGCGCAAGTGCACCGCTTTGTGGTTTCGACAACTTCTGAGGTAGGGTTTTCTCCTACTTGTTTTATTCTTTCGCTAAGAGCCATTTTAATGGATGAGGATATCTCGGGCCCCAATGTCGTGTTTTCTGCCCAAAAGATCTGACTCGAGTGAAATCCCTGGCAGGAGCTGGCCACCCGAACTGACTGTGGACTGCTAGTGTGGCCTTGAGTGTGAATATGTTATTGCTTGATCGAATAACATGTTATGTTATTTATGCCATACATGGCAAATTTCAAGATCTGACCACGATTTTATATTTGCCCATGTGAAAGACTTATGTTATTGCTATGTATGAATGAATACGATGATTATGAATAAATTTCCGTTAGTATATGCATGCTTAATATATTAACATAAATTGTTGAATGACATATTGCATTTCATATGCAATCGATAACTTGTGAAGTGAATAGGTGTGAGTACATGACATGAAAACGTGGTCGCTAAATGGATTTCAAAGGAAGATTTTCCAAATAATCGCTCTGAGAGTTATCCAACAAGCTCATCTCGAAGGAAGACTCCATGACTGCTTCGTGAGTTATCCAGCCACCACCTCGAGGATTATCCAATAGATTTACCAAAAACCCAGATTATGTTTGCAAGAACAAAACCTTTGTTTGAACAATGTTTTCTCACATTTTACTAGCATACGTGAGGAGCCGGCTGAGGCTCAAGAAGGGGAAAGGTGAGTCACATTCTCCTCCATTTCATGTAGACATTTGAGTATGAACATATATGTTTTGTTTGAATGCTTGTTTGCCATTGTATGAGAACTTAGGTGGGAGTAACCCACGTGAAGATAATTCCACTCATCGGCATTACTTCACCTCGTCGAGGGAAAATTTATTTTATAAGACAATGAAGGTTCACTTTGGGGATGGACGATCCGAGGTCTTAGGAGACCAAGAAGGGTCATATATGGCCTTGTTATGTAGTTTTGTAAAATATGGGTAAAAGACCCGCTTGGAAAATTTGTAATTTAAACAACCAAACTACTCCTTTTGTATAAAATATACATTTTGGTGAGCATGGATGTGTGGGCCCAATTGGGTCATTTTTACTATGCCTGGTCTCATCATATGAGACACACTGTGTTTTCAAAGAAGTCGATTTGGAGTCAATCTTAGACCCTCGAAACTAAGGCCACACTAAACTCTTTCTTTGTAACATTAGTTTGAAATTTTGGTTTATAATATTTTAATTTTTAAATTTATTTAACCAAAATTTTAAGATAACATATATTATCATTTATTTGATTAATATTATTCTAGAAATTAGATAGTTAATTTTTTTTTATATTTATCCTATGATTTCTTTTACTTTTGAATGGTCTATTTTGAAATAGTAAATATATATACACACAAAATTAAGATTAATTTGAT
Organism: Tetrastigma voinierianum; assembly: GCA_016808115.1. Lineage (NCBI taxonomy): Eukaryota > Viridiplantae > Streptophyta > Magnoliopsida > Vitales > Vitaceae > Tetrastigma > Tetrastigma voinierianum. The sequence goes on from JAEQBH010001319.1 coordinate 240,211, forward strand.
AAATAGAGTTTCAATATAATTTTTGATAAATTTGATTATTCAAATAAATTAAATATTAAAATTTCAAAAATTACAACTTAAGAAAATATTTAAATTTTTACTTAAAAGAGAATAACTCTCTTTTTAATCAAAAAAAAGTTCTTACAATTTTATTATAAAGAAATATAAATATATTAAAATAGTTTATGTGGTTATATTCGGAAAATTCCAATTTTCAAATGGCAAATCGTAATTTCGTAAAATCCGGGAATTTTTCAGATCTCGATGATGAAACGACTTCACCGTTAGAATCGCTCGAAGGAACTAGCTACCACGCCGACCTCGTCTAATTCCCAAGACCGGATTTGCACGCTTTTATGCACTGTGTTTCCGCATCGCAAAAACGACATGTGACGCGACAAGTCACCTATAACACGCACTACGCGACACACTGCATGACTAGAGAGATGACGAAAATGGATGGCCTAGATAGGGCTAAGTGTCAAAAATCCAAGAAAAGGGACACAGACTATGAGAATGTTTAATGATAATGTGACAAACCTAAATAATGTCATTATCTTCTCCACTTTTGACACAAACGGGCTGAGCATTTAGTATCTAATAAGCCATTTTAGAGAATGAGCTCCTTCTAGGATTCCGACCGACGACCGGGCTTCGCTTGGTTTTAAGCAAGAAGTAAAGTTGATCTATGCGGCGTAGTGGCTACGTTGCACTCCATTTGGTGGAGTTCCGACAACTCCAAGAGGGAGGGATCTTTTCCTACTTGTGTTAATCTTTGGCTAAGAGCCATAAATGGTTGGGTGAATGTCTCCGAGGTTTGTTTTAGCGTTAAACTCCTTGGCCTCCCGTGCTTTGAACCGAGTGGAGAAAATTCATATTTTGTGTGGTCGTGAACAGTAACCCGAGGGTTTCACTGTTCATGTGAATAGTGACACATTAATATTTTTGTGTGAATTTTTATGTGTTGAGTGATTCAAAATGAATTGTTCAGGTTTACACCAGCCCATGTGAGCTAATTTTGGTGTAATTGGTTAAAAATTTACATAACATGCTTTACGTGATTGAATTATGTTAATATATATGCATGTAAATATATTAGTACGAATGCGCTTAATTAAGATCATGCATTCCATATGCACTGTGGCTTGCATTAGGTGAGTGCATGACATGAAATGAAACAAACAAAATGTTTAGAAAGGAATTTCAATGGATGATTTTCCGGAGAATTGTGTTGGGGAGATGGTCCAACAATTACACGCTGGAGGAGCCCATGAATTGTTTCCTGCATGTCTCTCCAACACATTCGCCGAGGGGTAGTCCAATATTTTTACCGAATTGGGTAGTGAGTTTTCGAGAACAAAAACTTTTTGTTTTGAAAAAACTCCAGTGATTTTACTCGCATTCCGCTTTAGGCATATGTGAGTGAGCCTATGAGACTCACATGAGATCGTCATGGTGACATCTGAGGAATTCATGAAATTGCTTGAATGTGATTGTTTACCATGCATGTGCACTTAGTGGGAGTAACCTGCAGGAAATTATCTCTATCGGGCTTTGCTCACTCAAGGGATCACCATTTCGTGTACAAAGAGAGTGTGTGTATGAGGATTTGCGCCGCTAGAGGCCGTATTTTAGAAGAAAGCCGGGTTGTGGCTTTGGTACCTTCGTATACATGTATTGAATGTCAGTAATTTTAATATATTTTGTATAAGAGCAAATTATTAATCCCCTTTAACTATTGTATATAGTTGATGTTTGTTGTGAGCACACGCAGGGTCCAAGTGGTCATTATTTTACTCGCATGTGGACCCCGTGGTCATAGGAAATTGTTGATATTTGGGACGTGCTAGACTTAGCTCCCCATACAAAGGAGACTCATCTGATTTTCTCATGAGCTGAGCTCCAAGCTACTCGACATCCACAATTATTCCATGAGACGTTGTCAACTGATCACCGGGTTTCCTGGCATTGCGCTTTAGGATAAATTTATATTTACAAAATAAGTTTAATATATATATTCTTGTTTATTTATCATTTTTTGAAAAACATTTTTAATTATTTTATAATTTTTAAAAGTCCAGATGGTAGAGTGTTCAAAATTTAAAAATACGGGATATCTAGAAAGGCAAGGGGTCCTAGTGGGGATAATTTACTTCATTGTAACATAGTGTTTCATTGTCAAAAAAAATAATTTATGTGTTATCGATGTTTTTGTCAAAATATTTACTAATATTTTACCGATAATTTTATATATCCATAAAATTGAATTAATGGCTATTACCCATTGGTTAGCGGATATTTTTATCATTGATTTTACCTTAGCTATTAAATAGTATGCAATCTACATCAACTTGGGGATGCTACATTCATCAACTCTTTTTCTAGTTCTATAGCAAATATTACATGAGATAAGAAAAAAGGAAAAAGATTATCAATTATTTATATATAAGCTCTCTCCTTGTGTGAGTTTCCCCATTATAAATGCTCACCAGGCTTGATGAAATTAGTGAAAATTGTATTATTATTCCGTAAAGATAGATTTGTCAAAATAAAATAAAATAATATCTTTAAAAAAAATAAGTATCTTAAATTAATATATTATATAAATTTATTTCTTTATTTATATGTCAAATAAATTTACATTTTTAATATTATTAATTTATTGATATATAAAATATTCATTTACTAAATATTAGACCTTGTGTTTAAATGTACACTCCTTTATTATTGAGGTATGTATTTTGAATTTGAGCAATAACCTATAATTTAATATTATTAAATTTGAATTGTTTATAAATAAAGCCTCTAACTAGTTGACAATTATGACTTCATTTAAAAAAATGAAGTCTTAAATGAAAATTATAGCTTCAATTAAAAAAAAATTATGATTGGTAATTAAAACTTCATTTAGGAAGTGAAGCCTCATTGAAAATAGAGACTTTAAGTCCATGTTGGCTAATGTTTTAAGACACGTGAGAACACCATTTTGTGTCATAAATTGTTTTTATTTTCTAAATTTAGTATTTTGTGATCTTTGTATTTTTCAAAACAAAAAAGAGAATAAAATGTGTTTCCTTTGTTTTTCTTGTTCTCTTTGTTTTTCAAAATAAAAAACAGCTTTCAAAAACTATAAACAAATATGATCCGAAAGCATTTTTTCTTTAAAAAAAGATGATGATATGCCCCCAAGATGAGAATACAAAGTTTTTTTATTATTATTATTATTATTTTATCGGGGGAGGGGGGAAACTCCACAAACTAGCAGCTAGTCAAGACACTTCTTGGCCTTGTGACTCCCATGGCATCCTGTTGCAAAATTTTCTCCAGACTTCTTGGAGAGGCTATGCCAATTTCTGGCTTCTCTAGGCTACATCCCCAGGGCAAGCTTGGCCATCGAATCAGCAGCTTGATTTCTCTTGAACACAAACTGAAGAGAAGTCATCCAGCCACGTTTGAGTCATTCTTGCATTCATACACCACATTAGCATGGGTACTGCCACATCCTCTACTCCTTTTACCCAGTGGAAGACCTTGAGGGTCTATTTCGATGATGACTCCTTACCCAACTCTCACACCACCTTCATAAATATAGCAAGGCCCATATTTCCGCTACTCACCTTATGGGCGCCTTACCAATCGGCACAAAGAGAGCACAGTCTAACTGCCGATATCTCCTGTGTGTGACTCTTGCGCCCGCTATTCCCTAACCCCTTAGAGCTTCCATCGACATTTAGTTTCAACATGTTGAAATTAGGAAACTTTAATTGGGAACAAGCGAAAAACTGAAAGTCTTATTCCAATAACTTAATTGAAATTACATAACAAGGGCCTTTATATAGGCATAGGCTTACTAGAATAACCCTAAAAGGAAACAAAATCTAGAGTGCTAAGAAAAATAAATCCTACTATAATAGAAAATAATTTAATTTAACATCACCCCTCAAACTCAAGATGCGGTTATAAGTACCGAGATTTTTTTCAACTAGAAAATGGAAAACATAATGTGGGATTCTGGTAAAGAAATCATAAGATGCAACAAAGCAAAAACAAACAGCAAAGTGATGTTGTCATTCTTGAAGTGATGACGTGTAAGGTGGCAATCAATTTCATTATGTTAAGTTTGTTCATGAAAAAACTGAGCTGTGAGCAATCTAAATAGCATTTTTGTTGTCACAATACATAGGAGTGAGATGAGAAAGAAATACTCTCATATCTACAAGTAACCAACATAACCAAACAATCTCTTTGGTAGTAGATGCCTGATGAGTCTAAAACTCTTCATAATAAAGAGCTTAATGCTTATTTTAATACCAAATTTATTGAATCTTCACCAAAATTATTCTTTTGCAGGAAACAAGATCAAAAGAAGCAAAAAGAGCAAGAAAAACAATTGAAAAGACCAAGGAAGGAAGAACAATTGTCGCAACAAAACAAATGCAAAGAAGGCTAGAAAAATGTCGTGATATTCAAACTTTACGTGACAAAATTGGTAAGAACCTCGAAGACAACAAAGTTGTCGCAACATTTTCAAAAGGGGAATAAATAAGAAAAATTGTCACGATAATGTTGGAAGACACAAATCTAGAAGATATTATAGCTTATTAAATTCAATTATGTCACGAAAATTTTTCTAGAGATCAATAGTTCAACATCATGAGGAAATTGTCTCAAAATTCTACATTAAAAGCGAGAAGAAATGTCACGATAAATTTAAATTTTTGTGACAATTATTTAGAGATAAACAATTTAAGAATAGCAACAAAATGTCGCGACAACACCACGACAAAGCTGAAGACAATATGGTGGTAATTTTGTCGTGACATTTTAACAATTGTAACGACAAACTATCTAATGGGCTTGCATTGAAATCCATAAAATATGCCTAGAATTCTGAGCCAGCAACAATTGGACTATAAATAGAAAGAGATAGGGCGCAGAAATAGAGACTAAAAAGAAGAGACGAAGATACAAAGAAAGAGAAGAAGATACAGTGAAAGAAGCTTTTGTATATAAATTTTTATTTTTCTTTCTTTTTTTCTTTTTCTTTAATTTTCATTTTAAATTATAGCAGTAGATCTGAGCTTTGATTTTTTGAATATCAAGCTCCAGCTTACCACCTGAATCAAGAGAAGCCGATACATTATTCGGCCTTTTCTTTCATTTTCTGATTATACTTTTCAATGAATTTGTTTAAACAACTAGTTGTTGTTATGTGTAATCCAGTGATGGAAGGCTAAGCTCCCTCTGGGAAGGGATGGGTGATATATGATTGTTCTGTTTGTAGAATCTTAACATAAATTGTGGGTTGAAGACTGAATTTATATAATTGGTATTACTTTATAAGTGAGTTTTTCTAAGTATCAATTTAGTATACCCAAAATAGTTGTTCTAAGCTTTGTTTTCAAGTATCCTTCTAGTGACAGCAGAAAGGTGTTCCTAAGGGCTAAAATCAGTATCCTATGGTATGTTAGATTGATACTCATAGAACTAATATACTTCAAATATCACTGTGATAAATCACAAGCTCTGTTCTAACCTCTGACTTCCCGTTCTAATTTCAGGTGATAAATAAAGTGTGTTCTCGAGGCATAAGGATAACCTGTTGAAGTATCAGTTTAATAATTGAAGGTTTCATCTCAATTGATGGAATAATTTTGTTCCTATCTTAGAAGAGATTATTCTGATTGAAACACAGCATGTGTAACCTACACAGATTTTTGGCAATCATGGTTTCAAAAAATGATTTTATTGTTTGAATCTTATTCAAACAATTTTCCATAAATCCTTGATCATTAATATTCACTTAATAAAAATATCAATGATGAAAAACATATAAATATTTCATCTTTACATTAAAAAATGATTTTTTAAGGTTTAAGAAGAAAAACTATGTGCCGAAATCAACATGCTACCAAGATATAAAAATCAGACTTTTATGATATCAAGGTGGCTCTAATACCACTGTAGGGTTTTCTAGGTCTGAATCACAATTGGAGCGCAACAAAAAAAACAAAAATTAAACCCCAATCAAACGATCCTCTTAGATCATCAAAGCCGACCAATCATGTCATAGGGTGTTTAGAAGATCCATACCTTTTGGTCAATGCTTCCTTCTTGTTGGAGATCTCAGTAGGGCAACCCTCTATGGTGAAGATCTGTAGAAAACAAGAGTATCCCATGGCTAGAATACCTCTAATGTTGATCCACACGAAGATGTGAAGAGAGAAACCTCCAAGGAGACAACTTGAAGACTCAAACTCGGTGCTAGCCGAGACTTGATCTTCCAATAGGGAGCAGCTTAGAGAGAAAGAGCTCTCCAAACCCTAGCCTGAATGTTTTTGCACTTCCTAGAGTGGCTATGGTTTTGGTTATTAGGTATTTATAAACCCCTAGCTAGTGCAAAAGGACGAAAGTACCCCACATTAAAGGAGGGGGGAGGGGGACATACGTGCATCCCCATGCATATAGTGTACCCCCATGGGCTCTTAGCCCATGTGTTAGCCCAAGAGCCTTCTCAAGGCCTGTTAATGGCTCTAAATCAAGTCCTCTTACCCCCAGGGTTACGCTAATCCCAATATTGTCCTCTATCATAGGTTTTCCTTAGGTTGGGTCAAATCCAATACTATTTTATTCTCTCTACATATCTTCTAAGCGTATGACCCATTAGGTTTCAAGTATTGTTGGTCACTCAAATCAACCATTGGTCTTGAGCAACTCATGAGTGGTATCTAGCAACACATCATGACCCCCAATTGACCAAAAGAGTCAATGGTTTGACTACAAACCTTTCCATATGCAATATATTGTGCAATGCTATCCTTTCACTCCATATTATACCCGACTTCGTTCAAAGCAAGGATTATGCATCAACTCCCACTAGACTAGCTACAACATACCTATCTTCATGTTTTCTTGTCTTCGAGATCCATTACTCGAAGATACATTGAATACTTCATCTTCAATGTGACATATTCGCGGCCGTAGATTCGGTAATGATCTCTACAAGAGACCTAGGTGATGAGTATCTTAAATACTATTTTTATCCATATGTTTTGCTTAGATTTTTGGTATTTTTATGTTAAATGAGTGTCCTAATGCTCTAAATGTTCATCTTTATTATTAGGTCAACCATTTGGCGGAATTGTAATGCTATCAAGGAGCGCAAAAGAGTATCAAGAACACCGCTATTGCATCGCAAACAAGAAAATGACCTAATGGAAAAGCTTTGTATTGATGGATTATGAAATTCAAGAGCTTTCCAATCCATACCAAGAACACTAAATTTAGAGTTCAACTGAAGAAGATGCGTTACAATCTATAGAAGTTGTTTGCCGTAGGAAGTATTGGTTCACGCAGAAAGCAAAAATATGCAAATAAACGAAGATGCTACGGGTTCACTGCGTTGAAGGTGATGAGTGTGAAACTCACTATTTCTCTGAAGTCCATTTCAATTGTAGACTTTTTAGAGTCGCAAATATCAAGAAGGTCAGAACATTAAAGACATCGTCCAGAGTCGCTACATCACACCAAAGTAGTCGCGACATCAAACAAGGTCGAGACAATGAATATACAATTCTATAGTTTTGCGTAATTTAAACAACTATTATCATAGCAAAAGTCGTGACAATCGGCACAGAAATGCAAATTCGAGTTATGACACCAAATATAGCCAAGACATCATAATGCTGAATGTCGTGGGTATTAGTGTTCTCGTTACTACTTTGTAGTATTTAGATGAATGCTGTGGGTTTCGAGTATTGGATTGATTTAATTTTGATATTGTTATTTAAAAGAACTGTTCTAAGTATCTACAGATAATACCCAAAAGAGTCAGATGTACCGATTTCTAGGATCCCCAGTGGCCAGCACGGACTACCCGGGAGAGCAAAGAGCAACAACTCGGCATACTAAGCTGATACCTTTAGAACTAATGCACTCTAAATATCAACATGATTAATCCAGTAACTGTTCAATCCTCGACCACATCTTCAAAGATAAAAATGCACCCCCTGGTATGGCAATCTACGGGCATCTATCTGGCCTTAATAAACAAAGAGCTCGATCCCCAGCCGAGAGAATGCCGAAAGCCTCAACGATGAAGATTAGCTCTAACAAACTGATATCTGAGATGTCAACAAACCTAAGCTGAGGCTTTATGTCGAAACCCATCTGATGGGTGATGGCGAGATCTGAAGTCCCAGGAAATGAAGGTGGTGCACCCAGCCAGGCACAGTCATGATCTCAAAAAAGAAGATCTGGGGTCCCGGTGCAGCTGAGCTAAACCATCAGTTCCAGCCAGCACTGCAGCCCTGGGAAGAGGTGAAACGGCTAATGCCTCGGAGGCCCCAGTGTTTGAGGCGCTCCGCCCTGGAGCTAGTCCCGGGTCCAAGTCCCAAGATCATGAACAGCTTTTGAACCCTGCCAATCGATTGGTCTGGCTAACATCCATCTGACTCAGCAGTTCTTTCAACTTGAAGTGTCTCAACTACTTTGGCTCATTGTCTCTTTTCACAAACAAAATATATGCAAAAAGGCTGGTCTGGCTGAGTTATCATTCGAATCTGCCAGGAGCCCGAAATGAGATGATCCCGAGTGGTGGAGGTGCCGGGAGCCCCTTAAAATACCCATCCCCAGGAATGATGTGACCTGACTGGTAATCACTTGCTTACTGGTGGCATTCTGCAGGCCTGCGGTACTGTGCCAGCGAGGATCAAAATGGCCAAGATATTATCGTGCACACAGAAAACAAGATTAGATTTTACTATAGGGTGCGATGCACGGTGCTCAGGCTAAGCTGCCATGACTCAATGCCCCCGGGAAGTTTTGAAGGTGTACCTCGAAGTTGTACAATGCAATTGGTCCCTCAACAGAGAGCCAGTGCCATGTGCTCCCACAATGATGAAGAACCTCATTTGATCCGTTTCACAAGATCCGCGAGGTGGGCACGTGCGCCTGGGGCCAAAGACAAACTGGAGGGAAGGATCCAACAGCTCCTGGGGCCGGGAGATCCAGGACCTTTCGGCAGGAGGCATCCCTTCCCGGCACCCTCCCCTTCTGAACCAGCAGCACCGGCCCCAGCAGCACTCGGCAGCGCCCCAAGCCGGAAAGTGATCCAGAGAAACTAGGAGGGAACATGAGTGAAAGGTTCCACCACATCACGAGCTCTTCCTTTCATTTCGCAGCTTATCCAGATTCGCACGCCCAAACCTGCCGCGGTGCTGACCAAGGCCTGGCGGTATTGTCATGAAAGCTGGCACACAGCTTTATAGCTAAAGTGTTACTTTTCGTCTTATTATTTCAGACAGTCGGTCTACACCATTGAGGTTGATCACAAAGCGATTTCTCAGCCAACTCAATACGGCAACTGTTCCCAAGAGATCCAGGCGTAGTGGTACCTCGATATGGCTTTCTGAATAATCCGAATACTGGTAGGGTGAGAAATGATTCTGCAACAGAGGCGTGAGATCTCAACCCAAAAATATCCCCTCAATCACAGGCTTGTTTGAGGCACAAGAAACCGAAGCTGAGTCTCCAACCTGGCAGAGGCTCGATGCACTCAAAACTGTAATGCAGTCTGCCTCGGCGATTCCTCAATGTCAAATGATAGACCTCGACCTGATGATAAGATATTCGAACCCAATCTAAAACAAATTGTCTCCAGTAATTTGATCAACTTGCGGTGTCCCTAGTTATGAACCCTCGTCAGCTAAATCTGAGATTCATCAGTTCAGCTCACTCACTGGATCCCACTAATGATCTAGCTTCAGATGAGCGAGGAGCTGTGATCGACTGGCACTTAAGACCCCATTTCTGTGGATCATCCCACACTTCATATGATTAGAGTTTGATATCGGAGGTTTGCGAGAACAAAAGTAATGAATTATCATGATGAGGTTTGATTTGTATTGAGCCTGTTTACAAAACACGCAAATGACGCCTATTCCATTTTTATACTATTGAGTTGTAATCTGGGCCGGCCTCAGCGCACAAAAATGGCGATCAAGTTTCTGGCAACGTTTCGCTGTACCCAGCTTATGCCAATGGGATCAACACTGAAAAGCCTTTGGGAGCCAACGAGCGCTCTTTAGTCGAAGCCCTCGTTTTGTTTCCTTCGCTCACTGGATTTCGGTTCTGCTTTACCAGAAGTCAAAATCTACGCGGATCCCGGAAACGTCGAGCCTGATAAATCGCTCTGAAGCCTTCGAAGCTGACAATCGGCACGAGATGGTCGAAGCCGGCAATGAGTTACCAAAAGTGGCGAACCAATTAGCAGCTTCGGCGCAAAAATCATGGTGGAGCCACACGGCGTTTCGGCGCGGAAGTGCCCCGCGCCCGGAAGGCCCAGCCTTGACGAAGCCGGCCATGAGCCCGGCCACCGCGAATGGTAAGCTATATCATTCTAAGACTCATGTCTGGGATCGTTCGAGCGAAAAAAGGTTAGCGGAATGGAAAGTCTGGGCAAAGGAATGAAACACACAGTTGAAACGTCAAGATTCAAAGCCAGACGGTCATTCTGTTAATACTCAGCTCTTTATCCCAAAATTTGAGGACAGCTCATCCTCACAGGCTGAGAGAGCCTGAAAGCGGCAAACGGCACAATCGGGGTGAGTCATGCGCAATGTGGCCACCCTCAAGCTCTCACCGGGCAAAGGGCAGAGCACGAATGGGCCCGGAACTGGCACTCACCGGAGTTGAGCGCAGCAGCAGCCCGAACAGCCCACTGCTCGTGGCCCACCCCATATGGTCATACTGGCGGTGCAAATAGTGGCACGCAGGTTGAGTTAGGCGGTGAGTTATAGGCGAAATCAGTGGGTCGGCCATACCGGCAGGGTATGGAAGGAATGAGAAACAAGGCTGCACGTGACTTCCCGGCAAGACAAACAGCAGGCTCACCCGACCTCGAGTACTAGCAGCAGCAGCATCCGAGCCATTGGCGAAGGTGTCCACCCCAAGGAAAAATGGGCTGGAACTGAGCTCCAGTTGAGTGGTAATTGGCAACAAACCCCCGGTTATTCCGAAGTCGGTGCACACGCAGGCTGGAGTCACGCCTGGTCCACTGAAAGATAAAGCACAAACAAAGACCATGCCCAGGATATTCCGCGTGTGCATATGCAGCCTGGAAAACAGGGCTGAGCTTATCCCCAATCCCTAGTATTGTGCGTGTCAAGTCAAAGCGAAGCTATGAAATGGAAACCGTCGGTTGTAAACAAAATAAAAAATGTACTCGCATGACATCTTCCGACGGTGTCAAGTTAAAGCCACGGGGTAAAATATCACCCTTAGCGAGTGAGGCGGTAGTCAGCCAATATAGATCCATATTGTGAGTTTGCTGGTCTCTGGAAAATATCGAAGCTTCTGCTGAGGTGACCGTTGAAGGTGCTTGATTTTTCTTTTTTCCGTCTCTAAAGCGAAGTTATAATGTTTGCTTTTAAATAGCCTCTCGCTGACCCGGCTGAAGCTGCTGGATTTCGAAGCTTAGGGAGAGCACCAAAAGTGAGCCTGGAAGCTAAAAGGTGCCGAGGTCCGGAAGTTCAATGACTCTGAGTTTAGCAAACCCAAAAGGAGGAAAAACCATGAGGCCTCAGCACGTCTCATCGGGACCCTGGCAGAGCCCTGGTCTCTCAAACACCCTAAGCCTCCAAAGCAAGCCTATATCACTGGGCGGTCTCCGTGCAGCCAAAATACCTCTGAAGAGCAATTGTTGAGATCCTTACTGTGTTTCACACGGGAAGATAATGCAAATTGGCTCGGCCAGGAGCTAAATCGGCATTAAAATGCAGCTAAATAAATAACTTCAAATCTCAGGCTCTCAGCTCATTTTCTGAAGGAGCTTTTGAAGTTGTTTTATTTATTTGTAATAAATACTTTCCTTACTGTTTGAAGGTGCCTGAAGAAGCTCGATTGCTCGTCGGTGAAGTGCGCCTTTAACAATACTGAAATGAAGTGTTTTTGAAAAGCGGACTTATCCCAAGCTTTAAATTCCATATGGACAAAGTCGGTCGGTGCGGTGACTTTGAAGTGATCACCCCTCAGCCTCCCGAAACGAGCCGTGAACTGGAACACACTGTCTTACCCCCAAGGTCTCGGGTCCCAGATCCCCTCGTACTGGGAATCCCGCCTAATCTCAGCTGAGGAATCACCCGCCTACGGCACCCACCCAGAAGATGACTCATCGGTCTCAACCAAAACAGGAGAAAACACTAAAAGGGAAAGAAAAGATTAAAGCAAAGAGCAGCACAAAAACAAAGTGGTATGGAATGAAGGAATTATGTGATGACCAAACTGTGGTCCTGAGCACTCAGTCTTCAAAGCCTACTTCACTGAGCCAACTACCTGAGTCAGCTTAATCACCGCCCCGCATGATGGAACAGCACAGACCTTCCGTCACCCAGACCCGAGCTGGCTTGAGCGGGGCAAGCCGGAAGCTCGGCACCTAACACCCGAAGTGTCTTGTCCAACCTCAGGAAGCCCGCCCAATGATCCCCGTCACAAGAATGTATCCCATTCAAAACCCTTCAGCACCAAGCCTTTCTCTCATTCCTGGAGTGGCTGAGTCTGGCTTAGTAGCCTCGGGCAAAACAAAAAGCAAGAGCCTCTGTCCCTTCAATTAGCTCTTCCAAACAGTGGAGTTTGAGCTCGAAGCTCGGGGGCAAGAACTCAGCCACATGGCTGGGAGGCTCAGATGTGCTGCGAGTCCACATCTGATCCCCGGTGCTGCTCCGGCGAGCGTCGGGCCTGACTCAAGTTTAACCTCGCTTCTCTTTCTTTGCCAGCGGCCCCAAAAATAAATTCCACAAGCCGTTATCCCGGGCCTGCCGGCGCAATGATTTGCGAAATCAGGTGCCTCAAGGAAACTAATCCTCATTCGGGCACCCACAGCACATATCATCTCATTCCTGTGCCATCCATGCCCACTCGGCCCACTGCTGACAAGCTCCCGGTGGGGACAAAGCTGCATAGTTCTGCCAGGCAGATGATGACTCCTGAAATGATCATTTGATCCATGCAGTTTTACTAGAGCCTGCGAGCTTGAAATAAATTAAGGTCTATGCCTCAATAGTCATTCCAGACAGGCAATCGTCGATCTTACTGGGGCTACCTGGAGGAAAAAAGCTGGAAAATCTGTGAAAATACTGATTTATATGGAGCGCTCTGCTGACACTAGCTATAAGATGATCCCAATGAACTGACCTTGAGGAGACAGCCTACAAATTTCAAGAGCTTCTCCCAACTGATATCATGAACGACTCAAAATTGGAAGTCCCAATGCAGCAGCGAGTCCAAGCAGGAACCATGAGGCTGATTCCCGCCAGCCAGCCGGCCGAGCTCAGCCAGGTGAACCGGGAGTCCCTCCCGAAGCCTGAGAACCCCTCTTGAGCCTTGGAACGAGCAGCACTCGCACCCATAGAGAAGGTTTCGCAGTGGGCCCGGCCTCGGGGAGGCGATCAGTATTCCAGCAAAGGCAGCAAAGCCCCCACACGGCCGGCTGGAGTTTCTTCCTTTCTGGCTTTCTCCGGCTGGCTGATCCTTAGATCTGCATTTTTGGCTCAAACCTGGTCATGCAGTTATCTCACAACTAGGAGGCATTGTTTGTATGGTGCCGACACAGCTTCAAGGGAGCAAGGCACTCTCCGCTTCGCTGCTCCCCATGCATTTGCTGGTATATTTAAGTCAAAAGCTTTTGGTGCTGAGCTTGATACAGCTGATTTAGCCAACCCCAATACGGTAGTGTTCCCGCAGATCCAGCGTGGCAGCCGATGAGGATAATGACCGGGACGAATGGTAATGTATAGCTCGGTACTGAGGCGTACTCCCAAGCCCAAAGCCGACCCCCGGAATGTTCAGTTTAGCTGAAATATGAGTCCAGTTACCCAATCCCGGAGAGAGGTGCCAGTAATCACCAGATGCAGCCCGCCCCGTGCGGCCAGCCGGAGTTCAAGGATAGAATCTCAATTCACAGGCAGAATTTTCCAATCGCACCAAGTGTCCCAATCTGATTATTCTCGGCAGTCCCCGAAGCCGCGAACTCATTTGAGCAACTGGTGACCAGTCAGCTCAGCTTCACTCACTGACAGCCACAAACGACCATCCTCGATGAGCCGGACGCTGGTTCCGACTGATTACCAGCATCCCGGCCTCCGGTGGATCGGATCTCCGTACTCACACCATATTACTCTTGACAAGCCGTGATACTCATGCCAGCATAGGCACTCATTACATATTTTGTTGCATATTCTTAATACAAAACACAAATATGCCTATCACTAGGGTATACCCTCCTTCTATCAGGAGCAACTCCTTTATTGCCATCAATTACTTTCTCAAATACCCAAGTTATACCGTAATCACCCTACGAAACCACACTTCAAAGGAAACAAAGATCGAAGTCAAAGTATAGAATCAGTACCCAAGATACCTTGAATACCTCAAGTCAAAGGATACTTGCACCATTGCTATGATGAGACTACCATTGATTATTGAATAGATAATCCATATGATTGTCTCATGGAGAGTCTCCGATGAACTTAGCTACTCTTAGCAAGCATCCACATCTCTACTCTAATCATCACGAATTAGTCAAGGATCAAGCATCCACAATTTATGAGACTAATTGTTTGATCAAATCAAGGAGTACAACATGTGCTAGCTTGTCCAAATCAACAATGTCCATTCTCGTTGAGCCTATGACTAGGGATCATTTAGATACTAACACAAATACACATGATAAGAATTCCATTATCTTGATCTCCATCATGATTTCTTTCATGCTATGTTTATATATCATGGACTTCATTAATTAATTTAAGATCGCTATCAATTCATTCATATATCAAATGAATATCAATATAATGAAGGTGCGTTTATTATACATGAATATAAGACCTACAATAAGTGCTAAAGGTGATGGCCTTTAGAGCACTTCTCTAACAATATGTGTGGCCCATATTTGGACTGTTTTATGGGTTTCCTTCTCCCTTCACAAATTGATTGGTTGATTAGGTGCTTAGTCTTTTCATGCAATGAACGAAGAGGTATGGACTGATTGCATCACCCTATCTGATTGCTCTGGTTGGTCTGAACTACTTTAGGTTCTTGTTGTTCCAAATTATAGACATTCTAATTGTTTCTATGCAATTCGTAATATTCAAAA
Organism: Tetrastigma voinierianum; assembly: GCA_016808115.1. Lineage (NCBI taxonomy): Eukaryota > Viridiplantae > Streptophyta > Magnoliopsida > Vitales > Vitaceae > Tetrastigma > Tetrastigma voinierianum. Next base: position 255,362 of record JAEQBH010001319.1, read on the forward strand.
TCCAGGTGTCTAGGAGTCCCACATGATCAAGTGTGTCCTTTATGATGCCCCAAAAGAGCCGATGATATACTTTTTCCAGGTCCACCGTAATCAGCATGATTCCCTCATCCATTTTCTAAGTGTGCATGGAGTAGAGAACTTCTTAATTTTTGAGGATATTATCCGTTATCTGCCTACCAGGGACGAAGCTGATTTGATTCTGGGAAATAATGGTGGACATGATCTCCTTTAGTCTGATGGTTAAGATCTTGGTAATAACCTTGTAGCCTACGTTGCATAGGCTAATTAGACGCAATCGAGTGATATTTTCTGGATTTTTGACCTTGGGGATAAGTACTAGCACGGTTCTTTAGAGCCTTCCAGGAGACAACCAGATTGGAGGAAATTGAGGACAAAATTGTAAAGGGAATCACCAACTATTTCCCAGGTTTTTTGAAAAAACCTATCATGGAATCCATCAATGTCAGGTATAGGGGACCATTTCGAATTGTGCCTTTTTATCTCCTCTTTGGTAAACAGTTTATGGAAAATTTGTTTGAGGTTGTCATTGAGTTTGGGATGCCATTAAGGGTAGTCATTGGTCTCGCAAGGATTCTCTCAAAAGTTGTTGGAAAAAGTCTTGCGCCATCTTCTAGAGTGTAAAGGGGTCAGTGATCCAATCTCCTTTATCATTTTTAGCCCCTCAATTTTTTTTTTCTACAGTTCTTGACTAGGGTGACATCATGGTAGAATATGGTATTTCGGTCCCCAAACCTTATCCACTCTTCCCTAAAATGTTGGAACCAAAGCAATTCTTCTTGGGTGAGAGTAGTATCTAGCTCTTTATGAAGTTTATCTTCCAACTTCCTTAGATGCTCATTACCAAAGTTGGAAAGGGCTCTTTGAATTCTATCAAGTCTAGCCAGATTCTCTTCTTCCTCTTTTCAATGTCCCTAAAGTGCTCTATGTTCCATTGCTGGAGTTTAGCAGCTAAGAATTTGTTGTTATCTGTAAAGAGGGAAGAATCCTTCTAGTGATCTTTTACAAATTTGTTAAAACCTGGATGAGTGAGCCATGCTACTTGGAAGTGAAACATTTGTGGGGGTGAGTGGTAGGCCTTCCTAAGAGGTTTGTGAGCACTAGGGAGATAATCCTTTCCCGATTTCCCCTTACCAATCGTGTTACTTATAGAAATTGTGGTGGTCCCCTCTAAGGAAGGAGTACTTGCACAGAGATTGGCAACTGTGGCCAATGTACATTGGCCTATTTCCCTTTCCCTCCTCATAAAGCTTGCCTTCTTAGGCCATCCTATTTGCCTTGGTGATTCGCATGTAAACGTGTAGCTAGGCAGCTCCGAACCAACAAAATTTATAAACTTAAACCTTCTACTACTATAGCTTAGCTACTGCAGTATAGTGGCTCTAGGGTTGAACTCAGGGATGGGTTTTCTTCGCACAAAATGATTTACAGTGATTCAAAATGATGAATTTAAGTTTGGATTTTTGGGTTTGATAAAAACAAGGGGGTTTTGATAGTTGCAAATTGAAAATAAAATGAGGGAAAAAAAAGAAAATTCCTTGAAGTATCGCTAATACTAGGTAGTTTCTAATGGTGAACTGGTGCTCGTGGTCTTTTCTTCTCGCGCTGAGGATGGCCTATAGTCATCTTTCGAACCGATTCTTCATTTATCTATAAAACCTAAGCCTTAATAACTATCCTTTGAAAAATGTATTCAATGAGCATCACTATTCCTACGCTGAAAACACCGCTTGACTCACCTTATAATGATTAACATAGGTAACTAATTAATCTCGGGATCTAGCAATAAAGAATCATCTAACCCTAAAAGATTACCAAATACAGGTCATTCAAGGTGAATCTAAGGGATATAAACCTAGAGTTCAAAGGAAGCACAAAGTTGTCAGTGAATACCTACATGAGAAACATGAAACCCTTCAGTAGCCTCAAGATCCTGTACCCAACAGCCTTCCACTTCAAGGAGGAAGGGGTTTTAGCCGCTCATCCTCTGAGTTGTCATCCTCGGGGGGTGTTTGGCTAGTGAGAAAGGGATAGAAAATGTGATAAAGTGGAGGAAAAAGAAAAGAAGCGAGAACTGCTGAAAGGTTCCCGCCTAAAAAAAACTTTATTAATCGAGAGGCTCTTGTTACAGTGCTTGTCAGGGGCTTTTATAGCCAAACCCCCTTTACAAAATACCAAAAAAAACCAAAAGCAAAAGCTATTACAAGGGACAAATTGGGAAGAAACAAAAAAACGTAACAAAAAGGTCAAAACGTTGAAAAGAAGGATATGTGAACAGTGCAGGAGGTGAACAGTGGCAGCAGGAAAAGCTTTTCGTAGGATGCGAAATTTCTCAACCTATGAAATTCTGCAGCTTGCGAAATTTTCGCAATCCTGCAAAATTCTTGCAGTGACCCAATTTCCTTGCATTTTCTGCTTTTCTTTCCTTCCCGGGTTTCCGATTTTCACGCGCCGAGTTCGACCAATTCTTCGTGCTTGATCGACCAACAATTTTGGTATTAAATAGCTTTGGTAAAAACTACAAAAATTAGTCACAAATGAGATCGCAGGTATACCGGACCTGCACGTGCTAATCGGGTTAATTACGCTTAATTAGTACACAAAGCTGTTAAAACCCTAGAATAAATAAATTAAAATAGCACTTTTTGAGCACTAATCACACCCCCCAACCTACACATTGCTAGTCCCTTAACAATGAAAGAACGAAAGAAAGAGCATGCAAAACAATATCAAAATTATGTTTACAAAATTGGTATTTCAAAAAGGGTGCGAATGAGTAATGTCTAAACCTCAATGAGAATCATTGAAACCCTTGCCCAATGACTATCTCGAGAAAATGAATGCCATACAGAATTGAGTATCAAAAGAGCTTCCTCCTCTTAGAATCAACTGTGAGACTTCACCAAAACTTATGTTTGTTTGATTAGCTCAACAATAAACTCGCAACCACAGACTTCTCTCAACTGCTACCGCTCCACTTCCAGGACATTAGCTCAACCAACTTAAACAGAGACCAGACCCACTCTTATTCCACAACTCTTTTTGTTTTGTAGGTGCAATGCTGAGGAACTCAAATCCTCACCAAAGTCCATGTAACGGGGAGATCTACCATGACTCCTCCCAACCACCAAGGTTTAGGCAGTTCAAGTCATAAGGATCTTTCGACCACTAACTTTTCAATTTTCACCCCGGAATTCGAATGATTTCGAGACTCCAGCACCTACAACTTGCTAAACCTCACCCATCCACCCATGTAGTGAGCACAAAGTCGGTGACTCCCAACCAGTTGGCTTAGGGCACCGGGCTTTAAAGACTTTCGCCATATACCCCTCGGACCGTGCTTGGGTTTCAAGGCAAAGCGTTGCAATTTTCTTTTTTTTTTTTTTTTTCTTTTCCACTTCTTTTTATTTTGGAAGACACATTGGCCTTCTTTTCATGGGGGTCCTTAACCTATTAAAGGTAGTCAACAAAACTAGGGTAGGTTTTCCAAAAGTTTAGGAGGTTAGGTAGTTCTTCAGCCTATTGTTGAAATCTAATGTGCACAGTGTGTGGTTAGCTAGAGGTGGAAGAAAAAGGTCAAAAGCAACAATAATTCAACTGATCATCCACTTAATTAAGCATGAAATCAATCTAACATCATTAGAATTGGACAAATTTTCAATTTTTCAAACTGCAGGCTAGGCAAAACACAAAAAAATGGGTGCAAAAATGGGTGCAATTTTAGAATCAAAAGTGAATGGATAGCAGTATGTTAAATGTGACTAAATTTTCAGCTTTTCAAAAACAAACTAACAACTTCACAAACAAAACAAACAACTATACAAAAGGAAACTAAATAGCAAGTCATTAAACTTAACAAAATAGGCTTGCTCAAAATGGAAACAAACACAAAATAAATGCCACTTCCTTCGCTAACTCTCCCCCCAACCAAATGTCTCATTGTTCGCAATGGGGCTCAGATTGGAAATTTAGGGAAGGAAGTGCTACCTCCTTGATGATATGTACCGCTTTAGATAGGACTTTGCAAGCTTCCATCGAGACCATATTCAATTCGCTTAAGCTCTCAAATGAACAAGTTGGAAGAAGAAAAGAGAGAGAGAAATGACCATTGATAATTTGAAATTTCACCTTTATAAAATTCTCAAAAGTTGTTTCTTCTGGTTATATTTATATTCCTACACTCTCTAAGTTTCCAACGGTAATACCAAAAACGCCTAAAACAAAAGTTCGATGAAAAGTTATGATCAAAACAAAAATTAAGTCGCTGAGGTGAGAAACATGTACTTGCGAACCCGCTATTTTTTTTTTTTTTTTATAAAAAATGTTTTCAAAGACAGTTTTTTTTGAAAGAAAAAACTTTTTCAAAGATCAAATTTTTTATTTTATATATATATAAGAAAAAGATAATAATAATAATTATTATTATTATTATTATTTTATACAAAGAAATATATATATATATATATATATATATATATATATATATCGTAAAAGACAAAAAACATGGAACAAAGTAAGGTTAGAAAAAAAAACACAAAGCCACGTACCCCTCGCAGTCGCACCCTTCGGATTTTGCTCGTTAAACCAAGCAAAAACCTACAAAATAAAACACAAAAAAAGTTTAAAAAATACAAAAATGAAAATAAGCCGTAAAACAAAAATTAAATTAAAATTAGAGAACCTAAAGAGAAAACAAATAAATCAACATAAAATAAAATAAAATTAAACAAGAAAAATCAAAACAAAAAGTGGGGGATACTGAGCCTCCCCAAACTAGTTTCTCTAACCTTTAGAGGCTACTAAAACTAGTGGACCTGGTGTAATTGCTAAGGTTCAGTGCTCCAAATCTGAACTAGCTCCCAAACCATCCGTTGAGTCATGCAATGTCAACGGCTACCAATGTTTGTGATGTAGTGGCAAAGGTTTGATCAAAGGTCACTAACTTCCTAAAGTTTTGCAAAGATAGGTAGCGGAGTATGGGACACGCCCAAGCAGCAGGGTGTTCCGCTGTGTTTCATGTGTCGCAAGCAAAGTATACACCGGATACACCGGGTCGGTGAGGGTGTCACGGGCAGTGGGCTTTGGTGGCTTGGGCAAAGGGGCACTAGGATTCAATTTAAAATTGGTTGAAGGATAAGCTTTTTTTGCTCTTCCCCTGCTTCTTTTCCACTACCCTCCACCATGGTGTCACCTTACACTCTTCCTGTGACTCTCTTCCTCTGATGAACATGCCGATCGGGTGAGCCTTGAAATGGGGTTCCTCAAGCAGTTGTCAAATCTCTCTGAACACTTCACTCCTTGAAGCCCATCTTATTTTAGTTTAGAGAGTTCTCTACAATATGAATTCTTGGACTTAATTGGGCATTGAATGTCTTTGTTCTCCTGGACAAAGTCACCTCCACCACTTGGTAAGGTTCGTAATGGTCATTCAACCCGAGAGGTTTGGTCGGTGGTGGTCGAGGCCAGGTGAAGAAGATACGGTGAATACTATGTGAGGTGCATATTGCAAGGTTCTAGTCCCCTCGAGAGATTTAGGTCCCTCCAACTTGGGTCAGGAAGACATTTCCATATGGTGCAATTGTCGAGGCACCCCACATGAAGGTGCCACCAACCTCTGAGGGTCTCACAGTCCTCGTGGACCCATATGTGTTTCTTCGACTTCCACGGTTGCCGATCGTCGCCCTTCCCCAGGGTGTTCCATTATGGCTCAAACCAATATTCAATTCAGCATCGACTCGTGAACACCGACTTTGATCAACCTACCTTCCGTAATTCCCTACCCACTGAACATGTTCTCCTCGCAAAGAAGAACAAGGCGCATGGACCTCAAACAAGGAAAAAAAGGAAAACAATTTCTACCAAAACTAAAAAGAAAGTTATGCGCTGAAAATTCACCAAAACGTGTGACAGATCACAAGTGTTCAATAGCTCATCAATTGCACTTAGGCACCATCCCCTAAGAACGACGCCATTTGACTGCAGACGAACGTAGCTATGTGTACTCCGAACCAACAAAAATTTATAAATCCCAAACCTCTCTCATCACAGAGCTCAGCCATCGGGCAGCATAGTGGCTCCAGAGCGAACCTCACATGGTTTTCTTGAACAAATGATTTATAGTGATTCAAATTGGTGAATTTAAGTTCGATTTTTGGTTTGATAAAAACAAAGTGGGGTTTTGATGGTTGCAACCAAAAATAAACCGAGAAAAAAAAAAAGAAATCTCCTTGAAGTATCAGGCTACTGGGTGTAGTTTCTAATGGTAACTGAGGGTTTGTGGCTTCCTCGTAGGGACGATGACCTATAGTCATTCGACCTGCTTCATTTAGCTACATATAAACCCAACCCTCTATCAACTATCCTTTGAAAAATGGTAGTATTCAATGAGAATCAGTGGTCTTCGACAGTGAAAAACAATTCTCCTTGATTCACCTTACAATGATTAATAGAGGGTAACTAATGAATCTCATTGAATCTAGCAATATGCATCCACTGAACCCTAAAAGATTACCAAATACAGGTCATTCAAGGTGAATCTAAGGGATATAAACCTAGAGTTCAAAGGAAACACAAACCTGCCAGCGAGTACCTACGTGAGAACCATGAAACCCTCCAGTAGCCTCAAGATCCGGTGACCCAGCGTACCCTTCCCACTCAAGGAGGTGTAGGGGTTTTAGTCGCTCATCCTCCCGAGTTGTCATCCCTGGGTGTTCGCTAGTGAGAAAGGGAGAGAAAAATGAGATAAAGGAGGAGTTAAAAGAAGCCGAATTGGCCGGTGCTGTTCCCGCCTAAAAAAAAATCCTTTATTAATCGAGAGAGGCTCTGCCATAGTTAAGCTTATCTGGGCTAGCCAAACCCCTTGATAAAATACCAAACCAAAAACAAAGCTATTACAAGGGACAAACTGGGAAGAAACAAAAATGTAACAAAAGGTCAAAACGCGTTCTCGTCTTAAACAGCAACAAAGCTTTCTCCTTCAGAATGGCAAAAATAGTTCTGGGTCTCATTTTGTGGTGGCAAACATCTTTGGTGTCCCCTCCTGTAATATCCAATCTCAGGCCTCGTTTCCCTTCCTCCTCCCCGTCAAAGTCCCTTCACATCCCACGGCTGAAAGCTCTAATCCGACTCTTCAGATTTGGATCACTCAACAATTTTTGGTGATAAATAGCTTGCAAAAACTACAAAATTAGCCACAAAATGCGATCAGTAGTATAGTCGGGACCTTAATGTTCTAATTGGGTTAATTACGCTGATAAGTATACAAAAAATGCTCAAAACCTGCAATAAACAGGGCTTAAAATAGCACTTTTTGAGCACTAATCACTTGGTAATCAAATGGTCCTCCATATTCCAAGCTAGGATCTACATTCTGATTTTCCTCCCCTTCCAAATCCAGGATAGCAGACTTAGACTCTAATAATGCTCTTACCTCCCCCGTGATTATCTCCGTTACAGCTCTATGCCTCATGTCCATTCCTCTACCCTTACATGCTAGCTCATGCCCTTAATTCATGTGTGTAATTTGCATAATGCTTCATAGCCAACACGGGACCCAAATGCTCCGTAACTCTCGAGTTGACTCCTTGCATGTCAGGGCCCACTTTCCCACTGCCTTCCTTAGCCATTTCCTTGTTGGAGTTGTCCACTTCCTTGTCGGAATCTTCCATTGCTTGTTGGTTCGAAGCTGCCACCTTTTCACATATGGATTCTCCAGTGGACATTCTCTTTCATGTGGCCTTACAACCCACAACCAGAGCAAATTCAAGTGTATGCCTTCATATTCCAATCTTCGAATCCTTCTTCTTAACTTGAACTTGAATCACAGTGGTTTCTTACAAGGCTCATTCCCACACAGATTCTAGCGTAGTGTCCTCGTGTTACAAGGCTTGTGGCATCATCTACTCTTGATTGGGTTTCCAATCTTTGAACCTAACCTCATTAAGAAATTGTGGTCAAAATACTTAATTGGAAGGCACAGTATTCTCACACAAGAAGTTGGCACACTGGCATATATACATTTTCTTAATAGATTGAAGTTTGGCTGTAGTTAATAATCTCAGCATGAGATAACATTGAAAACCATCATGGTCCTCCATATTTAGCAAACTCATAGTCTTCCTTCGACTAGAACCACAGGCTAATATAAAGAACCCATTAGATGGCAACAACAAGATCCACTAATGCTTTTGGCCTCCACAGCTCTTGGATTTTCTTAAAAATGAGGTTATATCCTATGTTTATGCCCATAAGTTTTATGATCAGGTTCTTCGCCACGGACTCCTGATTCATTTCATCTCATCATTAGTTAGCCTGATTGTAAGGCAATTCGTCTCCATCTCCTCATCATCCTCTGACATCCAGTCTTCATCCTCCTCCATCAAGCTTTTCAACCTTTCTCCCATGAGTTTCTCCCTAAAGGATACTGCTTTTGGAGGGGGTTCAATGGAGTGTCCCTCCTCTATTCTTCTGCTCTTAACTTTTTTGTTGCTTTGAATGCTTAATGTTTTCTTCCTTCTTTGAACGTGCATGAGATCGTTCTTGATAGCTCTCCATTTTAACTTAACTAGCTTCAGAGTTTAAAACTTTGTGAATTGACTTAAAGAATAATACATGGGTATTTTAAACTCCAAGTTTGATTGCCTACTACAAATACAGTGAAAATACTATTTTGTCCAATGAGTAATATTGGAAGAAACTACATCAGTAAAAATCAAATAATAAATATGATATGGTTGGCAATACCTTCGGATTTATTCCGAATATTAGATTTGATGTGGCCATAACTTCTCTTGGCATTCATGTCCACATTGGTAATGGGGAAAACTATACTCAAAGGTATTATAGTAAATTCATCTCTTGGCATTCATGTCCACATTGGTAATGGGGAAAACTATACTCAAAGGTATTATAGTAAATTCATCTTCCAACTCCTTGGTAGGTGGAGCTATAATAGCTCTCATCGGCAAGTCATCGTTTGCGGCAGCTTCTTGCCTTAGAAGCCGGTACTACTTTGCAATGACCAAATTGCCCCTGATGAGCTATTTTTTCCTTTTTCTTTTGCCATAAATGTGTACAGAGATGGGACTGTTGAACCAACCTAAGATTTAATTTTATGTGGTCCAGTTTTCAAATTAATTAGAAAGTATCTTTTGTATTTTTTATAGAATTAATTTATGTGGTAAAAATTTTAAATTAATTAGAAAGTATATCTTTCATTAAAAAAAACCTATGACTTGTCAAAACTTTTGATTGCAAAAAGAAGCCATAAATATTTTGAGTATTCGAATAACATGAAAATTCTTAAATCTTTTGTGAAACAAAGTCAGTATGAAGTGACATGAATTGAAATTAAATTACATGGACAAACATGAATTAAATGCAATTAATTTATTATGAAAAGTTTAAAATAAAAGGGTTCATAAATGTTTTTCTATAAATGAGAAATAATGATGGGCCTTTTCCAATGTCAAAATTTTTAACTTGAAAAGACAATTTTTTTTGAAAAGGCAATTAAAACTCAACTTGTCCCAAATTTTTTTGAAAAGATGTGACCTCTTCTAAAACAACATATCAAGAAATAAAGGAGATGTTAATATCGTTTTTTATTTTATTTCATTGATAAATTACATAAAAATCTTATAATAATAAAATTAGTATCAAAACTAAAGTTTTATACGGTAATCATATTATATTTCTTTCCGGTCAGATTTTTCTAGATGAAATGATAGAGTTTCAAACATGTATAAGGTATAAAGAGGGAGTCTAAATACAAGTTTCAATCTGCATACAATTTACTATTTAGTTCTAAAATATAATAAAAAAATATTATACTCCTTTTCATGAAAATATCATGAAATAACATTTACATATTAGTTAAATGATAGATCATAATGCCTTTCAAACCAATTTATATAATCTTTTGAAAATTTTAGTATTTAAATTACTTTAAATTATAAATACTTTTAAACTAAATAATCGATTGTTTTGTCCATGGGTTGTCTTCTAATATTTCTTTTTTTTTTTTTTACAAGTATCATCTTTTATTTTTTGGCACATTTTCATCGTCTGATCTTAAAATTGCTATTTTCAACAACCAACATGCTATCTCCAAAAGCTATATTCTATAAATATTTGGTTAAAAGACATTAAATAATTTTAAAATTTATGAACTCAACATCTTCATGTTTTTCCTATCAACATAAAAATATCATTCTCTATTTCATATATTTATACATTTTGAAAGAAGTCATTTTTACCATTAAAAAATAAGAAAGGTATTTTTTGATTACGATTAAGGCAAAAGTGACAGAATGATCAAACTTCCAAAATTGGGATATGGAAAGTCTTTTAATCAAATCACCCCATATTCTATAATAATTCTTGACTCATCATATGTCTATTTAGATCCACTTTAAATAGTATCAGAATTTCTAATAATCCAAGAACTTTATTTTTAATCATGTTATTGATATTCTAATCAAAAAAATTTCATATTGAATATTTTCATGTTAAGAGAAATCGAAAGAAATACTAACCCTAGGTTATACAATGAGTTATACATAAAATTACTTATGAAATAAAAAAATAAAAAAAAGGAAAACGAAGATACTTTATTTTCTATGAATTGGTCAAATAAATGAAGTGGGTTCTTACATAAGGACTAAAATTATTATTATTATTTTATTCTTTAAATGTTAAATTAAATAACAATAAATAGTTTATTCAGCAGAAGTCATGTCGTAAACTCATAATAAATTTTAAGAAAACAATTCCACTAGAGGTCCATTAATATAGAAGAAAATGTGAGTACTTGGAGAGTAAATACCCAATCATTGAAATCAATTAAGGTTCTTTAAAATTGAAGGCTTTTCATTGCCACTGAAAATTCCATTCACAACGCTAGATCATGTGAGAGGTTGAAAAAAAAAAAAAAGAATGATTTTAAATGGATGAATAAATGAAGATATAAAGTGTAAACGTCTACTGCTATATATTTGAAAACCATTGAATGATACTGTTGACTTACTCAAGTTCTAACAAACTTTTAATTGCTTTGACGTATGAATACAACTTCAAAGCAAAGGTTTAGGAAGGATCATAAGGTAAAATAAAAGAAATGAGATAAAGTCACTTGAGCCAAAATGATTAGGACAATTATATCTAAAATCATATAAGATGAAACAATATCAGATAAAACAATATTCAGGTTAATAGTATAATAATTAAATTGATATAAAATCTACAAATTTTATAAAATAGCGACTAGAATATCTGCAACTCCAATTCTTCAACATACTAACGACCATAATTTGATATTTTCGATCGATCAAATCAGTCTTGCTTGTTTGAATTGCCCTTACATGGATAAAACGTCGCAACAAGACGACTAACAATACTATGTCGTAACAAAGCCAACGACAAACCAAACGTCGATAAAATGACAACAACACAAAAAACAAAATAACCTAATGTTCGAAAACAACTTGGGCAATAAATGAAAGAGAAAAATGCCATTTTAAATTATATTTGCAAGCAGAAATGATAAAAATACCATTCCCTCATTATTTGAGAAAATTATGTAGACCACAAGGAGAAAGTATCTGTAGTATAAAAATGAGAGAATGGTGGTTAGGTATACTTGATAACATAAAAAACCAAAAATATATATATGAAATAGTGAAGAAGAAAGTATATATATATATGATATATATATATATATATATATATATATATGATATGTATATATATGCTATATTAAAGCATAGAGCTATTCCTTCAAAAAAGTAATAGAGCTCATCACACCCACAACAAAGTTTATATTGTAAGCAAATGCCATCTGAGATATGAAGCAAATTTCCTTTGTTTTTACCTTTCATCTCTATACCACCCTATACACCTTCATGTGCAATAACCCATGTCCATAGGTCAACAATCCATCATATAAAACATCACTTTTCTTTTTCTTTCAAAAGAATAGTGTTTCGTAACCTCTATAAAGTGTATCAAACACAATTTAATCATTTTTGTTTTATTAGACATCAAGATTTTTGTCTTTTTTTTTTTTCATATATTTATATGAACTATATAAGTATGAATTCTTTTTAACATAATAATAGACATAAGCTTAAAGTTGCAGGCCTCTTTACCCAAACGACAATAATAACTACGACAAGGTTGAGTCATTACAAATGGTATCAAAGCTCCATTTCAATCTCATGTAGAGGTCCATTCTATTTAGCCTAATATGATGTTCGCTGAGAACGCTAGAAATATGCATAAATGTCCATATCGGATATGGACAAAAATTCCTTGAACTATATAAGTATGGTTAGACACGTTTTTTGAAAACCTCACACGATCTCTTGGACCCAAAGTGTCAATATTTACACATTGGGTCACATGTTTTTCTAATATATTATTTATTAATTTTATCAAATAAAAAACTAAGAATGTTTTTTTGACAACTAAACAATTTAGTTACAATATAGTAAATTGTCCCACTAGAAATCGAACTCGAGACCCCTCCCTATGCCATGCATATTTAAATGTTGAATAATCTATTATATGAGCTAGGCATGATAGACTAATTTTTCTGAATGTTCAAAGTTAATGGTTGGTTTTTGGTAATTTATTATGGATTTAAAAAAGTTTCAACTTATACTAGGGACCAAAATATACACGAAACTATTAGTTCCAATTATAATTATTTTCTATAATAGATCATATCCTTTTTAAATAAGACATAAAAATTGTAATTAGAAAAATGATAAACAATAATATGAGGGAAATTGATACCTTAAAATTACAGGTCAAAATCCCAAATTCAAACCCGAAAAGTAACTAGCTTTATAAGTCATAGTTTAAATCTATATAATTTGTTGAAAGATGAACTCATTATAAAAAGGGAGCATTGTAGAAGAAATCAAGGGCTTGCTTGCAACCCAATGCAATAAAAATAAAAATAATTAAAGATTAAGAATAGAAGCATCCCCAATACGTTGAAATTTCAACTACAGCTCTTCCCTACCTTGGTTTTCACTTTTCATCTCTTCTCGATTCCCAAAAACTACGTCTGTTTATGGTTATTTGATTCTATTTATCATTAAGATTAACTAATTAGTTATGCATGCGCTTTGGTCTCAATTCACATAAAATTGATTAGGAAATATTATTTAAATTTCGAATAAAAGGTTTATATATATATATATATATATATATATATATATATATATAGTATTCATTTTTTCTATATTACGATTGTAGTAGTATACATTTATAAGGATTCTAATTTAGATCTTCCGTGACCTTTTCCTAAATTTCATCAATTTATTACTTGAGTCAAGTTTGAAAAGGCAATTTTGAATAAAAGTTAAAATATTTTTTCTTTATATTCAAATAAAATATATAAAATTCAGATTTAATATAAAGAAATTTTTTTACCCTTGTTATTGCTCCTAAAAATAAAATCGAGCCCTATTCCTAGAAAACATTTCCAAAAAGTTAGAAAATTACATGTAAAACATTAAAAACAATTCTTTAAAATATTTTTGAAGATATACTTTTATTGAAATTAATAATTTCAAATAAAAATGCTGTCAAACACGGGCAATGTTTTGAAAACGACTGGTAATCGGCTCTGGCCCAACCGTAGACCGGCCGATCGGTAACAACTAGTCCGATTCAATGCAAAACCCATTTTACCACCCGATGAACCGCCGGCTCACCGAACCGAATCCGCTCACTCCCACAAATTTATTTATTCAAATTAAAACAACGTTGTTTTGATGCTTTTTACATCGGTTAGAATTAGAAGCTATAGGTTAAAGCCTATAACTAAAAAAAAATTAAATTAAATACTGCTGGCTTATGGATTTGAACATGGAAAAGGAAAGTTTCAAAAGGAATTACTCTACTATTATGTCGCCATTATTTTAAATGTTAACAAATTATATATATTTATACTAATTAAGTATATATATTTATATAGCCAGAAGTTGTCTGATTTTAATATGTTTTCATATTTAAACATTATACATATTTTTAAAATACTTTATTTATATAAAAAGTAATAAATAATATCTTAAATATTATTAATTATATATTTTAAAATTTAAATAAAATATAAATAATATATTTATTACGTCACTGGTTCAACCGCGGTTTGACTACTCTGCGGCTCGACCATGTAATGAACCGTGAAATCGACATAACTTTTTCGATTCGGGCCACCCGGGCCTGATTAAAACATTGAACACGGGTGAATCTTTGTTATTGGGGGGTGTTTTATCCTATTCATGAATTATGCATAAGATCAAATAAAAATACTTAAATTAACTTAACTGCCATTGGCATAGCCTAATAGGTATAGGTCATAAAAGAAAATACATTTAGATGAGAGATGAATAGGCGAACCTTCAAGCCTGGGGCTTGTCAACTTCAAATTTAAAGGGCAAAACATTGGGACTATTTCACAGTTGATCAAGAATCACGCTGTAGTGTGTAGACCAATTCACAGAAACTTTGATGAAAATTTAAAAAGAAATCTTGAAATTTTGCTTAAATTTTTTTAGGTCAAACTGTAAAAAAATTAATAAAATAAAATACATAGGATGAAGTTAAAGTAATTTTTCAACAATTTAAGAGTATTTATGACGAATAAGATTTTTTTAAATCAAATATTGAGAAATAAAAAAAAAGATATTTTTCTAGGTTTGGCAATAATTTCTAGCAATAAGGCTGTTAAATTAGTAAACAAATAATTAAACTAAGAAAGGAAACAATGCTAGAGCTTAAAAAAAAAGGAACAAGAAGTGATGGGTAATGTGGCATAAGAAAAAGGCCATGAGGATGATATGGCAGTTTTATAAAAAGGAGTCCTTTGTAGTTTTTGTATAATTAGCACATATCTATCACTACTCCAAATAATGATAAAATATCCCAAAAAAAAATTTGGGATCAGCCTTGGATTTTATAAGGGCTAAAGTAGGAAAAATGGGCTTGGTGACAGCATGTCTGATACTATTTTAAAAAATATAAAAGCTAAATTTGGAAAGTGTAAAAGTTAATGACATAAATACTGATTACCAACTTTTTCCTCCTTATAACCTGCCAAAAATCAATACATTTATAAAATTATGATGACTTTTTTTTATTAATTAGTGATGTTGTGTAACAACCCCAAAAAAATATTATCACATTGTTAAAGTGGAAGAAAAACAAAATAGACTTTAGTAACAAGAATTGTCCCACCAATATGAAGGGTAGGTAGTCAATTTCTTCCAAAACCTATAGACTGCTTTACACCTTTCCCCAAATTTATCATTTCTCAAATTGTTCATTAACATATTGTTGAGGTTAGTTTCCCATTATGTCTAATATTCCGAAGAAATTAAGGGATTCGGTGAGGACACAGTACCAATGCCTATTTTGAGGATATTTTCAATATAGTATTTCAATTTTCAACACTTGGATATAGTAGGTTATTTAATTAAATAAAAATCTATGAGAGAGAGAGAGAGAGAGAGAGAGAAATGGCAGTAGAAAAAGGGTGGAAGCATAGAAAATAGGTAGAAAAGGCAAAGCAAGAGAATGGAGAAGCTGAGAAGGGAAGAAAGGTGGAAAAGAGGAAGGTGGGGAGAGTTGAAGGAATATTAATGGCGAAGAGTGTGGTGGCAGATATGCATATTAGAGCGTGCAATAAAAGGTGGGGAGCTGATGAGGATTTATTGGTGGGACTGAATGGGTTGGGTTTTTATAATGCTTTGAAGCCACTGTTATGAGCTGCTGCTGCTGTTCCTGCCGGTGCCCCCAAGAAAAAAGTAAAAAAACAACAACAAATGCTGTGCTGATTGATTGAATATTATCTCTATGAATCCAATGCAGAGAGAGAGAGGGGCAATGATGATGCAGATGATGGTGAAGGTGAAAGCATTTTGCTCTTAATTACAGTCCTTTTCCTTGCAGCTGGTCTTTTCTTAAGCCTTTTATTTATTTATTTTCATTTATTTTCTGTCTTTGTTGGGTTTTGCAGAAGCCTCTCCCTAGCCAGCTTTGTATAGGCTCTGGACTTTTCTTTTGATTCTCCCCACCTCTCCTTCTCTGTTTTAGCCACTAATGGTGTTCTAGTTCCCTTTAGTTTCTTTCTTTCCTTTGCATTGAATGAGATATGGTGGTCTTCTGAAAAGGAAGCACAACATCTTCTTCTTCTCCTTTTCTTCTAGCTTTTCATTCTGAAAGATCTAAGAGTGTTGCTTTGGAGTTGGACCATTTCAAGTACAGTCAAGTCAGTAACTTGAGGCTTGAGAGGATTCAGAAGCACCTAGACAAGATCAACAAGCCTGCTGTCATGACCATTCAGGTATATATACACATATTTTTCAGTATTTAGTTTCCATTTTTCTACAAGGGTTAGATTTCATCTAGAGAGATGATGTTTTCTTTCATTGCTTTAGTTTATGTGTTTTTCATTGCCTTATCTGCAGAGCCCAGATGGAGATATCATAGACTGCATTCATAAAAGAAAACAACCTGCTTTGGATCATCCCCTTCTCAAGAGTCACAAGATTCAGGTACAAAAAGTTAAGAAAAACAACCACCACCCCCACCCCACCACAAGATCCCCCCATCTCTCAAAAAAAAAAAAAAGAAGCTTTTTCACTTAATCATATATATATATGATTTCTAATATCAGCTTGGCTAATCCTTATTTGGGTGTAAGCAGAAGGTTCCACCAGAGATGCCAAAGGTGAAGACGGTGAAAGCAGCAGTGAGCAGACACAATGCTGCAAGCAGCAACAAGGAAGAAAAGGGCAGTGGGATTAGTAGCAGAAGCGTACATGGCAAATATGGCATCGTGTGGGCCCCAAGGTGCCCCATGGGAACAGTCCCCATCAGGAGGGTTACTGTAGTCCAGATGTTGAGGGCCAAATCTCTACCACTTTGGAAAGAAACAATCAAGAATGGGTCTTGCTAGGCGCACTGATGCTCCAGATGTGGT
The DNA here is from genome assembly GCA_016808115.1 of Tetrastigma voinierianum. Classification (NCBI taxonomy): domain Eukaryota; kingdom Viridiplantae; phylum Streptophyta; class Magnoliopsida; order Vitales; family Vitaceae; genus Tetrastigma; species Tetrastigma voinierianum. The sequence continues at coordinate 272,376 of JAEQBH010001319.1, forward strand.
CAGTGGCAATGGCCATGAGGTTTGTGTCTTCTTCATCACTTCCCCCCTATCCAGCTCCAATATGAGTATTTTTTTTAACTTTCTTATTCTACACTTGATTTCTATATGCATTGATCATCATTAGTTAAGCTTCATATTTTGATGATTCATAGAGTTCAACTTTATAAAATCAATCTTATTTGTGATTTTCACTTTTTTGCTTTGAATTTTTTATTTTTATTTTTCAAAATGATTTATAGTTTTTCTTGCAAGCAAAAGATAATGGTGGCATGTGTTATGATTCTTCTGCAAACCAAAACCATTACCTTTTGCTTTTATCAATAGATCACACCCATGTGCAGTTACATTAATGCTTTATGTAATTGCTCTTATTTAGCATGTATAGGAGTAATAAATTTTTTTTTTTTTTGATGATTTTTATTTAGAAAACAAAATATTTTTATGGGCATGCATCATTAACAATTTACAACCACCCAGTTTAAGCAAGAATGTGATTTCAAGTTAGGTATTTGTATTCTAATTTTTTAAATATACTTTTTATTTGAATAAAATCTAGATTAATTCAAATATATATATATATAGAAAAGTATGAATAATGATTATTAATTTTTTCAATGAAATTTTAAACGGTTATTTATGAATTGAGTGCAATGGGGTATGATAGCATGCGATCGCGTACACGGGAACATCTCAAGAGGTCTACGGAGCAAGGGCCACGATTAACGTGTGGGACCCATCCATACAGGTGGCCAACGAATTTAGTCTCTCCCAGGTTTGGATTCTTTCCGGATCCTTCGACGGCTCAGATAGATCCTCAAACAGAGCACAGAAGCTGGATGGCAGGTATTTTCAATTCCCGTCCCGCCGCACACTCAACCCAAGCCTTTCCTTTTTCAATTTATAGATTAATTATTAATATTATTATTATATAATAAAATAAATTAACAAGTGGGATTCTTAACCGTTGATTGTTTATACTAGTCAGGTCAGTCCGGAGCTTTATGGTGACAGCAGACCCAGATTATTCACATATTGGACGGTCAGATCTCTTTCTTCTGTTATACCTGTGCATTGAAAGTCAAAAGTCACATCTAGGTTGCATTCTTCTAGCTATGAAGCTTCTTTCAATTATTATTCACTATATGCCTGTCGTGGGTGTTTGTGCCATTACACATTATCTTTGATTCTCAAACTATAGTTAAAAAATCATTTATTTAATGTGATCCAACATTGATTTTTAAATCATACGTTTCTTATTTTAATTAATTATTATCTAGTCAAGTCAGAATTATCTAGGCGTGGCTTTTGGAATTATTTACACACGAGTGAAGAAAGTGACAGTCACGTGCCACCGCTTGGACACATGGTGAATAAATGAATCAACAACACGATTCCATAATTTTTGTAGTAAATATTTTGAGAGACAAATTGGGAATATCCATTGACTCAACCCACTAATTGAACTTGTTATTACATAATGTATATAAACTTATTTTTTACAATTAAGTATTTTGTTATAATATAGTAGATTGTCTTTATCAAGGACTTAGAACCCCTTCTTACTAGGATATCATGTTTTTGTAAACTTTAATGTTTTATCAAATGATAAACGTGGACAAAAAAAAACTTTTTTTATACAGTGCCAACTATTTAGAGTTTATTTGCACAAGTTTTTGCCAAGTTTTTTTAAATTTTAAGATTTTTTAATTTGGATAATATTTAAAATATAATAATCACTTATAATGTTAAAAATCAATTTATAAATTATGTACCAAATTGTAGTATTTTTGGTCTTGAAGCTTTTGTACCTTATCACATCCCTTATTGCTTGAGCAAAGACATTTGATTAAATATTAAAAAAAAAAAAAAAAAAGCATATTTCTACACACCCAAAAAATTTAAATATTTTTTGAAATGATATGCCAACCAAAGGTTTTAATAGATATTTTTTACATTGACCATATCCCTTACATGGTGCAGAGTGATTCATATCAGGCAACTGGGTGCTACAACCTTTCTATGTTCAGGGTTTGCAGTGAAAACAGCAAAATAGCCATCGGCGCTGCCATCTCTCCGGTGTCATTGGTCTCCGGTAACCAATTCGACATAACTATTCTGATATGGAAGGTTAATAATCTACACCTACACCATCTTCTCATTTGTGATCATTACTTGTGCATCATGAATTATCATGGCTAATCCAGAGGGGTTAAATACCCTGAAACTTTTTTGAAAAAGAATCTCATTTGTTGTTAAGGTAAGATCAAAACCAAAGTTGACGGTAACACTGATTGACTGCGATCATCCACCTTATCATTCTCGCCCACATTTAATGCCACGTTAGATATTTGATTGAGTTGGGTATATAATTCTCAACCATACATATTTATAACTTGTGCATGATGAATTATCATTATCATTGAAAGTTGGGGGGGATATTTGATTGAAATCAGGACCCGAAGTTGGGAAACTGGTGGATGGGATTCGGGGACAACACACTTGTGGGATACTGGCCGTCGGAGCTGTTCACGCACTTGGCCGGCCACGCGACGATGGTGGAATGGGGCGGCGAGGTGGTGAACTCACGGACCAACGGCGCCCACACCTCCACCCAAATGGGGTCCGGCCATTTCGCCGAAGACGGCTTCTTCGAAAAGTACATCAGAAACCTTGAACTGTGGAACTACAACAGTCTAACTACAGTTCAAGACACATATCTACTCTGGCAGAAAATAAATAATTGCTATAATATAAAAGAGCTCAATGGTAGCGCTTTACCTTTAAATTCAGGAAATAATCCCAGATGCCCCTGATGATCATCACCTGCATCATCATCATCATTATAATTGTTGTTCTTAGTGGGTATCAAGGTTCATGTTATGTTGCATATTTTAAGTGGTGCCAAAGCTCCTATATTTTAAATACTCTTTGCTCAGGTATAGAATTATGCTATTTCCAATCTTGTTTGTGCCATTGCCAAATTTTTTGTCCTAGATGTGTTGAAATTAATGTATTTATTGAATAAGGCTAAAACCATCCCATAAACAGGTGTGGAAATAGCAATATTCTAGAGAGTAATCTCTTGTTTGTACTCTTTTACATTTAGCTAGATCGTAAAATTTGTTCCTAAGATATTTATTTCTTTTGTTTTGATAATTACTAGTCTATTTATTATATGCATATGATTCGCATGCAAAGTCATAAGGTGTTTAAGGATTATTTTAGTGCTAAAAATCAAATTTATAACATTTTAAAAAGATCACAACAATTGGAAGTAGTAATACATTTAAAAATAATAATTTTAAATGTTTTTATTTTTTGTTTTTTGGAAATATATTGATTATTATTTTTTACAGAATAAATAGCTTTAGTAACATTCCTCCAAACCAAATTGAACTATGATCAAAGGTATCTAGTAATAAAATAAATCAATAAATAAGAAGTGAAGACACCAATAGCCGGTTTTGCACAATATTACTTTTTCCGAAAGGTTCTGCAATACTTAAAATAATTTCCTCGATTAAAAAAAAAAAGAAATTTTCAGAATTTATATGCATAATTGACTATTATTTTCTAAAATAATAATTTTTTTAAAAGAGAATAATTTTATTGATTCAAACTAGTAATACATTCGATAGGAATATATAATCAAATTTATTAAAAACTTTAGAGGATGATGCAACATTCAGATTAATAGCATAATGAATCGACTCAAAGCCTACACATTTGATAATTATATAATGATTGGAATACATATAACTCCAGTTTTGTATCATATTTATGACCATGATTTGATTTGATGTATTTGCCTCTACCTGATCAAATATGCTTTGTATTTGAATCACCCACACACAAGAAAGTGTCGCAACAAGACTACGAAAACCAAATTATAGTAATACGATGACACAAACCACACGCCACACAAGACGACGACACAAACATGCTGCACAAGACCACGACAAAAACACAAAAAAAATAAATGAAAATCCAGATTTTTGTGGAAGAGCCACTTTATTGAGAAATAAAAAGTTAGAAAAAGTTGTAGAAGGGTGATTTCAGGCCAAAAATGACAAAAAAATCACCCCCTTAAGGAAAAAGAGGATAGAAAAAACAAGTTGAGAGAAAGGGAGAGATGACTAGGGTTTTTTCGTGCTTCCTATCAATTTTTCTAAAATAATATTTGAAAACATAAAAAAGACAAATTCTCAGAAGAATTAATATAAATTATTTAAAAAATTACCATATGTGCATTCTTGTTTAAGAGCAAACCATTTCTTTACTTAAAATGATAGATAAAGCAAAGGTTGTTTCCTCGAACCCTAATCATCTCTTATTATCTCTTTCAAGCCCTTATTCGTTAGATGTGAAGGTGATTTTACAAAATTCTTGACCTAAAATCACTATTCCATTGTTTCTTCCCCCTAATTCTAGGTTTTCTTTTTAATAAAGTGGTCATCTCACCAGATATGGCCTGCGCTTTCGCTTTTCCTCAGGTTTTCATGCGTTTGTCGATTTATTGCGGCTTGTTTTGTCACCAATTTGTTACGACGTATTTTGTCGCCGAATTTGTTACGACCAATAGTTACGTCGTTAACTGCTATCTCTTGTACTACGTTGTTCAAATGAAAAAATTTGATCCTATAGAATAATTAAATCAAATCAAATCATATTCGTTAGTATGTTGCAGATTTGAAATATTAGGTATTTTAGACTTTTTTGGATAATCAACTGTATAAGCCTTGAGCCGATCATTTTTTCTATTAACTTGAATATTGCGTCATCCTCTAAAGTTTTTAAAGTATTTTATTGTGTGTTTTTATTAATAAATTTATCTCTTTTAAATAAAATTTAAAATTAGAATATAAATACCTTTGATTCAAGATAAATGTCTAAGAAAAAAAACCATCATTTTTTTGGGGAATGTAGATAACATTATAATAAAAACTGACAACCCCAAAGCAAGTAAGTAGTGAAAAACCTTTTGTACTAGTTTCTTGAATGACAGAAGAATCCAAATTTCAAACAAAAAAGGCATAGGAGTGAAGGATGCTTAGTTTTGCAAAATCTAAGTAGAACATGTGGAGTGGAAGGCACCCAAAAGAAGCATAATTAATGGGAAGCAAGTTGTTCAAAACTACCCCCATATTACTAATAGAGGGTTTTACAAGTATTGTTTTGTAGGAGGAAATCAAAAGTTGGAGGAAATAAAGGCAGTGGAAGGTAAACATCATTCACGTTCTATTATTCTGGGGAAGTTGGAAGATGAGCCCCTGCTTCCCATTTATTTTTCTCTTCTTTAATGTTACTTACTACAATGCCTCTCGTATTTTCTCTGATGACTTCTAAATCACTACCAACTAAAAGCTTTGTTGTAATGTCCCACAAGGCTACAATAAAAACTACCATGCTTTTGCCTCTCTTATCATCTTTATTTCGGGAAATGTATGTATAGGGGCTACCGATTTAGAAAAATAAAAAATATATAAAAATAGGAAATACATGGTTTAAGAATAAAAAATAATTAATTTTTAGATCAAAAGGTACTATCTTAATCACTCAAGATTTTCACCTTAACTAAAATTTATGAATTACCTTAAATAATTGGTTAAGATTGTACTCATAGTTAATTAAGATAGTACATCTACTTAAAAACTAATTATTTTTTTGTGATATTTTATGATAGCTTGTTATATACTTTTCCCTTATTTTTAAAATAACATCACTTCTATCATTATTTTCCATTCTTCCAATAAGTCCCTAATCCTTTGTTTACAATTTCTTTGAGATATGTTTTCAAGTATTTCTTTAAAAGAAATTTTAAGAGTTAAAATTTTAATCAATTTTCTCATTTATAAACTTAGTTTTTAAATTATTTTCTTGTAAAAAATGTAAACAAAAATTTTCAAATATAATCTTATAAAAACTTATGTTGTAAAAAATTTCTAGATATGTTTTAGGAATAATGGACAATAAAATAATTCTTAAAAACAGAAAACTATTATTATTTAATATCAAATATACCTAGGGCTATGTGTTGGTTGCAAACAGAGATGCAATTTAAATTCTAAATGAGAGCAAGTGTACGCATCGTTCTACAAGTAATATAGTGTAAAAGTACGGATGTCAAACCCACGAGGAAGTGGTTGTCAATTACTAAAAACCAGAGATTTTCCTTTATTTGAGCAAATGTATTAATGAAATCTTAATCTAAACAAATGAAAACAATTCTAATATGAACTCTGATAGTAGTGCAAATGAAACGGGTATGGAGAAGGGCTAGGGTTTTGGATTCAATTCACAATTTTTAAGTAATTAACCTTGATTTTCAATTAGATCACCATATGAAATTCTTCCACTGGTGAGCCTCAAAATTTTAATCACAAATCTCTCTCGATAATTTGTAACCTATTTCATAGATCTAGGTATTTTTCATTGTTACTTAACCCTGAGATCTAAGAAATGCACTAAGCCCAAGACACCACACAAAACTCATGAGTATGTCTAGTCAATGAAGAATTATGTTGTTTCACTTAGGTTTAACCTATTACTCTATTTTCAGGTCTTGTAATAGGCCACAAATAAAATTTATGGTGATCAAACACAAATAAGCATTAAGATCAAAGTGAAACAATAAGCAAATAGTATTCCATATAAGAATTAAAAGAAAATTCAATAAAAAATAAAATTCATGTGTAATCTTCCCATAAAACCCTAGACTAAGAAATTAGAACATTACAAGAAAGAAAACATAGTAGAGCCAGAAAGCATGAGCAAAGATAGGAGAAACTCAAAGTTTGATGGTCTTCAATTCTTGTTCTTCCTCTTCTTTCTCTTCAAGCCTCCAAGAACTCTCTAATCTCTTCCAAAATCGTCCTCCCTTTCTCAATTTGGGCTTTTTCCTTTTATAGTCCCGAGGCCACCTTTCTTGGAAAGCATAAAAATCTGCGGGCTTGACGATCATTAGATTAGTTAGCCCATCACGACTTGAAGGGCCATTCTTCCTTTTTGTACATAGGCCACATCGTGACGTGCGAGTCTCACGTCGTGATGTGAGGGTCATCTTCTTCCTTAATAAAAACTTGGCGTCACGGCGTCACAGACCCGAGTTGCGGCGTGAGGGCATGGCCCTCATCCCCTTTCTCCCATTTTCGTCTCCTCTAGCCTCTAAAAGCCTTACCTTTTCATAAAGCGTCAAATTACACCCTGGAATGCACATAGGAGCAAAGTTGGAGTAAAAACACTTATTATAATGAAAAAAACTAACTAAAAACAACTAAAGAATTGGGATTGTAATGAGTATATTGAATACTCATCACATCCCAAAACTTGAATCCTTGTTTGTCTCAAGCAAATGATAGACACAAACACTAAGCTAAGATAAACAACCTATACAAAATAGATACATATGACAAAAATGAGATGAAAGAGGTACTAGCCAACCAATCAAAAGAACATAGTGATTGAGTTCTAAAATAACTAATATAACCAACATGGGGAAATAAAAACATTGCCAACATCAAGAAAAAAGCAAAGATCAGCATGCTGAACACAGTAGTATACCCCTCCATATTCTAAATAACCTTTCCAAAGGGAACTTGGTGAAAATGTGCAATCATAGATCTCAAATGTATACAAAGGTTTCAACACCCCTAAACTCAAGCTAAATGTACTCTTTTGAAAGAAGCTAACTAAACAAGGATAAGAATGCACCTTTTTGTTCAACTAATAAAACCAAAAGTAGGATGCAATGCTAAGGTATTCTAGAGAAATGTCCATGTAACAGGGATCCATCGGTGACTCCCCACCAGTTGGTTAAAGGCACCAAGCGTTAAGTTACCCTTGAACTTCACCCTGAACACTCAACAAGAGAAACCGAAGCACCTACTTGTGAGGATAATCCATCTTTTGTCCCCTATAGCGGGCAGTGAAGTCAATGACTCCTAACTAGTTGGCTTAGGGCATTAGGCTTTGAAAGGCCCCTAGGATTCCGTTTGGATCATCCCAATTATTTCACTCATTTCTTTTTCTTTTCTATTTGCATTTTCTTTTCTTTTTTTCATTTTTTCTTTTGTTTTTGCACTTTTACTAAGGTTGGGGCCCATTGGAAATCCTCTTTTTGAAGATGTCCTATCACTTAAAGAGTTAGCCACTCTTAAGGTAAACTTAATTTCAGCAAGGGGGGTCGGAACCAAAGTATACAAACTAGATCTAGTGTGTGTGTGCAAGTTCCCAAAAGCATCCCACATGATGGTTCATATAATTGAGGTTCAACAACATTCAAGTGTCCTCTAATTAGTGCATGACACCTAATTCAACTTACTAAGACATGAAAACACACAAAAACAAAACAAAAAATTTTACATACAAAATCACAAACACAAATCACACCATTGACCTAGGATATGCTAACCTTATCTGACACAAAAAGCACATAAACTCACAAAGAAAACAACTACCTAGAAGATTTCATTTGAAGGCTATCTAAACATGCACATGTTAACCAAACCACATCCTCAACCCAAACTTAAGCAAGTAATTGTCCTTAGTGAAATAGGAAAAATTAAGAAACAAGAGGACTCCCCTGTTGATAAGATGGTGATGGTGGTGCATAGAGGGAGAGAAGTTGGGCCAGCTGAGCTGTGATAGTGCTTTGGTTGGTTAGGATGGTGGCATTTTGAGTTCTAATCTCCTCCAGCTATTGGTTGACACTATCTTCAAATTTTTGGTGTTCATCTTAGAAGGAATCCACCCGCACTATGAGCTCATGTATCTGGTCATGTAAATGACATGCCCTTATCATGAGGCATAATCTCTTGACCTGCTTGATCTTGTTGAGCTGGTTGCTCCTCTTGCTTGTCCTCCTCTTCCCTAATAGACTCATGCCCTAAGTCTATATTAGTCTGTGGTTCAGGCACTCTTCTCTTCCCTTTCTTTTTCACCATAATGACTTTAATTGGATAAATCCAGTCATCCTGATTGGATATTTCTACCCCCGCATTCTTGCACAATTGGTAGATTAGGAAGTGGTAGCCCAAGTTCTTCCTTGCATCCCTATTATCCCAAATTGCTTCCTCAAATCATGCCCACATCTAACTTTATGTTTTAGAGGATAGCAAAGTTTAGGATGACTCTCTCCCTAGTGACTTCACATACATTGGTTGAGGGGAGGATCCTAGATGTGATGAAGTGATGCCACATCTTAGGGATTTACAAGAGGCCTTTAGCCTTGAAGTTCACCACTTGACCTTCACTATTAATTTTCCATTTTTCTTGGTCATTTGTCAAACACTTGATAATCTTCTTGTAGTTAGGTTCATCTCTTAGCTTCTCATATGCCTCATTATCCACATTGGGTAAGTTGTAGAAACTGTTTATGGTTTCACTATTGAAGGGTACCCATTTGCCCCTTACCCAGATCTCTTCAAGGCTTGATCAGCTAAGTTTGCACAAAATTCTCTGACAATGGAGATCACAATTGGCATAGGGGGTTTGTATAGCTCTCTCCATCCCTTGTTTACAGGGTGCTCAAAACCTTTCTCCTTGAATGTTATTTTTCTTGCTATCATGGTGTATCTTTTGGAGGCTTCTACGGTGATGAAGATGTTATGATTGTACTCTTAAGGGGGAGGAGCATTTAAAGCTAATTTTGACACTCTTTGCCTTTTTGATGACATAATTGCACAAGCACTCAAGTCAAGTTTTTCTCTACTTTGTACAATCCTTCAATTCTAGTCCTTTGTAATCTTCCAAACACAACCATACTCCTTAGGGGTAAACCAGTTCTTGAAAAACTGGCTTCGGCACTTTAACAAACACCTTGTGGGAAAGTAGTTGTAGGAAGTGATCAATTTAAATTTGAATCCTCTAAGATCTCCCAACACAATCAAAGATAGCCCAAGCAGTGAATGAACTGAAAAGCAACTCAATCAACCTTGATTCTTACCTAAATGGCCAAATTTTTAGCTTGAGCTTGTTTGGAGGCTTCGATCAAAATTCTGACTTGAACTTCAAATTCCAAGGTCTCTTAAGGTCTAAGTGAGTGGGACTCGCATCAATAGCAAGGACAATGTGGTGTATGGAGGAAAATTTGCACTTGTGGCTCTAGGTCAAAATTTCGTTTGAGAGGAGAGAAGCTTAGAGTACAGTAATATCTGAGGAAACTTACAAAAAATATTTTGTTTTTGGATTTAAAATGAGGTCACGTCGCAACGTGATAGAGAGTTCTTTTGCACACTCTTAGGCAACATCACGACTTCATGAGGCCACGTCGTAACGTTAGGATAAGAGTCAACGTTGCGACGTGCGATGTTCGCTTCACGACATGACAAAGGGTTCTTTTAAGTGCAGTTGTTGACGTCGCAATGTGAGATGTTCACGTCGTGACATGATAGAGGGCATTAGATATGCATGTGTTCTTCACGTCACAACGTGTGATGTTCATGTCGCGACGTGACAGAGAGTTCATTGTTGTGTTGTGGCCGATGTTGCGACATGAGATATTCATGTCGCGATGTGACAAATCTAGAGAGCTCATTTTCTATGTTATGCTTGACGTCGGGACATGACAGAGACTTTTTAGTGCTAATATTTTCACTTTGACACTTTTAAAGATACTCTTCATGATAGACAACCTTGATCTCTTCTTTACCCGCAACACAACAAAAACATAAAATCAAAACATTCTCAAACACTAAACACTAAAAGAACTAACATTAAACTAAGAAAACATCAAAATGCTTGGGTTGCCTCCCAAGAAGCGCTTTGTTTAATGTCGTCAGCTCGACTTCCCTAAAACTTGATGCTGACCACTCATGACAAGGATAAGAAACTCATTTCAACCTTGCATAAAAGCGCATGATGGTTTCAATATATTGATAGACTTGCTCCTTTGAATTACCCCACCAAAGTAAGGTTTTAAGCATCTATCCATTGACCTTGAAGTTTCCCTCCTTCGAATGTGACAATTCCACACGTCCATATGGAAAGACTTTAGTAATGATAAAGGGTCCCGACCATCTTGATTCAGCTTTCCTAGGAACAATTTCAGCCTTGAATTGAAGAGAAGGACATGTTGACCCGGCTCAAATTCTTTTTTTATAATGTGCTTGTCATGCCATGCTTTGGTCTTCTCGCGCATATTTTGACGCTTTCGCAAGCTTCGCGGTGCTTGAGCTCATGGGGTTGCAAAACCTCTTCTCTCCGACCCGACGAAGTCCGTATTTTAACCGCGCATTACCCGATATTCTTTATGCTCAAGCTATATCGGAAGATTGAATGCTTTTACATAGACCAACCTATAAGGAGAGGTCCCTATTGGTGTCTTGAATGCAGTCTGGTACACCCATAATGCATCGTCCATTTTGTTGCCCAATCTTTCCGAGATGTGTTTCCAATATCTTCTTGATTTCCTAATTAGAGGTTTCAGCTTGACCATTACATTATGAATGATGGGCAAGAGTTGTGCCGGTGTCTAACTCCATACCTGGACAAAAAGGAATCAAATAGCTTGTTACAAAAATGTGTTTCCTCATAACTCACAATTGCCTTAGGAGTTCTGGCTGCGAAAGATGTGCTTGGGCAGAAATTTTAGCACGACTTTGGCATCACAAGTGATAGTAGGGATAGCTTCTACCTACTTAGAAACATAGTCCATTGCCAATAGTACGCATTTGTTTCCAAAAGAAGATGGGAATGGGCCTATGAAATCAATATCCTAAACATAAAACAACTCTACTTCCAAAATTGAATTCAATGGCATTTCATTCTTACTTGAAATACTTCCCGTTCTTTGGCATTTATCGCAAGCCTTCACAAATGATTGAGCACCTTTGAACAAGGTGGGCCAATAAAACCCTGATTGCAACCCCTTTGTAGTTGTCCTTTGTCCTCCAAAGTGTCCACCATACTCCATGGAGTGACAATGTTGAAGGATTGGTCTCATCTCATCCCCTAGGATGCATCTCTGGGTAATTTGATCAACATAGTGCCTATACGAGATAGGATCTTCCTAATAATAATGCTTTACTTCAGGGAAGAATCTCTTTCTCTATTAGAAAGACAAATATGTACGAACTGCCTCAACATAAGACAATTTACCAAGTCCGCAAACCATGGAGTAAATTTAGCATGAGATAAGGCTAGTAATTGCTCATCAGGGAAGCTATCATTGATTGTGAAGCTTCATTATCCTCCAATTCTAGCCTCGAAAGGTGGCCAACCACCGAATTTTCTAATCCTTTCTTGTCCTTCATCTCCACATCCGATTCTTACAAAAGAAGAACCCACCCTATAAGGTGAGGTTTTGCATCCTTCTTTGTCATTAGTTTTTTTATGGTCAAGTGATCCGTAAAGACAATAACCTTGTTACCAATCAAGTAAGGTCGGAACTTGTCAAAAGCAAAGACTATTGCTAGAAACTCTTTCTCAATGGTAGCATAATTCAGTAGTGCTTCATTTAGAGTCTTGCTAGCATAGTATATGGAATGAAACACCTTGTTATTCCATTAGCCCAAAACAACCCCCATCACATAATCACTTGCATCACACATTAGCTCAAATGGGAGTTCCCAATCCGAAGATGGGTGTAGAGGTGAGCTTGTCTTTGAGCCTGGTAAAGGCGGTCATGCATTTCTCTTCAAAGAAAATGGGACTCCATGTATCAATAGGCTTGAGAGAGGTTTTGATATTTTAGAGAAATCTTTAATGAACCTCCTATAAAAACCTGCATGGCTTAAGAAACTCCTGATTCCTTTCACTGAAGTGGAAGGTGGCAATTTCTCAATTGTCCCAATTTTTTCCTTATCCACCTCAATCCCATTTGTGGATATATGTCCCAAAACAATGCCTTCTTTCACCATGAAGTGGCATTTCTCCTAATTAAGTACAAGGTTGGTCTCTTTGCATCTTTTCAAGACCAATTCTAAATTGCAAAGGCAATCATCAAATGAGGCACCATACTAGTAAAAAATCATCCATGAAAAATCAATTGACCTCTCCACCATGTCAGAGAATATTGCCATCAAGTATGGCTGAAATGTCTTAAGAGCATTACTGCTTAAATGGCATCCTCCACGGATGCAAAAGTACCAAATAAGAGCATGCCAAATATTTATGCCTCTTGGTCTTCAAGAGCAATAGCAATATGGTTGTAGCCAGAATATCCGTCAAGGAAACAATAGAACTCATGGCCCACTAACCTATCCAACATTTGATCAATGAATGGCAAAGGAAAGTGATATTTCCTAGTGGCTTTGTTTAGCTTCCTATAGTCATTGTAGATTCTCTAGCCACTTACTATTCATGTTGGGATTAATTCATTGTTCTCATTTTTAATCACCGTCATCCCGTCTTTCTTTGGCACTACTTGGGTGGGCTCACCCGAAGCGTAGAAATGAGATAAATCACTCCTACATCAAGCCATTTTAAGACTTCTTTACATGCCACTTCTTTCATAGTTCGATTAAAATTTGTCTTTAGGCTTCAATTATTGAGTTTCTTGTCATCCTTTAAAAATATTTGATGCATGCACATTGATGGCTAATCCCTTTTATATCGGCCCAGACCATCCGGTGCTTCTTTGTGCTATCTAATCACTCTCAACAACTACTGCTTTGCTTCAGCCAGAGGAAGATAGGACAAGATAATGACTGGTAAGGTGGAAGAGGCACTAAGGTAGGCATATCTAAGGTGAGATGGAAGTGGTTTCTCTTCAAGAACCAGGGGCTTCTCAATTGAAGGGATGGGGAGGGAAGGACTACATTCCAAGCTCTCAAAATACTTTCTTTTATTTTGCCCAAAAGAGTCCATCCACAACACATAATCCCTTGCTTCATTATCAACAATGTCAAGAGAATCACCATATATAAGGCTAGTCTCCAAAGGATCAATGTGACCCTTTTGGCTAAGTGAAAAAAAAAATGATTGTCAAATGAGGACTTAAAGGTCATAAATGAAGAAGAGTATATGCCAAAGTAAAAATGTGATAAGTTGTTGTGAAAATGAAATAGAAATGAAGGGCTTTAATGCAAATATAGGAAATTGAGTCAAAATTGGCTTTAGCCAAACATGGCCTTGTACATGAAAAGGAGATAAGACGAATCTTTATGCTTGTAAAGGGAAGAACACGTTTTGGTTTAGGAGAGCTTAAGAGACTCTTTGTGTCACACCCGATTTTCGGGCGAGACCAAATCTTGGGACTCTTTGCACGATTTTTTTTTTTTTTTTTTTTTTAAAGCCAACCGGCACCTGTGGGTTATGGCCCGCATCTTATAACGAAGAATCAAAGGAGAACTACCACGAGTGGTGTCCATCAAAATCTATACACATATGCGAGTCCCATTTACAAATACAAAACTTTCCTTTTACATTACAATCGAACCTGAGAACCTACATGTAGTAGACCACTACAGTGTGTTAGCCCAGCTGTATGCGGATGTTTGCTGACGTCTTCTCCTGTACCTACACGGATTAAAAACCCGTTACACTAAGATTCACCGCTTAGTGAAACATATCTTATAACATACAGATGCACATGCATATACACAATTATAATAAATTGTATAACCACTAACGAATATCGGAAATTTCATGCATTTAAGCATGGACTTATCTAGTACTTAAGCTCATAGCAGTGTTGAACAAAATCAAAGCACACGCACAAAATTTACAACTTGTACCCATGGACTATTAATTAATCCTCAACCCAACCTTGCCATAAACTTGTAAAATTATAATATGTAGACGAGAAATCTCTTAAAATAAGTCATTTTTCAAAGCTTTGTTTTGATTTGCTATTACGCAAGTGCAGTCGACAAGTAATAAAATGGATTTAAGTCAGTCATAGAATCACGAGAGATCTCAAGAATTTTTCATCAACTACCCGGACTACTCGAATTTCATACTATTTGGACGACAAAAGATGATATTAGGGTCGGCATTCGAATCTTTGAAGAATTGAAGAACAAAAAGAAATAAATGAAATAACCAACAGGCGTGAGATAAGAATAAGAATAATGAATTTCTAATAAAGAAAAGAATACTGAATAGTTATCTTCGAGACACATCAATAAAAAACAGTTATAGTGAACTATCAATTCCACATGGTCATCGATAGAAATTTCACGTTAATTCCAAGTTTCAAAATACATCGAGGCAATTTAATAGTGCGAATTTGGATCTCTCCACACTCCACATTTCATTATCTAATTTATGACTGATTCTCTCGAATACGGGGAATTAGATAGCTACATTTAAAAGGACTTCCTTAATCTGGGTATTTTCTTTTGCAATACTTCATACCCATTTTATGAATTTGTAAACCTTAGCTCCCAGGGTTATTGGTCGACGAGGATATCTGACTTCGGTGCTCCTCCTCGAAATTAGAGATAGATCAAGCCTTTCCTTGATTAGATCTCGGCTAACGGGATTGGCCTCACTATCCGAATTGAAATTCAGACTCTTTTGCTTGTTTAAGTAGATAACTCATTCAACTCATTCTTAGTTTCCAAGTGAGAAGAGGATTTGTCTAAGTGAACTTACAAAGCTCAAAGATCCCTAATAGCGGGTTAGTATACCTTCAAAGAAATGTACATTACTCTCGGGAATGTCTTCCCACTGTGTCACTCGAGGACCTCCACGGAAATCGAACATAGCCTTAAAATCTTAGCGGGTATAAATGATATTCGGATCAAAATAAACCCAAAACCGATAAATTCATTAGCGAAATTAACAAATTCAACTTGGAGCATTTACGGGAAGATAAATTCTGAGTATAGCGTTCAATTAATGGAAAATTTGGATTCCTCAATTACTAAATTACACGTCTGACATTCTACGATCATAAGAATAAGCGCAAGTTGAGCTGAAACAATCGAATTCGAGGAAATTTATGCGAGCTTCAAACATTCGGATAGTAATTTGAAAGAAATAGAAATGCGCATTCGACTTGACTAAAGCGATAACATCAGTTCGAAAATACAACGAAAATGAAATCTGAAAACATAATGCTATAAAGCAGTGGAAACAACAAGATAAAATAACAAAATAAAAGAAAAGAAAAGAAAAAAAAAAAAGAAAAATGAGCTTTATTGATCTTCAGACCTCTAAATGCGTAGCGCGAAGCTATGAATGAAATTTGGATAGGTATAGCATTATTTATAAGGGTTCCTAAATTGGGCCCCTGTAAATCCCAATGTAGCACATTGTGGATTTTTGAGTATCAGGCCCAGATCCGCTGTTAGTCGCGACCCGGTTTCCTTGTGGCTGACATCATCGAGTCGCGACCTCGATCCCCGCGTCGCGACGGTATACTCTATGTAGCCTTGATTTAGTCTTTCTTGGTGTCGCGACATCACCATCTTATCAGCGACATCTTCTCCCCTTCTTGGCCGCGTTTCAATTGTTCTCTCACGGTCTTCGCGGCGTCGATATCTTGTCGCGACCTCGGCAAGTCATCACAGTCTTCAGCGATGTCTTGGATGTGGTATCAATCTCCGCGTCGCGACATCATCTTATGGATTTGTAGGCTTCAAGCGGTAGCTCTTGTTGTCGCGACATCAATGTCTTGTCGCGACATCCTTTATGGCTTTGCATCTTTGATGCAGTCGTTCTGATGTCGCGCGACCGATCTCACGTAGCGACATCAACTATAACTTGCGATCTTCGCCCAGTGGTTTTTGATGTCGTGACTTGACTTAAGTGCGAGGTTTCAGGCGGATTTGCTTTTGATGTCGTGACCGCCAAGTCTCCGCGATGTTCTTGATATCCGCGACGCCGGCGAACCCTTGCACGTGCCGGATGATAGTTGTGATGGCGGCATCCCATGGCGCGGCCGTGGCATCCATTCTGGTTCCTTCCGCGATCGCCCCGATGGTTGTTCCACGATGTGCGACATCGGGATGTTATCGCGACATGGGCTCGAAGTCCTCACGCACCCTTTGCTGTTTGTCATGATGTCGCGACCTCAGTTTTCTTCTTAGCGACATCAGCTCCTGATCTTTGTTTCCTTGAGCGAATTGTCCCACACGATGTAAAACTGCTCTCGAGTTTGAAGCCTTGATTGATTTCCTCTTGATGTCACGACTTGGCATTAAGTCTCTGCTGTAACAACGGTGGTTCTTGATATCGCGACGCATGCAAATCTTCTTGTCGCGACATCACCTTCCTGCTTCTTTGTAGGTTGCAATGGTTATTGATGATGTAGCGACCTCCGGTTTTCTAATAGCGGCGTCATTCCTTTAATTTACGCTCCTTAACGGTTGCCTATCTTGTTCCGCACATCCTGACATGCCTCGATTTCTCTTCCAATCTTCACGAGTCACGACGCCCGACCCAGGTATGTAGATCTAAATGCGCATCGGTGACTCACTTGATTTTGTCATTTACGCTCTGTCGGTTCAGCACACTTTATTAGCTTATTCTTGCATTTTCCATCTTTCTTGCTTCCTTCCACACTTCCATGTGACAAATTGGTGAGTTTCTTCATAATTACGTATATTAAATATTCAATTTTAGCGAAAATCAAGCAGAAAATTGGACTAAAGAGAGATGACACCTGCCCAAGCTCATCAAACTCCCCCAAACTTAAAATTTTGCTTGTCCTCGAGCAAAGGAAAGAAAGATTTGTTTGTCCTCGAACAAAGGACATTTTCTGTTTTGTTTTATTCACAGTGGCATCAATTTAATTGCAATTCAAGGTATGCAAAATTTTCTATACATTTAACTTCTAGTCAATTCAAGGTTGGTCTCGACTTTTGCATATACAAAGAAAAGCGAAATGTTGAAATTGTTTTACAAACAATAATATACCCATTGGATCGGTTGAATAATGAATTGTTTCCTTCTCATTTTCATCTTTGAGTCATTTAACTCCCTAAAGTCTTTCTAATTTTGATTGTTCCAATCTTCCAAATTCCATAAACATTTTTCATATTGATCTCCACTAATGTAGGTGATTTCAGCCTTGAATCAATCAGGGTCTTTTGAAACGTAATGTTAGGCTTAAGCGATGGTAGGATGAAAGGAATTTTTTTGGTTAGAATACCACCCCGATCATTTTCTCTTCTTTTCTACCCTTTTCTTCTTATAGCTTCTCTAAAAGCTCCACAAACTTCATGTTTGGGACATCTCTTGATTTCTTCGAATTGATTGTGCCTCCCTATTTCACACTTGTAATTTCATTGGGAATTCTCTTAGTTTGCTACCATTCGGGGGATAGTGCTTTATGTTTTAACTTTTTTAAGGCTTTCTGCACCCCTTGTGAACTTTAGGTTAGTGGCTCCATACCGGATGGCATTGGGTGCTAGGTGTTGAAGCTTGCCCTCGAAGACTTAATTGTTCAAGAGTTAGGCCCGCAAGATAAAACTTATCCTAGAAGCCTTCTTTTAATTTTATTTTACGCTTTTTGCCTTTTCTTCTCATTTCCTTTTGAGTTCTTCAGAATATACATCTATACTCCCCTAACTTCCTTTTCTTCTTCACTCCTTCCGAATTCATGTAATCATTGGTTTCTTTCTTGAAGGATTGAGTTTTGGATGGGTTAGGGTTTCTTTTACAGCCCCATTTTAAAGACATGGGATATCTTGGCTCAGGTCGGGGACTAAGGTGTATGCAAAAGCATATTAGTAGGATGGCTAGAATGGCTCAAAACTATCCAAGAATGGCCTGTATCATTTACTATTGTCAGGTTTAGTATCACCTAGGATTTAAGCCTCCCGATCAATGTCTAACAAGTTCTAGAACCTGGATTGAAGCGTTGTGACTAACTAGAGAATATCTGACTCATTTTATTTGGTGAGTAGTTAAGTTAATTGATATTCAATAGGATCCTTGATTTCTTTGACCGTATCCACAAACTCAAAATCTGTTTTGTTCATACATTTGTATCACCTTCTTCTATTAAGACTTATCGATTAAATATAAGTAGAAATTCCTGCACCTTGTATTTCAATTAAACTATATGCATTTTGTCCTTATTATACGAATTTTTCCTTTATTTCAGCCCCTACTCCTACTCCTAAGCTGCTTCATACAATCCAAGCTAATGACCTCTCGTGAGTTTTATTTTGAAACTAATTCTACCTTGATTTCCTAATCATGCGACCCGCAAGCAACACAATTGAGCAAATCAAATGCGAGAATGCTTAACAATCATTCAATTTAAATTTATATTTATTACTGATTTATTTGCAAATGTTGGATATATAGTAATTGATAAAGGGTGATAGGGAAGGTTAGGCAAAGAGAAGGTCTATTTTTTCTTTTTGGACGAGGTGGCAAAAATGTTAGGGGGATCCAGGTCTAAAGTGTTCAAATGAGCTGGGAATGGAGGGAATTTCATTTCTCTTCTTTCTTTTCTCTTCTTGGTTTCCCTCTCACTCTGCTCTTCAATGACAATCTCATTAGAGAGATCAACCTTCTTATTTAGTACTTCTTGCCTCTTTCCCAAGTCATTCATTGTCCTCTCCATTTCAGTCATGACTTCCAAGAATTTAGAAAGATTGTTGTTAATCAAATCTAAATTTTCGACCACTCCTTACTGCTGTAGGATTTGATCTCCCCATTGCTTTTATCTACATCGTTCGACTTGTTTTCAGTTCTCTCTTTGTAGAGATTTGAATAGCACAACTTAAAACCCTTGATTTACTCCCCAAATTTGATGTCATGCTCTTTATCTCTTTTCTCGACAATCTTTGTGTAGTTGAGAATCACGATCAAGCGCATTATAGAAAGCTTCGCGAGCTTAACTTAAGTTTTGATAACGGATCGTGATCTCTTTCACTTCATTTTCTTTACTTGAATTCTTCTCCTTCTTGACCCTACTCTCCCATCTGTTCATCTTTTATTCGACTCTTCCTTCCAGCTGTTATTCTCTTTTTTGTATCTCCTCCTTGTGCTCTCTTTCTTTTAATTTGGCTCTCTTATTGCTGTTGGTCTCTCAGCACCGGTTCTTTTCATACATGGCTTCTCTGAATTCTGTTTAAAGTTCATTCCTTCTCTTTCTTCTATTCTATTACGCATGGCATTTAAGTCTCAATTATCAAAGTTGTTCTCTGGTGCTCCTCTGGAGCTTTCCCCTTGTTGGAAATTCACATTTCTTACGGGGGAGGCGGCCAAGGATGGAAAAATCTATAGGGCTGCACATCACGCCCTTCATTGTATGCAAATGTGATCGTTGTTGCCGAGGTGAGTTCGCTCAGGTGCTCTGCTCCTTGTCCGGAGTGTTATACAGGTTACGTTCCTTCGGCAGGCTTCTCCTCTGTTTTCTACCAGTACTCCCTTTTTCCTCTGATTTCTTGGTCCCTTACTAACTCCTGTCAGAAGGAGGGGTGAAGCTCTTGGGACTTCTTCCTCTGTCTCCCAAACTCCTTTCACTCCAGCCTTCAAGCAAAGAAATGTGATTGTTGCTGGGTGAGGAAACCGAACCTCTTTGTTTCCTTCATGATATCTCATGATAGAGGCTCTCTATGATCATCCTATATTGATCTTGTATCCCTTTAGTATGGCATACGTGTTCACAAGTTCTTGTTCTCCTCCTTTGTGCGCCAGTGTCTTGTTGGAACCAAAGCGAGATGCCAAAAATAAAACCATACCTTTGTAGCGGTAAGGCTCCCACAATTCGAGTTCTTGGCTTTCCATCTTCTGGTCAAGCTGCGCCCTTCCATCGGTGAGCTTCGGCAATCTTTTTAAAGTCGGCTTTTCCAAAATTTTCTTGAATTTGGAGCATGCTTGTGCGTTGTCATGCCATAGGCCGTTGATGGCCCTTGCTTCGTATAGGGCCTAGACTCCTCTAACAAAGAGCAGCTCCATCCTTCTTTACCATGTTGGAATAAAACTCTCTCACGATGCCGTATATCTGCTTTTGATTAACGTGCGAGACTCTCCATCCTCCTGTTTCTATCATCTCCTTGAAAGGAATGCTTGAGGGGTTTGAATCTCCTCTACCTTAACAAAACCCTTGTTAGCGTAATACTTCTTCCACTTTGAGAATAAGCTTCATCGAGGCCAGAAATCATAGCACCTTAGCCTTCTCCTTTTTCCCTTCCTCTTTACGCCCTTTCTTGAGAAGTCCACGGAACTTAGGCGCTTAGATGGCGTCTCTTCTGCTTGTTCTTCCCGACGACTCTCATCTAACTGTTCTCCTTGATGAGTTTCTTCTTCTTCTGATTGTTCGTGTTCCCTCATTATCTCGTCTAGGTTAGGAACCAGTGTGGGAATTTCAGCCATTTAGACAAGAAAAGCTTTTGAAGGTTGGGGCCCGCTAGGGTTTTCGGAGGTTGAGTTCGAGAGGGAAGATGAGGCGGAGATGGTTATGTGGGTTGGAGGAATGAGATAGTTTCCAACGATTGCAGGTCGTCAATGTTTGTGGGCTGATTAACGCCATTGCCGCGTGTCGCGACTTCGAATTCCGCCTCCTTTAATTTGAGATCATAAAATTTAGGGCTTTTTGGAATGAGTATGTGGCATGTGTCGGATTTTATGTCGCGACATAACCAGGATGTCGCGACATGTCTGGTTTTCAGGAATTATTGGATGTGGCGAAATTCCTTCTCAAATTCCGAAACCCTAATTGCTGGCCAGACATCTCGGTGATGTCGACATCTTTCCTTACTACCCTTCATTGTTCTTTCAAAGCTAGTCCGCGACATTATTGTCATGTATGGACATTAGCTAATGTCGCGACGCGGCCATACATTGAGGCCAAAGCGCTAATTCAATGATTTCAAAAACTTTGAATTTTGTTCTTGTTTCTAACACACTTAGACATTGATCCAGGTACATTTTAGGCAACGATTTAACAATTAGTTCAATCATACATGCAGGATTTGGTTAAAGAGAAGGTTACTCCCCTTTTTCTCATGTTGCTACTCCTCTGCAATTTCTTTGGAATCGTTCTATAATTTTGCACGCTATTCATGTCTTGAACCTTGGAAGATCAACTGCAATAATACGAGAAGATTCTAGTTTTGATAAACACGACAAATTCTAATAGCCAAAACACAATAATTTAAAAAAAAAAAAAAAAAAATTTAAATCTATTCTTCTAGAAAACAAATTCGACTTAGTCGTGACAACTAAAAAAGAAAAATAATTGAAATTTAAAATCGACATTAGTCTCTGCAGGTTGCACTCCCGTTAGTTCCGATTTTGGAGTCGTCGTGGACTGTTGTTGTGGTACTTCTTCTTTTTCCTTAAGAACCGAGTTGGAGTTCTTGACTTCCTCATCCTGTTGAGATAATACTTTAACCTTTGTCCATTGACCTTGAATTCTTCACGGTAAGGAGTCTTCGATTATTCTTTGCTCGAATGTAATTGCCTTTCTGCGTATGTAACCACTCAATTGGATTTTAATTTCCCTAGGAATAATTTCAGTCTAGAGTTAAACAACAGAACCTGTTCCCCTGTTCTGAACTCTTTTCTCAAGATTCTCTGATCATGCCATTTCTTTGTCTTATCTTTGTATATTCGAGCATTGTCAAAAGCTTCATTTCTCAGTTCTTCCAATTCAGACAGTTGGAGCAGTCTTTCTTCCTTTGCAGCCTTAAAATGATTTAACTTCTTGATGGCCCATTGCCTTGTATTCTAATTCAAGAGGTAGATGACATGGTTTGCAAAAACAACTCTGTATGGGGACATTCGATGGGGGTTTTGTATGTACGATTTTTAATGAAACTGAGTGCGTCATCGAGTTTGGAAGACCAATCCTTCTGCCAGGCTCACGATCTTTCAAAATATTGGCACTGATCTCCATGTTGGAAATTTCTGCTTGTCCATTGAGTGCGAGGATGATAAAAGCTAAACTCATTATAGTACTTGATCCCATATCTGCTCATGAGTTGCAAATATTTTGTTGTTCGCGAAATGGGTTCCCAAATCACTATGATAGTTGCAGGGGTTCCAAACCTGCTCAAAATATTCCTTTGCAAGAAACTCACAACTGTATTAGCATCATTCCTCGGACAAGACACTGCTTCCACCCATTTGGGGTATAATCTACGCTAACGATTATATAAATGTTTCCAAAGGATAGTGAAGAGATCACATAAAATCCTATTCCCCAAACATCAAAAATTTGTATTACCATAATACCTTTTAGGGGCATTTCATTCCTATTTGTGATATTTCTAATTCTTTGGCATCGATCACACAAATTTCACCCATTCTGCACCAATCCTTGAAAATATTCATGCCTGTGGGCCAATAAAACCACGATTGGAGTATCTTGTGAAATTTGTTCTTTCTCACGAAAAGTGTCCCCGTCACAGTGAGCATAGCATTCATTTAAAATGTTGCCTTGTTCACCTTCAGCACCACATCTTCTTATTATCATGTCGGCACCTCTCTTGAATAAAATTAGGTCATCCCAAATATAATATCTGCTATCAGTTACGAGGTTTTCCTCTTACATTGTTGTGAGTTAAGAAACATTACTCCCTGAGCGGATAAATTCACAATATCGACCTTAATACCATGGAAGTTGGAAGAAAACCTTAAACAATTGCTCATCTGGGAAGTTCTCTCATTAGCGCACATTGTCTTCTTCCTCCTTTGTTTCTTTCTCTGGGCCAATTGGTCGGCTATCACATTGTCACATCCCTTTTTATCCTTTATTTCAAATCAAACTCTTACTGACGGCGGCACCCATCTTATCAATCTTGGCTTGGCCACCCTTTTTTTCGACATCAAGTATTTGATTCTTTGCATGATCTGTGTAGATGCACCACATAGGATCCCAAAATGTATTGCTGATGCCACAAGCAAATACTACGGCTACAGCATCTCCTTTTCGGTTGTTGAGTAGTTCTCTTGTGTGCTTAAATTGAAGGTCTTACTAGCATAATATATTACCACGAATACTTTCTTTCGCCAGCTCTTTGCCCCAAACACGGCTCCCATGCAAAAATCCGCGGCATCACACATTATTTCCAAATCACGATTCCATTACATTGCAGCCGTACAAATTACTGTACTAATCGATCTTGATTTCGCCGAAAGCATCTTGAAATCATCGAAATTGAACCTTGTATCCTTTTCCGATGTCTGCATAGTGGTGGCTATTTTTGAAAAGTCTTTGATATGAATCTTCTGGCAAATCCGGCGCCCCAAAAACTTCTTACTCCTTTTCTTGTGATAGAAGTGCAAGAGTCTTGATAATGGATGCTTTGGATACAATTCGACTTCTAGTCCAGTGACGGAAATTTTATGCCCAAGAACAATACCTTACGTGTGCATAAAAATGGCATTTTTTTCCCCAATTCGGTGCTAAGCGTTTGTCTTGGCATCTTTGAAATCTTTGTTTCAGTTGTTTGGGCATTGATCAAAGCTGGATCCATACACGATGCAAATCATCCATGAAAATCTCCGTCAGCCAACTGACCCAGTGCGGAAAATAGACATCGTACACTTATACGGAATGTACTTTAGACATTACATAACTTAAATACTGGCATTCTTACGAGAGCAAAGGTACCATAAGGGCATGTGACGTGGTCTTCTCTTGATCCTCACGGTGCAATAGCAATCTGATTGTACCTGAGTACCCATCCGAGAAAACAAAAGTGAGGGTATCACCTTCTTCCTATCAACATCGATCCAATGAAAGGCAAAGGAAAATGATCTTTTAAGTTCAGCGTATTCAACTCACACATGTCAATACATACCCTCCATCACATCCTTTGTTCTTGTTGGAATCAATTCATTTCTTTCATTTCTGATCACAGTAAACCCTCCTTTCTTACAGGAACCACCACATGAATTTGAGCTCGCAAGGACTATCACGAAATAGCGTAGATAAAGCCCATTCAACAATTTGAGTACCTCTTTTCGACTACTTCCCGCCCGTCATGGATTCGAGTCTTTATACGATGTTCTCTGAGATGGTTTGAAGTCTCTTCAAGCAGAATCTTATGCATGCAAACTGTTGGACTGATACCCTTCAATTCTTCAATGGACCAAGCTAAAGATTCCTTATGCTTCCTTAATATTTCCCGACAATCTTTGTTCCTCGGCATCAGGTAAATTTGAAATGATCCTTTGGTCTTTTCTTGGTAATTCTAAGTAGGCATACTTTAAATGACACAGTAACTCTTTCAAAACTAGCCCATACATCTTTGGTCTCGGCTGATTTTCCTCTTTTTCACTATTTTCCCCATTATCTTTTGCATTTGTGCTTCAAGTTCAGCACGAGTTTCTATAGAATGAAAATAACGTATGGAAATTCGAATAGACATCTTCGGTATCTTTGGGAATTCATCTCTTTTCATTGATAAAAACTGGAGTGTACAATCATTTTATAACATTAGAGTTAGAGTAGAGACAACATCGATACATTGTAACCTTCCTTGTCCACTATCTATATTTGTCATACTTTGATCAAGTTAAGATGCAGCGTCTTCTCCCGACCCTCAAGATAAAGAACTCCTTTTTGCATGTCAATTAGGGCAGCTCCAGTAGCTAGGAATGGTCTTCCTAATAGTAGGGGTACTTGTGAATCTTCTTCCATGTCCAGAATGATGAAGTCTACTGGAAATACAAACTTCCCCACGGTGACTAACACATCTTCATGACCCTTGGTTTTACGCATTGATCATGCGCCATTTGTAGAGTAACAGTTGTGGGAGTAAGCTCCCCCAAACTTAATTTCTGGGCAACAGAGAGAGGCATCAGATTGATACTAGCTCTTGAGTCACAGAGAGCTTCCTGGAATTCCAATCCTCCAACAATACAAGGAATTGTGAAACTTCCTGGGTCCTTCGTCTTCTTTGGTAGTTCTTTCCACGATTCTTTGCCTTTGCAAGTGGCGGTAAATTCACTATTCCTTCTTCTACTATTTTTTCTTTTCTTGCTCGTGTGTCCTTGAAATTTTGCATAAAGTGGCATCCCGAGTCACCACTTCGATAAAGGCATGCGTCTACAGCACGGAAAGTTCTCAGAACCTTTACCAAGCGCTCCTCCATCTTTGATTTGCGATCTTTGTGGAAATGGGGCTGTGAGCTTTGATCCTTGGATGTTCTTCTTTTCTCTTTCTTTATCATTCTCCATTGTCTCTTCCCCCTTATTGCTACTTCTTTGTTCTTTGTCATCTTTTACCTCTCTTCTTCCTTCCCACGGCTCTAAAACATGACCATCACAGGTCTTTAGGGTTCTTCCTTGTATCACTTGGGAAGGCATCTTTCTTACGGCTTTGCGAGGTTAGAGACCAACTGCCCTACTTGTGTCTCGAGGTTCTTGAGGATGCATTGGTAGTGAAAATTTGAGAATTGGTGCTTGTTGCTTCCAATTCTCAATTTTTGTTCATGGTGGTTCAAACGGCTTTTTATTGTCCCCAAGCTGCGACATACATTCCTCGAAAGCTGGGGCCCTCCTCAGCCATGGTATTCATTCACATGCTCATTTCTGTCTCTTCATTTGCTGCTTTGGAACCTAGGTGGCTGGATACCCTTGATGAGGATTAATGCCTTTGGCGCGAGAAGCCCCTCATGCATATGGGGAAGTTCTCATGGTTCCCCGAGTCTTTGGTGATAATGTCTTTGGAAGGTTAGGATTGGGTTTAAAATGATAAGCTCTTGGCTCACCCATATAATTAACCCTGCTGACCTCATGGGAATTGCCAGTTACCCTCTCGACACTTCCGAAGTCGTCAACTCCACTTTCGATTGCTTTATTTCATGAGCGAGTGTGTCTTTTCTTTCTTGCTTGTCCCTAGCGCATGCGCCAATGGCATCGGCTTGGCCTCCATGGGTCATCTTGCTCAGCTCCATGATTCCCTTTCCTCTGTTGTTTCCTCTTGGCTCGGGAAAGGAGTTTTCATGTTACATTTGGCGGATCTTCAATCGGCTCCCTTGCCTCTTGACACTTTTCACTTTTGAGAGATACTCCCGGCGCAAAAGCATCGATGATCCTTTTGATATATCATTCATGGCATGATGCTTGCAATGTCCATTTGAGTCTTTACGATCGATCCATGCATTGGACATCTTCTGAAGCTAACCGTTTGAATCTTTCCCGAGCTAAATGGGCTTTCGTCTTCCCCCTGCTGGCTCTGATGATTTCTCTCCTTCTTTACGTAGTTAGAATTTAGGGGGAAAGAATCTACCTAAGTAGGCCTCAACTAACTCTTCCCAGTATCCAACGAGGAACCATATGGTAATGATTCATACCATGTAGGCTGCTTTGTATCTCTCAAGGAGAATGGGAATGGTGCGATTTTATGACTTAAGTCTGCCCCGTTCGGCTTAACGATGTGCGCCATCTGAGAATCTTCAGGGTGCTCGTTTGAATCTTCGATTAGGATGACCCGGTAAGCGATCTTCTTTGGATCATTATGTCAGTCTTGGCTTCAATTCAAAATTATTAGCATCATTCTTGAAATTGTCACGATGGCCGAGAAATCATTCTTCTGTATAATTGGTCTCAATCCTCAGCATTGTATCGTGTGGAGGCCTTGGCTTCCTGTATGTATTTCAACTTTGATCACGCCTTTCTTAACTCCATGAAGTTTGTATTTCTGTCTTCTTGGTCTTTTTCTCAAGCTTACGGCGTCCTTTCTATTTACGTGTCAAATTTGGAATCGAATCGATTAATTACCATTTCCTATGCATGAGTTTTAAAGCAAAACACACTTCCATTAATAGGATTAGTCAAATCATGAACATTTTCAATTTGGTTTAATTTAAAAGATCGTGGCAAAATGAACCACTGCTTGAAAAACTATTTTTGTTCTTTTTTCTTTAAATGTCCAAATTAGTATTTCCTTCTTTCATCTGAATATTGATTTGTTAGATTCTTTCGATCCCCGGCAACGGCGCCATAAAACTTGTTGAACAAAATCAAAACACCGCGCTGCAAAATTGCAACCTTTATTGCCCATGGACTATTAATTAATCTCGACGCTTGCCGCCAAACTTGTGATATAATATGACGAGTCTCCTTAAATAAGTCATTTCAAAGCTTTGTTTTGATTTGCCTATTACTTGCAAATTACCGCGGTCAACAAGTAATAAAATGGATTTAAGTCCAGATATCGATCCCACAGAGATCTCAAGAATTTTTCATCAACTACCCGGACTACTCGAATTTCATACTATTTGGACGACAAAGATGATATTAGGGTCCAGCATTCAGATGCTGGAAAATTGAAGAACAAAAGAAATAAGCCCGTCTTAACAAGCGTGAGATAAAGAGGCAAGAATAATGAATTTCTAATAAAGAAAAGAATCTTGAATAGTTATCCTCAAGACACATCAATAAAAAAAACGATTATAGTGGCTATCAATTCCTGTAGTTAAAATCACATTAAAATTTGATTAATTCAAGTTTCAAAATCTGTCCAAAGCGATTGTAGTGCGGTGGATCTCTCCACACTCCACATTTCATTATCTAATTTATGACTGATTCTCTCGAATACGAGGAATTTAGATAACCACATTTAAAAGGACTTCCTTAATGCAGGTATTTTCTTTTCTGATACTTCATACCCATTTTTATGGGTAAACCTTAGCTCCCAAGTTATTGAATTCAAGCAAGGATATACAACTTCCGGATTACTTTCCTCCTCGAAATTTAGGATAAGATGCGGCCTTTCCTTGATTAGATCTCGGCTAACACGGGATTGGCCTCGCTGCTCCAGGGTGAAGTGAACTCTTGCTTGTTTAAGTAGATAACTCATTCAGCTCATTCTTGATTTCAAGTGAGAAGAGGATTTATCTAGGTAGACTACAAAGCTGAGATCCTAATGACGGGGTTAGTATACCTTGAAGAAATGTACATTACTCTCGGGAATGTCTTCCTGTGTCGCTCGAGGAGGACCTCACGGAAATCGAGCAAGCGCAAATCTTAACGGGTATAAAGCGTCATTAGATCCCAAGAAAATAAACCCAAAACCAAGTAAATTCATTAGAAATTAACAAGGCTGGAACGCGACTACGGAAGATAAATTACATTTGTAGCGTTCAATTAATGGAAAGAATTTGGATTCCTCAGTCACTAAATTACACGTCTGACATTCCTGCGATCGTAAGAATAAGCTGCAAGTTAGGCGGAAACAATAGAATTCGAGAGATTTATGCAGACTCAAACATTCCGGGTAGTAATTTGAAAGAAATAGAAATACGCATTCGACGGCTAAAGCGATAGTATCAGTTCGGAAAATACAACGAAAATGAAATACGAAACATAATCTGTAAAGCAGCCCGGAAACAACAAGATAAAATAGCAAAATAAAAGAAAGAAAAGAAAAAAAAAGAAAAATAGGCTTTCGACAATCCGGACCTCTCAAATGCAGCGGCGTAAGCTACTTGAATGAAATTTGGATAGGCTAGCGTATTTATAGGGTTCAAATTGGGCCTAATCCCGATGTAACTGTTGTGGATTTTTGAGTATCCAGGCCCAAGTCACTGTTCAAGTCGCGATTTCCTTGTCGTGACATCATCGAGGTCGCGACCTCGATCCCACGTCGCGACTTCAGCGTACTCTATGTAGCCTTGATTTAGTCTTTCTTGGTGTCGCGACATCACCATCTTGTCGCGACATCTTCTCACGTCTTGGCACATTTCAATTGTTCTCTCCTGATGTCGCGACGTTAATATCTTGTCGCGCGACCTCGGCTTAAGTCATCTACGGTCTTCAGGCGTGTCGCCGGATCATCGACATCAATCTCACGTCGCGACATCATCTTATGGAGCGCGAAGCCCCATTTCGAGTCGCTCTTTGTTATCGCGACATCAATGTCTTGTCGCGACATCCCCTTATGGCTCTGCATCTTTGATCTGGTCGTTCCTGATGTCGCGACTACGATCTCACGTCAGCGACATCAACTACTTAATAACTGCGATCTTCACTTGATGGTTTTTGATGTCGTGACTTCAGCTTAAGGGTCTGCAGGTTTCAACTGGTTGCTTTTGATGTCGTGACGCCGCGAAGTCTCCGCGATGCATTCTTGATGTCCGCGACATCGGCGAACCCTTGCACAGTCACCGAGATGATTGTTGTGATGTCTGGCGACATCATGGCCTTGTCGTGACATCCATTCTAGTTCCTTGCAGTCTTCAATGGTTGTTCCTGATGTCGCGACATCAGGATGTTGTCGCGACATGGGCTCAAGTCTCCTGCACCCTTTCACTGTTTGTCATGATGTCGCGACCTCAGTTTTCTTGTCGCGACATCAGCTCCTGGTACTGTTTCCTTGAACGGGTGTCCCCTGATGTCGTGACTTCAACCTCATAGTTTCGAAGCCTTCAGTTGATTTCCTCTTGATATCCGCGACTTCAGCATTAAGTCTACACTTTGTAACAACGGTGGTTCTTGATGTCGCGACATCAATCTTCTTGTCGCGACATCACCTTCTGCTGCTGTAGGTTGCAATGGTTATTGATGATCTTCGCGGCCTCGGTTTTGCATCGCGAGCGTCATTCCCTTTAATTTACGCTCCTTCTTGATTTGCCTATCTTGTGTTCCCTTTGTCCTGCTTGTCACCTCGATTTTCTCTTCAATCTTCCTGAGGAGTCACGACTTGGTAGATTTGTGTAGATCTAAAATCTGCATCGGTGACTCCCGCCCCCGATTTTGTCATTTTACGCTCTGTCCCGAGTTCAACGCACTTTTATTCCACTTATTCTTGCATTTTCCATCTTTCTTGCTTCCTTCACGCTAATGACAAATTGGTGAGTTTCTTACGTAATTACGTATATTAAATATTCAATTTTAACTGAAAATCAAACAGAAAATTGGACTAAAGAGAGATGACTTTTAAGCTCATCAACAGGCTTATGTTTATTCGGGACTCCCGTAGGAGTTACAGAACTTATCTTATGTCTACTTATAACAGACTTACCTTCATTCGGGACTCCCGTAGGAGTTACAGAACTTCTCTTATGCAGGACTTCTACTTATACTACGGAGTTTTACACTTGTTCGGAGGTACCCATAGGTATCACGAGGATTACAGGCGATGTGCGGTATTGCGGAACTTATTCTTATCACGGGTATGCAGTACTAAAACTTATACAATTGCCGTATCTTACTTGTACTACGAAGTATATCCTGGTCTTACGGAACTTATATTGGTATTTATGAGCACATACCGGTATTTCGGATCTTATCGTGTATTCTGAGAACTTACATGTATTTCAGATCTCATACATGTATTCTGGAAATTTATAATTTGTCTTCTGAGATCTTATACTTGTGCGAAGGTACCCGTGGGGTACAATAGAAGTCGGGATTAATCATGTCATTATCACATACAGGGTCAGATCAGATGTATGCAGATACATATCAGGTATGGACATTAATCCAGAGTAGGTACAGATCAGAACAGATACATATACTTATTTTACGGATGCGAGGTACATAGGTACTCTTTGGACTTATACTTGTTTTCTTGGAATCACGGGGAGTACGGTAGGTAATGAAGCTTATACTTATGTTGCGAGACAAGAGTACCATGGGTACTCTGAACTTATACTTATGTTGCGTCACGGTACGAGTGGGTACCTACGAACTTATCAAATCTGAGGTACCGATGGGTACCACATAACTTAATCGGTTACAAGAGTACCTGTAGGTACCCGCCGAATTTAATCGAGATCTGAGTCGCCGCGGTACTCACGGGCGTGATGAAATGCGAGGAGTACCCATAGGTACTATAGAACTAATCGAATCTGGGGCCGGAACTTATTGATACGGAATGAGAACTTATTGCGGATATAGGAGTTAATCGGAAAGCGGAACTTATTGAGATCTTTTGAAGTACGTAGGTACTACATAACTTATCTGAGACATGAGTACCCATAGGTACTGAGGACTATTCGGATAAAGACGAGGAACTTACTCATATACGGGGTACTAAGTAGGTACTCACGGAACTATCAGATCAGGACTTGACCGGATACATAAGTACGTAGGTACTACGAGGACTTATTCAAATACGAAGAATTGCCCTTAGGTACTACGGAACTTATCGAATCGGGGATGTCGGAGGCAGGGAGTACCCATAGGTACTCTGGAACTTCATCGAGCGAGCAGACTTAATTAAATACCGAGGTACGTGGGTGCTCTGAACATTCGAGATCTGGGGTAGTGAGTGCTACAGGCTTATCAGAGGCGAGACGGGGCAATTAAATCTGGGGAGTGCGTAGGTACTCACGGAACATTTTCGGATGCAAGAGTACCCACGTGGGTACTCACGGGCTTAATCGGAGACGGAGACATAGCAATTAAATACGGGGAGCGCAGTAGGTACTCACAGGCATTTTTCGGATCACGGGTGCGAAGTAGGTACTCTGAGGAATATCGGAGAGCCAGACGGGGGCTTAATTAAATGCGGGGTACGTGGGTACTCACGAGACTTGTTTTCGGAATGCGAGTACTTGTAGGTGCTACACTTGAAGCAATCGAGACAAGTGCGTAGGTCTTTCTGAGAACAATTCAGGATACAAAGGTACCGTGGAGTCTTCTGAGGCTTAGTAGAGGAGGCAAGAGGTACCGTCGTCTTCTGAGCGATTTCGGATACGGTACCCGTGGAGTCTTCTGAGGGCAATCGAGGGACGGGGGTGCTGGTGGGCCTCACGGAACTTATTCGGAGACGGGACTTGTCAAATACGGGAGTACGTGGTCACTCTGAACTCTCGGATCTGAGGAGTACGTAGGTACTACAGGGACTTGTTCGAATACATTCGGATCTTTACTCTTATTCTTTGTCGAGTGTCATCATATGTTTGTCGACTACACAGACCAATTATAAGAAATGAGTAAGGCAACATGCGATAAATGCCACGAAAGTGCGATCACGATCGGGGTGCCGTAGCACCCGACGGGAGTACGAAGTGCAGGCTGGAGTCATAGTAGCACTAATCGGAGACGGGGAGTCTTGTGTATTGTCGGGATGCAGTACTGTCGGAGTGCTAGGCCTTCGTCAGGGACATCCACTCATTGTTCTTTGGTCCTAGGTAGTCATATGATCATATATCTTTCATAGCTATAAGCCATCTTAATCACGTGATCGCGGCATATTGTTTTCTGTATTCATGTTGTGTTTCGGTTCGATTTGGGTTCATATACTATTCGAGGTTTCATGCTATTCCATATGGCATTTCGGATACCCATGATATGATGTCTATCACACATGTTCATGTGTTCTAGTCCCTCTATGAATATATTTTCTTAGGAGTGGAATCAATCCAATGGATCATGAGCTCAAGTTATGGCATTTTCATGCCCGACTAATTCGGTTCTGGAGTTTTGAGAGACAGTTTGAAATATTTGTTTTCCAGTGCCTTGTCTCATTTGACATTGGATCTTTGTAATCCTTTAAAGTTAAGGTGCTAAGGGTTCTATTCCAACTGGAATCACTTCCCAATTCAGAGCAAGACTCGAGGTTACGTCGAAACAACCGGGACTTCTCTGCTGATCCCAGGCGTGTACCCAGGAAATGGGCTTGCACATGGCCCACTTTAGTGAATTTTTGGATATATAGAATTAGAATTTGGGATACTTGGCCAAATAGCAGTTTGTTTTTCTTGAGTCTATTTTAGTGGCCACTTGAATCACTCAAATCGGATAAAATGAGGAAGTTATGGCCAAAATACAAAAACGTGGAAACTTGGGAAAACCGGAACGGAGTTGTACCGGAGTACAAGCTCAAGTTAATACCCGGTACAACTTGGCCCAAAAATATTGAACCGAAATTGTCTGTTTGAGTTCAGCTTGTACCGAGTACAAGTCCTCTAGAAAAGTGCTTGAGAATGTGTAATTTTTACCATTTTCATGCTTTTCGATACTCAAATCAATTCTACACTTCAAACACACATCAAAACCATTTCCAATTCACCTTGGAATCTCTTTTCTATTCACCATCTCTCAATTACATATCTTTCTTTAAAAACGTAATAAAGTTATTCAAATAATTCTAATATAGGTTGAGACCGTACGACGATATGATGATTAGTTAGGGTTTGTTCCAAACCCCTAACTCAACTATATAATTAAACCATGAATCCATTCTGAAGGATTCATGCCATCTTGTGCCATGTGGTTTGCACATACTTGACATAATTTTTGGGTTAAAATGAGGGCTGGCAAGCCCTAGATTTGGGCAAGATTATAACCATCAAGCATGGAAATTCATACATAATCTCATAGAGAATCCATGCATAATTCGGTTTCCATACCTTTTTGGCTTAATCTTGGCTTGAATCCTTCCTCCTCTTCTTGCTTTTCTCTTTTATTCTCTCTTTACTTTTGCTCTCCTTTCCTCTCTTCTTTGTTGTTTCTTTTTGCCGCTTTGGAGACCAAATTGGTCTTTAAAATCCACATGGGATTTGATATTAAGGTATATTTGTACCATAAAACCCATTTGGGTTAGCTTTCTCTAATTGCAAAAGGTCCCTCTATGTTGCCCATTTGTATTTCAAATTTCCCAAAGTGTATTTTGACCTATAGTCTTTTCAATTTATAACTTTTAGAAGCCCGCTTTTTGGACAAAATTTACATGTTGTCCTTTAAGTTTCTACATGACTTCGGGTCTCGTTTCCGTGTTTATATTAACTCTTTTAAGCAGTCAAATTATCTTACAAAATACCTAAACATGTCGAAAGCGACTAGGGTATATTTCGGGTGTTACATACGTGCTTTGTAAGGGGATGAAGCCAAATTTGGTTTTGATTACACTATTTTGTTCAAGGTTACGTAATATGAGTGAGAAAGGAAAGAAGAAGGAAGAAGAGAAAGCTAGTGAAGATCAAGAAGATCAAGGTTAGGAACCCTCCTAACTCCCACTTTAATTGTGTTTGGGTTTGGTAAAACCTTACTTTTGTATATATATGTTTGAGTTAGAGTTCAATCAGCCTTTTTCCTTTGATTAGGATTGGTTTTGAGGAATTTTTGTATAAAGTAAATGTTGGGGTTTTAGGGGAGATGCTATCAATTTTTTTCCAAAACTCTTGTTTTTGTTTTAACCATAACTTGGCCATTACTCATCCAAATTGAGTTCAAATTTCTGGGTAAACTAGACTTCTAGGAGAACAAATTTCAAATAAGTGTATTCAAATTTGGACCCCAGTGGACCCATAAATATGTCAAAGTGAAGCTCTATTTTCGGACAAATTCTGGTTCTGGTTTGGTACTGTTTTGGTGTTTTGGTACAATTTTGGTATTTAGGTCATAAGTTGAGTTTCACTCATCAAAATTAAGTGATTCAAATTTCTAGGTAAATTAGACTTCTAGGAGAACAAATTTCATTTAAATAAGTGTATTCAAATTTGAACCCCATTGTACCTCTAAGGAGAGCTCTGTTTACAGGAAAATTTTGGTTATGTTTTGAAAATAGAGTAGTCCCGATTGTTTAGAACATATATTGAGTTTTGGTGCTCCAAATTAGATGATTCAAATTTATGAATAAAATAGATTTATAGAGGAACAATGGAATTGAAGGAAGTTGGATAAAACATAGCTCATTTGTTCCCAAATTTTTTTTACAAATGAAGGTGTATTGGGTAGAAATCAACCCTAACCAAAAACACTAGCATGCACGACTGATATTTTCCTATGTTTGTGATGGACTAGGGGTTGGTGAAGAGGAGACTAGAGTAAGATCGGGATTCCAAGAATAGGAGTCAAGGAGCGACAACCTTCTTGGTTTGTTCTTTTCATTTCTTTTCTTATTGCAGCTTTGTATTGGATTTGTTAGAAACCGAAATGATTTACCTGGGAAAATTGTATGTGTGCTTTGTTTTTAACCATAAACAAATTTGTCTTAAGAGATTGGGAAATTGATTGAAAATGGATTTGCCATGAAAGCTGCATGAGCATCAAAATGTGTTTATTGGGGTATACATGTATATACAATATTGTAATTTATTATGGCCGAGTATTAGTAATGCCCTTAAGAGTGTACATCCGTCATATTAGAGTTAAGGATATATTGGTATACCAATAAGGGTCAATGTAGCAGTACTACGAACGAAATGATTTATAGTGGCATACCAATCCGTAGCCCAGTGGGACAATATCGATAGTGTACACAAAATGAATTTGTGAATAACTAGTCAGTAGCCCAGTGGGACCGTATTGTGTTATTAAATGTTTTTTTTTACCGGCCTGCAGCCCAGCGGGACCATGCTAGTGATTCCATTATCCTATGCACCGAAGTCATGGTTAAATTCGTTGAAAGGCAAACTTATAAGTAAATGTGTGAAATACATAATTTGAGTTTTGAATGAAAAATTAACATATATACTGTTTATTGCATTGACCATTGAAAATGTGCCAAAATGTTGTTTTCGAAAGATACATATTTTATGTTTAATTCAAATGAGGATAGAAATGCATAGAACCACTAAGCATGAAAATGCATAGAACCACTAAGCATGAAAATGCTTAGCACGTTGTTTTATCACATGCAGGTACCGAGTAAATAAGGGCAAGATCAAGAACCGCAAAGCCCAGAATCATCGTCGAATTGTGTGGAGTATAAGTAAATGCTTTGTCTCATGCATACATTTCATTTCAAAGAAAAAAAAAATCATGTAATTGTTTTGCATTGCAAACAAAGATGTATAAATCTTCATGGGACGAGTATATTTTGACTTATGTTTAGACATGAACTACAATGTTTTGTAAATGATTTAAAAAGGGCAAGAAATGTCGTCTTGTATAAATGTGAGAATTGAGCAAATGATGGGCTCTCTACCATGATTGATGTATATTTTTATATATGTAATGCGTATTAGTAATGAGATCATATTTTCATACATACATAAATTTGATTTAAATGGATATTAAATATCTCATCGAAAATAAGTATATGAAATGTGCTTTACAAATAAATGGATTTAGTGGTTCGCATCCCCGGGTTTAGTCTAGTCGGTAGTTCGAGATTGGAGTCGAGGGGCCATGACAATTATTTTGGTATCAAAGCTTAGGTTTGGCGATTCTATAGGTGATTTTTTTGAAGTGTGTGCTTGACATGCATTGCATTTGCATATAAAAGGATGACGTGACTCTGATGCAGATCTTGTCGGTCTTAATAGGTTAAGTATGGAAAGTTCAGGCCACCATGGGGTTAGAGGTGACTAGGGAAGTCGCCTAAATAGCCCCTCTAGTGTGGATGGTGGGCAAGCGTCCCATGCTACCATCGATATATGAACAAGGACAAGCCGCAGGAAGTACTATGGATATCCTCCAACATATAGCTCGAAGCAACACGAATAGCGGCTGCTCCCGGCCCGAGTTGTCCCATCGGAGGATAGTAATTAAGATAATGGTAAGATACCGACCCATAGATTTTCTTGGAAAAAAAGAGGATGAGCCTTCCATGTCGGAAAATTGGCTCGAAAGAACAGACAGAATGCTTTGACAAATGCATTGCACACTAGAGAAAAATTTAGAGTGTGCGATCTCACTACTTCAGGATGACGCTTACCAGTGGTGGGTGTCCATGACTAGAACTGCACCACTGGAAAGTGTTACATGGGATTTTTTCATAGTAGAATTCAGGAAACAATACGTGGGTCATATTTACCTTAGCAATATGAGAAGAGAGTTCAATAATTTGAAGCAAAGGAAGATGAGTGTGACCCAATTATCATAGAGAGGAATTCACAGGTTGAGCAAGTATCAGCCCGGAGATGCTACAGATTTATAGAGAAAGAAAAAGTGTTAAATGAGTTTGAGGATGGCCTAAATGACTATATTCGAGCCTATGTCATAGGGTTCGGCCATGATGATTTCTCTAAGATTGTGACATGTGCATTAAACATTGAAAAGGTAAAGAAAGCAGAGTATGACAGAAAAGAAAGAAAGAAGACGAGGAGTAGAAAAGCCTGCAGTTAGTCAAGTTAAATATCGGCGCCCTAGAGCCTAGCGGATTTATCACCAAGATATCATACTCAATTTCACTATTCAGTAAACCACCCAACCTTGGAATGGAAGTACAAACATAAGAATGGGTTGATCCTGGATTTATCAATGCATGTACAATAGTCTTAGAGATATGGAAATTACCAACTATCACACAAGGGCATTTTTATCTTCAACTGCCTTCATTGCATACACCCTGGCTGGAGCACGGACATCTTGTCTGCCTATGGTATCTGTCACTTGCCTCGAAGCGCTCGGTGATGCAACTATCTTGTTGTCCTTTCTATCTTTGCCAAAAGCTATACCCCCAGTCAGGGGTGCTATGGAAGAAGCAGGCTCACAAGATAATCTTTTACTTTGTGCTCATTGGATCCATAAACCAAACAAGCACCTATTAGTCTCCAACAATCTCCTTTATGTTTCCTCCTGATGTAACAATAAAATTTGGTCCTCTGAAGAACCTCTTTGGAATTTTCATTTGTAGATGGTGCTGAAGTAGAATAGTCTTACTAAGATGGTGCGAGTTGGTGGCCTTAGTGTAGGCTGACTAGAACCCTATGGACCTCTAAACTTATTCGACGAGTTGAAGAAATCCATTCTTGAAGAGGCACATAGTGGATCCTTTGCTATGCATCTTGGTAGCATGAAAATGTAATAGGATTTAAAGACTTCATACTAGTGGTCCGGAATGAAGAGAGATGTTTCGGATTTTGTGACAAAATGTATGGTGTGCCAGAGGGTGAAAGCGGAACATCAAGTTCCTACGGGTTTGTTATAGCCTATTAGAATACTCGAGTGGAAATGGGACTGAATCACAATGGATTTTATGGTCGGGTTACCAATGACAGGGAGAAAGCATGATTCAGTTTGGGTCATGGTAGGCCCGAGTTGGCCGAAGTCGACTCACTTCTCTGTGGGCGACTATTCACTTGATAAGTTGGCAAAGCTTTACATAGAGGAAATAGTTCGGTTACATGGGATTCAGTGTCTATCATTTTAGATAGAGATCCGAGGTTCACCTCGAGATTTTGGGGAAAATTGTAAGAGGCTTTAGGCACTCAACTAAATTTTAGCACGACTTTTCACCCACAGACGGATGGACAATCGAAGAGAGTTATTCAAGTTTTAGAGGATATGCTTAGAAGTTGTGTGATCGACTATGAGGGTAGTTGGGATAGACATATTCCTCTAGTTGAATTTATGTATAACAATAGCTTCCAGTCGAGTATTGGAATGGCGCCTTGCAAGGCTCTTTACGGAACGAAGTGTAAAACCCCACTGTGTTGGACAGAGTTAAGCGAGAAGAAGGTAATCGACTCCGATTTGATCCAAGAGATCGAGGATAAGGTGAAAATGATCAGAGAAAGATTAAAGGTAGTCGCGGATAGACAAAAGTCTTATGCCGACTTGAAGAGAAAAGACATTCAATATGAGATCGGCAAAAAAGTCTTCTTGAAAGTTTCTCCTTGGAAGAAAGTCATGAGATTCGGGAGAAAGGGTAAGTTGAGCCCTAGGTTCATTGGGTTGTATAAAGTGATCAAGAAAGTGGGTCCAGTGGCATATAGTTGCCTTACCTCCAGAGTTGGAAAAGATCCGCGCGTTTTCCATTAATCAAGGAGGTATAGGTCGGATCCCTCGCATGTGGTCTCTTTAGGGTGTGAGCTTAAGCCTCGACTTAACACGAAGAGGAACCCGTAGAAATATTGGCTCGAGGGTAAGGAGGTGAGAGGAACAACGAATTCCATTAGTCAGTATTGTGGAGAAACCCGCGAAGTACAAGGAAGCCATATGGAAAAGTGGAAGAAACTGTCGCGTCGGCAATATCCTGGCTTGTTCAATGAAGGTAATTCGAATGAAATCTCTTAAGTGGGAAGAGTTGTAACGTCCAAAAAAATAGCCTTTTCGTTTTATTATTTTACTTTATAACATTTTCTGCTATTATAAATTTTTATTTTATTTATTCGATATTTTAGTAGTTTTAAGTGTCTAAAATAGAGGTTTTTAAAGTGATAATTAGCATAGTGGATTAGTACACCCCAAATTAAGTCCTAGTAGTTTAATGATATGTTTAGGGTATAACACAAGTTCAATTTGAATTTTTTGGAATTTAAATCCTAAGTGAAAAAAAAAATGATTGTCAAATAAGGACCCAAAGGTCATAAATGAAGAAGAGTATATGCACGAAGTAGAGAAATGCTGATAGTTTGTGCAAATAAAATAGAAAATGAAGGGCTTTAATGCAAGATGGGAAATTAAGTAAATGCCTTTAACTGAAACATGACCTTGTACATGAAAAGGAGATAAGACCAAATCTTGTCTTGTAAAGGGGAAAGAAGATGTTTTGGTTTTAGGGACAGCTTAGGGCTACGGTGCTTGTGGGGGATGAAGCCAAATTGGTTTGATTTACTCTATTTTGTTCAAGGTTCTATGTGATAAAGAAAGGAAAGAAGAAGGAAGAAGAGAAAGCTAGTGAAGATCAAGAAGATCAAGGATATGAACCCTTCTAACTCCTTCTTTGATTGTGTTTGGGCTTGGTAAAACCCTACTTTTTTATATATATGTTTGAGTTAGAGTTCAAGCAGCCTTTTTTCTTTGATTAGGATTGGTTTTAATGAATTTTTGTATTAAGGAAATGTTGGGGTTTTAGGGGAAATGCTGTCAAATTTTTTCCAAAACCCATATTTTTGTTTTGGCCATAACTTGGCCATTACTCATCCAAATTGAGTGATTCAAAGTTTTGGGTAAACTAGACTTCTAGGAGAACAAATTTACTTGTATTCAAATTTGGACCCCATTGGACCCATAAATACGTCAAAGTGAAGCTCTGTTTTCAGGCAAATTTTGGTTCTGGTTTGGTATAGTTTTGGTGTTTTGGTACAATTTTGGTATTTAGGCCATAAGTTGAGTTTCATTCATCCAAATTAAGTGATTCAAATTTTTGGGTAAACTAGGCTTTTATGAAAACAAATTTCCTTTAAATAAGTGTATTCAAATTTGGACCCCATTGTACCCAGAAATTCATCCAAGGGGAGCTCTGTTTATAGGAAAATTCTAGTTATGTTTTGAAAATAGAGTAATCCCGGTTGTTTATAACATATCTAGATTTTCGGTGCTCCGAATTGGATGATTTATAAAATAGATTTATAGAGGAACAATGGACTTAAGGAAGTTGGGTAAAATGTGGCTCATTTTTTCCTGAAAAATTTTACAAGTGAATATGTATTGGGTAAAAACCAACCCTAACCAAAAACACTAGCATGCATGACTGATATTTTTCTCTGTTTGTGATGGACTAGGGGTTGGTGACGAGGAAACCTGAGTAATATCGGGATTCCAAGGATAGGAGTCAAGGAGCGACTACCTTAAGTATGTTTTTGTGTGGGATGGGGTTGAGGAGAGACTTCATAGGAGGTTAGCCTTGTGGAAACGATAACATATCTCCAAAGGGGGGAGGCTGACTTTGATTCAAAGTACCCTATCCAGTATGACTATTTACTACATGCCCCTTTTTTGCATTCCAAGGATAGTCAGATTGAGGTTGAAGAAGATTTAGAGGGACTTCCTTTGGGGCGGAGGCAATTTAGGTCACAAACCTCACTTGGTTAAATGGGACGCGATTTGTTCTTCAAACCTCACTTCATAAAGCCTTATTAGGAAAATGGATTTGCTAAAGAGAGAGGGGCTTTGTGGCATAATGTTATCACGAGGAAGTATGGGGAAGAGGAGGGTGGTTGGAGAACATGTGAGGGTGGGGGGGCGTTTGGAGTTGGGTTGTGGAAAGCTATTAGGATGGATTGGGATATTGTTGGGAAGGGGATGGCTTACGTGGTGGGTAATGGGAAGAGAGTGAAATTTTGGGAGGATAGATGGTGTAGAGAGGAACCTTTGAAGATTGCTTTCCCAACTTTATTCACTATTGCTACTTTTAAGGAAGCTTGAGTGGCGGAGGTTTTGGACAATTCTCCGTGACAGGTAGTTGGGCTCCTTGTTTTGCTAAGGCTTTTAATGATTGGGAGTTAGAGGAGGTACAGAGATTTCTTTCGAGATTGCAAAGGAAAAGGCTACATGATTTAGAGGATAGAGTGGTGTGGGTGGGGGCGAAAGATGGTAGTTTTGTCGTCAAATGGTTGAATGGCGAGTTGGAGCCTAGGAGGGGGATAGTTTTTCCTTCCAAGGTAATTTGGAACCCTTGGGTCCCTCCTAAAGCAGGGATTTTTTCTTGGGAGTCTACGTGGAATAAAATATTAACATTAGACAACATTAAAAAAAGGGGATGGGCGGTGGCAAACATGTGCTATTTCTATAAGGAGGATGAATTCACTGATCATCTTCTCATTCATTGCGACCTGACACGTGATTTATGACACTTTGCTTTTTCCTTGTTTAGTGTGTTTTGGGTGCTCCCCTCCACGATGAAGGAGGTGTTTCTTAGTTGGCATGGTTCTTTTGTGGGAAGATCTAAAAATAAGGTGTGGTATTCTGCTCCCCTTTGCTTGTTCTATACGGTGTAGTATGAACGGAATAGAAGAGCTTTTGAGAACAAGGAGACATTCGTTCACAGAATTAAATTGAGTTTTTTTGTACAATCTTTGGGCTTGGGCTATTGTTTCCATGTTTCAGGGTTCCTATATTGTAGATTTTGTGGATTGGTTAGGTCTAGGTTGAGGTTCTCTGTTTTTTTGTTTTCCTAGAGTTAGGGTGACACGCCTTAAACGCCGCCACGGCCTCCGCTTCAAGGTCCTTCCTTTCCAGTTCTTCGCCGTCCTTGTTCCGAACCAGAACCTCATTGATCAACACCCTCTCTTCGTCTTCCCTCGGGTGAGCATAGCTTTGGCCCAGCAATTTATTTGCCGTACGCCCTCAGTGAAGTCCTCAGGGCGGGGATAGAGATAAGCGACAGCCAGGGCTATAAGCGGCGGCCGTCGGCGAGAAAGGGTGGGGGCTTGGAACAAAATGATGAACCTCCGGGCTTGGGAAATCATTTCCCGGAGGGTTCTCATTTTCTTCAACTTCAATCTACTGACACGGTGAAAGAGAGATAAAACCTATTGTGTTTGTTCACTGAAATGAGAAATTTTCCCTGCTCGGGAAAAGGAATATATAAGACAAATATTTTATTAGAAGATACAGATTACACCCCCTAGTGTAGTTTTATTAAAAAAAAACATTTTCTACTTTTTAAAAAAAAATTCTTTTAATAATTTATTTTCAAAATATTTTGATGTATGAGACATTTAAAAGCAAAACCCTTTTTAAAATGTCTTATAAAATAAAGTAGGTTTTAAAACTGGAATTATTGGTGCTTTGCTAGGGCAAAATCGCTCTGTTAGGGCAATCTTCAGGGGCCATCTCACAGGCGTCGCCGGGATGGCAAATCTCGCAGGTTGAGGACTCGCCATGGAAGACCTCTTCCGATCACCAAACCACCCCAGATTCGCTCCGGCTTTAGCTCAGCTTTACGTGATCGATCACTTTGGTGGTGGGGTCGAGGAATCACGAACTCCACCACCTCTACCCTTTTGCCTGCCTTTTCTTTTTCTTGAGAGACTCCACTCCGGACCCTGATCGACCGCGATGCTACCGCTGTTACTCTATCTTCCAGCGCATTCTTGTATTTTACTATTGCTTAAAATGACTGTCGAATAGATGAATATTTGAAGAGGGGCTCTGCTAGGGCAATCTTCAGGGGCAATCTTCCTTGGCTCAGGAGATATCATTCCTATGAGACATGTTATTTACGAATTAATCCGGATCTCAAATGCGTATTCTCTGCTATGGCATGAGAGGTGACCTTCTTCTCTTTGTAGAGCCTCTATTTCTTTTGATTTCCTCACCTTTGTGTGAGCTTTATGATGGATTCAGAATTGGGTAAGCTTTCGATTACGAGGGAGGATCAGGATGAGTTAGTTTGGGATGGTAGCGTGATGATATTGATTCTGCCCTAAACGATTATTGTTTGGTGGGGAAATTCCTTACTGATAAAACGTTGGACTTCACAGCCATGCGCAATCGATTGGTTAATCTATGGAGACCAGGCAAGGGGATTCATATTAAAGATATTCCATCAAACAGATACTTGTTTAAATTCTTTCATTCTGTGGACATGCACCGAGTTTTAGATGGAGGCCCTTGGACTTTCGATAATTTTCATACGGTTTTACCATTTACAAACCTAGAGACA
The DNA here is from genome assembly GCA_016808115.1 of Tetrastigma voinierianum. Lineage (NCBI taxonomy): Eukaryota > Viridiplantae > Streptophyta > Magnoliopsida > Vitales > Vitaceae > Tetrastigma > Tetrastigma voinierianum. Next base: position 316,408 of record JAEQBH010001319.1, read on the forward strand.
TCTGAAATTTCTGATTCCATTAAATCACTTTACTATTTGGGTACAAGTACATGAGGTACTAGTGGGATATATGTCAGAAAGAATAGGGGTATAGCTTGGGAATGCAATTGGAGAATTCGTATCTTATGATCATGTTAATAACAGTGGTTTTAAAAGTCTATGTAAGGAATAAGGGGCGAGTTAGATGTGAGACTACCATTGCTGACTGGAAGAAAATAAGAAGCGGATCTTGGGATTGGTAATCGTTCGTTTTCAATATGAACGGCTAGGAGTTTTTTGTTACCTCTGCGGTTTGATTGGACATACAGACGTTTTCTGTCCAAGACTCTTTCAGGAATCTGAGCAAGAAGTTAAACCAGAATGGGGAGCATGGTTAAAGGCTCCTGTGAGAAGACATGCTCAAGTGGTAGATAAGTGGTTACGTGATGAGCAAGGTATGGCGTTGGGTAACACTGTAAGCATGTTTCAAGGTGCATCATCAAGTGTGAGTAATCAGGGTAGTTCAGCGAATACTACTGTTGTTAATTCACATCAGTTAACCTTGGAGAATATGGTGATATCAGTTCAGGAGGATAAGAAGCGTAGGAGGCAAGAAACAGGTAGGGCGTTGATTTCGTTGATGGTGGTGGAGAGTCTCTTGCTTTGGCAAAGGGATAGTGCCATCGATGGCTGTTGCTTGCGTGATTACGGATACAAGCGACTGCTAATCTAAACTCTTTTTGGCGAGGTCCCAATGGTCGGGACCGCCAGCGTGATGAGGTGCGGTGGATTGGAATTGCGGGGTTTTGGGCGACTCGCCGGTCAATTCATCAAAATCTTCATGAGATCGTCGGTCTCGAAGCGCGCTATTTTCTCATTGAAAGCGTTAGTGAATGATGAGAAAAATTGAGCAGTGAGTCGATTGGGTTTGATGGAAAGTTTGTGGTGATAGAGTTGGCGGAGGAGGTGGTCTAGCTTTACTTTGGAGGCTGTAGATGGCTTGTAATTCTTGAGTTTCGAATAATTTCGTGATATCTCGATTAAATGTGCCAAGCAAAGTTGTGTGGAAATTGACATCATTTCTATATGGTTTTCCGAACGTAATAGAAGGAAGGACTCTTAGAATCTCCTTCATATGTTACATGGTAACTCTTCTTTACCTTGGTGTATCTTCGGAGATTTTAATGACCTATTGTCTCCTGGTGATAAGATGGGTTCAGTTGAGCATCCTAGCTGGCTTTTTCGGGGCTTTTCAGAGGCTTTAACTGATTGTGCACTTTCTGAATTAGAGCTTTTGGGTCATCAGTTCACGTGGGAGCGTGGTAGAGGAACTACTGCTTGGGTTTAGGAACGGTTGGCTAGGGCCTTTGCATCGGTTTCATGGTTCGCGGAATTTCCATTGTGCCGGACTTACTGGTACTTCGTCCTCATTTGATCACCTACACATTCTTTTGAAACCGGACACACACACGGCGGGAGTATACTTTCATGGGTTTAAGTTTTGAGAATTTATGGGTTAGTGAAGCAGACTTGATGATAGTTTAAAGAGGTGGTGGCGGTCGTCCGATGATAAGATCGATAGAAGGCTATCTTTGTGTTGTCTCTGTGGCTAAATGGGGTAGAAAATTTTAGACGGTTTGGCGAATAGTGTTGTTAAAAAAACTGGTGCGTGCGTGGAAAGACATATGATATTGCAGTGGGTGAGTTCTTTCAAGTTAGAGCAGAATTGGATAGTCTTTTGGATCAAGTGTCTTTGGAAACTACGGGCGAAGATTTACGGTTAAAGGAAGGAGAGATAGCAATACTCACTGGCTCATTCACATGCTTCTTCGAGAAGCAAAAAAGCTCATCGGTCGGAAGTTGAATGATGCGAGATGGTAATGAAGTTTAGGATAAAGAGAGGGTCGTAATCTTACGGAAGACATATTTTGAGAGTCTTTTCGGCTAGTCTGGGGAAAGAAGTTTCGTATGGTGAGAACTCGATAGATCATGTAATTTCAATGGAGGAGAATAGTGGTCACGGTGGCTGGGTTTTACGTTAGAAATTCTTGGAGGTACATTGCCTTGAATGTTTTGAGATAAAGTTCGGGTGGATGGCACGAATCCGGTTTTATCGGCATTTTGGAACTTATTAGGCCCGGAGGTATTCAGGCCTTTCTGAGTTGGTTGGCATAACTTTCCTTATAATGCGAATACTTTGATATGTTTAATTCCTAAATGTCGCGATCCCGATCCATGAAAGACCTTGAACTGTTCTCTTCTTGATGATTTACAAAATTATTGCCAGGTCTTAGCCAGTGTATGAAACATATTAAATGCCGTATTATCTACTTTTCAGTCTGCCTTTGCTCTAGAAGACGCTCTAATGCCGATAATGTTATGGCCTTGTGAATTCTTGCATTATATGAATCGTAAGCGAGGGAGAAACCGCGTAGGGAAGTAGCATTGAAACTAGATATTAGTAAGGCCTATGATAGAGTAGATTGGAAGTTTTTGCACCATATGCTACTAATTTTGGGGTTTGACGATAAGTGGATTAAGTGGATTATGATGTGTGTAACGTGCATTCGTTGTGCAGTAACTTATAGATATGGTTTCGAGGTGGATCACTATCATTTCGCGAGGTTTCGCGTCAGGTTGTCCACTTTCTCCATATCTTTGTGTTGTCTTAGCGGAGGGTTGTCGACTTTGCTCCGTCAGTGAGAATCTTAGTTTGATTAATGGCAGTAAGGTATGCCGTGGTGCCTCGAGCATATCCCTTATTCTTCTTTGATGATTCCTTCTTATTTTTTTTAAGATGCAGGAGGAGGGAAACTAGAGTGATTCATCGATTCTTGGTACGTATAGTGCTATTAAATTTGTCGATCAATCTCCGAGAGGTAGGTATCATGTTTTCTTTTTTGCGTCAGAACTAATAAACGAGTGTTATCCATATTATCAGGAGTTACTAATGGTATTAACATGGGTAGGCGCAGGTTTACCTTCGTTGATTAGTGAGAATCACGACATGCTGCTTAGCTACATCAAAGACACAATTTGGAAGAGGATCAAGGGTGGAGAAACAAGTTGCTTTCTCGGGTGGGTAGGAATTATTAATTAAGTCGGTTACTCGGTGCTCCCCGACATATAGTATGAGTGTGTTTCTTTTACTTTGTCTCGGTTTGTGAGATTCGAGGAAAATGATGAATTCGGCTTTGGTGGGGTTCGAGTTCGGGGGAATGGGAAAGGGATTAGATGGAAAAGCTGGGCTAGACTAGCTCATGCTATAGAATTGGGCGGCATGGGTTTCTGTTATTTACAGGTGTTTAATTTTTCTTTATTGGGAAAGCAAGGGTGGAACTTCATTCATAACCCCAACACTTTGGTAGCTCGTTTGTTCAAGGCCAAATATTTTCCTCATGGAAGCTATCTATCATCGCTAGGAAATGGTCGAGGTTTTGTTTGGCGAAGAGTGCGAAAGAAGTTGTCAATAGGGGTATTCGATGGAGGGTGGGGGATGGTAAATCCATTTATGTATGGATGGATGCATGGGTTCGTGATTTGCCGGTTTTAGGGTCAGAACCAATCCGGCTTTTGGCCTTGAAAATTTAAAGGTTTCAGATATGTTGTTATGTGGCGCTGATCAGGGTCTCCGTTGACAACCCGTCGACCCTTAATCTACATGTCTCATGTCATGAGGCACATACATGTCTGAAATGGCCGCTTAGGCACACATCCTACTCATAAAATGTACATTTATACTAAAATGATTTATTAATTGTATTTATTACAATTTATACAAAAAATGGGTCTCTAGCCCAAAATTTCTCAAAAACAGAAAATGCAGGATAAGGCCATCTTGGCCGTTTCTTCGCCTCTAAAACTAGCTGATCCCACGTCCCGGGGCGTCTTGGTACCTAAAAAAAATAGTCCCATGGCCAGGGTGAGCAAAAGCCAGTGGTGGAATTTCCTACCCAGGTTACTCCCCACCTAAGTGCAATGCAATGGCACACCAACATCAACACATGCTAATATATCACTCATGCATATATTAACAAAATTAATTCCATACAACATGTTATTGATTTATAACAATAACATAAGATTGAAAGCTCACATGGGCTAAAGGCACCAATCGGTAGTTCATCTTGGAACCACCCACACATCACACAAACATGTTATCTTCTCATGGAAATAACTTTACAAAATGCACAATCACACAAACGGTCAGTGGGCCCGAGTCCCAAACCATTCTAAGGATTTCTTAACTCGGTCAGCTTTTGGAGGCGAACCCTGACCATCGAGGCCTCAACAAATCCCCATCCATTACACAGCACTTAAGCACAAAGTAAAGCAAGTAGGAAAAGCCCTACCTTTCCGGAGTTGTCGAAACTCCCCCGAATCCAGTACTCACCGTGGCCACTCGGCGTGTAGACCAACTTTGCCTGCTGCGTTGGCAATGTGGGTAAGAATCGTCGTAGATCTTAGAAAGCTTGAGACTTTCTCTCTCAAAAAACCAGAATCAACTTCACGTAAGACTCCCCCTTCTCCCTCACGTTTTCTCTTTTCCTTTTCTTATTTCATTTTCGGTTGCTTTTCTTTCTTTTTCCATTCTCTTTCTCATTTCTCTCGTTTTCTCCCCATTTCTCATTTCTCTTTGCCTTTCTCTCCCTTTTTGGAGAATTGACCGTGGGTCAAAGTAAAAGAAGTACCTCCTCTACCTTCCTCAAGCCAAACATGTGGCTATCAAATTTCCATCTTTTTTTCTTTTATTTCTTAATTCTCTTTTATGACGTAACCTTTCTTTATAGCGGCTCAATGCTTGAGCCATGGGATCCATTTCCCACACATGGCTAATTGTGAGCCATTACTTTTGATGCCAAGTGTCACACACTTGTGGTGCCATGTGGCATCTCTTAACCTACCCACGTGTCATCAGGCACCACGCCTCGAACGGGAAATCCAGGCCATCTGAGTCGACGAAATTCGGCGTGGTAGCGTAATTCGGCGAGGCGATTCAACGGTGAAAAGTCCGTTTCGTCATCAGGATCTAGAAAAATTCGATTTTGACTAGAAATTACCATTTTATCCTTCCTTAGGAAATGCGGATTTTTAGAGGTCTCACATTCTTCCGTAAAAGAATTTGGTCGAAATTCACGCTATCTTAGCGTCAACCACGTGCATATGCGACCCTACGGCAATTCTGCTTGGTATGGCAGCGACCTTCCCAGAGTCACAATCATGACAACCTAATGAATTTGTCAGCTGTTCATGTTAAATGGTATCCATTCATAGAACCGCTAGGGTTCACGAACACCAAATGAAATTTCATTGGGTATCGAATCTCAGGCGCTCCAGGCTCCTATCCCTTTCTGACTCTAAGTCAGGGTGAAAACCATATCCGTGTCCTCATCTCGAGTCTCTCCCGACTCTTATCCACTCAACTCTAAGTCGGGTGATAACCATCTCAGTATGTCTCATCTCGAGTGGAGTCTGCGACTCACATCCACTCGACTCACAAGTGCGGGTGATAACCATATCCGTATGTTTTCTCTCGAGCGATGAGGCTTTTGATTTCTGCCCGGGCCTCTTATATCCACCTGGTCGGGATGGCTCTGGGTCTCTTCCACCCTCACGAAGTCGGGATCGCTCCAGGTCCTCTTACCTACAGTCGGATATCTCCCCGGGTCTCTTACCCTCACAGTCGAGATCGCTCAGGGTCTCTTACACCCACGAGAAGTCGGGATATCTCAAAGTTCTCTTACACCCTCAGAATTTGGGACATCTCCCAGGGTCTCTTACACCTGTCTGAAGTCGGGATCTCTCCGGGTCTCTTACGCCCTCAGTGGGATCGCTCCCCGGGTCTCTTACACTTCTGAAGTCGGGATATCTCCGGGTCTCTTACACCCTCACGAAATTGGGACATCTCCTGGTCTCTTACACCATCTGAAGTCAGGATCTCAGTTACCCTCCATGAAGTCGGGGATGGCTCGGGGTCCTCTTACACCCTCACAGTAGGGCAACCTGGGGTCTCTTGCACCATCTGAAATTGAATAACTGGGGTCTCTTACACCCATCTGGGATCTTCCCGGATACTACCGCGGTCTCGCCGCCCCACTTAGGATCTTTCTAAGGGAATTAACGGCTCCACTTCTTGCTTTGCCCAAACACACATTAATTTCTCTTCATTTCTGATTCGATCTGTGTCTTCATTGGGCGTAGTCCCGAAAACTAACTCAACCCACCTCACAAGAGTGGTGAGCACCTCTGATGCCACGCGACTCGGCCGTGATGTCACCTTGCACATAGGCATAATCAGGCCTATCCGGTCAACTCACCACTATCTCTTTGAGGAGAACATCCATATCGGCTTCTCTAAAGTCTCAAGCATAAGCCCAAGTCTATCTAAGATGCAACAAGAATGATGCATCGATTTAAGCAGCTACTCTAGTCAGCAAGTAGAGAAGTAAAGCATTACCTGTCTCCAGAAGCTGTCACAGGCGGCTCGATCCTACATGCCATGAGATCTGCGCCTCTGAGACAATCTGCGCCTCATATGCAGTTGTCGGCCGAAATAACATATGATGCGCCTGCTGACTAGAAATCCCGACTGTGAGTCTGTTCTTGACCTGCGACCCACACTCTTGCCACATACGGCGCTGTACCGCGAAAGGTGCTCGTATAAGCGCCCCGGCTGGCGGTTCCTCGACGTACTAGGGTGTGGAGGAATGAAGCGCTCTGCGCTCGTGTTCTCTGACTAGCTGAGACTCTTATTTGTCCAAAATCACCGGGATCCACGTCTGCGAGACGATCCGTCTCACATGTCACATTGTCGGCCCGAAATAACATGTCACTGCTATTGTCGACTAACGCCCAATCGGCCACCCAAATCGCGAAGCTTCGGCGTGACGAAGTCTTACGCCTCTTCTCGAACTAGAAGAAGGTTGGTCCTCCCTCTTGCTACCAACACTTCGCATCGAGTGTTCCGAGCATCCTGGAAGTCTCTGCCCGTAATTCGGGGCGTCGACCATAGAGTCCATGTCCGTGGCGAAGTCCTACGATCTGCCTCGAATGGACAACCGACCCATTCTCGAATTTCTAACCTTGGCCGTAATACGTGGCACGTAATCTCGACAAATCGGGCTAACTCACGTAGATCTGGCCACGTAGTCCATCATGATCATCGCCCACAACCCATTTCTACAGGAACTCACGAGGCAGCCATGCCTCGCGGTCTGGAAAGTACTTTACCCATGACGGCTCACGAGCCCTCTGCCCATGTCATAACCTCTATAGTCTTTAGAGTCCTAACCCATCTCCACCATACCACAGGGCCTCGCCTGCAATTGGAATGCGGCTAACGATCTGATCGTATCGGAGGTGATCTCCACGTAGCCTCGATATGTTCTCAATGCATAAACCGGCGGTACGCCACCATCGGTCTCCTCCCCATGTGAACGTCGGAGGATGGTGCGCTCTAAACCCCTGGAGGTACTAGGACCTCCACGACTACTCTTCTGTTGTCTTTGTCGATAGCGTAGCCCATGGCCCACCTACGACCTCCCAGGCAAAGGCATCTTTGATCCAAATCACCAGTTGGTCAAATGTCGGTGGCGTCTGACCAGTGCCCCGTGGATGTCCTCCACGTCCTTGTCCTCTACTAGCCATCTACACAAGTCAATGGTTAGTCAAATTCCAATCTTGGGTATCACAAAGACCGAACACTGGCCCAGAGATATATTCATACCGCGAAATTTTTTTTTTATACACCATGTCAAGGCAATTAATTTCAATAACGTGTGTCAAGGGTGAAAATGCAGCCTCAAGACACTATTCACACACCGTAAAAAAAAAATTTTCACATACCTCGTCGATGCACTTATAATAATTGCAATATAAATATTTCATATATTAAATCATTCACAAGAAAATTTTTAAAAATTTTGTACTCTTTTTTTAACCACTGTGAGCGGTGTTGTGACGATTACCATGAGCAGTGATCAAGATGACACGAGCAGTGCACAAAAGCGATTGCCTTTACGCAGGCGGCGCGTGTCGCGAGCACCACTGGCGCGCGCGATACTTGGTCGTGAAGCGCTGTTTGCGCCCACAGCGTAGGTCGCGGCGCGTAGCCGGCAGCGCCGCGGTCGGCGCGCAGCCGGACTCGACATCACGCGGTCGCGCGCTCGGGCGATCGCGGCGGTCGCCCAGCGCGCCGCGACGGTCGTGGCGCATGCCGCGACCTCCCTCACGCCCGATCGAGCCGCCGTGCGGCGTGCCGTTTCAGTCGCGACCTCTTTGGAGCCCATCCATGTCGGCGACATCGCCCGGTGTCGCGACGCCTCAGCGTCGACCCCGAAGCGGTCGCCACCACATGTGCGACATCAATTGCAATATCCCGCGACCTCCTGGGCGACCAACCTGTATCAAAGCGACATCAAGTTAAATATCAGCGACGCCCGATTCCTACGAGGCAGGTGCGGCGTGGTTCCATCAGCCATGACATACGGGCCAACCAAGCCTACGTCGCGTATCGACTTCATGTGACATCAATCCCCCAGTAATTTGAATTAGCGGCGTCAAAAGCCGATATCACGACCTCACTGCGATGTTGCCTATGTCGCGACGTCAAAATGATGTCGCGACATCAAGCGTCTGTACCATCGCGCTCGCGTCGCGGCGAACAGCGACCTCCTTTAAAAATCGCCCGTAATACCAGCGACTTCACTTTGATGTCGCGACATGACAGCCAAAATCCCGGTCGTCCATCTGAAGGGCCCTGTTTGCACCAACCAGATAGCAGCGTCGTTTCACGATCGCGCCTCACGTCCAACCACGGTGTGACCTCATATCCCATGTCGCGACCTCAAGCAGTCAACACCGCGAATTTTTTCATCGACCTTCTTTTACTACTCCATTGATCACGTGCTAACCCGCGCTTCCGCAAACTTTAAAAATTTAGAGTTGAATTTCAACTCTTTTTCCATACATGGCGGGCAACCTTCGAATTTCACAACACCCATCTCTTTGCTATTCCAAAGCGAACTGCTGCCCATTTTTTTTTTTCTTCCTCATCGGTAACCTTCTGCTACTCCTAAAGATCACGACTAAGCAGCCTGCTTGCTCTTTACCCACTTCAAAATTTCTAGAATTTAATTTCAATTCTTTCTATAGATGCAAAAATGGAATAAATTTCGAGAATTCCACAAATTCCATTCGGTTCGTATTTATTCGAACCTTGTCAGAGAAAATATATATTTTTCATTTATTTCTTGTTATTTACAATTTGTGCGCGAATTGGAACATCTGGGTTAGATTTTCTAGACCTAGCGTTCAACACTTTTTCCTATGCTATTCACCAAGCATACAATTCACATAATTCATAACAAACATGTTATACACCATCACATCACATTTAATTCACCAAATGCGCAACGATGTGTAGTCTAACCGTTCCATCAAGTCCTAGGTATATTGTACTAACTCTACACCACCGAGGCTCCCAGGTAGTTTACCTTAGCTCACGATACCATATTTTGTGGCGCCAAGTCAGGTGTCGGGTGTGACCGTCGGCAGCGAGAATCTACATGTCTCGTGTCATGAGGCACGTACATATTCTGTAGCCATGGGCCTACACATCCTACTCATAAATGTACATTTTATACTAAAATGATTTATTACAATTGTATTTAATTACAATTTATACAAAAAATGGGTCTCTAGCTAATTTTTAAACGAGAAAATGCACGATAAAAGGCCGTCTTGGCCGTTTCTTCGCCTCTAAAACCTTCTTGCGTCCCATCCCCAAGCGCGTCTTCGGTACCTAAAAAAATTAGTCCTGACGGGGTGAGGCAAAGCCCCGGTAGTGGGAATTTCACCAGGTTACTCCCCACCTAAAGTGCAATGCAGGCACAAGCATCAAACACATGCTAATATATCACTTATGCATATATTAACAAAATTAATTCCATACAACATGTTATTCGGTTTATGACAATAACATAGATTAGCTCACATGGGCTAGGCATAATCAGCGGTTCATCTTGGAACCACCCACATCACACAAACATGTTATCTTCTCTCATGGAAATAACACGAAAATCCTGCAATCACACAAGCGGTCAGTGGGCCCGATCGAACCATTCTGGGGATTTCTTAACTTTCGGTCCGACTTTGGAATCGAAACCACGGCCATCAGGCCTCAGCAAATCCCCATCCATTACATAACCGCCAAGCACAAAGTAGCAAATGGGGAGAAAAACCCTACCTTTCAGGAGTTTATCGAAACTCCCCAAATGGTACTCTACGTAGCCCTCGGCGTGTGAGCCCGACTTGCCTCTTCTTGTGAAGCGAGCCGGCCCGGTCAGTCGTCGTAGATCTTAGAGAGAAGCGGACTTTCTCTCTCAAAAATGGAATCCAAGCTTCACAGTGCAGACTCCCTTCTCCCTCACGTTTTTCTCTTTTAACCTTATTTCATTTTCCGTTTACTTTTCTTTCTTTTTCCATTTCTCTTTCTCATTTCTCTCATTTTCTCCCCATTTCTCCATTTCTCTTTGCCTTTCTCTCCTTTTGGAGAATTGACCGTATGGGTCAAAGTGAAATTTCCTCACTATCACTTCTCAAGCCAAACATGTGGCTATCAAATTTCATCTTTTTCTTTAATTTCTTAATTCTCTTTTATGACATCCCCATGCTCTTTATGGCTCAATGTGAGCCGTGGATTATTCCATGGCTGGTGAGCCATTAGTACGATGCCAAGTGTCACACACTTGTGGTGCCATGTGGCATCCTCTTAACCTACGTGTCATCAGGCACACGCCTCAGAAAAGCGGGAAATCCGAACCATCTCGAATTCGATAAATTCGACGTGGTAGCTAGTTCGAGGCGATTCCAGCAGGTGCTGAAGTCGTTTAGGTCATCAAGGTCCTAGAAAATTCAGTTTTGGCCGAGAAATTACCATTTGTCCTTCGCCAAATACGGATTTTCGGGATCTACATGTTAGATGTAGGAAGAGGATGGGATTAAGGCTTGGTTCACTACATCTTTGAGAATAATGATTCTCTGGCTATTTGTTCAATTCCATTATCAAAATCTCAGACCTCTGATTCGTTGATGTGGCATTATTCAAATAATGGTTTATATACGGTAAAATCATGCTATAGAATGTTGACGGGTAGCCTTCATGAAACCGAATCTAGGTTATATGTCTCTAGTTGGAAGAAGTTGTGGAAATTATTTCTTATTTGAACCATTTCCCTTTTTATGGCGTCTTGTAATAGTTGCATTCTGACTTTCGGTTAGGCTAGCTGGATAAAGAGTATGGTGCCAACTTGTTGTGTGTTGTGTGGGCAAGGACCGGGCATTGCGTATTCTATGATTGTATTTGTCCTTGTGTTAATTTGTTGCTAATGTTGATAAGCCGACATTGACCACTGATGAATTTCCTGTTTGGCTGCTAAAGTTGTTTGATGTTCTTGATCGATGCATGTGTGTTGGTAACGTGATGCCCATGGTGTATGGAGGCAACGAAACCGGCTTTAAGGAGAACTCTTTGCCACCGGCGGTGAAAGTGGAGAGCAGGGTATGTGTTTTTCGGGATTGGCGTCGAGCGTGTTGGTGCATCTTCATTTCTTTGTTCGGCATGCTCATGGACCTCTAACTTTGGTCTGGCGCTGAGAGGCCGTTGGAAGTGTCGGATGCGGCTTTGTTTCATGATCTATCAACTATAGGTTTTGGAACTGGTGATGCGAAGAATGATGTGGTTTGTATGATGTTGGTTGCATTATCTTTGTAAGTGTTGAAGGCGGAAGCATTAACTCAGTGAGGCCTTCTTAACAGGCTTGCTTTATCTTTGAAGTTGGTTGATGTAGAGTTTGAAGCAATTCTTTATTAGTTGTTAACGGTTTGTCTTCACTCTTTAGGCCCATTCTGAATATGGCTTTTTAATTTAGGTTGTGTCTTAGAGGTAATGGTAATTACTCTGTGTTGGTTTAATAAAGAACCCGGCAAACAAGTGTGCTCATGTTCTAGACTCGTCATGCTTGTTTCAACGCTAGTCTCTGAGTCTTTGTCATCCTTCTTGGTTAGAGGAGTTCTTTTGATTTATCATCTATTTAATGAAGGTTCTTCATTGTTTATCAAAAAAAAAAAAAAACTGGAATTATTTTTAATTTAGTTTAATATTTTTAAAAATAATCGGGAAATAATTTTTTTGTAAATTTTATTTTTTAATTAATTTAAACAACTCCAAAAATAAAAAAATAAACACCATAAAAAATATGATAAGAAAATTGCCTCTTTCTTTTTCTTTATACGAGAACAGTGACTCTTATTCTTAATAACAAAGTGGGACCTGCTAAAAAAGAACCACAATGTAATATGTAAAATGAATAAATGTCAAAAAAAAACAAAAAATAAAAAGAATTTTTTGTTGCCAAACGTGTTTTCTTTTTTTAACAGCTAAACACTTTATTTATAATGCAGTAAATTATCTTTTATGGGACTCGAGACCCTTCCCTATGTCCCGCATTTTTCAAATATTGAACATTCTACTATATGAACTAGGTATGATGAATTCCATATTTGCTTTATGTGATATCAAATAATAAAATATGCTATCAAAAAATAAAAATAAAAAAATATATTTTAGGTATATTTATTAGCTGAGTTTTAAGAATAATTTTTTGTTAGTCCTAAGGGAATCTTATCAAAAGGTGCTCTAAAAAAGTAAACTCACGATTTAATGATACCTTTTTCATCAAATCTTTATCTACTTTTAATATTCTTCCTCTACTCATATCATGATCTGCTCTTTCCTTTATGTCAAATCTTATCAAAAGTCTTCTTGTTTATTTAGTCGTCTTTATCCTCTAATCTTGGGTTGTCGTTCAATCTTGGGATTTCAATTTTGAGCTTTCTGATTCTCCTTCTTTGTTGAAATCCTTTTTAAGAATCTCATGAACCTATTGTGTTAGTTGGATTAACAAGTTTTTTGGGAAAACTTCACCCATTAATGGATTTGATATGCCTTTACCAGCTACTATTTGAGCTGGACTAGGTTCATTAATCTAGCCCAATGAATCCAAAGCCTGCTTCGACATTTTGGCTTGTCGCTAAGCCGCGTCTTGTCGATTTTCTAAATCAAGAAAACTATTTGATTGAAATAGTCTTTTTTGTCTGGCTAGGTTCTACAAGATTGAAATAAGATTTTCCATGATGATTTAAAAAACGTTTTACTAATGGAATAATAAAATAATTATACCCTATATTAGATTTACATTGATTAAAGGCCTAGGTTAAATCATAAAAACCTTTCAAAAATGGTCTGAGGTGATTTGAAAAATTATATATTTAATGAGTCTACTAAACTATTGTCTTTACCTCTAATATGTTCTATTTCTATTTTTATACCTGTATTAATTATTCTTTCTATAAAATTTAACGAATATATTTTTTCATTTTTTAGTTTATAGAACTTTACTATTGCTTCACAATCTGTTCTTATTGTGATTTCTTCTTTCGAAATTATGAATATTCTAAAGTTATCTAAAGCATATATTATTGCTAAAACTTCTGCATCTATGCTACTTATGTTTCCTTTTTCTTTATACTTTCCACTAGTATATTTGCAAAATTTTTATGTTTTATTTTCTAAATATTTATGGGGTTTTTCTAAGAGTACAGCTCCCCATCCTAAACTACACCCATAAGTTTCTATTACTAAATAATAATTTATTAGGGGTAAAGCTAAAGGTGGTGAATTTGTTACTATAGTTTTAATATTTTTTTATTAGATTAATATCTTCTTGGTTAAAGTATTTTTGTCCATTTTTTGTTATTTTACTGAATAAAGGTCCAACAATTTTACTTAAGTCTTTTCTAAATGGTCTTGCATAATTTAATAATCCTAAAAATTTTTGTAACTCTTTTGTTTCTTCTATTTTGTTGGAAAATTTAAGATTTTTTATGATATATGTGGTTGTAGTACTATTTGTCCCTTTCCTATTACTACCCCTAAAATTTAGTAGTTTGAAAAAGTTGCATTTTAGGTTTACTAACTATGATACCATGTTATTCAAAATTTTTAAATACCAATTGGAGATGTCTTATGTGTTTCTTTTTATTTTCATTATAGACTAATATATCATCTATGTATATGGCTAAAAAAGAATCATATTCCCTTAATATACTTCCATTGTTCTTTGAAATATAGAAGGTGCATTTTTTGGACCAAATGACATAACTAGTCATTCAAAATGTCCTTCTGGACATGAAAAAGTTGTCCAAGGTATACTATCTCTCGCATCTTAACTTGAAGAATCCTTGATTTACAAATAAATTTGCTGGAAGAGATTGCAATTTAATTTTTCCTAGTAAATATTCTTTAGTAGGTATATCATATCCATCATCTTATGTATTATCATTAAGGCTTTTATAGTTTATAACTATTCCACTTTTTCCTCTTTTTTGTTCACTATGTTTATTAACTAGAAAAGTTGTTGATTTATGGGGTGACTCTGATCTTCTAATTACTCTTAGTTTTAATAAGTCATTTATATGCATTTATAATTTTCTCTATCTTTATCAGTTGCTTCTATTTTAGCTATATTTTTATCTTGTATCTGGATTTTATCTTAAAATACATTTCATGTATTCTATCTTTTTCCCAATATTTTAACACATTTTCCTCATGATTTCTAGTTTTTCTAGCTCGTATTATATTTTGTATATGTTCTTCATTTACATTAAAGATTTATCTTACTATTTATTCTTACTAACTCACCTAATTTTTCTTCATTTGATATTTCTTCTTTTAATTGCCTATTTCTTCTTTTCAGAGTTTCATTTTGTAAACTACACTCTCCTTCTTCTTATCTACATTCTTTCTTATTAATTTCCCTTTTCGAATGTTTACTGTTTTCTAATCGTATAGTTATTTTTCTCCAATTTTAATGTGATTATTATACTATGTCTTGATAAACTAAAAAAATCTTTACTAAAAGTTACTTGTCCGTTATCTTTTAACAAAAATGATAATCCTAATGTTACTTGATGTCTAAGGTTTAAGGGTTTTATCCAAGTCTCGTCCTAGGGTAATGAATATTCTAGGCTTAAATAACAATTTGTCATAAATGATATTTTAGCTCTTGCCTCTAACTTGTAACACCCCAAATTATACCTTGATAGTTCTAGAACATGTTTAGGGGCTAAAAAAAAAAGAGAATTTAGAAACCCGGAATTTGTACAAGATACAAGGGTAGCGGAATTCTGCCAAACCAGATGTAAAATTCATAAAGCAAGAAGTTGAGATGCTATTATAGAATGACATAAATTGATTTGCAAATACTTGATATTGACAAAGTGCAATAAGAACAAGACCATTTGAAGTCTATCTAACAAATCACTCATATTAGCCTTACGTGAAGAAGAGAGGAAAAGAAGAAGAAGAGGAATATGAAGAAGAAGAGGAAGAGGAAAGGTATGGATTTTAGTATGGAAGTATGGGTTTTGCGATTAGCTCGATTTTGTATGGAACTTACTAAGTTTTGTGTAAAACTTGTATGGATGCTATGCTTTTGTGTACAACTTGTATGGATTTTGAACTTTGGTTTTATTCCTACTTTTGGGCTGATTTTGGGATTGATTGTAGGATGGTTTTATCCCGTGTTTTACATGTTTCAGGTCGTGCTCAGGGTACATGTTTTGTGGCCTCAATTGGGAGGATAATGTGGCCAATGGACAAGGGCTGTTCTGGGATGGTTTCGGGTCAAAATGGTGTGTACTGAAGCTGCCAAGGAGCTCTCAAGCATGCTGTTGCGTGGAAGCCACACTATTGCTTGGCTGGGCTCAAAATTGAAGCTCTCAAGTACGCAATTGTGTAGGTTTCCACACAATTGCGTAGCCCCTGCACACATTTAAGCCTCAAACTTCGGACGGTCATAACTTCTTTGTCCGAACTCCATTTTGGATGTTCTTGGACTCTATGGAAAGCCCTTTGAGTCTAGAATTCATCCATATATAGCTTTATAATATTGGAATTCATATGAAGTCTAGAAATCATGAAAAATAGTAGGCCCTACTGATTATGCTCGTAGTCACTGTTCATAGGAAGCCTTCAACTTTGGACGATCATAATTTCTTCGTCCGAACTCCGTTTTGAATGTTCTTGGACTCTATGGAAAGACCTTTGAGTCTAGAATCTATCCATATATAGCTTGATAATATTGAAACTCATATTAAGTCTAGAAACACGAAAAATAGTAGGCCATGCTAGTTCTGCTCGTAGTCACTATTCATAGGAAGCCTTCAACTTCGGACGGTCATAATTTCTTCGTCCGAACCCGCTTTAAGTGTTCTGACCCTATAAGTTTTTGAGTCTAGAATCCATCCATATATCTTGATGAAATCAGAATGATGGTAAATAGCTCATGTTAGCTGCTATGGTGACTATATATTCATTCATATAATGAGATATGAAAGTGTATTACCACAAATGATTGTAAATGACACAAAAGATTTTCGATGACAATAATTATTCGGAACAGTGAGATATGTACTGAACATAAAATACACATGGATTGTCCGCTTAGTCCTGGTAGAGGGATAGATGGCATAGCCTATTAGAGAAAACAAGTCTCAGCAAAGATATCGTTTAGTTTGACCCTTTGGTCACAAGGTCTTCTGCCTCTATGTACTGGCCATCAGCTCAGAGACAACGATAATAAGCTTTGCAGCTCTTATAGATGGTCATTGTCTCAAGACAATGATAAGAGCTCTTCGAACCCTGGTAGATCACTGTTTCGCATAGTGAGTAGAGAAGGCCTTCTGGCCCTTAAGAGTAGTTTGGCAGGCGAACATAAAACAAATGACTCAATACTTATTAGTTACGAAATGATATGATATGATAAGAGAAGCATAGCACCGCCATGCGATGACAAGCATATTGTGAAAGAACATGAAGCAAAGGTAAAATACAAGAAATGAAACATGGTATGATAAGTAAATATGAAATATGTATAAGCATGTTTAAATGATATGATATGTTAGATATGTATGCATTGTAAGATTTTCATAAAGTGGGTTTTATTAATTGAAATTAACTGATTTGGATTTGGTCTAATTAAGTGAGACATAAGGATTCTTATTAATTAAATATGGGGCTGGCAAGTGTGTGGGCTGAGCACGTCTCGCCCGTGAATGAGAGGGCCTGTATCGAACTCTATAAATTAATAGCTCAAGTCCCTCCCAAACCCTAAAGGATACGTATTTTCATTCCCACATACAGATTCAGAGAAATACTTTCTCTAACACGTGAGAGGCATTCTCATTAAGCCAATGTCATTCATCTGGGGATAAGGGAGAAGATCTTGAGATCGTTCTTTGCAGGTCTTCAACGATTCCGCATCAAGCCAATCATAGATTCCAAATCAGGTATGCAATTTTCAGTTTCTCTCCATTATTATGCTTTGTTTAACAACATGGTGATCTAGAAGCATGAATAGTATCTACAATGGTAATGTAGCTAACCATGGATTAGAATTCAAAACATATGAATCGAGAATTTTATTTTAGGGTTTTATTCAAACCAGGCTTCGTCCGTTTCGAGATTTTCTTTCAAATCAAAAATTGATTTTTTTGCATATTTGGAATCTACTGACAGACACGATCGATCGGTGGGTGACACGTCACGGGAGGAGGCCGACGCGCCCCTCATCGCCACCAGCCCACCACGCCAAGATTACACGACGCAAGTGAAGGACACACACGCCGATTGAACCCTGATCCGCCTTGCCGACGCCATGTCGACGCCACCGACTACCACCGCCGACCGGGCCTCGCCGACTGAGCTTCGACCCTACAAACGGCTCAGCACAGGCCGACGCCATGATGACGCCATCATGACGCCGCGACTAATTCGCTTAGACCTGACCCGCTAAGCCCAACCCGCTGGATTCGACCACAACGATCGACACCGCGGGATGCGACCACCCGGCCAACACCGACCAGATTTGGACTAATTTTGGCCAACGCCGACCCGATTTTGACCCAACCCGACGAACGCCCGACCGGCCAACGATCAATTCTGCTTAATCGCACTATCAGCTTTGCCACGCCGCTTTCCACACGTGGCGAGCCTTCCGCGGCGCGTGAGGGCGTTGCGGTGATGTTCTTTTTTCTGGCGATCTGATATCTACGTACTGTAGTGATTCTCTACAATGTGGTATATTTATTTCTTATTACGTTTTGAAGTTTTACGTATATGTACGCGATAGAACCCTATGTACGCCTAGAAATTAGGGTAATTTTACGTAGTATTTGTATTTCTCTATGGTTTCGAAAATAAATATGGTAGCTAACATGTATATCACTTGATAAGGACTGTGTAGAGTCTAAATCCATTGTCTATTAATGAATTAAACAAGATAATTGGGTATTTACATATATATATTGAATGTGATACATAAAGTTAATATCCCTGGTATGAGAGATTTTCAAGGATTCACTGCTGAGACTCGCTAAAGTGGTACACTCAGATTGGTTTAAAATATCAGTCTCATATCAGGCTGGATGTCTCCCCTGCTTATTACGTGATCATACTCCCAAAGGAGGTGATCCTATGTTAGTTCATAGAGATGTATGGCATGTGCTTGAGAAATGACTGATCTTAGTGGTTCATACACCTAAAGGTGGTGATTTCACCAGCATTAGAACAGTTCTAATGGCCGCCATGTGGAGAGTATACAAACTGCATGTCATATTTTCTGGCCAAAGGTGATTATGTGATGATGTATGTAATTCTCTGTATGAGTATTCACATGATGCTGATTGTATTGTTTTGTTTGTTTTTCAGTCAATTTTTCTGAACGGCAATTCCATTTCAATTGAGGTCCCATCGGGATTGAATTTTGAAGAAATGGGCGAGGATTTTCTATTTGATCGAGAGCCGGCGGATGTTCATCAGTTTTAAGAAGGATAAGCCGCGATATCACAACCACCATGACAGTTGAGAAAACGACTATGCTACCTGGGAAAGGAGCAATCGGATTTGCTTATTGACAATGAAGAAATCCATACAAGAACACTCCTAAAAGTGGTTTATCATTGATCAGATCGCTAAGGAAATGATGGCAGCCATAGAAAGGAAATCGAATTTCATCTAATGCCGAGGTTGGAACACTTCTTCAAAAGCTTCAACATGAAGTATGATGGTACCGCCGGGGTTAGAGATTATGTCCTCGTGATGGTAGACCTAAAGACGGCTTCAAGCTCTTAATGTTACCATTCCCGATGCTTGCATTGCGGTATCAAGCCCCAAACACCCTTCCACCCGATTTCGGGATTATAAAGACAAATTACAATTCCTGGGATGAGACTTGGTCAAGAATGACTTGATAGCAAGGGTGGTGGGCGTAAGAAGAGAAACTATAAGAAGGAGAAAGATATGGCCTTATATGCTGCTAGTTCCCATAAAAGCAAAATAAGAAGTTCAAAAGTCGTACTCATAAAGGTACTCAAGAAACTACCGGTCAGTCTGACAATATGGGTCCAAAGAAGACATTCTTGAAAAAGGATGGTGATCGCTGCTTCTTTTGTAAGAAGAAAGGTCACATGAAGAAGGAGTGTGCAAAATTTAAAGCTTGGATGTCCAAACGTGGGCTTACATGTAATGATTCTTAACACTGCTCAGGAATCCAACCTATCTCGAATCACCATCCAGTTCTCGTGGCTCAAGAAAGGAGCAACTGACCATGTTGTGCTTCCCATACAGGGATTCATAAACCTGAGGAAGCCAAACAAGGATGAATCAAAGCTCCACTCGTGGGAAACAAATTCCAGAAGGCCGATGTCATGTTTGTGGGAGATGTAATCTTAATTTAGATTATGGTTTTAAATCGATGTTGAAAGACACTTTTTTATGTACCTTCCTTTAGATCTAGAATTTAGTTTGACGTGTTTGGATTCATATGGATACTCTTTGAAATTGTAAAAGCAATGTTATTTCAATATTTCTTAATTCAAATAAGGTTGGGTGCTGTCATATGTCCAACGGATTAAACAGATTAAGTTTATCTCCCAATAACATATACGTCGCTTATACGGCTGAAAAGGTTGTTTCTAAGAGACCATTACCTAAGGAAGAGTCTTATGCAATGTGGCATAAACGACTTGGCCATACTTTCCCAAGGATAGAGTAGAAAAGCAATGATAAAGCACTAACATCCTCCGCCCGGCTTTTAAAATGACCAGAGATATGCATACTGTTGTAGAGGTAAAATGACCAAGATAAGAAAGAAAACTACATCCAGAGTTCCGACTCTACTGGAAGTCATCTTCACATCGATATAAGTGACCTTGTATACTCAAGAACCTTGTGTAGAAATTTTTATTTCATCACATTTGACATGACTATTTCAATATGGTTATTTGTACTTGATTAAAGAAAAGTCTGAGTCTCTTGACAAGTCTAAGATTTTTCTGATCAAGTCGGTAGAAACAATCGGGAAAAGTCATAAAGGTTGTTAGACTCTCGACCAGGTGGAGAGTACTATGGCAAGCATGGCGATGCCGGACAGCTTAAGGGGCCATTCGCCAAATACTTAGAGGATTCTGGGATAGTGGGCACGCTTGGCTATGCCCGGGGAGTCCTCGAAAGAAATGGTAGCCAAAGTACGCAGAATCGCACCTTATGGAAATGGTAAGGAGTATGACAGAGGACAAATTTACTGGTTTTCAGGGGTGAAGCTTTGAAACAGCTTTGTACATTCTAACAGATACCTACAAAAGCTGTTCCATTGACCTTTGAGTTATGGATCATGCTTCAGTTTAAACCATCTTAAGGGTTCGGGATGTCCCCGCAGAAGTGAAGTCAGGAGTAATCCAACATTAAGTGTTGGACTCGCAACCACTGATGTTACTTTGTATCTTACCCGAACATTCAAGGGATCGGTTCTATAATCCCAATGGAGGCACAAGAATTTGTGGAATCACATACTGTTGAGTTTGATGCGGTCAAGAAAATACCACACAGACTATCGAGGATGATAGTACAAGGTAATGTGGTATCTTTATCTCCTCCCATACAGATAATTGTAGGAACTCCCACACACCATATTGAACTTGTTGAGACTCGGGATCCTGTTGTCGAGACAGCTCCTAATGAAGTCTATCAAGGCTCGTGCGTGGATGTGGTTATTACTACCCGGGGCAAGGAGATCCACCAGGAGAGATGATCAGCACACACTGATCATTTAGTCTATATAGAAGAGCAAGACTACGATATCGGTTCTGGATCGATCCAATAACTATGTAGTCGCTTTTTCCCCAATTAGAATCGGTGGTTGGATGCAATGAGAGATGAAATTCTAATCTAGTGAGGCATAATGGAGTTTGGGAACTCTGACACCACTGAAGGTCATGGACCCATTGGCTGCAAATGGGTGTATAAGACTAAAAGGACCATAAAGGAAAGATTGAGGAAGTTTAAAGTTTAATTAGTAGCCAAAGGTTTCACTTTAAAGAAGGAGTGTGATCATGAAGCAACCTTTTCTCCGGTCTCTAAAGATTCTTTCAGAGGATCATGGGTAGATTAGTTGCTCATTCTCGATACGGAGTTACACCGTGACAGGATGTTAAAACCGCTTCAATGGAGACCTTAATGAAGAAGTCATGATGCAACCCGGTTTTGTGGCAAATGATCTGTGTAAACTGTATGTAGACTGAAAAAGTCTATTTATGGTCTCAAGCAAGCTTCTAGACAATGGTACTTAAAGTTTACATAGTGTTGTTGCTTCATGGTTTTGTCGAGAACAAAGAGATCAATGTATATACGCAAGGTCGTTGGGAGGAAATCTACTTTTCCTAATACTCTATGTGGATGATATCCTCGCGCAAAGCAATGTTAATCTTATTTCTTATCGTATGAGACAAAGCTTGATGTTGTCAAAGAACTTTGATATGAAGGACCTTGGTGAGGCGCCTGTCCCTGGCATCGAGATTCACGTGAACGCTCGCGATTTATCGGGTTTATCTCAGAGGGCATATGCTGATCGATTTTCGTAGCATTCAACATGTAACAATGTAAGCCGAATTGCTCCCTGCCTGTAAAGGTGATGTTGAGTTTGTCACAATGTCCTCATTCAGATATAGAGAAACAAAATGAAGAATGTACCTTTATGCTAGTGCACTTGTGAGTATTATGTATGCCTGGGCATGCACTAGGCCGTATATGTCTTTGCAATGATTCTAGGTAGATATCAGTCAAATCCAGGACATGATCACTGGGTTGCTGCCAAGAAGGTTATGAGGTACTTAAAGAGGACAAAAGACTATATGCTGATTTACAAAATGTTGTTCAGACCTATAGCTAGTCGGGTATTCGATTCGTACTTTCACGGGGTTGTCGATGAAAAGAAGTCAACAACGTGTTATATCTTTGCTACAGAGGTGCAAGATCATGGAAAGTGAGAAACAGAAATCAATAGCATCCTCTACCATGCAAGCGGAGTTTGTAGCATGCTTTTCAGCCACTACTCAGGCAATTTGGCTCCGAAACCTCATTAAGGAGTTAAACTGTGTTTGATTTGTGGATGTTCCATACAAGCCAGTATTAGACAATAACTCTGCAGTGTTGTTTATTAACAACAACAGAGGTCTCAAGGGCTCTGGCGCACAAGGAGGCCGGGCACCGACTATAAAGGAAAAGTTCAAACTGGTGATATTTCGCATGGAGCACATATCAACAGATGATATGATTGCAGATCCGCTAACTAAAGGCCTTCGCCCTTGTGTATTTGATCGACATGTCATTAACATGGGCTTAGAAGTATCATGGGATACTGTAAATTAGTGGGAGCTATTAAGTTTTATGTTGCTCTTATGAAGGTTGAATCCATCATTGCATATTTTTTGTAATAATGAATTTGTATCAACTCTTTGCATTCAATAAGGTAGTCGTGAATGTAGATTTATCGTTGAGTACAAATAATTGTTGAAAATCTCGAGGAATTGTGTAAACCTTTGAGTACTGTGCTATGGGGCATTCTGGTATTAGCCTTTTAACAACATGTTTTGTTACACATAAAGTAAAGTTACCTATCATGTAACACATATAATGTGTTCGTTGAACCATGATGGATATTCTCTGGTGATTGTGACACTTAGGTTTCCTGTAGGACACTAAGGAGAGAGAATTTGGACTAACAAATGGATAACACATGAAGTATCACTCATTATGAGGTCCATTTAACACACTCACTACATTGAACTATTAATATCAAGAAAGTTGAAAGACTCGTGACCATGGAAGGGCCTCACATGAGTACAACACTACCGCTGATTCATAGTTGAGACTTTATGGGATGGATTGACTATTAAGAATAATCTCTAGACTAATATAAAGGTGCACACGCTTTTGTTTCACTAACACGCCTAAGGAGAATGTAAGATTTTCATAAAGTGGGCTTTATTAATTGAAATTAACTGATTTGGATTTGGTCTAATTAAGTGAGACATAAGGATTCTTATTAATTAAATATGGGGCTGGCAAGTGTGTGGGCTGAGTACGGCCCGGCCCGTAATGAGAGGGCCCGTGGTCAGAACTCTATAAATTAATAGCTCAAGTCCCTCCCAAACCCTAAGGATACGTATTTTCATTCTCACATACAGATTCAGAGAAATACTTTCTCTAACACGCAGAGATTCTATTGCCCAAATTATTATTCATTCAGATAAGGAGAAGATCTTGAAATCGTTTTGCGTGTCTTCATCGATTCCAAAAGATCGTCAATCATGGATTTCAAATCAGGTATGCAATTTTCAGTTCCATTATTATGCTTTGTATTCTAACATGGTGATCTAGGAAGCATGAATAGTATCCTACATGCATGTATATAGAAGTGTGCTAACCCTTATTAGAAGTCATCCATATGTATTAATTCCCACTAAGCTATAAGCTTAGCATGGGTGTTTCATCCGTGTAGGTACAAGAGAAGCAAAAACGAGAAGTTCGACACCTTACATCAGCAACCAAGGCTAACACACTACTAGGGTGCCCACTAAAGACCTTTTCGTCTGGTTTTATATGTTTTGTTTTTGTAAACAATGGGCAATATTGTAAATGTTGAACACTTTCCATATATGGAGCTTGTATATTTTGTAATCCGTCGTTGGCGAATATAGTACAAGTTAAATGTTTAATATTATATGAATGAGTAAGCTTAAAGTTTATAAGTTTATAAAAAAAATTAAAAATGACACCCTCGTCGACATCGTGCAGCCGAAGCCTGGGGGCTATATAACCGTTTTTATAGTGATTAAAACTACCATCTAATTGTTGGGTTACCATGGGCATTTATGCTAATATTATGAAATCTTTTGGTATTATCTTTTTGTCTATTATTACATGGGTACATCCTGTATCTAATAGTGCATTTATTTTAATCAAATAATTTCTTATTCTTTAATTAGACTATGTCTAAAAACGAATCTTTTATATGCATATATTCACGCTTTCTAAACCGTGGTCTAGGTGGAGTGTAGTTAAAAGTGGAGGAAGTTAATAGTCCCATGTTTAGACTACGTTTTAGACGTATTAAGTAAAAAAACTTTTAGTCTTTAAATATATTTAGACTACGCTTATCGAAAATGTAGTTTATAACCTGCATAAAAAGGCTACGGGTTTTCGACTTTTAACTACGTCTATTATGAACAAAGACTATGCTTTTAAAATGTAGTTAAACTACTTTTAACTACATTTTTTTTAATTTTAACTATGTCTATTATGTACAAAAGACTACGTTTTAAACATAGTTAAACTACTTTTAACTACGTTTTTTTTTACTTTTAACTACATCTACAACTGTACAAAAAATTTCTTTTTTATTGAAAAGTGTACTCTATTATGAAGATTTAGACTACATTTTTCAAAACGTAGTATAATATCCAATCCTGTAATACAAACATATACTTTCAAATTCCAAAAAAATACCAAAAATATTGAATTGAAATATCCAATACCGTCATACAAATATCCAATACGTTTTATAAATAAACATCCATAACATTTCTTCAAATGAAGCCTTGCAAGTACTCGACCCATTCTCCGCGCATAATGTCGATCTCTTCTTGTTGATAAGTTTTCTTCTTCAAACTGCATATACATAAGTTACTCAGAAAGAGCAATTAAATAACACGACATAAAATCTAAATCATCAAAAGCACATTTATAAGGAATCACGTACGCAATAATAACCTACCTTTTCATCGGTTGAAATGATATGATTTTCAATGATCTCCTCCATATACATGATGACATAATAGCCACATTCAACACCTGATGGTTGCTTAGAACACTTGAAAAATGAATTTAAAAGTTTTTATAAGATTCCAAACAAATAAGATCTAAATTTTATGAATTATTAAAAAGAATGCGAACTCAATATACCTTAATAGACTCAAATAAGTTTTTTCTCTAACTCGTCGCCTTTAGCATTGTGTATTTTGAGGCACTAATTAACAAAGTAAAATAATAGTGTGAGACTCAAATGATATAATTAAGGCAAATTACTATAAAATAAAAATAAATAAATACTACGACACAACACCTTTCAATCCTTTTCCCGTTGAACGCCTAATGGTGAATCATAAAATATACTGTCCCTTGCTGAGGGTCAATAACCACCAAGGACTAGTGATCCCTTCATAAACATAATAACAATAATCAACAACTTAATATCAAAAATATCAATTTTCATTAAAAAACTAATTACCCAAAGTTATAAGGAGCTAGAAATAATTGATCCACATAACAACGCTCTAATCCTTTAGCAATCAAATCCGATCGTGCTCCAGCCGATCCAGAGTGTACAGAGATCTGTCCAAGGTCTATGATGCCATACATGTTGAATAGTTTTGATTTCTTGAGTTGGTTGTACAAATAGCTACACAAATCAAATTATTCAATTCCATAGTTTTTATTATAAACTTGTAACATATAGTAATTGCATATGAAATGCAAAAATATAAAATATCTTTTTTATTACCTCATATATAGCACAATACAATTAGAAGTAATCTTCTCCATTGAGAAAAGTTATTGATATCTTCTCGAATAATATAATGCATCTGCTCATAATCAAAGACACCAACATCCAATACCACAATTATTGTATCTCAGATCTCCCAAACTTTTGCAATGTGATCTCTTAAACCCTTTCTTTGTTTTCTAACTCGTAATCTCATGGAACAATTTGTACTCTGTTCATAATTATGAAATTCAATCATATGTTACATAACAAATAGTTTATCATTGGTAAATTAATCATAAATTTATATAGATAAGTTAAAAGGTTTAAGATACCTTGACCCGATCATCAATAACTACGATCAAGGCCATACAACATGAGGAACCAACAAAATCTTTAACTTTCACAGATCATCACCAATTGTTAGCGGAAGGAGAGCATCATCATCAAAAACAAACATCAATAGATACACGATAATTATGAATACCCAAAGGAACCCATGTACAATCGTAGTTCGTGCTACATTCTCAATCATCAGACTACATCCAATTATATTAATAGATTCTCTATCGCTAATTTGCATGGTTTTCCCTTCAAAGCAATAACATTAGAAAATATAAGTACTATGAATTAAACAAATGCTACAAATATAAGTAAAGATAATATTGCCTTTGCATGTTTCTTTGTCCAATGGAAACTAATTCTTATATTTGCATCATTTTGTGTATCAAAAGAAAGAATAGCTTTATTCGATGTAGGTTTTTAATCAGCAACAACTACCTTTTGTTCAAACATATTGAGCACTTCAAAAGAATTTTAGGAATTTCTCTCAACTTTTGTATTTTCTTTCGCGAAGTCGACGTGAGTCAGACATAATGATTTTCTTCCCCAAGATCTTCTCTTTGTCAGTTACAGTTCGCTTTTTGTTCTTCTAACAAATGTCAGAAGAGTTAGCTTATTTTTTGTTCTTTCGAAGATTGAAATAGGCTGTAGGCATAACCATGCCCCAACACCCTTACTTGACCATTATGTTCGGGATTTCCAATGCCATTCTAGTGTCTTTTGTCTCGATTCTTATATTAATCATCTACCTTTCATTGTATATTCATCCCGATATGTAGATAAAACGAATCCATACATTAGGAAGTTATAAAAGAATCTATAATTAGCTATTAAATGAATAATAACATATTTACTTACACTTCGTATGACTTCGACACCTCACTATCGTAAATCCATCACCTTTGAATAAACAACTTTCCATATAACACTTCGTCTAATGTCTTCACATGCCCATCTCTTTTTCTATAATTATTAGACAACAAATATTTTAATAAAAAAATTAGCGAATAATTACTCAACGATGTACAAACTAAATATTCAATACTTACTATCTTTTTCTTCCACATTAACAAATCCATGCTCTAGATGAATGATGCTCGATACTATTGCTTTTCGCTTCACTTTGCAACCTTACCCATTCCCTCGAAATTCCGAGAACTATACCTACTGACAAAGGCATTCCAAGCATATTTTTTATGAATGGATAGTTCTTAGGAGGGTTGTCAAATAAGGGTCGCCTATCCTCCAATGGATTCAAGAATTTTGTCCTCAACTTGAACTTAAATTGTCTCCATTTTGTACAAGCAAATGACAAAATATGTTTCTTTCCTTCAAGCGCACATTATAAGTTTTCTAAAAAAATATAGAAATACATAAGAGCATACTAATGAAATCAAAATTCAATTAAAAAAATTAAGAAAAAACTCACCTTTATTTGAATCCAAATTTTGTTTTTCAGTTCTTCAAGAACTGAAAGCCAATTTTCGAAATTAACAGGCACAATGGTTATGACAATAACACCTAGATAACTTTGCATTTCTGTATAAACCTCTCCTAAAGATTGTCCTCTTCTATTGCTTAAGTCACCTCCTTTGCTTCTCCGCAGGACCTAAACACTACTACTCTGAGCATAGTTGTTGGACCCCTTTTCTTTTGATCTTTTAGCGCTTGACGTGGGTTCTTCATTATGATCGACAACTTTTGTACAATAAGGTAAATTATAATTATTTTAACAAAAACCATAATATATAAAAATAAATATAATAATATAACAAAAACAAGCGAATATACGATTAACAAAGATATTACCATTTCATGTTAATTATTGGCAATCCAAGTACCCTCACTATCATCCTGCACATAAGGTAGTTGAGAATCATCCATAATATCAAAAATGTATATCGAGCGATGCTGCGATAACACAATGTTCCTATCTTAGTATCACCTAACTCATCATCATTTGAATAACCATTAAACATGTGCCTTGAGTTTGGAACTACAATCGACCAAGCTAGATCATTTCCATCTTGTGACGCCCCAAATCCGGGGGTCCGTTGACAACCGTCAACCCACGGAATACCTGTGTCTCATATTATGAGACCCATTCATAAGTAAAAATGGCCACTTGGGCCCATACATCAATACTCACCAAAAATCTAACCAACTATATTACAATAGTTCAAGAGTTGATTACATCACTCTTAATACAACATATATTAAAATTTAGAATTCTAATACATGTTTTACAAAATGAATTCAAAGCCACATGTAGGCTTTCTTCTCAACTGACCTCTAATGGCGTCGTCTTCCGAACCTCCTGTGCACGAAATAATGTTTCCTCGATAGGGTGAGCAATGCTGTGGTTGAATTGTATCCTGCATGGGTTCTCTCCGTGCAAGTGCATGCAATGATTCAATATAAACACATTCAAGCAAATACATGATCCTACTTGAATGTCTACGTGATATGGATGAGAATCACGACTCACCCTTTCCCACTTCTCGAGCCCTCACCGACTCTTTCAAGCATGCTTAAGCCAAATGTGAGAAAACACTGTTTTCAAAACAAAAGGTTTTTGTTCTCGAAAACATACTACTAAGTTTCGGTAAAATCTATTGGACAACCCTTCGAAGGCGGGTGTGGGCAATCCTCGAAATAGTCATGGAATTAAAGCCTACGAGATGAAATTTGTTGAACAACTCTCCAGCAATTCTTGAAAAATCTTCCTTGAAATTCCTTTCCTGACCATTTTTGTTTTCATTTTCTTTAAATGCTGTACACTCATGCCTATTATTACAGGTTCTTGCCGGTGCATATATGAAATGCATTATGCACGTTTCATACAATTCATATTAATATATTTTACATGCATATATTAACAAAAATTAGCTCACAACATCATATTTATTCATTCATACATAGCAATGACATAAAATTTAACTCCATGGGCTAATCAAACAATCAATTTAATTCAATAGCTCTCAACAATTATATTTTTATATAGATTCAAACACTCATGTTAACACACTAAATTTCTTGTGTTAACAATTTCTTTACTCCACAATTCAAGCCATTCATTTCAAGTAATTTCATGCAATTAACACATGGACATTTTGGTCGATCATGCAGCTTAAGGGCCCATTTTAACAGTCCCAAGCTAGCGATGGGAATTTGTCAGGTAGGCGACCATCTCACCAAGCATCGGTTCCACTTTGTGGAACCGAAATCCATGGCCATTTCCGGCCCAACAACACCCAAACCATAATTTATTGCATAAATTATAACACAAGCCACACAAACAGTCCGTGAATTTGTCCCAACGTGTCCCGGAATTTTCGGCATTTCGAGTCCGGAATTTCGAGGAGGCGATCAAGCGCCACTCGACCTCAAATCAACCAAACCATTTACAAGGCTCTTAAAACCGAAAATAGCAATTAGGAAGACCACCTCCAGGAGATGTCGAAACTCTAAAGCGGGTGCCGTGTGTGGCGCTGTAGCGTGGGACGAAACAGCTGCTTGTTCAGATGCGACGACGGTCTGAAAGCTAGGAAATCTAGAGAGAAGTTACACTTTCTCTACAAAAATCATTCTTCTCCTCCGCACGTTCCTTGAAAAATGGAAAGGTGAAGTTGTCTTCTCTTTTCATTTTATTCTTTTTTGTCCTTATTGCCGCGTATCGACCATTGTTTAAATCATTTGGATTTCTTATCTACTTAATCCTCACTTTGAATTTTCCCTGCCAATTAGGAGATGCCACATATGGCATGGGCTGCAATAAAACCGAGTTGACTGATTCTGCTTTAACGTGTAGCCTGTGAAGCCGCTCAAAATACCCAAGTGTCACTATGCTGTTGCCTCAAAAACGTGCAAATTACGATTATCTCGGAATTCGTGAGAATTTGACGTGGTAGCTAGATTTTTTGCGAGACGATTCCAACGATTGAAGTCCATTTGGTCATCGAGATCTAGACAAATTTTGGATTTTGTCGAAATTATCATTTGCCATTTTGAAAATTAGATTTTCTCGGGGTTTTACCAGCTTCATCAAAATACTTCTTTGGGCATGAGTAGACAAAATAAAGGAATTTGACTTATATCGATTTTGGTAAGATCAACCAATGTGCATCCATCTTGTCTTCTTCATCACTGAGCTCGACCCATTGACATAAAACTACCACCTTAAATTCAATATAATCAAGTTTCCATATATCTTGAAGAACCCCATAAAAGGACATGTTTAAAATTATCGGATTCTTGTCCTTCGAGCTAGACACTTGCATTGTTTTAGCAGTTAAGGTGATGCCATTATTCTGAACACATCTGGTACTATCACGTTTTTGGGTGTGAAATCGAACTCCATTTATAAGATATCCATCATATCTTATCACTTGGGGTTGGGGTCCATGAGATATCCACCTCTGCGTATCAGAAATTATGTTACTGGATTCCTTAATCTCAAATGCAACCTACATTCATTTTTAAGATTCAACAGTAAAAAATAATAGTTAAGTATAAACAAATGATGCCAAGCACATAGTCATATACAGCACTTTCTTGTGACTAATTTATGAGCGTTCGATTATGCTCATCCACGAAGCCACTTTTGTCTCTTTGTTTTATTTGGATTAGCAGCCTTCAATTCTTTCATGTGTTGCCTATATGTTAAAACTTATTCAATTATGACCACATACTTTAACAATAAGAACATTTAATGAGATTTCGAATAACATGTGATGGGTGGAAGCTTACTCTATATAGGCTTCAACTTCTGTTGTATTTTCCAACACATAAAGATGTGCTTGCTCTAACTCTTTCGCATCAGCTCTAAATACATGAGAACTAGAAAGTGGTTTTCCAATACTTTCTTGACCATCACACTCATTTCTCATTGATGGGATCCCAACTGCTTTCATATTTGACAAGTACTCTGAACAATATTCTACAGCTTCCTCAGTAATGTAACATTTTGCAATGCAACCTTCTAGCCTATTGCAATTGCGTACATATCCTTTTAAGATCTTTATGAATCTTTCAAAAGGATACATCCATCTTAAATAGACTGGTCCACATAACTGGACTTTGCGTACAAAGTGTATTGTTAAATGAACCATTATGTCAAAAAATGAAGGAGGATAATTCTTTTCCATTAGACATAATGTCTTCACAAGTTCTTCTTGTAGTAAACTGAGATTGCAAGTATCCACAACTTTGATGCAAAGTGCATTGAAGAACAAACTTAGCCTAGTTATTGTGAATCTCATGTTGTATTCAACAATCCTCATAATGTCAATGGAAGAATTTGTTGGATCAAAGTGTGGTAGTCATGAGATTTTAGGCCATAAAGCTTCAATTCTTTCATAGAAACACAATTTCTTAAGTTAGACCAGTATCCATCGGGAACTTTAAGTGCAGATAACATCTTGAAAAATTTGATTTTCTCATCCTTAGAAAGTGTGTAACTTGCAGCAGATAAATATGTCCTTTTCTCACCCACTATTGACTATAGCTCACTTCGAATTCCCAGATTTACTAGATCCCTAAGCTTGGCCTTGAATGTGCTGACTTTCGGAGTATATCGAAGGGTTCCCACGATGCTCTCACATACGTTTTTCTCAATATGCATCACATCTAAGACATGACGTACATGAAGAAACTCCCAATACTCAAGATAAAAAAATATTGACATTTTTTTCCATGCAACTTTAGACTTTGCCTCTCGAACATTGTCTTTCTTTTTTGAATTCTCAACATGCATTGTATTTACTTGTTTTTTCCCATACATATAATTAATATTTCTAGTCTTTTGTAAAATTTCTGTTCCAGTTAAAGGTTTAGGCTCAACATCAAACTCTTGACAACCATTAAATGCCTTTTTTGCTCTTCTATATGGATGATTCTGCGCAAAAATCTCCTATGACCTTGGTACACATTTTTTCGAATATGTTTCAAGTATACACTTTATATATTTTCAACACAAATTAGGCAAGCCAAATAACCCTTAACACTACAGCCACTCAAATTTCCATACGCAGGAAAATCATTTATCGTTCAAAGTAATACGACCTTTAAGGTGAATACCTCTTGCAAATATGCATCGTAAACTTTAACACTGACATCGCATAGCATTTTTAAATCATCAATAAGTGGTTGCAAGAAGATGTCAATATCATTTCCCGGTTGCTTAGGACCCGATATCAATAAGGTTAACATCATGAATTTCGCTTCATACACAACCATGGTGGGAGATTGTAGGTAATAAGTACAACAGGCCATGTACTGTGATGATTACTTAAGGAGCTATGTGGATTTATCCCATCTGCTACAAGTGCCAAACGGAGATTTCATGGCTCACATGTGAAATTAGGCCATTTGTGGTTTAATAATTTCCATGATCTTTGCATTTCTTGGATGTCAGATGTAATTATCAACTTCTCTTTCACTAGAATGCCATATCAAATCTTTCGCTATTTGACGAATACCATACATTCTTCTAAACCTGGGTATTGGGGGAAAATACCACACAACTTTTGTCGGCATGCCTACTTTTGGATTATTGGATCCTTTAGGAATTTTCTATCTTGATTCATAACAATTTGGACATACATCAACAGCAGAATTGAGGTCATAACTGAAAATTTAGGTCGCGACAGGAAGCTCAGTTGCCAGCCATTCCAAGTCACGACATCAACAAATTCGGCTTTGAAGAAGAAATAGAAAACTGGAACAAGTGAAGTCGTGACTTGAAGAAGGAGGTTGCGACAAAGAAAACGTGGTCGAGACTAAAGGAAATAATCAAAGGAAGAAATTCATGTCGCAACATCACTTCGATGTCGCGGCCTTAAGAATATGAATGATTTCGCGACCACTGCGAGGTCGCGACAAGGATCCGTCTATGAAGCCACAAGAAAGGTCTTTGCAAAAGAAAGAGGTTGCAACTAATTTTCAAATGCAAGGGTCCCATTTCATGTCGCTGACACCATATGATGTCGCGGCATAAAAAGCGGGAAGATTCAAAGTGCAACCAAAATAGAGTTTGAAAGAAGGTGTGACACCTTGTAGCCAAATAAACACTTGCCAAGAAGCCGAACTTGCGACCTTTTACAAATCAAGGGATTAGAAATGATGTCGACCACTCATTAAGGTCGCGACTGGCATTTGACGAAAGGGAGGTGAGGTTGCGACATCACCTTGGGGTCGCGACCTGGAAAATAGAGTGGGAAGGAAATTCGTCGCAACATAGAGCAGGTTGCAACCGAGGAAAGAAAGAAATGGGAAGCAAAAAGAGGCCGCGACATAAAATTAAGGACATATGAAGGCCCAGACCACCAACAAGATTGCGACCAAGAAATCAAAGTCACAACATGAAGTCATCATACAAGCGGGAAAGTGGTTCGCAACTAAGCGATGTCGCGACTTCGAGATTTGGAAGAATAGAAAGACAATGATGTCGCGACATGTAAGTAAATTCGCGACCAGCGTCCGAAGCAGTTAATAGGACAAGTGGTTGCAACTTAAAAGAAGAAGTCGCGGTGATCCACGAGCAATCAAGAGAAATCCATGTCGCGACATCAACGAGGTCGCGACATAGAGCATGGCTGAGGCTTTTCTTTGGAGTTCCACGGAGCATTTTAGGGTTCGGCCTTGAATTCTTTTATGAATAAATAGATGGCTTTAGAGAGTAAAGTAGTTTTCCCATCTTCACTACCCAGAAAAGGGAGAAGAAGAGGAACTCAGTGTATATTTTAGAGTAGATTTTTATTTTTTTATTTTTATTTTTATTTTCTGGTTTTGAATCTGCGAACTGTGCAAAGACGAGTAGAGCTGGATTTTTAGTTATATTATTTTTTCTTGAGTATTACTGCCTGAAAATTTATGAAATCTAGACAAATTTCTGAAATTCATTTCTTCTCAGTTTTATTGCAATTACAGTGGTTGTGCGTGATCGGTGCTCCATTTCTTAATTCGCAATGCAGTAATCAGAGCGCAGCTCTGCTGGATTTGATTTACATTTAGTTACAATCTTTCCTGCACAATTATGGAGAATTAATTTGGGTTCGGTTCTTACTTAATCGGTGTCGTTTTGAATGGATAAGTTCCCAATAGTAGTACCTAATACCAATTGAGGGAATGTATCTTACTCTGATATCCAGGATGCCCACCTGCGTGAGCCGAGAGCGGAGATTCTTGAGAAGGCGAGCATTCTTTTACTACGGGTATGTTCATTTACCATTGATGACTGGCGAGCTGAGTTCATTTTGATAAATCCCCATTAAACATAATTGAAGTTGGAGGGGTGTATTTAACAATATAATAATCAGAGAGTACACCTTAATCTAAAGGTAAGTTCCAATCCCTGTGTTAGCTTAGATCTAATCAAGGGAACGGGATGAACCCATAGATACGAGTTGTTTACCAATTAAGTGGTAGAAACTTTGCGAAAATCTTGAGAAGGAATAGCAAAAGTTCTGCTGTCAACAGGAAATGGGTGTGAAGTATTGAGAAAGAAAAATACCCAAATCTTGCAAGAGAATTTACTTGGAATACGGAATGGCTAGTTTTGAATCATCTTCGAGAGAAGTAAGGATATCTAATCGGTGAATATGGAGAAATCCACTTCCAAAAACTAGAAAATCTTAGACAATAACCAGATCCATACATAGAACAGAGGAAAGGATTTTAGTGCTGGAATTGACTGTTCCATTGTATTTCATTGATGGTTTTATTTCTCACAAATATTGATTCAATCAATTCTTTTATATACAATTTATTTTTATTCATTTACTTTTGTTTTTAGTTTAGTTTGAATATATTCACTAGTATAGGATTTTCAATTTTAGTTGTTTAGATAAAACTTTCACTATGAGTTTTGAGTCCAAATAGTATGGAATTTTAGTAGTTGGGGTAGTTGATCTGTAATTCGCTATCAATCTCTGTGGGAATGATACTTGGACTTACATTCAGATTTTACTACTTGTATGACCTGTGCACTTGCAGTGTCATAGACTGAACCCTTATTTGTAAATCATGAACATTAAGAGAAAATTATTTTATCAAGCAAAATTATCCAAAGTAACATGGGTGCAAGAGAAGTGTAAGGCTCTTGTAATTATGTTAATTTGAGGGGTTTTAGTCTATATAGAAAAAGGCAAACAGGCATCAAATTTCCTTTTGGAAGCACATCACCCCAAAAGCTTAATAGCTCATTGAAACTTGCATCACTCCACCCATATTTAGTTTTAAAGTTGTATAATCGTACACAAACAAAAAGCTTAGTGAACTCACTACAACTAGTGTATAAAGGGAGCTCAGTATCATCTAACAAGTTAATGAAATTTCTCTGGATTACATTCAAATAGATCTTTGGTTGCTTCAACCATTTCTACAACATTGATATCATCATTGTATTGAAGACAACATTTTTCAGCATCTAAGGTACACTTATCTTCCTCAACATTACATATGTTTTCGCCATGCCATGTCCATACGTCATATCATGAACTTTCATATTCCCACATTTTATGCATGGACATTGTATGGAACTAAGGTCACCTAATTTTTTTTAACATAATTCAAAAAAGCTTCGACACCATCCTTGTATCTTTTTGTACGTCTATCAACAAAGTACCATGACTTATCTAGTTTGTTTAAATTCAAAAAATACTAGTAACTAGTTAATTAAATCAATAAATATAAATGATTTTATCTAACAAACTAATTAAATTTATCAAACACCACAAGTAAAAAAAAATTGAGAAAGATGACAAGTAAATTAAAAGATAAATAATAACTTACATTGGTTCATCTTTCTTTGATTTGTCATCAATTTCTTTTGACTTACTTTCCATGCCTGATGAATCCACCATCTATGTCCCTAAAATGGAAATAGAAGTTAAAGGAGAAAGACAAATTCCTTACTAGCACAACCTAGATCTACCAAGAATGATCCGGAGAGATTGTGGTTTCAAAAACAATTTTTAAACGGAAGCGAGAACATGAACAAAGTGGAGTGAAAGGTGCAGAGCATGAACATGTACAAAGCAGAGCTTACCATATTTTTATTTAAACTATATTTTTATTTAGAGAATTAAAAACCAATCCTATCTTTTTTATTTAAACTATATTTTTATTAATCACAAAATATCTTATTAAATTAAATAATACATTTATTTGAGTCTGAGCTTACCATATTGTTTTATTATATATTATATGGTCACAGCCATCGTATATTTACTTTCAAATATAAATAACTATAATATATTGTAAAACTAAAGAAATTTATTAAATGCCGAACAAATATGGTTATGGATAAAGAATAATAATAATTATCCGTATCAAAAATGAGATATGTGGTGGCAATTTAAATTTACATGGCATTTTATAATATAAATCTTGTAATATATCATCATTTTTTATTTGACTTTTAAATTATGCATTTGAATTTAAATTATTGATGATCTTGTATGAATGGTAAAATTTGTAGATAGCATCCTTGACGCGCTTCGTAGAGATCTTCGCATCGGCTGGTTACCTCCGTCTCTTGGTCCACCACCATGTGCTCGGCCTTCTCTGGCTAGCTGGCCCAATCGCGGCGCTCTGTAGGTAGTGCAAGGAGGATCCCTTCGAAAAAATTTGGAGAGGATTTGAGCCATTGAGAGGGAGGAGAAAGAAAGGCAAAAGAGAGAGAGAGTGAGTGAGAAAGAGAGAGAGAGAGAGAGAGAGAGATCAAGATGAAACGAAAGAGATTGAGAAGAAAGGGAGAGATAAAGCAACATCTTCACCTTCTTCCCGTGGTGTCTCCCTTCCCATGGTGTCTCCCTTCCCGTGGACTTCCAAGCGTTCACTTCACGTGTCGTGCTCTCTCTTCATGTCTGGCGGCGGTTCCTGGCACCGTCTTCACGTTCTGAGAATCCAGAATTAGAGAGAGATAGAGAGCGAGTGAGAGAGAGAGAGAGAGAGAGATCGGGATGAAACAAAGAGATCGAGAAAGGGAGAGATAAAGCGCATCTACTTCTTCTATGGCGTCTCCGCTGGACTTCGAGAGTCGCTTGTCTGGCGAGCATTTTCTGCTTCCGCGTCTTCACCTGAATCCATTAGATTAGAGAGAGAGAGAGCGACAGAGAGAGAGAGAGAGTGGGATGAAACAAAAGAGATTGAGAAGAGAGGGAGAGATAAAGAAGCATCTTCACCTTCTTCCCATGGCGTCTGTCCGCTTCACGTCGTCCTCTTCACGTCTTGCTGAGCGTTTTCCCTAGATTCACGTTCTCTTCACGTCTTCACGTTCCTGGGAATCCCACGTGGATGAAGACCAATGAAGCCCCTCACGCGGCGTTTTCCCTGGTCGAGCGAAAGCACCACCAGATCCGTCTGAGTCTTGCACCTGAACACCCATGGATCCTCTTTAAACGCGGTTGAGAATGGAAGATGAAGGAAGAGGGAGAAGAGAGAACGTTAAGAGAGAATAGGGTTTTTTTTATGGAAAACAAACCGTCTCTCTCACACCCGATCGATCAGTCGTGATCCTCTTCAAACA
The DNA here is from genome assembly GCA_016808115.1 of Tetrastigma voinierianum. Taxonomy (NCBI): domain Eukaryota; kingdom Viridiplantae; phylum Streptophyta; class Magnoliopsida; order Vitales; family Vitaceae; genus Tetrastigma; species Tetrastigma voinierianum. Next base: position 354,259 of record JAEQBH010001319.1, read on the forward strand.
TGGCTAGATAAGGTGATGAGAGAGGGTTTCTTAAAAGAGAGGGTTTTTTTTTAAGAAAAGGATAATTTTTTTTAGGAAAAGGATTAAAGACTATATTATTAATTAGGAGAGAAAAAATAAATAATTTTTTTCTTTTCAAGCGTGTTTGGAGTAAGGTGATAAGGGTTTCTTAAAAGAGAGGATTTTTAAGAAAAAAAAGATAAATTTTTTAGGAAAAGGATAAAAGACTACATTCTTAGTTATGAGAGAAAAAATAAATATTTTTCATTCAAACGTAAGCTAGATAAGGTGATAAGAGAGGGTTTCTTAAAAGAAAGGGTTTTTTTTAAGAAAAAGGATAAATTTTTTTAGGAAAAGGATAAAAGACTACATTCTTAATTAGGAGAGAAAAAATAAAAACAAATTTTAGGTTTATATTAGACTACGTCTTAAATAAGGTGTAATGCTTTTTATATTACTAGATAATATAAGACTTCGACTTCATTAAAGTAGTCTTTTTATATTATAGATAATATAGACTAAACAATTAACAACGTAGTCTTTTTATACTATAAGATAATATAAGACTCGACTTAGAGTAAAAATGTAGTGCATATTATAAGATAATATAAGACTACGGTTTAATTAAAAATGTAGTCTTTTTATATTATAAGATAATATAAGACTACGGTTTAATTAAAAATGTAGTCTTTTTATATTAAAAGATAATATAAGACAACGTTTTTAATTATAGATGTAGTCATTTAATTTATGAAAAATTGTGAAAACGTAATCTAAAATATTAGACTACATTTATTACTAAAAACGTAGTCTTTTTCCTAAAACCAACCGTAGTCTATTTAACTTTTTGTAGCAGTAATGTAATATTCATATTAAACTCAAATCCTATAACTTTGAGCTTTTATAAGAGTTTGTCATTTAACAACCTCATACATGTACATGTGTCATAGGCAATGTTTCAACTTTTTCCATAACTACAAGAGTTTCAAATTAACATCTTAGTTGGAACCTAATTGTGGTTGTTTTCCTAGCTTTAGTCCACAGGGATAATAGTATATTGGAGTTACTAACAATACTCTTGACCATGTCTTTTAAGATTCAATTTTGTCTTTCTAGTTTCAAGTTTTCGGATGGTGAGCAAGCATTCTATAGTAGGGCATAATGCCTTGTCCTAGTAAAAACCTCACAAAAGGTTTGGTAACAGTAAAGGTGATGAAGTAGTAAAAATGATCATAAACATAATTAGGACAAATGAGGGTTAAAATGTTAAATGAAGATATTGACTTAAGAATAAGTTGATTGTTTTTACCTATTAATTAAAGTTGTTATTAAATTTAAGTTATTTTATGAAACATACTTAATTTATTTTATGACTTAAATAAAGTTATTAAAACTATAAGGCCCTGTTTAGTTCACGAAAATTTTCAGCTATATCGAAAATTCGAATAGCGTACCAATCTTCATTCTAATCATAGTTTTCATTTTTAGAAAATACGTTTCGTACTTGAATTTGATTGAAAATAAAGAATAAGAAAATCCGTTTTGTAAAACCATTTTCTTTAAAATGAAGTTATAAAATGTTGAAAATAAAATCCTTGTTTTCGATTGGTCGAAAACAAGAGAAAAGCATTTCTAAGCGGAGTTTTAAATTCATATATAAAATGTTGAAAATAGTGAATTCATTTTCTTTGTTTTTAAATTTTGTTTTTGTCTAATTCTCGTAACTAAACGTGTTTTCCTTGTTTTCGAAAAGTTTGAATAGAGAAAACAGAAAATTTTCTACCTACTAAACAGGGCCTAAGTTATTAAGTTAATTTATCAAACATCCATTTAGAGTAAATAAACGATGCAAGGTACTATCGATTATAATAACCTTTATAAAACCATTTGTTTAGCGCCCCCCATGTTGGGGTGCTCTGATACCACTACCTTATAGCGCCCCCATGTCAGGGAGCTCTGATACCACTAACTTGTCACGTCTTTTTCCCATCTAACTTGTGATGCCCCCAACATGGGGTGCTGTGATACCACTTAACTTGTAACTATCTTTTACTTTTTACCATACCATTAACTTGTTCATTCATGTACAGTTAAACATTTAACTTGAAATATATTCTATAATGTTGGATTACAAAATATATTCAAAACTCCATAAATGAGTGTTTAACATATACAAATTTTTACATTGCTTACAAAAGCAAAACATATACAAAAATAGACCAAAAGGTCTTCAGTGGGCACCTAGTAGAGTGTTGGTCTTGGTTGCTAATGTGGATTGTTCGGGCTTCTAGTTTATGCTTCTCTTGTACCTACATGGATAAAACACCCGTGCTAAGCTTATAGCTTAGTGGGAAGTAATACATGTGGACGACCTCTAATAAGAGTCATCACACTTTAGACAATCGCATATAACTTTAACATTCATTTACATATACACATGCTTATTCATGTTTTGAACATATCATTTATATATATGCTTCTACATATATCATACTTATTCGTCTTATCATGTTTCATTCCATATCATCTTTTATTTACATTTTTGCTTCTTGTACTTATCATTGTATATGTATCATCACATAGCAATGTTATGCTTCTCATATCATGTCATGTCATTTGCATATTCTTGTCATTTATCTTATGTTTCATGCCTGCAAATACCTTAGAAGTGGATATGGGAACTATAAGGACCCGAAGGTGTTATAATCATTTGGGACAATGAACTATAAGGACCCAAAGGTGTTGTTATCATTGTAGAGACAATGACCATCTATAAGAACCACGCGGTATTATCATTATGCGAGATGTGACCATCTATAAGGGCCCGAAAGTAGCTGTGGCATTAAACGAGGTATTGTCGGTAATCTTTGCCAGTCTTTTCTCCTAATAAGCATGCCCATCTATCCCTCTGCTTGGATCTAAGTAGACAATGCATTTTCCTTTGTTTCATTTACAATATATCCTGCTATCTAGAATAACTATTGTTATCCGGTCATATGCAATATTTTCTTATTATTTTCGCATGCATCTTTATTCTTATATTATTTAGACATTTATATGTTTTTCTATATGCCTTCATTACACATTTATCTTTTCATCCCTTAACCAAGGAATAACACTACATTTGAACACATTAGCAAATGAGGGCAAGAAACAACGCTTCGCATCGGCTGTGAGGTACAAAATATTTTTCATATAATTTTTATACTTGTACGAACCCTTTCATTCACTTATTAGGATCCTCATTTGTAACACCCCGAAATACACCCTAGTCATTTTTAAACATAATTAGAGTATATTATAAGTGCATTTTGAAATTTTTTGGAATTATTATTTTTACTAAGTGAGAAAATTTCGAAACCCGGAATTTGTACAAGATACAAGGGTAAAACTGGAAATTTGTGAAATAGAGGACCTAAGGGTCATAAGTTATAAAGATTATATACCAAAGTATAAATATGAGAGTTGTAGTGTAGATAGAGGAAGTATGTGGGCTTTAGAGCAAACTTAAGTCAAAAGAATGCATTTTGTGGCCAAATAAGGCCTTATGAAGGATAAGTGACTTAAGACCAAGTTGCTCTCTCATTTTGGGGGAGTAAAAAAAAAACGTGAAGAAGAAGAAAGGAGAAGAGAAGAAGTAGAGGAAGAACAAGAACAAGAACAAGAAAGGTATGGAAACTAGAGTTTTGTATGGATGGCTATGTTTTGGTATGGAACTTGTATGGAAGTGTTTGTATGGATATTAGTGGTTCCATTTCTACGGTTTAGTTAGGAATTCATCCTAACCCTAGATTTCTTGAAAGTTGGGTTGGTAAAACCATAGTTGGTATAAGATGAGTATGGAATCCTCCCTTTGAGTATGAATTCTTGGTTTATGATGTATGGATATATGTTTGGGTGTTAGGAAGTTAACCTAACTTACAAGTATTTGAGTTTGGGTTTGGAAAAACCCTAATTAATCTCTATGTTTGGTTTTGGTTGGGTTAGAACACATTTGAGAGTTGTTTTTTATAATGCTTTTGGATTATTTTGGGGTTTTTGGTTGGATTTTTGGAAAAATGGATGAAATGAGCAAAATCTGGGCAATTTCGAGGGTCCTACGCCATAGCGTAGGGATCCCCACGCAGTAGCGTAGGACTACACCAAGGCGTGGCATGTCCACGCCGCGGCATGGCTGAGAGAGGTTTGGATAGCCTCGGGTACGCCACAACGTAGTAGTGCTACGCCGCGGCTTAGCTACTATTCACAGCTTGTAGATTTTTGTGTTTTGTTTTATTTTGCTATTCCGTTATTCCGAGGACTTGTCTATTAGACTAATGAGGATCCTACAAGTGTATGAAAGGGTCCATACATGTTTGTAAGGTAAAGGAAAGAAAAATTAGACCGTACCTCTCCGCCTCGACGAAGCGAATTCGATGTGGGCAAACTTAATGCCCCTATAATAAGATAGTAAGTTCCTGAACACATGTAATTGTAGAAATACCTAAGACCAAATATTGAATGACACGACACCTCTGTTACGTGGGCAGGCACATATAGTACTTTGGTACTCTCTGTTTATTGCGACGACACTCTCTGATCGTGCTTTGGCATATTTAGTATTTCGGTACTCTTTGATTAGTGCTTCGACACATTTAGTACTTTGGTACTCTCTGATTAGTGTGACGACAATCTTTGTCAGTGCTTCGGCACTCCTGCTTTGAGTTATGGCGCCTTAGTACTATACTGTACCTTCGGGCACTTATTGTGCTATGTCCTAGTCATTCCTTATTACTGGTCTAGGTTGTCAAACAGTTATATGATAAGAGTATGAATAACGAATAGAGTAAAGTAATGTACATCGTTCTGCTCTGTAGTACCTATGGGTACCTCTGTATAAGTATAAGCTCTGTAACTCTTACAGGAGAACTGAACAAGTATAAGTCTGCTACGAGTACAAGTATATGTATAAGTTTGTTATATGAATTCATGAGAAATTATGATATATGCTACTGTATATCTTATTCTTGTTATACTTCTTATGCTTAAATGAATGCTTAGTGCATGTGTATACGTATAAGTCATATGTTTCCCACTAAGCGTAAAGCTTAGCACGAGTTTTAATCCTTGTAGGTGATGAGTGCAAAACTCATCTATGTTTTGAGTTCATTTCACATGCTATTTTGTGCATTTTATATCCATATTCATGTAAAACTCATAAAATTTCCTCTAAACTTGGATTTGTAGGATTATTGATGAAAAGCAAGTGATTTGGCAAGAAATGAGCAATTTATTTCCAAAAGAAGAGTCAACCAAGAGTCTCATAGCGTACCACTGGAAAGATGAATTTTTATGTACCATCTGGAACATCAAATGGTTCAAATTCCCTCATGGCTGCATTCTACATTCAAAGAGCTTTCAGCGAGTACTCATGCCCCGAATCAAATTAAAGCGAGAAGAAGTTATGGCCCCCGATAAGTTAGAGAAGAAAAACAAGTTGCTGTACAGAAAATTAGTCGCGACAAGGAAATGGTGTCGCGACCAGAAAATTTGGTTGCGACCAGGAAATTGTGTCGTGACCAGAAAACCTGTGTCGCTACTAGGAGATTGTGTCGAGCCCGAGAAAGCAGTCGCACCAAAAGGCTGCGAGAAACCTAAAAGGCGAAGAATTGAGTTTTTTGACCTAATTTCAAGCCCATTTCACCTTAGGACCATATATATACTCGTTTTCTAGGTAAATAGGGCAGCGGGAACATTGGAGAGCCTCTCTCATGGGGTTTCTCTCTCTAGACTGCCATTTTTCCAGTTTTTCTACAGATTTTGATTTGTAATAGATCTTAGAGTAGTTTTAGAGCAGATTTTTATTTCTATTGAAGAGATTTCGGTCTTTGTGCTCGGATATTCAATTTATTCTTGTTGAGGCGAAGATTTAGCTCAAATCGGGTTTTTCTTATTTCTCTTGATTTCTTTCTTCATTTTCTTACTTTTGTTTGATTAGTGATGATTGGAATCTAATGGAACATTAAACACCCTCTGAGGTTAGGGTTAGTGTTGAACATTGATTCTCAGTTTTTCGGTTATTTTGTGGGTTTGAATGCTGAATTTATATAGTGAATGCTTTATTCATATAATGAATTGTTCGGAATATTAGTAACTATACCCAAAAGATTTGTATCTTTACTCTGATTCCAGGAAGGCCTGCAGGTGACACTTAAGATGGAGATTCTGAGAGTAAGAAGCGTGATAGCTTAGGGGTATGTTAGACTAATATCTTGGAACTAATGAACTCACGAAAATTACTTTGATAGATCACTAATTTACTCATGGTGTGATTAATTAGATGATGTATCAATTTAGTTGATTAGAGGTTTCTCCTTGAGTACGATGAAAGGGTCTTGATCGTGTTAGCAAAGATCTAATCAAGGAGGAGATAGAAAATTTTATTAGATTTGAAGGATGAGATACCAATTACATTGGAGAAGGCTTGCATTATCACATGCATGGAGGCAAGAATTGCTTCGATTTGAAATGGTTGTGAAGTATTGAAAAACAATCAAATCTTAAAGAGTGGAATTTTACAGTAGCTATTTGGGCCATTTGTCTGAGAAAAGGAATATGGATCTCTAACAGTGATGTATGGTGTATGGAGAAATCCAAGCTATACTACATTGCTCTTGGACGATCTGGCATTCAACTCAAATGTTGCACTTTCAAGGAAATGCTTTGTTTTGTGAATAATTATCCCCATCCTGTTGACTCTTTCTTCATACCTTTTAGAATTAAGTAGTTGTTGTTGGTAGATTTTTAGGATTAGTTTTAAATCAGTTTTTATTTCCAATTAAATTGATTTTATTCCATCCTGTTGATCGCCTAAATAGTGTAGAGCCCTTGTAATCGCGGTGATCAAATTCCAATTAGAGAACCTCGATCCTCGTGAGTGCGATATCCGGACTCCCCAAGTCCCTTTATTGTATGACCCGTGCACTTGCGGAAAGGGGTTGAGTGTTGGTAATACTTTTCATTTCAGTTTTTAGTACACTTACTTTTGTTTTAAATTAGTTTTTGGGTATCTACATTCACTCCCTTGGCCATATTTTCACATATACATCAAGTGGTCTCTTACAGAAGTACAAGGAAGGCGTCTGCGATTTTCCGCATCTTCTTTGGTAAACACACTTGTAAGGGTCCATCACATGGGTTTTGCGCTCACGATTATGTAAATGTAAATGTAGTTTTGTATATGTATATGTAAGTGAACTCAAGACTATATGTATTGACGTTGTAAACACCACTACGATGGTAGTTTTATTTTAACCTTTTATATTTAGTTATAAGACTTGGGCCTGATATGCAGCAGTAAAGAGTCCACAATACAATTTCGCCCTTACGTGCGCCTGGCGGGGTCGGGGGTGTGACATCATTAGTTCAATGGAAGATTGTTAGAATTAACGAAAAAGAGGAACCAAAACAGAACTAGTAGGTACGCCTAGGCGGACCAAAAAATTCAAAAAACTTAGGCTCGGGTTCGCCTAGGCGTAGTGACCTCAGTGTCCCTATGTTTATGCGGAGCTCCATGCTTAGGCGTTCACTCCTACGCCTAGGCGTAGGGGTGTCGTGTTGAAGCAGAAATGGCAAGTTTTAGCCATTTTCACTTGAAATTTCCTTCCAAACCAAAACCAACTCAACCACAACTCAAAATAAACCATAAAACTCAACCTATACCAACTAACAACAATTCTAAACATCAATTCCATACCATTCCATACACTTTTCCATACTAGTATTCCATACATAATCCAAACATATGTAGATTCCATACCTTCGCTTTTTCTTCTATTTTTCTTCTTCCTTTTTCCTTCTTAACTATTATATGTACTCTTATTTTCTCTTTCTTCTCTCTCGACGGTTTGTCGCATCCAGCCAAAATGAGATATTTTGCTAAGGCCATGTTTGGCCTTGTCTTTTATTCTGCTTTAATTTTTCCCTTGCATTTCAGTCCTTCATTTTCACTTTAATTGAAATTCAACTTATTCCTATTTCCACTTTAGCATATAATCTTATTATGTTATGACCCTTGGGCCCTCAATGTCAAATTATCAATTTATCCTTTGCTTTTGTATTAATTCCAAGTTTTTATCCTTTTTCACTTTTTGCATTTAAATTCTGAAAAAATACCAATTTTACTTATTTTATACCCTAAACATGTTATAAAACCGTCAGGGTATAATTTGGGGTGTTATAATTTGTTGGTCATATTTTCTAGAAGCATATTAACTAAACATGAAGGTATCAATATACAAAAGAAGTATGGATCATGATTGAATAAGATGTGTGCTAAACTAATGTCATCATCTTTAGGGTTTACTAACCTCTTTACGTATAACCTTCCAAGCTATTCTAGTCGCGACAGATCTGTGTGTGGGCGTACCTAATTGCCAAAGATCAAAGGAGAGAACACACGTGTTTGTGTGTAAAGGCCCTCGGGAGAATGTGTGAAGGTCCTATGGAGAGGGGTCTATTTGTAGACTCCAAATCCTAACCTCATAAGGTTACTTATCTAACAAGCAACCAATCCTTGCCTTATAGGGTTTCTTGCCTATCAAGTCAACAAACTCCTACCTTATTGGGTTTTTTACCTCTTAAGTAATTAGTTAATGAGCTATGTCACTAATTAGCTAGCTTAGGGATCCAACGACCTATTATTAATTTTGGCTCTTGATCAAGGGTTCAGATTATTTATAGAGCATAAATCCAACAATCTTCCACTTGCTTAGAAGCAAGTCTAGGATCCAATCCAAGCTATTATACTAAAAGCTCATATGTGAACTCTAAGATTAATAATGTACGTATTAAATGTAATTTTCCTTTGTAAAATATCGATAATTAATTGACAAGGGTTTCTATCAATCGATTAATTATTTATTCTCTTAACTTATCAGTTTTTTTAACGAATCCAATGCACTAACCAATGTCTTTCAACATCTGAGTACCGATTAAGAGGATATTTCATACAAATTCTATTTGTATATCTCATAAACTCTGATAGTCAAATGATCATTATTCCCAAATCATCAAGGTATTGGTCTTTGAAAAAGACCTCCGTGATAACTCAAGAATATTAATCAGCAACTACATGTCTATAATATACTAAAAGATTAAAAAAAATAATAAAACTAATATTGCTTAGGATTTAATTCATTTTTACAAAATATTACCTCATTAAATCTCTCTTCACCCACCAGAGTGATTACAACATAATTCATTCTAATATTCTACAATAACCAAGGCAGTTATTTCATAGAGATGTTACATTCTAAATAAAGTGCCCAACTTTATTTATCAATTGTGAGACAATTTATGAATTTTGAGAACTTATGATTTGATTTGTGAAAACATTACATAGCAATTTATGAATTTTGAGTATATTACATTCCCATACATATGGATATCTCTTTAGTGCACAACATGGCGCCTGCGAGACTACGATAATTGAAGCATAAAGTTTCTCACTTATGAGTTCTTTCTCTTTGGGAGTTTTGGTGATTGTCCCTTAGAAAGATGAATTCCATGTCTGAAGGGTAGAAATCCCCTCTTGGAATTCTTTATGCCAACACTTGCAACTAGGAAGGTTAGGAGAGAGCTAACACCTTATTATTCCAGTCTCGTAAAAGTTGATTCCTGAGAATATAGTTAGCTTCACCCAAATCTTTCATATCAAACTACTATTTCAAGTAGCCCTTTACGTCTCTGACAACACCTTCACATTGTTTCCAATTAATAGGATGTTATCTACGTAAATAATAGGGAAGTCTGGTAGCTAGAGGATTTGGTTTAGAGATAAAACCCACGTTTACCTAGCATTTTTAGGTTAAAGGAAGGAAGGTGCTGGAAACCCATACCTCCAAAATGTTCCTTCTATATCACATACCTGAGTATCCCATTTAATTCGTATCCCATTTAATCTAGTTAATCCACTTACCACCATCATGTTTCATACCCCATTAGAAAGAGTTCATCATCCTTTCAAGCTCATGACAGAGAACCGTAATTAAGAAGGAGCTCATGCAATACATAGGAATAGCATGAGCCACATTTTTTAGCAATACTTCCTTTATGGCTTAGGATAAGAGTTTTGATTGCCGATAGCCGAAGTTTTATTTCATAACCTTTTCGAAGATACTTTGGTTGCCTTTTTCTTTTCTCAGATAAGAGAGGAGACCAAAATACTATTCATGAGTTCAAAGAATGAAGAGCCTTAGAAGTTAGGTGGAGATACAACTCACGAAGGCACCCGAAAACATTACTATTGAATAAGATCACAGATTTTTGAAAATTGACATCACGTTCCAAGAGTTTTCCTCCCCCGAGATATAGTACACCTTAGACTTTCAATTCAAAGCATTAAAGAAAGCTATCATCAACAAATAAAGATAGGAGATACTAAGTGCCTTGGTCGATTGATAATCTTAGTTGTTGCCAATTTTATGATAATAAAACATATGACAACAAATAAAAGATAGAATTACTAGGTGCCTTTGATTAGATTTGATAATCTTAGTTGTTGTAATTATTAGATCAGAGAGCTTGAGAGATTTAGCAGCTTTGGAAAAAATATCTCACTATGCTTTAATCTGAGTAACAATCAATATTTATACAAACACGAGCTAGAAAGGAAGAAACTTCTAAAATTCAAATTAACTAATGACAAACAAGCTAATAATTTCTAATGTCTAATAAACTCTAAAACTCCCTCTTAAGATGGTTGGTGAAAGATGCTGTACCATCTTGAATGATAAAGGAAAAAGTAAGAATTAGGAGAAGAGCCTTAGTGAACAAGTCTGCAAGTTGGTTATGAGACCTAATAGGAAATAACTTAACAAAACCTTCAGTAACCTTGTCACTTACAAAATGGCAATCTAGTTCTATGTGCTTAGTGCGCTCATGAAAAACGAGATTGGAAGCTATGTGAACAGTAGCTTGATCGTTACAAAAAAGTAAAGCAGGTGTTGAAGAAGAAACTTGGAAAGTTTGAAGAAGCTGATGTAGCCAAACCAACTCACTAGTAGCAGTAGGTAAAGCCCTATATTTTGCTTCAACAGAGGAGTGAGAAACAATTGCTTGCTTCTCAGCTTTCCAAGAGATTAAGAATTGATGAGTAAAAAACTCATTGAATTTTTAGTCCATTTTTTTTATTGTTCTTACAATGTAATTGCTTGTTTTTATGCAGAAATATGTACTATTTACCAAATTTCTATTTTGCAGAAATTATTGTGATGAAAATTCGGTAAGGATCGGGAAGTGAAAAGCAGTCAATGGCCGGAGTGAGGTCGCGGCAGAGAATCGAGGTCGCGACCGAGAGAGTCATACTATCTTTGAATGAAAAACGTATGGCAAAGGAGGATTCTTCAGAAGCGAGAAGGAGCTGAAGTAAGGATTCTAGGTCGCGACACCATTTGAGAGAATCGCGACACAAAGAAAGACAATTATGGTTTTAGCAGTTATGGGTGTCGTGACCGTGTTGATGCAACCGTTTTAAAAAGTCATAACGGAGAATTGAGTCCACGACTAGAAGTGATAACAAGCCAAAGTTGTTCTTGACAGGTAGAAAGCTGAGTGAAACCAAGATAGAAGAAAGACGAGGGATTATGTCAGCAACATGGTTTTGAGGTCATGGCACAAAAAAAAAAGACATTGTTGATGCGCCTTGAAAATTGATGTCGCGACCAGGAAGGAATGCTGAAAGGACTTACAAGGTCCCTACCAGTCAATTTAAGGTTGCGACAACAATATAAGTTGGAGACTCCATTCAAGGTCGCGACCAGGTATTTATGTCGTTGCATTTACTTGGCGGGACAAGAGCATAGGTAAGAAGAGTCACCATCATGTCGCGACACCGTTTCTAGGTCACGACATAGAAAGAAGACATTGTTGGTAGCAACAGAAAATTAATGTTGCGACAAAAATGTAAGCTGAGGACACCAATCGAGGTCGCTACCAGGATTATATGTCGCGACATAAAAATGAGCTGAACAGTTAAAACATGTTGCGACTAAGTATGAGTTACTGTGACAAAAACAAAGTAAGAAGGGCCACTACTCAGTCGCGACACACTTTCTAAGTCGCGACCAGAAAAAGAAGATGAATTGATGGGAAATTGTTGTAAGCCAGAAGTGAGGTTGAGACAAGATGGGGAGAATTGATGTTGCGACATGATTTTAAGGTCATGACATAAATTTCAACAAGGAGAAGAAACAATTGATGTCGCGACCTAAATCCCATGTTGCGACAAGACAATGAAAAGACAAACAATTTTAAGTCGCAACATGAAAAGAGGAGCAGTGACCAAGAAGCAAAGAGGCTAACAACAGAAATGAGGTCACGACATCAAATCGAGGTTGCGACACGAAACCTCTGGCTCTACGACGAAGTGAGTGTCACCAATTCTTGGAAACAAGAAAAATAGAGATTAAGTAACGGGGTTTTCACTTTGTTGACCCAGCTAACATAGTCGCGACAAGGAATTGCATGTCGCGACCACTAATCAAATTACCTTGAAGAAACAAGTCTGCAGAAAACATCAAGTCGTGGCTCAACAATTGCAAGTGCAAAGTGAAAGAAGTCGCGACCGGTTCCGATCCTGTCGACGACAAACGGACCGGGTTACTGCGTCGTGACATGTACGGTCGCGACCTAAGCATTAATTGGGCCATTGAATTTAGGGAAATCCACCTAAATCCTTGGAATCAGGCCCAATTTCTGAAGGTTATAAATAAGCATATACAGTTTTAGTAACGGCAACTTCCGTTTTTTTTTCTGAACCCATTTTCTGGGAGGAGGAGGAAGAAGACTCACTGTATACTTTAGAATAGATTTTTTTTTCTTTTCTTTCTTTTCTTTCCTTTTTCTGGATCTAAACCAGTATTCTGTTAGAATGTAAAAGCTGGATTTAATTTATATTCTCTTTTTTAATTACGGCCTAGAATCAATGAAGTTCAAACAAATTTTAGAATTCGTTTCTTCCAGGGAATTATAACTACAGTGGATGTTCTTGATCAACACTCCATTGGTGTGATCTGTAATTCGCCTTTGACTTCACCTAGATTGGATTATTGTTAGCTACAGTCTTTTCTGAATAAATTAGAGAGAGAATTACCTGGATTAGAATTTATTTGGTTGATGTGTTATTGAATGGATATGTTCTCACTAGTAGTATCGAATACCCTTCCAAAGTATGTATCCTGCTCTGATTTTCAGGAGACCCTCTTAGTGACACAAAGATGGAATTCTGAGGATTGAGACATTCAATTGTGGGTATGTTAGACTACCATTGAAGAACTATTGAGCTATGAGAGTTCACTTAGATAAATTCGCAGTTCACTCATAATTGATGTTGGATGGGAATAATTATCAATTTAAACAATCAGAGATTTCACCTTAATTTGTTGGAAAGCTCTTGAACCTATGTTAGCCGAGATCTAATCAAGGGAATGGAAATATCCACTAGATTTAAAGGATGAGTCATCAATCAAGTTGTAGAAATTTCGCAATGACCACTTACTTGGGAAGCGAAATGCAGTCTCGAAATGGGTATGAAGTATTGAGAAAGAAAAATACCCAAATCTTGTTAGATTGTCTGAAAACATAAGTAGCTGGTTAGACCCTTGTCTTGAGAGAAGCGAGCAACTGTGGCTACTGAAATATACCTAGTAGTTTCGACATGTTTAGGGTATTTTGTAAGTATAATTTAAATGTTCGTGAGGTTAAAATGCGAGAAACATGGAAGCAGGGGGCAGGAAATAATAATAAAAAGACAAGGGAGTAAATTAGTCGTTTACCACTTAAGGACTTAAGTGTTATAAGATGAAGAGATGGGATTTAAGGCAAATATAGAAAAGATGGAATAGAGATAAAAGAGAAATAGGGGGACCAAAATGCAATTATGAAAACTTAAAACAAAAATGGGTTTTATTTAAAGGCGAACATGGCGCTTAACAAACCCACATGGAATAAGTGAAGACCAAATTTGGTCTCAAGAGGAGAAACGGTAGAGGAAGAGAAAGAAGAAGAGGAAGAGGAAGAGAAGAAGAAAGAAGAGAAGCCAAACAAACTGCCAAGGTATGAAACTAACCTTGAGCATGGATTCTAGTATGGATCATATGAATTTTTCATGGAATTGTATGGATCACATGGATTTCTTGTATAGATACATGTTTTTAGGTTATGGGCTGTAAGAAACCTAACCCTAGAATAAATTCTTATGGGATCAAGAGTATGGAATCCTCCCTTGAGGTTGGATTCATGGCTTAAGTTCAAGTAATTGAGTTAGGGTTTAGAATAAACCCTAACAAATCTTTGTGCTTGGGTTTGTGTATGGGTTATGACCCATATTAGAATGGTTATTGAAGTAATTCATGAAAGGTTTTTGAAGAAAGACAATTATTGAAAGATGATTTGAGGAAAATAGAGGTTATAGATGAATATGAAGTTCTAAACCACCATTTCAAGATGAATTTGAAATTGGTTTATTCATGGAGTATTGGGTTGTTAATTATCAGCACATGGAAAAAAAGGAAAATACACATTACAGGCATTTTCGGGGACATGCTCTTGGGTACACCCTTGGAACATGTGCAGTACCCTTCGAGAACTGAACATGTGGTACATGTTAGACATGCCGGTACACTATATTACGACGTTTGTATTTTAGCCATAACTTGCTCATTTCTTATCCGATTTGAGTGATTTAAGTTGCTGGTTAAAATAGACTTCAAGGAAAACCAAACCTATAGAAATAGGCATCGTAAAATTATGACTCTAAGTGGTCCTAAAATTCACTCAAAGTGGGGCCATATGCAAGCCAATTCTTGCATCAGATTTGATCATAGAGTAGTTCGAATTGTTTTGAACGTAACTTGAGTTTCGGTGCTCCGATTTGGGTGATTCCAATTGGAGATGAACCCTTAGAACCTTAGCTTGAAAGGATTACAAAGAACCAGTGTCAAATATGGAGACAAGGCACTGGAAAATGAATATTGCAAACCGTCCCTCGGGTAAAATCGGTAAACCGACTAGTTGGCATGAAAATGCCATAACTTGAGTTTGGATGATCCAATTGGAATGATTCCAATTTCTAAGTGAAATAAATTCATGGAGGGACAAGAAAACTTGAATGATGTGTGGATAGGCATCATACCGTACAAGTATCCGAAATGCCATATGGAATAGGCATGAAACCTGAATTTGAGATGAAACCTGAAAACGAACTGAAATCTGAACATGAACATGAACATGAAAAGAAAAATGTCATGAACACATAATATGATAAAGAGGGATTATAAGTTCTGAAAGATATATGATCATATGACTACCTAGGACCAAAGAATGAATGAGTGGGCGTCGATTGGTGCTTGACACTCTGTTGGTGTAACCTCTGGTAGTGCTTGGCACTCTGATTGGTGCTTCGGCACTCTGTTAGTAACCGGCACTCACATTGCGTGGCGACCACGTTTTTGATGGTGCTTTCTGGCACTCTTGCGGTGCTCACGGCACTCTGTTGCGTGGCGAGCACGTCTTGTCGGTGCTCCGGCACTCCTGCTGGTGCTACGACACTCCTGTTGCGTGGGCAGGCACGTCTTGAATGGTGCTCCGGCACTCCTGTTGGTGCTACGACACTCCTGTTCTGTATTGTACCTTCGGGTACTTATTATACTGCGTCCTACTCATTTCTTATGATTGGTCTAGGTAGTCAGACAGACATATAATAAGACACTGAATAAAGAATAAGAGTAAAGATCTGAATGTACCTCTGTATCTGTTCTGTGGTACCTACGGGTACTCCTGTACCAGTAATATAAGTATAAGTCCTGTAGTACCTACGGGTACATCTGTATAATGAATCTGTGTAGTACCTACGGGTACTTTTGTATACTAAGCTCTGTAACTCCTACGGGAGTCCCGAATGATAATAAGCCTGTTATAAGTATAAGTCCTGAATAAGAATAAGCTCTGTAACTCCTACGGGAGTCCAGAATGATAATAAGCCTGTTATAACTATAAGTTTTGAATAAGAATAAGCTCTGTAACTCCTACGGGAGTCCCGAATGAACATACGTTTGTTATAAGTATAAGTTCTGCATAAGAAGAAACTCTGTAACTTCTATGGGAGGTCCGAATAAGTATAAGTCAGTGAGTACCCTACGGGTACTCCGTGTCAGTAAAACAAGTATAGAGATCGATTAGTACCAGAGGTACTCGATCCGTAAATAATTAAGTTCCGTAGTACCACGGGTACTCTCGTATCCGTAAAATAAGTATATGTATCTGTCCTGATCTGTACCTGCTCTGGACTAATGTCCATACATTATGTATCTTGCATACGTACGTCGACCTTGTATGTGATACGATTATGATTGGATTCGGAGCTTATTGTACCTCTGGTACCTTCGCGCAAAGAGGATAAGATAAAGTAAGATAAAGTATATGCTCCGTAAGACCGATTATAAGTTAGTAAGACCGTTATAAGTTTTGTAATAACCGTAGATCTGAAAATACATGTATAAGTTACGTAATACAAAAGTATAAATTCAGTAAGACCAGGATATGCCGTAGAACAAGTATAAGATATGAAGTACGTGCCAAGTTTTTGTAGTACTTACGGGTACTTAGATGAGATAAGTTCCGCAATACCAGTATACGTTTCGTAATATCTACATCAGTACCTATGGGTAACATATCGAATAAGCAGGTGGCAAGATCAGTACAAGAATAAGATCGAATTACAAGAATAAGTTCACTAATACAAGTATAAGTTCAGTAGACCGGAGGATTTACTTAGTAGAACAAATTATGAATCACGATGCGGTATAAGTTTTGTAGTACTTACGGGTACTTCCGTATAAGGGTAAGTTCCACAATACCAGTATACATTCCGTAATATCTCCGTAGTACCTACGGGTACCTCCGAACAAGTGTAAACTCCG
The DNA here is from genome assembly GCA_016808115.1 of Tetrastigma voinierianum. Lineage (NCBI taxonomy): Eukaryota > Viridiplantae > Streptophyta > Magnoliopsida > Vitales > Vitaceae > Tetrastigma > Tetrastigma voinierianum. The sequence goes on from JAEQBH010001319.1 coordinate 371,217, forward strand.
TAGGATAAGTATAAGTTCTGTAAACTCCTACGGGAGATCTGAGATAGATATAAATACCAATACGTGATTAAGTACCTCTGTATAAGCATAAGTTCTGTAACTCCTACGGGAGATCGAAATAAGTATAAGCTTGAGAAAAGTATAAGTACATGTATAAGCTCGGTACCGCATCTGAGAAATACGAATAAAGTATAAGATGCGAGATCGGGATAAGTCGCCATAAGTGTAATTCTGGTAAGTATAAGGCGCTATAAGTATAAGTTCGATGCAAGTAGATGAGAGATCTGAATAAGCTTAAGTTCGTTACAAGAACAATTATGTATGTAAATATGTGATATGAATTCCTGAAGATTCTGATATTTGTTATTGTTATCTGTTATTTGTGTTTCTGTATAAGATATGTTTCCTACTAAGCGTAAAGCTTAGCACGGGTTTTTAATCCATGTAGGTACAGGAGAAGACGTCAGCAAACATCCGCATACGGTTGGGCGACACACTTGTAGGGGTTCACTACATGTAAGGTTTGGTGCTACGATTTGTAAATGGAAAGAGTCTGATTTTGTATAAGTAAATGGGACTTCGATTATATGTGTATAGATTTTGGTGGGCTACTCGGTGGTAGTTCTTTTGATTTGTATATAATATTTTGAATTATTATAAATTATGGGCTATACTTACAGTGTTTAAGTTAGAGGTTTGAAAAAAATCGGGTAAGAGTCAGTGTTGGTCTCGCGTCCCGGAAACCGGTTCGGATCCGCCAATTGGGTCAGACCGGGAATCGGGGTGTGACAGGCACCTCTAGTAAGTGAATTATGGAGAAATCCAATCGCATTGTTAGGCATCTTGGACAATTCCAAATCCAGTACAAAACAGAGTAACAATGCATGATGGTGCAGAAATTGACTGTTTCACAATACTTCTTTGATAGTGTTCATTTCTCATAGAGAATTGATTCACACTATAAGAAAAAAGACCTATCTTAACGGTTACTAATTGTCATCGTATGTGTTATATGTCATCATAACTTCCTAGTCTTATATGTCATCTATTGCAGTGTCAAGGTAGGTGTATCGACCTTGACATATATAAATGTTAATGAATGTGTTTTCTATTAATCAATATAACTTCTTTCTACCACTCATAATATGTCAAGCTTTGTGTTCAAATAAATCATGGTTTCTTTAAAAATATGTCAAGTAAGGATCTTCCACCATAGATTATAAATTGGAATTAGAAGCATATGCCATGATAGCCTTTGAAAAATTTTAAATAAACACAATATTTGCAATGAAAAGTATGATGCAAAATAACTTGTTGGCATAATGAAAATTGCTGCTTAATTTAAACACTTATTACAAAATATACCTTGTTTTCATAACTAAGACTTTTATCTTGTTAACCCTGATCACGTATATAAATATGCATGTAGCTATTAAAAACACATGTACATATATTGTGTTAATTTGAATTAAGTTGTCACTCCCTTTCAATGTACAAACAGGGAGGAGGAGGAGGAGGAGGAGGAGGAGGGGAGGAGAAGGCTAATATATTCAAAGAAGCTAAAGCAACTTTACTTAGAATAAAAGATACAAAGATAATGTAAATCAAGTTCTATTTATAATACATACATCAATAAAAACTCATAGAACCAATAGATAAATTATAACCAAAATATTAATAACCCATGTATGTATATACATCTTCATCTCTATGCAAAAAACCACCTTGAGTCTTTCACTAACCTGACCTGTAGCCAAAAAAATAAATAAACAAATGAAACTAATTAATTATTAGTTGAAGATGAAATCCATGTAATAAAATCTTAGTAACTACACAAACTTTAATCTTACCAAAATCATAGAATCAGTTTCTTTTCGCCTGCTTGTGCGAAATTTCTTAGGTGCGAAAATTTTTGCACACTGCTCATGGGTGCGAATTTTCGCACATTGTTCATCGGTGCGAATTTTCGCACCACTGTTCATGGGTGTGAAATTTTCACACCCGTGTGCGAAAATTTTCCAATTTTGTGCCTCTAACTTCGGACGACCATAACTTCTTCATCCGAACTCCGTTTGAGGTGTTCTTGGACTCTATGAAAAGCCCATTGAGTCAAGAATCTAGATTTATTCATGTGGAGGACAAGTGGGGTTCTAGCCTTGCTATGAAATTTGAAAGTGGTGAACCCGACCTATTGAGCAGTTTTTCTTTTGTTTTTGTTTCCTTGTTTCTTAGGACCATCTATTTATTTCATGAGTCTAATAGAGAATACAAGAGTCTAAAACATGAGCATGCATGGATAAGTGATGCTGATGGACCAGCATACCGTCTAGGCCCTTCATATTTAACAACTTTGGGCAGAGTAGTGAGGTTGTTGTCTTCCTTCTTTCTTGCCCCTCCTTTCTTTGTCATCATTTTTCTCACCCCGTTCTTGTTTGCCTTTTCTACAACAAGACTGGAAGAATCATTTGATAAACCCAATGAGCAAGTCATTACGAAAATGTGCATAGGGAAGGAGAAGCCATTTTATAGAAACCTAACAAGCAGTCATTATGAAAAATAAGAATGTAGAACTTCGAAATCTAACCTACCTCTTATAATCAGGAAGGAGAAAAAAGCGAGTTTTCTTCTCATAGGTTGATTACTTCTCGCCTTCAATTTTGTTTGATTGCTGTACGTCCATATGTTGCTGAAATGTTAGGAGGGCTGCATGTGAAGAAGTAGAATGTTGCCCAGTGGAAGCTAGGCTATTTGCATGTCCCATGTTGATGTTGAAATGTTGAAGTGGAGTTATTAAACTAGTAGAATGTAATGCTGAAATGGAGTTGCTGCGTTTAATAACATAAATTAAATCATTAAATCTTGTGATGGGTTCAAAGCCCAAATATTTCCCCTAATTAAGCTACGGATATCATGGTTCCAAACTTAAAATTTCTGCGATCTCGAGTGCGCGAGGCTTCACCCAGGCCTCTAGAAGTCTCCAGCAAGTTAAATGAGTTCAAAGGGATTAAGCCTATAGGCACAACGAGTTTGGCTAGTGGTTTTTAAATGGATTTGTGTGTGATTTTCTAGAGTTGTCTTGCAATTTCGAATACTTCCCTAAATCTTATAGACAAACAACTATAGATCTAGCTACCTTTAGCAATAATGGGCCATTCTAAATGAAAAGGGTAAACCCCTTTGAACACATTTTCACCGAAGAAAGCCTTCTTGAGCTCAGTCATTCACGATGTTACAACCACATAAGACAATAGAACATGAAACAAAGAAAGAGGAACCAGAGCAGATAACAAAAAGTAATAAGATCATGGTACTTCATCTATGGGTTCAAATGGATAGAAAAGCTATAAATAGATCCAAATAAGAATGAAACAATCGCCTCTAGATAACCATAACAAGCATACAAACAAGTTTTAGCAATTTCAAATCAACCTCAAGGAACAATAAAAGACACTCACTATGACATGTATATGGATGAACCAGGAATATCAAGACAACAAGCATTATATATAACAATATAAAAAATAAAAATAAAATAAAATAAAATAAAATAAAAATGAGATGATCTGAGCATTTAGTGATCGAACACGAAAAATGTTCTATATCTTTGCTCTTCTCCTGAGAGTATTTGCCAAAATCCTCTCTCACTCCTCTCTTAGACCTCTTTCTTTTGTTTTAGTTTTTTTCTTCTGCTCACCCTGGCAGCGTGGCTCCTCTCCCTCAGCAGGTTCACTCTTCTTCGCCTTGTGGGTCTCCTTGTTCTCTCTCTATAGATGGCCCCCAAAATAGCCCTCCCTTTCTCTTACTTCCCTTTAAATAGGTTTTAAAAAACAATACCCTAAATCCAATGGTCCTAAGAATCCAAGATTTCCACATGGCAAAACGTTAGGGTGTACACATACCTTGACTTATCATTTTATGTCAAGCTAGCATAATATAATAATTTTCACCGTTTCAAATTTACACATATGTCATGGTTACTTATATATAAATTATATAAGTCATGGTTCCCTATTAAAACAATATACAATGACATATATTACTTAATGTCAACAAAAAATATGTCAATATATGTCTTTTTTCTTGTAGTGTCAGTCCAGTATATTCTGTTTTGTTATTTGCTCTATATTCATAAATTCAACTTTCTTTTACTATTAGATATATTCTCTAGAACAATTACTTTTCTAGTTAAGCTGAGAAACTGTCACATAGAGATCCAGATAGTATGGATCTTGAGTAGTTGGGGTAGTTGATTTTGAGAATCCAAGTCAATCTCTGTGGGAATGATATCTGGACTTACATCCAATTTTTACTATTTATATGACATGTGCACTTGCAATGTCTGGAGCTACCTATTCATAATTCAAAACATTAAATACATTTTTATTAAATTTTAGAAACTCCAGTCCAATTGACATGACTACGAAGGAAGAATTAGCAAGGTTCTGTATATGTGTTAAATTGGTGGTTTTGATACATATCTTCCGCAGAGGATGAACAAGTTTTATGGCGTTGCGAGGATTGAAAAGTTTGAATAAATCAATATTCACAACAAAAAGTGAATTGCTAATTTACATTTTCTTTGCTTTATAAAAATGCCTGAAGCAATTTTGATGGCATTAGGCGCATAAGATGCGTCTTTTAGAGATCTTAAGATATGGTTATGATTACCCTTCATTTCCAATTAATCTCAATATGTCTCCATTTCAAGAGGTTGATTCATGCCCAAGAAGCCAGAATCAGATCTGCTTCATATAAATTCTGAATTGGAAAGAACAAGCAGGAAAGTAGCGAGAGGCGAAAAAAGCAACCATAGCGAGATGAAAGGTGATAAACGGAGTTGAACAAGAAATAGCGGCAAAGAGGCCTCAAATTCAGATTGTGATTTCCTAGAAACATCATCAAGCGAATACTCAGCGGTCGGACAACTTGCTTTGTTGAAATTTAACTTTGAAATAAAACCGGCCTTGATCGCGTAGTTCGGTAGAATCGGTTATTGGTCATCGAAGATCCTAATGAACACGGCGGTCCTCGGGATGGCAAACACGGTTAATTGAAATGGTGTGAGACCCGGAGGTGGTAAGCTACACCTCTTTCCTTTCCTTAAGAATATTGCGGCCACATGGTATGAATCATTACCATATGGCTCGATTGATACATGGGAAAGTTGGTAGAAGCATTCCTAGGTAGATTTTTCCCCGTCCCTCCTGCTTGAAGAAGAAATATAGTGTTCCAACAGGGAGGATGGCTATCTGCATGGGAAAGGTACAAAAGGCTGTTGAAGAGATGTCTTATGCATGGCATAGATCTGAAGACACAAATGGATATTGTCTATCACTCTCTACATGATACTTCTAAGGGTATCATAGATGCTTCTTGTTGTGGGGCATTCAAGAGGAAAAGTGCGAGAGAGGCGAGGATTTGATAGAAGACTATTGGAAATCATGTATAGAAGCCCCATCTACGGTTACAAGAATACAGGTAAAAGCGGGGGAGTGGAGTCATTGAGGTTAAAAAGATGATTGCCATGGAAGCAAAGTTAGATGCTATTATGCACAGGATGTATAAACAAGATAAAAAACTGCATTCTGCCCATGAGATTGGAGTAGTAGAGAGAGGTAGAATCAGGAGAAGTGCTAAGGGATCAGGCGAGTGAAGATCCTTATGCGATTGAGGAGGCAATTAGTGAATGAATAGAGAAGCTATCTCATTTGGCCAGAGATCAACTTGCCCACCTGCTATAATCCCGGTAGCGAGGAACCATGAGAATTTCTCATATGGTGGAGGAGCATCACAAGGCCAAAGATCTGAGGCGGAATTTCCGGCCAAGGGTATCATACCAAGGTTCAATGACGTGCGCGATAAGAAAAGCGAGAAATGAATACTCGAGGTCGGGAAGAGGACCTGTCGTTTGAGGAGCCGAATCTTTGCGATTCATGAGGGGATAACAAAAGGCTGCTTCACACCCATGAGCAAATTTGCTAGGATTGGAAGCTCTTAAATCCAACTCACAAATGTTTAATCAAGCACCAATGCTTCCACTGAAGAACTTGGAAACTCGAGGTTGAAGCGCTGGCTTTGACCTTGCAAAAAGCTTAGAACAAAATCATTTCCCTAGTGACACTCAGAGAAAAATCAAAATTTTGTATGGTCGATTGAGTAATAGGAAATAGATAATAGTAAGCGAAGAGAAAAGAGAGAAAGATTGATCAAAAAAGAAGAAAACGGTGGAGGAGAAAATGGAAGGGAGCGAGGCAGTATAAAAATAGAAAAGCGAGGTCTGGCAGGCATCACGAGAAGCGTGGCGAGAAGCGAAGGAGAAGGTTAAAGCTTACACCCTTGCAGTCCCATTTCCACAGAGGATTCAGAAATCAAGGGAGGAAGAACAATTTTCTAAATTCTTAGAAATTTTCAAGAAAATAGAAATAAATATTCCCTTTGCAGAGGCAATCAATCAAATGCCAAATTATGCAAATTTCTAAAGGAGATATTAAAGCGAAGAAGAAGATTCTTTGGGAAGGAATAGTGAACTTAGCGCCGCCATAGTGGAGTTATTGACGTTTACGGCAAAAAATGAAGGACCCGAGCTGACTTCACCATCCGCACTTTCGATAGGGAAATAGGTTCAGAAGGCCTTATGTGACTCGGAGCCCGATGTCGACTTGATGCCCTTATCAATGCAGAGAGATTGAGTTTGGGGAACTTACCCCATAACGAATTATACGAGATGGTGATAGATCCGCGAAGCGCCGACCGGAAGGTGTTAGCGAAGATGTCTTGGTGAGTAGGGAAATTTATCTTCCTGTGGACTTCAATGGTTATGAAAATGGAAAGACAACCAGTCCCTGTTGTTAGGAAGACCGTTCTTAGCAACTGGAGCTGCCTTGATTGATGCTGAGGGTGGCGACCACGAGGGTGGGAAATGAAGCCGGTGCACACTTGACTGGGCAAAAGCTTGACCTGTCGATCTTGATGCAAAAATTGTAATGTTGTAGATAAAAGTACTTCTATCAGTTTTGACTTGATCTCTAATTGTAACCTTCAGCATTCTATCAATGAAAATGAGATGAATTTCCGAAGTATCTTGAGTGTTGATTATGAACTCACGCATTCCCGAGTTTGAAATAGGAAGCGAGTCGAGTTTGAATAAGCGATCGAAAATTCAAGCGACGAGGAAAGAAAGTTACCAAACAAAGAGACTAGTGCACAAGGGTTAATTTTGAAGGAATTGCCCAGTCATCTGAAATATGCTTTCTTAGAGCCATAAAGGGGAAACAGTAATCATATCGAAATTTGAATTAGCTAGAATGAAGAACAAAGGCTCTTTGAAGATTCTAAGGAAATACAAGGAGGCTATTGCACAGTCAATTGAAAGATCTAAAGGGTATCGGTCAGCTATTTGCATGCCCAAATTCTCTTGAATGATGATCTGTATCGATTGAGCACAAGGAGGTTGAACCACTGTGATGAAAGATGTTATGAAAATCTTAAAATGGCTAAATGCGGGATTTATTTATGCGATATCGAACGACCTTAGGTGAAGAGCCAGTTCATGTGGTTCCTAAGAAGGGTGGATTAGTGTGATCGAAATGAAAGGAATGAGCGGTCTATAGTATGACTAGATTGGAGGTGTGTATAGATTACAGAAAATTGAATAATGCAACTAGGAAAGATCATTTTCCCTTGCCTTTCATTGATCAGATGTTGGACAGGTTAGCAGGACATCCTCACTTCTGTTTTCTTGATGGATATTTTGGATATAACCAAATTGTTATTGCACTTGAGGACTAGGAGAAAACTACTTTCACATGCCCTTATGGTACATTTGCTTTTAGAAGAATGCCATTTGGGTTATGCAATGCTCCTGCTACTTTCCAAAGATGTATGATGTCTATGTTCTCAGATTTAGCAGAAGAGGTTATGGAGATATTCATGGATGACTGGGTTATGGATCCGATTTGAACATTGCTGCGGAATTTGGGGACAATACTACAGTGCCAGGACAAGAACCTAGCTTTGGTGGAAAAATGCCATTTCATGGTGACGAAGGCTTTGTGCCCAGGCATAGAATTTACGCAGCGAGTGAAGTGGACAGTAAAGATTTCCATTATAAAGACTCTTACGCCACCAACAACGATAAAGGGGATAAGAAAGTTTCTTGGGACATCTTTGGTTTTTATAGAAGAATTATTAAAGACTTCTCAAAAATAGCAGAATTTATTTATGAATTCTTTGGAGAAGGATGCCAAGTTTAATTTTGATGAGTCATGCCAATGTTCATTCGAGGAGATCAAATCCAAATTAGTTGAAGCTCCTATCATGGTCAAACCAGACTGGAACAAAGAATTTGAGATTATGTGTGATGCTAGTGACTATGCAATGGGGTATATTGGGATGAAAAGTTGACAAAATGTTTAGGGATCTGCTATTCGACTAAAACCTTGATAGGCTGAAAATTGCTCGACTACGAAAAGGAGATCTTTGGTAATGGTATTTGCATGTGAAAAGTTTAGGCCATACATATTGGGGTCAATATCATCATCCATCTTGATCATGCTGCAATTAAATGTTGATGGCCAAAGGAAGCTAAGCCAAGGCCCGATCATGGGTGTTATTACTACGAGAATTTGATATGGAGATCAAGGATAAGAAGGTTGTAATGATGTGATAGTGATCATTTTGTTAGAGTTGAAAAGACTCTTGTGAAACAGAAGAAATATAAGTAGCAAATTTTTTTCCAAATGAGCAGTTATTTCAGTTGTCATTCAATTACAACTTGGTATGTTGATATTGTGAACTTTCTGGCTTGTGGAGTGATACCACGAAGGTCGGCTACCCGGCCAAAGGAAAGTGAATTTGTGCGGGTTTTACATGCAGGATGACCATTTATTATTCAAAGAGGGCTAATATGATCATCAGAAGGTGTGTACGAAAGTGAACAAGGAAAAATTTTACAAGAATGTCATGCATCACCTATAGGACACTTTGCGGGGAACAAAAGCGACCCACAAAATTCTCCAGTCGGGTTTTATTGGCTACTATTTTCAAAGATTGTTTTGAATGGGTGAAACTTTGTGATCGGTGCCAAAGGATGGGAAATATCAGCAAAAGGCATGAAATGCCCACGTAGTATCCACGGTGGTGCAATTATTTGATCATATGGGAATATACTTCATGGACCTTTTCCATCTTCTTTTGGAAATATATACATACTCTATTTGTGGATTATGTATCAGTAGATTGGAAACAGCGACTTGTCAAATAATGATGCTAATACGATTGTGAGATTCTTACAAGAAATATCTTGAAGCTGATTTGGAACACGGGATATTAGTGATGGAGGAGCCATTTTGCAAACAAGGTGTTTGAGAAGCTCATGGTAGAGTATGGGGAATAAAACACATAATGAGTTTATTATCATCCTCAAACAGTAAATATTTGAAATTTCAACCAGGGAGATAAAGAAAATTCTTGAAAACTGTGAGATTCAGAAGCATAAGATATTGGTCTTTAAAGCTTGATGATGCGTTGTGGGCCTACAGAACTGTATATAAAACTCCCATTGGAATGTCCCCATATAGACTTGTCTTTGGTAAACCTTGTCACCTCCCTCTTGAATTGGAATATAAGCTATGTGACATTGAAGTTGAATTTTGACTTAATTTGCTAAGGAAGAAAGACTACTCAAGCGAATGAATTGGAAAATTTGAGAAAAACATGATAATGCCGGGGTGAAGGACAAGACAAAGAAATGACATGACCAAAATATTTTGAGGAGGAATTCAAGAGGCGGGAGATCGAGGTCTTGTTATTTAACTCAGTTAAAGCTTTTTCAGGCCCCGAAATCAAAATGGAGTGGCCCCTATACAGTAGTGGAAAGTACAACCTTTGGGGCAGTGACATTGAAAACCAGTAATGGAGAAGAGTTTAAAGTAAATGGTCAACGATTAAAGCAGTATCTTGGAAGAAATATGATTAATTCATAGTTTTGAAGTGGAAGAAATTTTCTGAAACAAGAAATTCATAGCAACCAAGTCGACTAAGGACTTCCCGAATTAAGCGACTTTGTGGGAAGCAACCCACTATGAGTTATTTATTTATTTTTAAGTTATGTTAGTCAACTTGTGTTTTAAAATTTTAGGTTTTCTAGTTGAATTTTTCTTTATACATAAATTTTAAAATTTTTGTAGTATTAACGCGGAGTTAGTAAGGACTTGAACAGAGATGGAGTTTGTAGGTACTTGCAGCTTACAGTGTGCACACAAGACTACAAGGGGAAGTACCATACTCTCTGATTTATATTAATTGTTTTGGGAGAATAAATGATTGAAGTTTAGGGGAATTTTATTTTCCATTCAATATTGAATCTGATGCTTCATGAGTTGATTTGTTGCATGTTTGAATGATGAAGGTGGATTGTTTTTGTTTGTTTAAATTAGGTTTATTGATTCAGTCGTTTATGAATTTGAACTGTTCTTGAAGACCAAAAAATTTCTCATGTCGCGATAGCTTTTTGAGAGTCGCGACCACGGTTTTAATAAGAAGAAACAAGAGAATAAGAAATGAGGTCGCGACCTTTGGTTTTGAATGGAAAACAAAGTAGAAATGTCGGTCGCTGACACATCGTTTTATTGGCGCGACCGCTGTGGGGGTCATAACGATTATTGCTTAAAGTGGTGTAGTGACTCATGCTTTAAGGTGCGCCTTATAGTTTTTCGTGTCAAGACCAAAGGAAGACCGTAACATAGAATTGATGGGTCGCGAAAAAAAATGTGAGTTTAAAAAAACTGAGATAAGACATAATTCGCGACAGAGGATTATGGCATCGAAATATACCACTGTAGTTTTTGGACTTGTTTAGGGTATATTAAAGCTAAATGCAATTTTGAGATAAAGCGATAGAGCTGGAAATTAATAAGAGAGAAAAAGGGTAAATATGTAATTTACCACTTGAGGACCTAGTGGTCATAAATGGGAAAGACAAGGGTAAATTGGTCATTTACGAATTTAGGACCTAAGGGTAATAATCTCATAAGATTGTATGCCAAAATAGAAATTTAATAAGTTAGATTGAGAATATAATAATGAGTTAAAGGACCTAAATGCAAAAATGAGAAAAGAAGAAATGCAAAGGCCAAACATGGCCTTAACTAAAAAGATGGATAAGGTTAACGGGTCTCGCCTTTTGAGAGACCAAAAACGTAAAAGAAGAGAGGAGAAGGGGAGAAGAAGAAGAAGAAGAGGAAGAGGAAGAGAAGAAGAAGAGAAGAGAAGAGAAGGAGAAAGGAAGATCAAAAGGTATGGAACTATGACTATGAGTATGGAACTTTGTATAGTTTTGTATGGATATATGCTCGCTGGTCAGGGGCTGTAAGAAACCTAACCCTAGAATGAATTATCGTATGGATTCTAACATTAAGTATGGAAACTATGAAATTTTGTTCGCATTATGTGTATTTGGACCATGGTAGGATTTCTATGGTTTTCAAACCTAGGGTTTTGTTAGGATTTCATCCTAACCTTAAAATTATTGAAGGTAAGGCTGTAAAACCCTAAATGGTACAAGAAGAATGTAATCCTCCTTTCGAGGTTGGATTCACGGTTTAAGTTCAAGTAATGGAGTTGGGGTTAGAACAAACCCCTAACTAATCCTTTGTTTGGATTATGTATAGGTTGTGTTACCCACGTATTAAGAGTTGCCCCAAGTAATTCATGAAAGGTTTTGAAGAAAGATATGTATTGAAAGATGATTTAGTATAATTGAGGTTACAAGATGAATATGGAGTAGTTTTTGGAGGTGTATATTGATTATTGAGTTGATTTAGATTGTAAAATATGGAAAAATGGGAAAAACCACCATTATGGGGAAATTTAGGGGGTGGTATCGGTGCAAACAGTGAATGGAATCTTGGGTGTGTATAGTCCAGTGCCGGAGGTACTGATGCTCTATTTTGGATAGTGTTCGTCTTTTGGCCATAACTTGATCATTTTATGAATCGATTTGGTGATTGAGTTGAAAATTAAACTAGACTTCAAGAAAACTGAACATCTTTGAAATAGGTACCTTCAGAAATTTTGGACTCAAGTGGCACATAAATTCACTGAGAGTGAAGTACATGTTCGAAGAACAAATTTACGGATTCGGTTTTGATCGTAGGTAAGTCAGGGTTGTTTAGGACATAACTTGAGTTTCGGTGCTCAGATTTGGGTAATTCCAGTTGGAGAAGAACCCTTAGCGATCATCAGTTCAACTTTGCTTATACCCTCCCTTTCGATGCGAGGTCTTGCTCCCTAAAGTTTCAAATGGAGCTTTATAATTGCATTTGGCAAGATCTTCTATCAACTGCCTTGCCTCTTCAACACTTTTTCTTTTGAAAGCTCCACAACAGGCTGCATCAATTATACCTTTTGAGGTATAATTCATAACATGATAAAAAATATCCATCTAGGTGGTCAGATCTATTCCATGCATGGGGCATCTTTTCAACAATCTTTTGTATCTTTCCCATGCATTGTAGAGACTTTCATCCTCTCCTTGCTTGAACACTATAATTTCCCCTCTCCTTTCAAAAGTGAGGGCAGGAGGGAAGAATATGCTCATGTAAGCCTCCACCAACTCTTCCCAATTGTTCACCGATTCAACAGGTAGTGACTCAAACCAAGTTGCTGCCACATCTCTCAGTGAAAATGGAAACAGTTGTAGCTTGATCACTTCCGGTCCAACAGGCAGTGACTTAAACCAAGTTGCTGCCACATCTCTCAGTGAAAATAGAAACAGTTGTAGCTTGATCACTTCCGGTCTCACCCCATTCAACTTGACTGTATTAGCCATCCTCATGAATCTTCCCATATGCTCGTTGGGGTCTTCACTAGGATGCCTAGTAAATTGGTGATGTTGTACCATTGTGATCAAGGTTGTCTTGAGTTCAAAATTGTTTGCTTCAATAGCAGGCTGTCTCACAGCAGGGTATTCATCTTGAATAATTGGCCCCCAAAAGTCCTTCATAGTCATTTGCCTCTAAGGTATCTCTACTTCTTCTTTTTTTGGAATAGGTTGCATTCGTTCTCTGATTTGACATAGTTGTTGATTCAGCTCTTTTAGCCTTTCTCGAATTCCTCAGTGTTCCTTTCCAGTTCTGTATCCAGGGGCAGCAGTATTGCTTTTGGTTTTCCATGCATCTAAAATGTTCCTAAAATAGAAACAAACTGAGATCAAATTAAATCCGTGGAAAATAGCTATGTCAGTTTAAGCTCATAAAATATTTTCAGTGGCTTAACCAGCTACTACAGTTACAAACTAATTTTGTGATTTTATGAAATTTATGATAAAATAAAGAAAAATGTCCAAATTAGCAATTCTCTCTTTGGTTATAATATTGATATTAAAAATTCATGTTTTCGATCCTCGGAGCAGTGCCATAAACTTGATTGGCGATTTTTAAGCAACTAGACCAAATCGATGAAGTAATTAGCAATTCCATCCAAAGACTTATCTGTTCCCAGCTGGAATGCCATAAAACTTGTTTGATTAAATTTTGATAAAAATATGTGTTAGCCCTTTTTGAAAGAAGGATCCATTAAGGAAATTATTTTTGGTCTAAATCAGCACCAAGTGCACAGTCCTCCTAGTAATAAAATGAATTTGCAGGTTCATATATCATTCCCACGAGAGTTGATGATAAATCCTAAAGATCAAGTATCCCATCTATAAGATCCTCACTATTTGAACTCCAAAATATATAAAAAAATGATTGGGTTTTAAACTAAAGCAAAAGTAAGAACTAAATAAAATTCTATAACTATGTAAGAATTTAAATAAATGGTGGAAAGTTCCTTTGGGTAAATAGCAGCAGGAAATAGATGGAGTGTACAATTATGAATTTCTGCATCATTTTCTAACATAGTTAAGCCATTAGTGTGAAATCTGAACTTGTAAAAGATGCAAGGTAGTATAGTTTGGATTTATCCATAAACCATAATTTCACTAATTAGATATCCATATTCCTTTCGGATGCATGGGTCTAATCAGTTACTTGTAGAATAAAAACCTCTTTCTAAGATATGAGTGTTTTTCCTTTTCAATACTTCATACCCATTTCTTAAGGACCAGACTTCTTGCCCTAACAAGACGGGATATTTGACCTTCTCCAATCTAATTGGTAACTCATCCAGCTAATTTGATAAGATTCTCATCTCCTTGATTAGATCCATGCTAACACGGGATCAAGATCCTCTCATCAGATTGAAGAGAAACCTCTGATCAATTAAATTGATAAATCATCGAACTATCCTCACACCATGAGTAAGTCAGTGATCTATCTAAGTGATTTTTTCAGAGTTCAGTTGTTCCATAATATTAATCTAACATACCCCCAAGTAATTACTCCATACTCTTAGGAATCTCCATCTTTGTGTCACTTAGAGGGCTCCTTGGAAATCGAGTAAAGATAAGTCATTTATGGGTGAGGCATGCACTAATATTACGAACAAGTAGCTTCAAGAACAATACTAATAAAGATAAATCCGAAAATTGAGACTATAGTGCTTCTTTCAAGTGGGCAAAAAATAATAATCAACATTTGATCCATTCCCAAGATGGGCTCGAGTTTTCAAAATTGGATCTGGCAATAAACGGTGACTAACTGATCAAGTGAATTCATTGAAATTGCAAACGAACTGAAATAGAGGAACTCCAGAAAATTTTGAAATTCATTTAATCAGACAGTAATGAAATACAAAATTTTACAGCGAACCTAGCTTGAAACTTCACACTAGATTATTGTTCGATCCCAAAAAGAACTAGGTAAAAACTAAACAAAGAAAATATCTTTAAAGTGTCCAGCTTTGCCAAGTTCACAGTTTAGCTGAAAGTGGGCACATTGCTTAGGTCGTCTATTTATAGATTTCAAATGATGAGGCTGCACTAGGCACAAATTGTGAATCCCAATTATGGCTGATTAGTAGCTTTGTGTGACATAGGAAATTACAATTTACGGCATAGTTTTCATCTGCGGCTGGCTAACATCTTGACCAGTGGTAGCCTGGAGTTTCTAACTCGACATATTTTTATGCTGTGTGAATTACTAGTGACATAGTGCTGAGGTTGTCTGGTTTATGTCACGACCAAAGTGTCTTGTTTCGTGACAATTCTTGGATGCCTTGCAGCTTGAATACTTGAATAGTATGTCGCGATAAGCAAGAATAACTGTTGCGTAGTTTCTTTCTGTTACTGCTGCTTTGTGTCACGACGAATTTCTTAATCTTTTGCTTTCTTTATAATAAACGAGTTTAGGAAATATTGCGACATAATTTAACTATTTCTTGTTCCCATTGTGTGTAACACTTTCTTGTTTACTTCAAACATTTCTCTTAATTTATGTAGTGACCTAACTTCCGAGTTATTTGTGATAAAAATTACGCCAGGTTCTTCATTCATTGTCGCGACATAGTAAAGAATGTTGCAACATTCTTCTTGTGGTTCTTTTCAACCTTTCTCGCGACATAGTAAAACATTGTCGTAGTAGTTCTCAGTGCTTGGGTTTGTTGTGCGAACATAATGCTGATCACGGTATTTGGTTGAGTGGAGTTTATTTGCAACATTGAAGTCTTTGTCGCGACATACTTGTCTTGGTTGGTCTCATGTCCCTTCCATTTTCTGTTGCGACAAAAAAATTCTCTGTCGTGATAGAAATCTCTTACTCATCAATTTTTATTGTAGCGACATAATCTTATTTTGTCGCGGCGGGAATACGCCTTGTTTGCTGCGTGGCGCAGCATAAGTTCAGCCATAAATTTCTTCCTTAACTTCTTTCCACGATATTACTTAGTCTTTGTCGCCAGCGAGTTCACTTGACACCTCTTTTGTGTTTTTTGCCTTCATAAAGTACCATTTGTTGCGGGTGTTTCTGTTATAACCATTGTTGTTTCTCAAATCAGTGATCGACATGGTTTGCTATCGAGTGATGAATGCGTGTGCGCTGGATGCGATCATGGGCAAATGTTTGTCGCAACGCCAAAAACTTTCTGCCGTGACACATTGTCTTGAACTTGTCTCATTGTTTGCTATTTTTACGTCCAGTGACATAAAACTTCTCTGTTCTTGTCTAGAGTCTTCTCACTTTTCAAAATTCATTTGTGGATTTTGTGTAGCGACATAGTTGTGGCACATCGCGTGAGCACTTTACTATCCTTTAAATTCTTTATGTCGCGACAGATTTGTGAGATTTCGTGACATGAGTTTCATTACCATTTGCTTGATCTTTGTCATGACAAATTAAGGAATGTCGCGACATTCTTCTTTATGAACTTCTCTAGCTTTGTCACGACATGAAAATCCATTGTCGCGACAGAAATTAGCTAGTCTATCTAAAATTATGTCGGCAGTCTTCGATATGGCTTGGGTTCAGCTTGATGCTTTGTTGCGACATAACTCCTCTTGGTTTCTGGTAGGGTTTTGTAGCGACATTACGAAGTGTGTTCGCGACGAGAGGAGTGCCATACGGCCAATTTTCTACTTTCTTCTTTAGGAATTGTCTTTTTCATTAAAAACCTACTAAACAAAAAGTTGGTGAATATTCTATAATTCAGCATTAAAATGAATTATAAACTTCTAAAAATATGCTAGAAAAATGGATTAAAAATAAATGAGTTTAGGACTCATCATGTAGTAAAAATAAGAAATGGGAAAAAAGGGAAAGGTGACATCGAAGAGTAGACTGGGAAAATATGAGTGCGCCTTTTGTCATAAGGAGGGGCATTAGAAGAACGATTGTTCTAATTTGAAAAAGAAAGATAAGGGCAAGTCTATGTCCGATGTGTGTGTCATTGAGCGTGGGGGCGACCCTAGTGATTATGAGTTCTGTTTAGTTGGTCATCAAGTGACTACAGTTTTATAGATGGATTTGGATTTAAGGTTTATTTGCTCTATCATATGTGTCCACATAAGGAGTGGTTTTTCAAGTTTGAAGAAGTTGATGGTGGAGTTGTTTATAAGGGTAGTGGTGGTGTTAGCTATATCACTGGGATGGGTTCAGTCCAGTTGAGGAATCGTGATGGATCAATTAGAGTTATAATAGGATGTTCTATATATGCTGCGAGGTGAAAAAAGAATCTCATTTCTTTGAGGCCTAGAGTCTAAAGTACGTGTCGTATTCGATTATTCGAGATGGAGTTCTAAATGTAATTTCAAACGCTCTTTTGGTTATAGATAGCCTGAAATAATAACAGCTTATTACTATAATGGTAGTACAATGATTGGAGTAGTGGCTACGGTTTCTGGTCGTGGTGAAGATTTAGAGATTACTAGTTTGTGGCATAGATGTTTGGGGCCCTACAGGTTAAGATGGTGGCGGTATGGGCATGATCTACGGTAAGGACATTGGTAGAGCGGTGAAATGGGTTCTGATGCTATTGAAGCGAAGTAGATGTTGGCTTGAGTTTTTGAGCGGATGAGTACGTGTGATCAGTGCTCTTTATTGGCTGTTGATTCAGTTGTGTTGGTGACTTGGATCGTGGTAATTAATAATACGTTTATGTGTTTACTTTTGGAGATGTCGGTAGGTTGGGAGGTCTCTGAATCATATTGCAATGAATTTTATTAGTTTGTGCGAGGAGATTGTTAGTGAAGGGCCGAATCTTACTTCAAAGAATTGAGGCGTAGAATCGCGATTTGTTGACTAAGGTGGTGACAACGATCAACTTCAATCATTGTTTGGACTTGATCAACATTACGAAAGTTTGATTGCGTAGTTGAGTGCTTTTGGAGGCGTTATAGCTTTTGTCAATGAGAAGTTTCGAGATGGGATTGACATGTTCGTCAAGGTGGAGATTTGTTATATTTTGACAAATATGCAAATCCCACATCGGTCAAAGAGTTGATTTTTCTTTTAAGTCATAGCCTATAAAAGAGGCTTTTCCACCTTTAATAGTACCTCTTCCCCATCTTCTTTCGGGAATATTTGTAGTATTGCTTAATTGTGATGTTACTTTTTGAGTTCAGAATTCTTAGGGAGATTGGTTGTGGCCCTAATTTTGTAATTCTCTTTGATTAGTGGAAGTTGTTCATTGGAGCCCAGGGACGTTGGTATTTATACCGAACCACGTTAAATTTTTGTGTGTTCTCTTTCTTTTCTACCCTTAGTTATTCTATTTGTTGCATTATTTGGGTGCGTTTGGACAACACTAAGTGCTTTATATAAACCTCTTCCTCCAGATTTCCATTGAGTAAAGATTGTTTTCACATTATCTTATTTATCTTCCTTATCAAAATGAGCCCGAAAGCAATGCTTAAATCTTTTCTTTGAAACAAAAGAGAATGTATCATGATCATAATCAATTCGTCCTTGTTGAATGAATCTTTTGGCTACAAGTCTTGTTTATATCTTTTAGTATTGCCTAAGGCATCTTTTAGCTTTAAAACTCTTTTTAGAACTTGGAAGCTCTTTTGCACCTTGCTTCGAACAAGATCCCAGACTTGGATTGTTAACCATTGTATTCATCTCATCCTTTATGGCTTTCTATCATTATGTGAATTCACTTCCAACCATGCCTTGTAAAAAAATAGCAATGTCATTTCTAGTACTAATATTAATGTTTTATTCATGTAAATACACACTATAACCAGAAAAAATTGTAAGCCTCCTTTCTTTAGTAGATCTTCTATAATTATATAATTATATATATATATATATATATATATATATATATACTTTCTCTTATATATATATATATATATATATATATATATATATATATATATATATAATGGATCTTCTCTTATTGAGGATGATATATAATTGGATCCATCATAACCTCATCATGGTTCATGATAACTAGTGCTTCATAAGAATTTGTCAAATCTTGATAGACAATCCAAGAAACACTCCATCAACTCAAAGAGTTCAATATCGTAGCATTACTCAAACACAAAATGTTAAGGTTCATTGCTCCTATCAATTATATCATTCTCCATTAATCTTGCATTATAAGATTCTACAATTTCCATAGCTTGAGAAAGACAATAAAATTTATATTCCTTAGACTTTTTGTTAAATAATCTTATTAAACATGCAACCAAATTTTTGTTAGGAAACAATCAATACACCATGATAAAAAAGTCCTGCGATCGGGAACGGTAGGAAAGGAAAACAAAGAATAAGGAATTAAGAAGAGCAAAGAGATTATCCCGTAATTAAGTGCAAGATCTTGTGAGCCCACAATCTCCTTAAAACATATTTGTTGTCTCTACGATGCTCGAGAGACTATCGGATTAACATTGTCTCCAGGATAAAGCAGCATTTACAGCACTACCCACGACTTTGTAGTACTACTCAGGTAAACTAAAACTATACTCGTACCTATCACCATATGTAATGCCCTGAAAATACCCTAACAGTTTTATAACCTGTTAAGGGTATAAAATAAATTAATTTATATTTTTTTGGCATTTAAATGGCTAAAAATGAAAAAAATGATATAAACTCGAAAATTTTATAGGAGCTAAATAAATTTGGTAAAAATATCAAATGAGGACCTAAGGG
This sequence comes from Tetrastigma voinierianum, assembly GCA_016808115.1. NCBI lineage: Eukaryota > Viridiplantae > Streptophyta > Magnoliopsida > Vitales > Vitaceae > Tetrastigma > Tetrastigma voinierianum. The sequence goes on from JAEQBH010001319.1 coordinate 390,752, forward strand.
TTATAAATGAGGAGTGTAAATGTTAAAATGAAAATGAAATGAAATGAAGTGAAAATGAAAGTGAAATGAAGAGTTAAAATGAGAAAAATGAGAAAAGAGGAATTAATGTGTAAGCCAAACATGGCCTTATGAAGGTTTAGAGTATTAAGACCAAATTGGTCTTTAGAATGAGATAGAGTCTCTCATTTAGGCATTTTTGTTGGGCAAATCTGGTTGAGAGAAAAGGGAGATGAATGGGTGATTTGGTCCATGATATCAAGAGTTTAAGGGATCAAGAAGAAGAAAAAAGAGAGAGGAAGAGATTTAAAGGTAGAGGAAACCAGAGCCTAGCCTCTTTTCTTGTGTTTGGGTTTGGAGAAAAACCCTAGCTTTGTGTAAAGTGTTCTTGGATGGTTTTAGTTCAGTTTGAGGTTGTTTTTCATTGTTTTGATTGGTTTGGATTGGTTTTGAGGAATTTTTGTGTAAAGGAATGTGAAGTTTCAAAGGAGTTCTTTGTCAAAATTTTCAAAACCCCTGTTTTGTTTGGCTATAAGTTATGTTATAATCCTCCAAATTGGTGATTATAATTGGTAGGGCTCCATAAAATAGAGCTACAAATTTATAGAAAGACCGAGAACAAATTGTATCTCTGAGCTCCAGAATATAGGCTTAAAAGGTAAAGTTTCGGATAAGTAAAGGGTATGCTCTTGTTTTGGGTAATGGTTGTGGTGTTTACGACGAGATGTAGTTGAGTTCACTCATCAAATTGAGTGATTCAAAATTATAGGTAAACTAGACTTCAAGGGGAATAATTTACTTGAGTAGAAGGAAACATTACCACTTTATGGAGTTAAGACCCCTGAAATCAAGAAGAATAGCAGTGAATTGGCTAGAAATTGAGCAAGGTTGGACATCTTACATTAATTTTGGCATTAAAATGCCATAACTTGAGTTTGGGTGATCCAAATGAGATTATTCCAATTCCAACTAAAAATATACTCACAGAGCTATAATTTTCTTGAAGGAGGCATGAGCAAAATATGGCTCATGTGCCCCCAGATAATTTTTCAAGTGAAGGAGTATTGGGTAGACATCAACCCTAACCAAAAATCCTATAATGCACAACTGATTTTTTTTCTTGAGTTGTTCTTTGATAGTGACATATTTGTGATGGATTAGCGGTTGGTGACATGGAAGCTTTATCTAATAACGGGATTTCGAGGATAGGAATCAAAGAGCGACAACCTTTTTGGGTTTGTTCTTCACACTTCCTTCCTTGTTTCGGTTTTGTGTTTTGTTTGACAAAATAAATCTAAAAGATTTTCATGAATATGCATGTGGTAACTCCGTTTGAACCATAAATGAATTAGTTTGTTCTCCACTTCTCTCTCTATTTCCAAATGTTTGAAGGATTATGAAATAAGTGGATTTATTGAGGGAAATGGTGCAGAAGTAAAATTGCATATTGATTTGTTTAAATTGAGTTTGATACAAGCGATTATGAAATGAATTGCACATGAAAAATTGCATAGTATTGGGAACAATGTATTTGGATATAAATGTATATACTTAATGTAAGTGCTATGAATTATTTGAGCACCATATAGTAGCAGATTAAATTTGAGTTAAGGATAGATTGGTATACCACTAAGGGTCATATGAGCAATATTGCGCCGAATGTAATGATGTGTCACTTTGATCCATAGCCCAATGGGACAGTATCGGTAGTGTTCATGAAATGATTTTTAATAACCGGTTAATAGCCCAGTGGGACCGTAATGTGTTATAAAACCTTTTTATACCGACCTGTACTCCAGCGGGACCATGTCAATGATTCGTTATCCTGTGCATTGAAAGCATAAGTTAAATTTGCTTAAGGGCAAAATGAAAAGAAAATTGTGAAATGCATGATTTATGTTTGAATGATTTATTGCATATGAAAGTGCATATTTGGAATGATAATAAACTGTAAATGAATGTATATGAAATGAATATATGTATTGTATTGCATTGATCATTCAAAAATGTTAAAAGGGCATTGTTTTAGAAAAATGCATGACTTGATTTAAACTGAAATGGAAGAGAGTATTATATAGAATCACTAAGCATGAAAATGTTTAACGCTTTGTTTTTATGTGTAGTAGTGTCAGTAGAAAGTGGCGGGACCAAAAAGATGGAAGTCGGGCACAAAGTCACCATCAAACAGAGCGGAGTATAAGTAAATGCTTCGTCTTATGCATATCATTTCATTCATGATATTTTGTAATTATTTTTGCATTGAACTCAAATATGTAAAAGTCTTCATAAGAAGATCACATTTTATTTTATATTTTTTTGAAAGTATGGAAATGTATTTTACATATTGTAAATATTTTGGTATTGAAAACGACTTATAATGTCGTAATGTATAAAGGTGGTAAATGGACCAAATGAGCATGTAATGCCATATTTAATGAAAAATGTGTATTGAAAACAAAATGATGGGGCCCCTTTAAGTTGAATTAGTATATCCAAATATATTTTTCATAAAGATAAATATCCTTTACAAAATGAGCATTGGAAATGTGTTTTCTTGACAAAAGAAAAAGAGGTGGATTCGAGAAAGAGGGCGTCGGGATGCGGTTCGGCCTGCGGGATCGGGTCAGTATGTAACTACCAAGAAATATATCCTAGTCGTTTTCAATGTGTTAAGGGTATTTTGTAGGTATAATTTGAATTTTTCATGGTGTATTATTTTTCTAAGTGAAAATTTCGAAACAATTTGTACAAGATCTGAGGTAAAAATGGAATTTGTTAAAACATGATATAAAAGTCATAAGATAATAAGATTATATGCCAAAGTGGAATTATGGGAAGTTAAGGTGCAAATAGAAGGGAACTTGAGGACCAAAGTGTAATAAAAGGAAACTTAAGTCAAAAGAATGCATTTTTGTGGCCAAACAAGGCCTTATGAAGAATAAGTGGATAAGACCACTTGGTCTCTCATTTTGGGAGAGCAAAAACGTGAAGAAGAAGAGAGGAGAAGGGAAGAAGTAAAGGAAGAAGAAAAAAAAGAAAAGGAAAGGTATGGAAACTTGGCTATGATTTTGTATGGAAACTAGGGATTTATATGGAGATGTATGGATTTCTATCATTTTGTATGGATTTGTATGGATGGTTATGGGTTTGTATGGATATTAGTTGGTTCCATTTTCTAGGGTTTAGCTAGGAATTCATCCTAACCTTAGATTTGTTGAAAGATGGGTTGGAAAAACCCTAGTTAGTATAAGATGAGTATGGAATCGTCCATTTGAGTATGGATTCTTGGTTAAGGTGTATGGATATATGTTTGGGTGTTAGGAAGTTAACCTAATTTACAAGTATTTGAGGTTGGGTTTGGAAAAACCCTAATTAAATTCTATGTTTGGTTTTGGTTGGGTTAGAATACACTTGGAAGATGTTTTTCTGGAAAGTATATAAGTACTCTTTTGGTTTTTGGTTAGATTTTTGGTAAGAGGGACGAAATCAAAACAAGCTGAGCATTTTCGAGGTCCTACACCGCGGCGTGGCCGAGTGGGAGGCAAGTCAAGCCTCGGGTATGCCACAGCGTAGCGAAGGTCTACGTCGCAGCATAGCAGTGCTACGCCGCGGCCTAACTATTGTTCATAGCATGTAAATTTCGATGTTTTGTTTCGTTTTGCTATTCCGTTATTTCGAGGACTTTTCTATTAGACTAATGAGGACCCTATAAGTAGATGAAAGGATCCATTCATGTTTGTAAGGCAAAGGAAAAATTATACCATACCTTGTCGCCTTGGCGAAGCGATGCGGGCAAACTTAATGCCCTATGATAAGATAGTAGGTTCCTAAACACATATCATTGTAGGACTGCCTAAGACCAGATATTGAATGGCATGGCACTTTTGTTACGTGGGTAGGCACGTCTCTGATCAATGCTTCAGCACTTCTGCTAGTGCTACGGTACTTCTGTTACGTGGATAGGCACGTCTCTAATCAATGCTTCGGCACTCCTGCTAGTGTTATGGCACTTTTGTTGCGTGGGCAGGCACGTCTACGATCCCGATGCCCGGCACTCTGCTTTATGCTCACGGCACCTTAGTGCTATGCGTACCTTGAGGTGCTTATTGTGTTGTGTCCCTACTCATTTCTTATTCTTGGTCTAGGTATTCCAACAATTATATGATAAGAGTGCGAATAACGAATAAGAGTAAAATGAACATGTATAAAGTCTGCTATAAGTATAAGTACTAACAGCAACTCCTACGGGAGATATGAACAAATATAAGTCTTGCTATAAGTACGAAGTATATGTATTAGTTTGCTATATGAATTCATTAGTCGATATCGATCTTTTGTATATGCTTCAGCTATAAAGATTATTAATGCATGTGTACATGTATAAGTCATATGTTCCCACTAAAAGCGTTAAACATACGGGTTTTAATGTGTGGAGTACGAGGGAGGACGTTCGCGATCTTCGCATGCTGCTTTGAGCCGACACACTAGTAGGGGTTCATCACTTGTAGGTTTTGTGCTCTGATTATGTAAATGTAAATGTACAATTTTTGTATGTGTATGTAAATGGGACTCAGGACTGTATGTATTGACACTGTAAACACCACTACGGTGGTAGTTTTATTTTTGTACCTTTGTTTATGATATTTTGATTAAGTTATAAGACTTGGGCCTGATACTGAAAAAGCAAGTAAGAAGTCCCAATCTTGGTTCTCGCCCCCGCCGTCACTTTAGGCGAGTTAGGGCGTGGCAGTATGGGGGCGCGGCGGAATCACATTTTTAGTGGTATCGGAGCCTAGGTTTAGGCGGTTCTATAAAATGATTTTGGGAATTTTTTATGCAAATGATTTACGAAATTGTTTTATGACATGCATTGCATTTGCATATAAAGGATGACGTGACTCTTATGCGGATCTTATCAGTCTTAATAGGTAAGCATGGAAAGTTTAGGCCCTAATAGTATCATTGGAATAAAGTCTATAGAGATTGTCCCATTAGAATACGAGAGTATGAGTTTCCGGGAGATTTGATCGAGTTGTCATTTAGAGAGTTTAATGTGATATTGGGGATGGATTGGTTGTCGGAGCACCCAGTGGTAGTTGATTGTATAATGAAGAGTGACCTTGGGACAGGTGGTGAGAAGTGACTTATCGTGAGAGGTCGAACCACCTCCCCAATGTGATATCATATTCTTGTTAGAGCAGAAGATTGAAGAAGGGTGTAAACCTATTTGGCGTATGTGATTGATACGAGAAAGGAAAAGCCTAGCTTATCGGGCATCCCTATAGTTAGTGATTATCTGGACGTGTTTCTAAAGGAGTTGTCAGGATTGCCTCCACATAGAGAGATTGAGTTTTCAATCGACGTTGTTCAAGGTGCCACTTCGACATCCATTACACCGTATCGAATGGTTCCGTGGAGTTAAAATAATTGAAGCTTAAGTTGTAAATTGTTAGAAAGGATTTATTAGTCAGAAGTATATCTCACCATGTAGGGAGCTCGGTGCTCTTTGTTAAAAAGAAAGATGGTACGCTTAGGTTGTGTGTTGATTATAGGAAATTGAACAAAATGGCATTAAGAACTCAAATATATACGTACCCGGGATTGATGACTTGTTGAGCTGGTGAAGAAAGGTGCAAGTGTATTTTCGAAGATTGACTTGCGATCTCGATATCATCAATTAAGGATTAAGGATGCGGATGTGCATAAGACGACATTTAGAATGCGGTATGGACATTATGAGTTCCTTGTAATGTCGTTTTAGTTGACAAATGCTCTAGCGACTTTCATGGACTTAATGAATTGTATTTTCCGACCATATGTAGATAATTTTTTCGTGGTGTTTATAGATGACATCCTTGTGTATCATGATACACATCTTGTAGTGCTAGAAACATTGATAAAGGAACAATTATATGCAAGCGAACAAATGCGGTACGGTTGAAAGTGTTCTTTCTTGGACACATTGTATCGGAAGAAGGAATTCGAGTGGATCCAAGGAAGATAAAGGTGATTATTGAATGGAAACCACTGAGAAATGTCACAGAAGTGCGTAGTTTCTTGGGATTGGCAGTTTACTATAGAAGGTTCGTCAAGGGGTTTTCGATGATTGCGGCCCCGATAACAAGATTGCTCCAGAAGAATGTGAGATTTGAGTGGAGTGAAAAGTGTCAAGCTAGTTTTGAAAAGTTGAAAGCATTCTTAATCGAGGCATCGGTTCTTACTCAACCGACCTATGGTAAAGAATACGTGATTTTTAGTGATGCTTCATTAAATGGACTTGGATGTGTCCTTATGCGAGAAGGAAAAGTGGTAGTTTTATGCTTTAAAGCGAGTTGAAGCCACATGAAAGAACTACCCTACATGATTTGGAATTGGCCGCCATTGTGTTTGCATTGAAAATTTGGAGACACTATCTTTATGGAGAAAATTTTTTCATCTACACTGATCTCAAAGGTCTTAAGTATTTGCCCTCACAAAGAGAGCTTAACTTGAGACAACATAGATAGATGGAATTGATCAATGATTATGATTGTGTGATCGGTTATCATCCCGGGAAGGCCAATTTAGTAGCAGATGCTCTAAGTAGAAAGTCAGTACAAATGATTCGAGCGTTGAATGCTCATTTGTCATTATCAGACGACGGTGCAATGGTGGTAGAATTGATAGCAAAATCGGATTTGTTAAATCGAGTGCTTGAGGCATAAAAGAATGATGAGAAAATCACGACGATTGTAAATCATAATAATAGAGTGGGGAAAAGAAATTGAGTTTATTTGAAGAGGATGGATTCTTATCTTATCGAAATCGGGTTTGTGTACCCGGTGATGATGAATTGAAGAAATCCATTCTTGAAGAAACTGCAAATAGATCTTTTCTATGCACCACTGGTAGCCTGAGATGTATCGGGATTTAGGAGCTTTCTGTGGATGGTGCGGAATGAAAAGAATGTTTAAATTTGTGATCAAAGTATGTGGTGTGTCGAAGCGCCGTCATCAAGTTCCGCCGGGTTATTCTGACTATGAATGCGAAATGGAAATGGGGGCCAGAATCCGCGATGGATTTTGTGGTCGGGTTACGATAAAGGAAGAAAGCATGATTCGGTTTGAATTAGTGGTAGACAATTTAACTAAGTGAGCTCACTTCTTACAGGTGAGAGCAGGCTATTCACTTGACAATTGTGAGCTTTACATAAAAGGAAATAGTCCGATTACGCTAAGTTCGATATCGATCATTTAGGATAAGAAGTCTAGGGTTTCTTGAGATTTTAGGGAAAATTACAAAAGGGCTTTAGGCACTCTGCGAATTCGGCACAGCGTTCCACGCGGATGGATGGAAAATCGAAAAAGTGATCAAGTGTTGGAAGATAAGTGAGAAGTTGTGTGATAGAAGCTAAGAGGGTCAGTTGGGATGAACTGCATTCCTCTGGTTGGAATTTGGCTGTAATAGCTTCTAGTCGAGTATTGAAATGGCGCCTTATAAGGCTCTCTACGGGAAAAAAATGCAGAAAACCATTATGTTAGACCAAGTTAAGCGAGAAGATAATTGTTTGATTCTTAGAAAGAAACCCAAGGAAAAGTAGATATGATTGAAAGATTGAAAGTGGCCGCAATTGAAAAATCCTCACCTGTAGACATGAGAAGAAAGGATATTCGATATGAGATCGGCGAAAAAGTGTTTTTGAAAGTATCGCCTTGGAAGAAGGTAATGAGGTTTGGGAAAAAGGGCAAGTTGAGCCCTAGGTTCATTGGGCCATATGAAGTGATAAACAAAGTGGATCCAGTGGCATACAGATTAGCTTTACCTCAAGATTTGGAAAAGATTCATAATGTTTTCCACGTATTGTGATGTTGAGGAGAGTACGGAGTCGAGCTATCCATAGTAGTCTCTTTAAAGACAATTAACTAGGATTCTTTCACACACAATGCAACAATGAATGAATGAGATGTACCAGAATCAAATAAAACTCTCGCCCATAAATGAAAGAGCAAGAAAGTACCCTACATCACCGACTGGTCTGCTATCTTAGTCTATGGGGTAATGGCATAGACACGCCCCTGAGTCCTCGAAATCCTGGCCTATGGGCCTTGTCCTCGACCTCGACCCATAACTTGGCCTCTCTATCTTGTTTGTGAAATCGAAGGTGCTTGTGTAGCACTCAGAGCCTGATACTTGTTCCCCTGACCCATAGTGGGAACAAATTGTGCCTGTGTCGGTCCCACTAATGATTAATGCCCAAAAAGTGCAATTTTGAACCCATATACTAGATAGGTTTTGAGTGCTTTTTGCGCATTAATCATGTCATTTATACCAATTGAAGTGTTCAAGTCTTTTTAGTAGCACTTATGCCATTTAGAGTATTTTTAATTGTTTCTGGTTTGTACTTTAGAAGTTGATATCGGGATGTATGATGAATCCGCGAAGTTTGAACTCAAATTATCGACCATCATCATTGAATCAATGAAAAAGCGAAGGCAAAGTGAAGAAAATTTGATGCGATAGAGAGCCCGGGGAGGCAAAGTAGTGAAAATCGTGACCAGTGATTTTCTCTAAACTGCTTGAAATTCAGTGGGATTGCGAAAATTTAGCGAGGTTTAAGCAGAAATTCCCTTGGTCAATGAGAATTGTGGATTTTCGCTAGACACCCGAGGGTTTCGCTAGGCAACGTTCTAAAGCGAAATTTCTTCGATTCGCTACTCTTGAAAATTTCACTAAGCTAGCGAGATTTAAGCTGGCTAAGCGAAAATACCCGAAACCTTAGCGAAATTTTCTATTTTAAAACTATGCATGAGTGATTTGGCTACCTAGCCAAGTGCTTCGATCCTTGCGAAATTCACTACCTAAAATCATGTTTTTGTAATTAATGCCAGCGGAAGCTTCAAATTTGGTGTATTACTCTCTTAATCCTTTAACAGCCAAATTGTTAGGTTTTGGTATTTTCATGTATTGAAGTGGCCTATATAAACCCCTCTCTTTTGTAATCAATAGAAATTTTAGGGAAGCAACAATTTGGGGAGAGAAAGAATTTAATAAGTTTTCATTTTTGTAAATAAAGTCTAGTATTTTATTTGGGTTTTTTATTTTCCTCTCTCTTCCCTCTCTCTCTTTCCCTTATTTTCTCATTTGCCCGAACACCCTCTTGAGGATGACAACTGAGATGTAAGCCTCTTTTTCTTTGAAGAGGAAGGAAGCTAGCTTGGTAGTGGGGCATATGCATGTTGTCCTCTTGTGTTAAGCTACGGTACTGTATTTATGGCTCTGTCTTCTCAAATTAGGGTTGAATAGCTTTGGATATTCTTAGTTTGGCCCGATACTCTCCATGCTTTTGGGATCCCGATTGCATACTTATTGCCTAGATGCCTTTGTGGTTCATTAGATGATGCTACGAGCCTCACGATGATATTTAATGCTAGGGTTTAAAACTGAAAAAGGGCCATAGATGTATGTTACTTGTGTTAACTCAAATAGGAGTTGTTTTTAGGGTGAGGTTTGCTAGTTAAATATAGATCCGGTTATGCCTTGGACTATAGGTTAGCAATAAATGAGGATAAAACCCAGGGACTTTTGTTTGCCACAGCACGAGTTAGTGACCTAAATCTTGAGAGGTGCTTTCACTTCACTTTCGAGTTTTTTACAATTTCTCGGTTTCAAGCCTACTTCCCTTTGTTTTTTGAAGCAAATCCAAAAAGTCAAAATAAAGCCTTACCTTTTTACACTCATGCGTATCATTCTTAGGATGAAAACCCGTCCGAGTGTTCGGCCACGGACCCAGCTATCACTGCGGTAGCTTGACTACGGCGTAGTAGGGAACAGGTGTAAATAGAATTTTGTTGATTTTAGCTCAGCTCTTGGCCAGCGCGAATCAGCTAATGGCCCAAGGCTGTGGCGTCCCAAAACCACAGGATCAGCCGTGGGCAATCGGCTTCTCATATGTACGAGGCTGGCGCGAAGAAACAAAGCTTATCGCCTGTTTGGCTCGTGCTCTATACTGAAGCCTTAACACGATAGCCTCGACCAGCCGACCTTGGCTCTGATAGCCTCGTACGTCCCGGTGATCCTCGGGAAGCGAGTCCTCTGCCGGCTTTCGAGACTTGAAGTGACCCTCCTTCTTAGCTACAAGCCTCAAAATATCTCATATACTCTTAGCATAAACTATCTCACCTTCTATGGCCATAGTTGTCCTAACCATAGAGTCCATATCCTGCAGGAGAAGTCCCACAATCTTGCCCTGATGGACAGTCTCAGACCATCCTCAAATCTCCTCACGTTTTCAATACCACAGTGTGGCGTCGGATTTACCACTACCGGTACTTTCTGGTGGTGAAAAGCGTATTTACCATTGTATTGGTGTTTGAATATATCGTAAAAGTAAAATCTTGTGGTAGTGCGTGGGCGCTACATCATGCTAACATAGGCATAAAACTCATAATCAAACAACTACGCTTTATAGGCGAGAATGAGAATAGGATTCAATCTTTTGAACATGAGTAGACTTCTCATTTTATATAGGAACAATGATTCTTTTTCTTCAAACTCTTGAGGCCTCTCATATTTTCTGCACTAGAATGAATGTCATTCATTCCTCAGAATGCATGTCATTCGTTCCTAATGAATGGTCCTCAAAATGAACGTCCTTCATTCCTTTGTAATGAATGTCATTCAAACAAATTTTTCCAACAATTTTTTTGATAGCTAATAAAAATACCCTAGCTTTTCTTAGGTTTAATTTTTTTCTCTTATGGATTATAAACTTTGATCTCAACAAGACAACCTCATACAAGTACATGTCTTAGACTGTGTTTTCGACCTTTCCATAACTTACAAGGAGTTTTAGGCATTATCTTAGTTAGAACCTAGTTTAGTACATATGTGACGCCCAATGCGAGGCGGGGTAGACCCGGGATGTTATCCCACAAAAATCAGGGGATCAATTTTTTTTGTTTTTGAAAGTTTGACAGATTTCTGTGTAGTGGGGCCAAGAATTTGTCACACCCAAATCCGTCGACCGGGTGGCGGATCAAGCCAGGTTTCAGGAATGAGACCATATCTTGGGACTCTTTTTTGATTTTTTTTTTTTTTTAAAGCCAAGCCTTTTTGTGGGTTATGGCCCACATCTTATAACATAATCAAAGAACTGCCACTAGAATTGTGGTGTCCATGAAAATCTATACACATATCTTGAGTCCCGTTTACAAATACAAAACTTTACACTTTTACGATTACAAATCGAACCATGAACCTACATGTAGTGAACGCCCACAAGTGTGTGTTGGCCCAGGCGTATGCGGATGTTTCTTTGATGTCTTCTCCTGTACCTACCGCGGATTAAAAACCCCGTGCTAAGCTTTACGCTTAATTGAAACATTTCTTATATATAGAAACCACGGCATATACACAATTATAATAAGTGTATAACCATATGAATATCGAGAAATTTCATGCATTCATATCATGGACTTATATAAGCACTTATGCTTATCATGACTTATGTTCATGCGGGACTCGGGTAGATTCTGAGAACATTAGCATGCTGGAGACTTATCCTTATAACGGACTTATGTGCATTCGGGACTCAGAGTAGGAATTCTGAGAACTATGCTTATGCTACGGGTTTAACTTATTCAGAGAAGGTACATTAGGTACCACTTGTGAAGATTCTGAGGAACTAGATATCTTTTGGTATTCGGAGCACATACTTGTCTTATGGAACTGTGCGGTCTTCACGGAACTTATCTTGTCTTCACAGACATATACTTATCTTACGGATCACGAGAGTACCATGGGTACCTCTTTGGACATACTCGTTTTTATCGATCTGGGGAGTACTCCTTAGAACCTCTTTTGGACTTATGTAATTCTGAGAACTTGCACTTACTTTGCGAATCTGAGAGTACTGGTGGGTGTCTGGAACTTATACTTATGTTCTTGAGACAGTACTTGTGGAGTGCTACGAACTTGATGAAATCTGAGAGTACCCACGAGGTACTACGAACTGTCGAATGCGGGAGTACGTAGGTACTTTTCACGAATAAGCGAGAGACGAGGACTTAATCGGGACGGAACTTATTCGAATCTGAGGACTTATCGGATCTGAGAGTACGTAAGGTACTCACCTGAACTTGTTTAGATGCAGGGGAGTACCGAGAAGGTACTACGGGACTTAATCGGAGACGGGACTTATTCGAGATCGTAGTGCAGTAGGTGCTACGGGACTTAGTGAAATACAAAGAGGAGTACCCTTAAGAGGTACTACGAGACTTATCGGATCGGGACTTATTCGAGGAGACGGGACTTATCGGATCTGGAAGTACGTAGGTACTGGAGCTTATACGAGAGAGCAGGCATCGGAGACGGAACACATTGGATCTGGGGAGTTAATCGAGTCGAGGAACTTATTCGGATCTTGGAGTGCCGTAGGTGCCTACGTAACTTATCTGACGAGAAGTACCGCCAGGTACTGCGGGACTTGATCGGATCTGAGACGAGGAGACTTGCTCCTTATACGAGTACGGGAAGTAGGTACTCTGGAACTTATCTGAGATGCGGGACTTATCAGATGCAGGGAGTACGTAGGTACTACGAGGACTTATCTAGAGATCACGAGACTTATCGAGATCACGAGTACGTAGGTACTACGGGGACTTATACGAATCACGGACAGTGAAGTCCTTCACTTAGGCTGAGATCACGATTCATTATACGGAATGTAGTGAAGTTGTCTGGACTTGTACTTATTTTCTGGGGGAATTTGTACTTATTTGCAGTCTGAGAGTACCCGTAGGTACTCTGAGCCCATACTTGTTGTGCGTGCGGCCGCCAGGTGCTTCTTAGACTTATACTTGTTTCGCCGTCTGAAGGGTGCAGTGAGTCACTCTTGGACTTATACTTATTCGGACCTCGAGTAGGGAGGATTATAAATTTCTTCAAAATACGGGAGGCGGCCAGGTCTGACCCGAGAACTTAAACAGATCTGAGTGCCGTGGGTACTCTGAGGAACTTAATCGGATATTTGGGTACAGTAGGATGCTACATAGCAAATCTGAGGAGGTACGTGGGTACTCACGGGAACATATCTGGTGCCAGTAGGTACATTAGGATCTTACCATATTCGGTTCTTTATTCTTGTTCGAGTCTTATCCTTATAATTGTTAGATTACAGACCCGTGTCACGGAATGAGTGGGACACAACCTGATAAGTACCAGAGGTACGGTCTGGATCGAGGAGAGTCTTGGTCGCCTTGTCGGAGAGTGCAGAGTACTGGTGTGTCGAAGCACGGCCGGAGAGTGTGGCACTGTCAGTCGCAGGAAGTACTAGTGTAGAGCCGCGATCGAGGAGAGTGTGGTCGCTGTCGGAGAAATGAAATTGCTAATGTGCGAAGCACGATCGGAGGAATCTTGGGTGTCGTTTCAATGGCGGTCTTAGAGCGATTTTCTGATTATATGAGTTCGATAACTTACTATCTTATGGTAGAGCATTATTAGCCACATTATCGTTCGCCGACGGATATTAATTCCAAATGCGATAGGTATGATGAGCATGTAATCACACCTTAATCATGCCATTCTTATTCTTCTATGAATCGTTACCGGGAATTGGAATCGATCCATTCGGATCGTCAATTCGAGTTATGGCATTTCATGCCCAGTAGTGATTCACTAGAATTTTGAAAGGATAGTTGCAGATGATGAGAATTTTCCAGTACATTTATCCATATTTGACACCTAGTTATTTGTACTCTTCAATCTAAGGTGATAAGGGTTCATTTCGATTGGAATCACCGAATCGAACCGCCGAGAAACTCTCGGATACGTCAGAAACGACTCGGACTACTCTATAATCAGCGATGCAGGAAATGGGCGCACATAGCCCCACTTTGAGTGAATTTTTTAAAGCTATCTAGAGTCATAATTTAGGAGATACCTATAAAAATGGGTTTGTTCTCCTTGAAGTCTAGTTTACTTAGCCACTTCAATCACTCAAATCGGATGAAATAAGCAGGATTATGGCTAAATTACGAAAACTGAGTCGAAACTGGGGCAGTGCGAGTTGTACCGGTAGAACCTAAGTTCTCTTGGGGTAGAGACAACCAAAAATGACCCGAACCAGTTCTACCGGTAGAACTTCAGCTTGTGCTCAGTAGGAGCACCCGAGAATGCCCAGAATGGGTGTTTTCTCACATTTTCCATATGTTTCAGCCACCCCAATCAGCTACATGCCTCATAATCACTTCAGATCACTTCAATTCATCTTATAATCCTTTTCTCTCGATTTCACTCCTTCAATACTTATCTTAGTTCAAAAGACTTATCATGAATTACTTCAAAACCCATTTCAATATAGGTTATAACTCATACACAAGTCAAACTCGTAAAGGGATTTATTAGGATTTATTTATAAACCACAATTCAATTACTCTTAATTAACCATGAATTCATCCTGAGTTTCATGAGCTTCTTGTGCCATATGGGTCTTACCCACACTTACTTGCCATCATTTTGGGTTAAGATGAAACCCTTAAAACCCCATGTTTGGGGACAAACTACAACCAACCAAGCATGGCAATTCATACATAATCTCTTAGAATCCATAGCCAAAGTTAGTTTCCATACCTTTGATCTTAGCTTGCTTGATCTCCTTCCTTTCTCTTCCTCTTCCTCTTCTTCTTCTCTCTTTCTCTCTTCTCCCTCTCCTTCACGTTTTGTTTTCCTCCCATGAGACCAATCTTTTAGTCTTTAAATCCATGTTTTCTAAGGCCTTGTTTGGCCCTCGAAATAATACATTTTTAAGGAATTAGTTTGCTTATTTGCTTTTTAAGCCCATAACTCATTCTATTTATGAAGCAATTTATGTCATATTATACTTTGGCCTCTAATTTTGTCAACTATGACTTTTATGCCCCTCTTTAGACCAATTTCAAAAATTGTCCTTAAGTTTTGTAACTTTAAGATATACGTTTCAGGTTTCACATTTAACTCATGAAAGCAGTCAAATTATGCTTGCAAAATACCTAAGCATGTAACTTGACTAGGGTCTATTTTGGGGTGTTCTGAGTCCTGTCTCATGCCCGATCCATATCGATGTGCTCAAGCATGCGTCGTGCGGCGCCTCGTACTCGTACGATTACATGCACAAGGCCTTTTACGTCGTGACACAACCACGGCGCCCTGCATCCCGCATGCCCAGAGGCTGTCGTGCTCTGACGAGCGTCTACATCATCGCATGCATGCCTTGTTGCGTAGCGACAGGTGCCCCTTGTTGCTACATAGAACGCTGTGTCGCGACATGGAAATCCCGGTAATCACGGAACTTCACGTATAGCGTAATGAGTACTCTATCGCGACATAAAAATCCCATCCAAGGCCAAAATTTGTCGCAACACAAGGGTACTATGTCACGACATAGAAACACCTGGCCTTGATCAAACTCTATCGCGACATAAAAACACTCTCCTTTGACATAATTCCTTCTTACCACAGCGACTACATCGCGACATAAAAATACTAGATTGTGTGAAAATCTTCCAGCTTAGCTAACTATTCGCAACTGGAAATTCCACATTAAGTAACCTGAAACCTCTTATTTGGCCATTCTCTGTCATGACATAAAATATTATGTCGCTACCCTGCCTAAAGCTAAACTCTGTCGCGACACAGAAATACTTTGTCGCGACATAAAAACTCTTAGCCTTGACCAACTCTTTCACGACACAAAATGTTGTGTTGCAACACAAAGCCCTTTGGTCTTGGCTACACTCTGTCGTGACATAGAATACCCTGTTGCAACACAACTCCATGAAATCCTGTCGCAACACTATAAATCTCTATCGCGACACGAAATCTCTTGGCCTTGATCAAGCTCCTTCGCAACCCTAACCTCTTGTCGTGACTGTCTTGATCGCGACAAGGGAACCTCTCTCGCGACATTGTCATGACAAAACAAAACACTGTTGCGACCCCACGGGGACCCCTGTCGAGACAGAAAACAGGAGAAAAACAACTCTATCGCAACCGAGAAAACCCCTGTCGTGACCTAGAAACTGCCTACAGCCTGAGAACCATGTCGCGACATAAAGAACCATGTCGCAACATAGAGAACCATGTCGCGACATAGAACCAGAAGCTCTATCGTGATCGAAAAATCTTTGTCGCGACCCAAACTGCCAAGTGTGTAGTAGCCTTTATGGGCCTTTTCTACACCTCCATCTCTCGCTAGTCTGATAAATTTCATCTGCAGGCCTCAGCCATGTTATACATGCGAGTATAAAATATGGGAAAACTTTCCAACACATTATTGAACAAGTCTAAATAAGTTTTTATTACAAAACTTCTCGTTTACATATACAAAACTGGATAAACTATCCAGAATTTAACAGAAGACATGAATAAGACATAATTTGGCCTTTTTCACAACTAAGATCTTAGATGTGTTTCATCTCCCGGTGTACCTCCAGTACCTGAAAATATTTTCCCACGACGGGGTGAGCAATGCCTAGTAGAGAAAATCTCCTACAAGGGCTACTCCCTACCTAAGTGCACATGCAATGGCAAACACACACACATTCAAGTAAAGATATGCACATTCCTACTCGAATGTCTACATGCAATGCCCCATGTCTCGAGTCCTCACCGGCTCCCTCACACATGCATTTTCATGTATGAAAAGCATTTTCGAAACAAATATTTTTGTTTTTTGAAAATATTGGTTTTCTCCGATATAATTTATTGGACAACCCTTCGATATAATTTATTGGACATCCTCCGATAAAAATTTGTTGGACAACCCTCCGATATAATTTATTGGGCATCCTCCTATAAGATTTGTTCAAAAACCATGTCATGCACTCACACCCATTTCACGCAATGTCCCCGGGCATATGAAATGCGGAATGCCATTCCATGCCAATTCATGTTATATGCATGATGAGTACTACATGCAACATTAATAAATCATGGATAATTATATTTTTACATATAATTCACATCCATCAAGTATCTTACTTCAATACATCATATAAGCATATATTAACATGATTTTCACACAACCAACATGTTATTCATTTTTTAGCAATAACACATAAAAAAATAGCCCACATATTCACGGAGCGTAGAAAGCAGTCCCAAGAATTCAAAGTTCGGTCAAAAATTTGGGCCCGGTATGTACTCACGGCCCCAAAAGCCTCATGCCATTAAATGGCTCTTAGACTGAAAATAACCAAAGTAGGGAAAGCCCCTACCTCTTGGGTTTGGCGAAAACCCAGTTCGTGTACCTACGCAGTAATTGCGTAGATGAACTTTGCCTCTTGCTTCGACAAAAACCAACGGCCCAATCTCCGTAGATCTTATAGAGAAGGTAGAGTTTCTCACTCCACTTTCCTTCTTCTTTCTTTTCTTTTCTTTCTTTTTCTTTTGCTCCTTTTTCTCTCTCTCCCACTGAATCCATCCAACTTGATTCAAGTGGGGCCCTCCTCCCACTTTCCTCGGCTTGCCACGTGTCACTTCCTCGTTTTTTTTTTTTTTTTTTTTTTTTTTTTCTTTGTTTATCTTCTTTCTTTTTGGCTTTCCTTTCTCTCACCTTATCCAAAGATTTGGATTTCCTTTCTCTAGGGGTATGGCACAGGGCCTTCTGATGAGTCTTAAACTCATATATTTTTAATCCATTTTTCTGACTTATTTTTAGTATATTCATATCTATTTTAATGCCAAATTATGGATTATTCACCAACTTGTGTTTTGTATGTTTAATCGAAAAAGGAAAATTTCAACCGAAAGAAGAGAAAAAGAACAGTGCGGCAGAGTCTATGTAGCGGCCAATGAGTTACGTGTGTCGCGACAAATATCCCGAAGCAAATGGCTAAGGAAATACATCCGAACAATACTCTCTTATGTTTGCAACGCAAAGGAATTTGTTGAATATAGAAGAGGAACTTTGTTACTACAAAAGACATTTTATCACGACAAACAATGGGAAGAATATGACAAGTCAACTAAGACAGAGAGAGTTTGTATTTAAGCAAAGATTTTCAACGAGGTTGTTAACGCAAAGGCGGGGATCTGCAGCCAGCGGCAAGGTAATGTATGTCGCGACACAGGAAGGAGAAGTTTCTCTCACAACAACGAGTTGTATGTCGCGACATTGAAGGAAGAAGACACTCAGGTCGTGACGGGATGGAGCGGTCGCGGGCGCCAGGATGTGTGTTTGGTGGTGACTGGTCACTGACAAAGTCAATGTTGCGACATACTTCATGCGAAGAGAGGTTTCGATGTCGTGGCAGGGGATCTTAGAGTCGCGACCACGAAATCAATTTGAACACACATATAAACAAAGGTCGCGACCAGGACTTTTTCTGTGTGCCGCCATAGGATTACAATACAAGGAAGAAAAAGGAGTCTTATGGCAGCTTCAAAAGATGAGCTAAATACAAAAGTCTTGTCGCGACATAAAAACTTGGTCGCGACAGAAAAACCTCTACAACACCAAGAGACTATGCTGCAACATTGAAATGAAACTACAACAAGAAATCAGGTTAAGTGGCAACAAGACTCTGTCGTGATAGACTTTCTTGGTCGCGATAGAAATGTTGACAATACAAGAAAGATTGTTTACCTTGAGATGTGAAGTGCTTTGTCATGGAGCATAAAAAGCTGGGTTGCGACACAAATTTGAAGAAGTTACCTGCGAAGCAAATGTCTTAACCTGATTGTAATTATTTACCTTATAAGCGCCAGCAAACACAAATAAGATTGTCGCGACATAGAATGGATAGAGCAGAGAAGCGGTTGCCGGGACAATAAAGTGTTAAAGCGAAAGATCATTCTGACGGAGAAAACTTTGTCGCTGACGGAATAAATATCGTGAAAGAAACGAATACTATCGCGACGGGACCTGCGCATGCTGCAATAGAGACACGAAACAAAAGAATTAAAACTGCATCGCCAGCAACACTTTGGTGTGACTGGGAATGCGATCTAGGCGAATTTTTGAATTCTGATGTAACCTTGAATTTAGGGCCCGAGCAAGGGCTCATCGTGAAACATTTGAGAGAGCAAGGCGGGTAAGTCGGCTGAAAAACCAAAGCATTTGGGGAGCTGGGGACTCTTTTGTATTATATTTTTTTCTTTTTTTTTTTTCTTTTTTTTTCTTTTCTTCGTGGATTTGATTTAGCGTAGGATTCCAAATTGCTTCTTGAACTTATGACAATTGAATTGTTCGAGTTTCAAGGTTAGCGAGCTAAATCGTTGAAAGATCAATTTTGATTCTTGTTTAGACTTCTAATGAAGTCTAGATAAAAAGCTAGATTCATTCCTTTCGATTGATTACAATTGGGTGGAAATTTCTGATCGATATTTTAGTGTTCAACGTGATTCGGTTTTCGAAGAGAAATATAACCGTATTAGGGAAAAGATACGTCATTAGTTATGGTC
The DNA here is from genome assembly GCA_016808115.1 of Tetrastigma voinierianum. Classification (NCBI taxonomy): domain Eukaryota; kingdom Viridiplantae; phylum Streptophyta; class Magnoliopsida; order Vitales; family Vitaceae; genus Tetrastigma; species Tetrastigma voinierianum. Next base: position 410,168 of record JAEQBH010001319.1, read on the forward strand.
TTTCACATAATTAGAAAGATTTCTTGAATTGAAATTTTACAATTTATTTGAATGGTGTTGTTCATGGAAATGAATTGTTCGAGCACATTAGTAACTTATGCCCAATTGGGGCTGGATTGTTTGGCTCACGATTTGCGGGAGGCCCTTTGAGGTGACAGAGTTTAAGATTCTGAGCATGGATGCATTACGTAGGGGTATGCTAGACTAATATTAGTGAACTAATGAGCTTTGGAAGATTACTTAGATAAATCATCAATTTACTCATGGTTTGAGAATTAGTTGAAGGATCTATCAATTTAATCAATTAGAGATTTCTCCTTAGTCTTGAGGAATGAGCTTGATCCTGTGTTAGCTTAGATCTAATCAAGGAAAGAGAGAACTCTTTGAAATCTCAAGGATGAGACATCATTCGTTTCGTGGAAATCTGGGAATGTCCCTGTCTTGGGAAGTAAGAAATCTACAGTCATAAGAAATGGGTATGAAGTATTGTAAAAGAAAAATACCCAGATCTTATAAAGAAGATTTGATTACAAGTAATTGGTTTGACACATGTTTCATTAATGAACATGATTCTCTATTTAGTGAAATGTAAGGTTAAGGGAGAAATCCAAACTATACTATCTTGCCTCTTTGACAAATTTAAATTCCAATTCATGATAGAATAGAATTAGATTATGTTGCGAGGTGATGTTTCCCACTTGGCTTGATAATAATTCAAGTGTCTACTTCCCAGCAAATATCTAGTTCAGTCAGTTTAGATCTAGGATTTTATATTTTTTTTCTTTATTTACAAATGTAGAAATTTAGATAGGGAAATTGTGACACCCCTATCCCGGGGTCCCGTTGACAACCCGTCAACCAGCGGAATACTCATGGATGTCGAATAACCCAACACCACACCATCGTGTCCCCTTTTCTAGGACCCATGATTTAACGAAAATCGAGAAGAGTCTCATTTGTACGGGGAGCTCTACCTAAATACAACCTATACAATTACATGGAAACATGGCCCAATATTATACAACAACCACACTGGGTCCACATACGAGTAAAAATGGCCACGTAGGGCCCATTTATCCATACTCAAACATATAAGCACATGTGACTATAAAACCATAGTCCATAAGAGCTTAAATTACATCACTCTTATACGAAATAAATACAACCCATATATATTTAAAATATATATCAAAGCCTAATCAACTTTCTTCTCAATCCAGGCCTTAAATGGCGTCGTCAGTAATTGTCACCGCACACAAATGTGTGGTCCCACACGGCCAGGTAGGCAAAACCTAGTAGTGATAATCTCTATAAGGGCTACTCCCTTTAAGTGCGCATGCAATGTTGTACAATCAAACACACATCCAGTCACCAACATGCATGTATCTTTGAATGTCACCACATGCCATGAATAAGACTCGACTTACCATGCCCCGTGTATCAAGCCCTCGTCGGCTCCATCACTAAATATTTTATCGAGTAATATATCCCTAGTCACTCATTGACTCGTCTCACATATGCATATGCCAAATGTGACAATCGTCACTGGTATTACCAATGACCCATGTATCGAGCCCTCACCGGCTCCATTACCCAATGCAAGTGTCAATGGGAAACAAATCCCAAAGTCAATCCTGACTCCTATCACACAACCCCGAAGTCTATGTAATAAACATGACCGTGTGTCTTCTTTGGGCAACAAAAATTTATGGATCCCACCGCAGGTCTCTTACACCCATGTTACAGAACTTTTCGGATCACATCACGAGTCTCTTACACCCATGTTCCAGGCTTTTCACTTGAGGGGGTTAACGGTCCCCTTCTTGCTCCACCTAACACACATTAATTATATTTCACTTTATGCTTTAAACCGTGAGTCATTTATTGGACGTCATCCAAAGTACGAACTCACTACCCATTCATCAACACTGATAATGGATGGCCATACCCATGCACACACACCCAATATGCTCATGTCCCTGTGCATATGCAATGCTAATGTCACTGAAAATTCTCATGTTACATGTATGATGCACACTACATGAACCATTCTCATCAGTTGTACTTCATGTCAATTTCCATGCAAACATATATGCGAGAATATAAGTTCCATATGTTTCATGCCCGATATATATAGATATCATATCAAGCATATTAGCATCCATGAATCCATGACTAAACAAATAATGTCCATATAACCTTCCTTAAGGCCCAACTCATGGCAATTCATACCTTCTGATGCTTCTGACATGCCATCTGATAGTCATGTCAAAAACCGGAAACTATTCACATCGACACAACCAAGTAACCTACACAATTGGTGAAAAACATAGATTTTCAACATAGTTGTGATCACCCACTACCTTCCACAGGTACATGGAAACAATCATGACTCAATGGGCTTTCCATAGAGTCCAAGAACACCGGACGCTAAAGATATGGTCATCCGAAGTTGGAGGCACACAATAAAAAATATGACCACTGTGTCCCATCTGCACACTTGGTACAAACACCAACTTTCAGCAAGGTCATGTATACCATTTGTCCTCCACAGGTATATGGATAGATTCTTGACTCAATGGGCTTTCCATAGAGTCTAAGAACACATGAAACGGAGTTCGGACGAAGACGTTATAGCCTTTTCATTCAAAACTGGTCAGTTTACTTTGTTTACACTGGAAATAGTCTGTGATACCCGATTTCAGAGGTCTTAATCCATAATTTGATACTGGTTCTTTATACTCATTTGCATATACGGTTCTTAGGGTTCTTATCCAACTTGAATCATCCAAATTGGATCACAGAAACTCAAGATATGTCTTTCTTAGGAATTTACTCATTTTCAAAAGCGAGGAACTAAGCTTAGTACGAACATAGCTCCCCTTTAGTACATTTTTAATCAAAAGGGGTCGGAATTTGGATAGATCTATTTCAAGGAAATATGTTATCCTATAAGTCTAGTTTATACTTTAATTGGAATCACTTAATTCGGATGAGTTATGGCTAAGTTATGGCCAATACTCAATTACGGGGTCACAAAACAAAGCAGGAAAACTGCTTGAACATATCTCCACTTTGAATGCATTTCTTCTTCCGAAGGGGTCGGACTTTGGATAGACATATTTCAAGGAGGTATGTTCTCCTATAAGTCTAGTTTATCCAGAAATTAGAATCACTCAATTCGGATAAGTGATGACCAAGTTATGGCCAAAATACAGTCATGGGGTCGGAGGAAAAAAACTAGACAGCATTCTCCACTTTGACACACACACACATGTCCTTAGATAAAAATTAAACCGAGTAGGATAAAACCTACCTCCAGTTTATTGTGATTTCCCAAATTTTGCCTTTTCTAGGTTTCAGCGAAAACCCAGGAACCTTGGGAAAAATCTTGTGATTCCAGTTGCCCACCACGTAGCTCGTCGCGTGAAATGGCTTTAACTCTCGTCATGTCAAATTAGATGTGAAAACCGGAGTGAAATAAATGGAGAAAGGTTCAGCCTCTTTCCCTCTCTCTCTCTCTCTATCACGTTTTCTCTAGACAAAAATGAGATCTACTTGCATTTTAGATATTTTAGGATATTTATAGTGTGGACATGTGGCTCATGTCGAGCCATGTGTCACACTTCTTCGATTATGTTCTCGCTCGAAACAATTTATTTCATCCCGGTTTCAGTTCCATCTATCTTAAATAAAAATTCTTTAAATATTTGAAATTTTTTATGATTTTTATAAAAATCTCGTTTTCAAGGTCCACTTGGCGTGGTCGTGTAGAAGTCATGAAAATCCCCGACATGCCGGAATTAAGCGTAGTCGCATGGGTGACTAGATTTTCGCAAGACGATTCGCAGTGAAGTTAGTTAAATCATCGAGATATAAGAAGGAATTTCAACAAAATTACCATTTTGCCTTCTTTGTAAATTCAAATATTTAGGTTTTCCAGTCTTACATTCTCCCTCCTTAAAATAATTTCGTCGAGAATTCCTACTGCACCATATCACGATCACACTGTATGCAACGAGTCGATGAATGCTACGAATGGCAAAAGAACATACCTTCGTATAATAGAAGGGATGGCGATTACGTATCGTGTCCCTCGTAACTCCTTATTTGCCTCCTCCACTCACCGGTGCAGCCGCATAGCACCTTCACTAGCCTCCACCAGTCTTCACGTCGCAAAACTTGGTCTTGAGTATCCATGATACATACTTTGGTTCCTCCTCGAAGGTCCGTCTGTATCAGCCAATGATTCGCCACCCAATCCATTACATAGTCGGATGCGGGTGTATTTCCGGAGCATGGAGATATGGAATACGTCGTGAACACTCGATAAAATCGGTGGTAATGCCAACCGGTAAGAAACTATACCCACCCTCTCGAGTACCTCGAAGGGCCCAAATATCTGTCTAGAATGGCTTTCTAGCTTACTTAATTAACCACTCCTCTCTTAGGCATCACCTTCAAGAGGAACGCATTCACCCGCCTCCAAACTCTAAAGGTTGTTGAAAGTCTATCGATATAACTCTGCCCCGGCTGAGTCATGAAGACACTTAGTGTCGAATCCGCTCTCGGTGTTTCTACAATCCAACTCTAAACCGTTGGTGGAGCTCTCTCCACCTCGATCCAACAAGCCAGGAATCGACACTGGCCTCCCATATAATGCCTCATAGGGTTTTGCATTTGTATATAAGCCTAATAACTATTGTTATAGGTAAACTCAACCAAGGGAAAATTCTCTTCCCGACCATAGCAGTTATCTTGGGACATATTAGCGGACCATCCTCTGGAGATATTCATAACGCATCGATTATCTGAGAATATCGTGGCATTGGATGAAAAGACAGATAACATGTATCAGTTATTATCATGAATAGACTCTATTTAAAGTGAATTAAGACAAGTATTGGGATCTAAATCATGATATATGGAGACCAAGACATTCTGCATCTGGTAAGTGATCTCATGTGGTGTGTATAACAATGGAGATTATAGTGTGGGATCATACATAATGGGTGACATGAACTTGGCTAGGCGGTCCCGCTATCGCACCGCATCGCGCTGTGATGTGGTGGAAAGTGAGTCACAAAATCCATCGCTGAGTATGCTCCCGACTTCCCTCTACTACCTCACAATAGCATTTGGAGTAGCCCTATTGGCCTCTGATGCTCAGCCTTAATCTGTTGACACGTGAGACATCGTCGAACAAAGTCTCCAACGTGTCTCTTCATCTCACTCCAGTAATACTGGCGACGAAGATCATGATACATCTTTGTACCACCTAGATACATATGGCTTAAAATGATGATTTCTTAAAGGATCTCACTCTCTTAGTTTTGCCTTGGCCCAGGAGACCACAATCACATTACCCTATACCGAACTACCATCACCGTGTGAATGGCAACCCTCGTCTTTCATTACCGGCTATGTCGATCCACGGTAGACATTATCTCGGTGTCACGCCTTGGGACTCGGTAGGAAGGCGTGAACACTAAACTCTCCCGAAACACCACGAGTCCAGTTCATTTGTGCGTAAGTAGAGGCGCCCGTAGTCTCGAGCATCAACCACTCTCAGGAAGCCACACTAGCCAATACTCCCCGTGACTTTCGATTGAGTGCATCAGCCACCACATTTGCCTTACTAGGATAGTATTGCAAAGTGAAGTCATAATCCTCTATATATTCCATTCATCTGCTTGTGCCTCCTATTAAGTTGCAGGAAGTAAGACTCGCGGACTTTTGTAGTGCGAAAATACCTCGAATTGCTCACTATATAAATAGTGGCTCCATATCTTCAAAGGGAAGACTATAGGCGACAACTTCCAATATCATCGCATTAGGAGTAATTTCCTGTGGTTCTTCAACTATCATGAACTTCATAAGCTACCACTCCGTCTTGCATGGAACACATCCCGATCCAGTCCTTGAGACATCACAATATATAAATGTACCCTCTGTCCCTATTTCGGGACTATCGAAATAGGAGTTGTAGTAAGCCTCTTTCAATTCACCAGGAGATACCTTCTCCCTCCCCCAGGTCATTCCACTCAAATTTTGACCTCTTTCCTAGTAAACAGAATCGGAGCGCTCTAAGGTGAAGTGCTCGGTCTAATAAAACCCTTGTCCAACAATTCTTGCAGTTGGACCATGAGTTCCTACAACTCAACTAGTGCCATCCTATGAGGAGTCATAGAAATGGGCGACGTACTAAGGTGTAACTCAATGATAAAGTCCACATCCTTGTGCGGAGGTAATCCCGGTAGCTAATCCGGAAAAACATCCTCATACTTGCAAACTACCTGAGATAGATCCAATTCTTGTCTCACCTCGTCCTCCCAGTGAGACTTGCTAGCTGACCCATCAGCTGTCATCCATCTGGAGTCATACCTTTATCTGGGAGTAAAGTATCATACTTCCCTTGAAAAGTCACACAGATACCTTCCGGTGTGTAGGCAGAAATCCTTTTACTATCACATTCAATGATGATTCGGTGTCCTGTCAACCAATCCATGCTAAGAATGACATCAAAATCTGATATGTCCATCACCCAAAGGTCCACTGTGAATAGAATCCCTAAGATCTCTAACTCCCGCAAATCTAGACATATCGTCGATCCTCACCACAGTCCCTAGGGAGAACTCACGTATAACGGATCATCGAGGTCTCTACACCACAAACCCCGAAAACATCCACACACTAGATGCGACCACGAAAATCACGATGCACCCGAGAATCAGCGATATCTTAGAAGAAGATTGATTCTCCTTCCTCTTAGTACTAGCACCTATATCCGGATGCTCCATGTGTCATCTACTCCTCTTCCCAATAGCGAGGTATCTGACCATGAGTCCCCTCTTCCGGTAATGTCGAGAGGATGATGTGCACGAAACCCCTAGGATTTTCGTCCTCCACGGCCGCCGTTTCACTAGTCAATGCAATGGTAGCGACCACATGCTGCTTTTTGTGCGATAATGGCGACTGGTGCTGTATCCTTTCCTGCTAATCGAAACACAAGTGACCGCCACCATCGAGTCTCCTTCCCCCTTGGGGGCTGGAGGATAATGTGCCTCGAACCTCGAGGGTTACTTGACCCCCCCATTGGTTCCCGATTGCACCCGACTTGTGCGATGGTGGCACTTGACAACACCTGCAGCGCCAAAGTGCTTGGTCGCCAACAACAAGCGGCCTTTATGAAGATACGGTAGTCTAAGCCCAGATGGTCATGGGTTATTACTTCGCTCACCACCTTGACATCCTCTTCCTCTGCTAGTCATTTACACATGTCAGATAGCAATAGAGTCATTAAATTTCTATCTCAGTCTAACTAGTAGTGTACATGCCAACCACTAATAGACTTAACATCATGAACTACACCGTTCATCCCTTTTTCCTTAGTGGTGCATAATGCCAAACACTAATACATCGGTTCCTGAACTATCATGTTCATTTTGTTTTTCGAACCCCTAAGGTTATGTTTTCTAACCCTAGTATTCCGCCTCCTGATCCACCCGTGTATATTATTCACACAAATCACCACACATATCACACAACATGTTAACCCTGAAAACATCTGACACACAACAATGCATGATCTAGACCCATGCCCATCAACCCTCGGTACTCGTGTACCCTGCTCTTGATACCCTAGTTGAGGCAGAGGATGAGTATCAGGACCATACTTGTGGATACCCACATTCAAGCGCCCTAGGTAATCGTTTACCTAAGTTTGATACCAAGCTATGACACCCCTATCCCGAGGGTCCCGTTGACAACCCGTCAACCAGCGGAATACTCGTGGATGTCGAGTAACCTGACACCACACCATCGTGTCCCCTTTTCAAGACTCATGATTTAACGAAAATCGAACAGAGTCTCCTTTGTCTGAGGAGCTCTATCAATACAGCTTTTGTCTGATTACACAACAACATGACCAAATATTATACAACAACCACACCCAGGATGCACATACACAAGTAAAATGGCCACGTGGGCTATTTATCCATACTGAAACGATATAAGCACATGACTATAAAACCATAGTCCATAAGAGTTTAAATTACATCACTCTTATACAAATAAATACAACCCATATATATTTACAAAATATATATCAAAGCCATAATCCGACTTTCTTCTCAATCCCGGCCTCTAAGGAGCGTCGTCCACTAGTAACTGTCCACCTGAAATGTGGTCCCACGATGGGGTAAAGGCAAACCACAAGGTGTAATCTCCTACGAGAGCTACTCCCGCTAAGTTCACATGCAATGGTTGCCGCGATCAAATACACATCCAAGTCTGACGCCACGTGTCTACCTAAATGTCTACATGCCATGAATGAGACTAGACTCACCATGCCCCATGTATCAAGCCCTAGTCGGCTCCATCACTCAATATGTCATTGAGTAATATATCCCGAGTCACTCACTGACTCGTCTCACATATGCATATGCCAAATGTGACAACCATCACTAGTATTACCAATGACCCATGTATTGAGCTCTCCACTTGGCTCCATTACCCGATACGAGGGTGCGATGGGCAGCAAATCCCAGAAGTCGATCCGACTCTATCCTGACCCAGGAGTCGTAGAGTAAACATGACCGTGTGTCTTCTTTGGAAATGATAGAACCTTTTCGGATCATGCGGTCTCTTACCACCCATGTTCACCGGAACTTTTTCGGATGCAAGCGGGTCTCTTGCATCAATGTTCCTAGGCTTTTCACGAGGAGTTGACGGTCCCCATCTTGCTCGCTTGACACACATTAATTATATTTCACTTTATGCTTTAAACCATGAGTCATTTATTTGATGTCATCAAGTATGAACTCACACTGCCCATTCATGACAACGATGATGGATGACCATACCCATGCACACACACCCAATATGATGATGTCCTGTGCATATGCAATGCTAATGTCACTACAAATTCTCATGTTACATGTATGATGCACACTACATGAACCGTTCTCATCAGTTGTACTTCGTATCGATTTCCGTACAAATATATATTGCAAGCATATACGTTCCATATATTTCATGCCTATATATATAGATATCATATCAAGCATATTAGCATCCATGAATCCATGACTAAACAAATAATCTCATATAACCTTCCTTAGGCTAATTCATAGCGATTCATACCCAACAAACCGCTTCTGACATGCCATGCGATGAGTAATGTCAAAACCAGGCTACATCGACCTGACAGTAACACTGCACACTTGGTGAAAAACATAGATTTCAGCATAGTTATGATCACCCACTGCCTTCCACAGATACATTTAAAGAATCGTGACTCAATGGGATTTCCATAGAGTCCAAGAACACCCAAAACGGAGTTCGGACGCTAAAGATACGGTCGTCCGAAGTTGGAGGCACACAATAAAAAATATGACCACTGTGTCCCATCTGCACACTTGGTACAAACACCCGACTTTTAGCAAGGTCATGGATACAATTCCTGCATCATATGAATATATTCTTGACTCAGTAAGGGCTTTCCATATAGTCTAGAACACCGAAACGGAGTTTGAACGAAGACGTTATAGCCTTTTCATTCAAAACTGGTCGATTTACTTTGTTTACAAAAACCGATCTGTGATACCCGATTCGGGGTCTTAATCCATAATTTGACGACTGGTTCTTTATACTCATTTGAAGATACGGTTCTTAGGGTTCTTCTTCAATTGGAATCACCTAATTGGATCACCCAGAAACTCAAGATATGTTCCCTCTTAAGGTTCTCATTTTCAATCAGAACCAAAAATTGTCTTAACATGGCTCCCATTTGAATACATTTTTGAGTCCAAAGGGTTCGGAATTTGGATAGACCTATTTCAAGGAAATATGTTATCCTATAAGTCTAGTTTAGACAGCAATTGGAATCACTCAATTCAGATGAGTTATGGCCAAGTTATGGCAAAAATCGATCCACGGGGTCTCAAAGCGGTAGGAAAAGCGCTTTGAATATATCTACACTTTGAATGCATTTCTTCTTCGAAAGGGAATTCGGTATTTGGATAGACCCATTTCAAGGAGATATGTGCTCAGGAAAATTAAAATCACTCATTCGGATAAAGGGATATGGCCAAGTTATGGCCCAAAATACACTCATGGGGTCGAGAGAAAAAAAAATGGACAGCATTCTCCTTTGACACACATGCCCCTTAGATAGAAATTAAGCCAGTGGGATAAAAACCACCTCGATTTGCGTGATTTCAGGGACATCGCCTTTTCTCGGTTTTCATGAAAACCAGAACATGGCAAAATCTTGTGATTCAGTGCCCATAGCTCTCTGATCACGTGGCGCTTTAACTCGTCTTGTCGAGTTCGAGTAGGAAAAACCATTAAAATCTTAGGAGAAAAGTTGCTTTTCTTTCCTCTCTCTCTCCGTTTTTCTCTAAACAAAAAATGAGATCTCCTTGCATGTTAGATATTTTAGGATTTTATAGTGTGGACACGTGGCTCCGCATTAGCCACGTGTCACACTTCTTCGATTACGATTACATCTTGAAGCGATTTATTTGCCGTCCGTTGATTCCGTCTATCTTAAATAGACATTCTTTAAATATATGACATTTTGAGTTTTTCTAAAAATCTTGCTTTCGGGGGTCCTCAACGTTTATTATACTCAAATTAGTGAAAATCAATTGTCTTGGAATTCAACAAGAATTCGCATGGAGTGCTATGTTGCGAGAGGATTCAACGATTAAGTCCATTTCATCATCCAAGATCTAGAAAGAATTTTGAAAAAATTACCATTTTGCCCTTCTTAGCAAAAATTCAAATTTTTAGGTTTTTCCCGGGTCTTACTAAAATTCTTAGTTAGATTATGAAAATCTTAAGAAATGGAAGTTCAAATAATGTGGAACTTGAGTAGTTGGGGTAGTTGAACTTTGAATTCTCTTTAATCTCTATGGGAACGATATCTAGACTTATAAGTCCACTTTATAACTTGTACGACCTGTGCACTTGCAGTAATATGACCAAACTAAATTTTTAATAAAATCATTGACAAAACCATTTTTATTATGAGCATACAAGTTACATTTTGATCAGCAAGTTTTGGGCCACTTTATTGGGGATTAGGAAATAGTCTTTTGGTAACAGTAACAGAAATTTGATATATATACAAAAATTGGTCAACACCTCCATGGGTCACCCCTTAGACTTCCCATTTTGTTTGACTTATCTCTCACACTTGGATGTAATGGGCCATGGATCTTTTCCTTTTACTATTCATATTGCCATGTGTCCACATGGATACATGCATTAAGTAGCGATTGCCCACCTGACATGGCTCTCATGCCATGTGCACTCCTCACAAACTTCCATGCTTGGCTTCGCATGGTCAAGGTAGCTGTGGCACCACTCATTGTGTCACACAGGCACCAGATACCTCAGCGTGAAGTGGCGTCTCGGGTCGACCCGAGCCGATTGGATAACTAGATTTTATGAGACGATTCCAACGGTGAAGTCCGTTTCATCATTTGAGATCTAGAAAAATTTCAGGTTTTCAACTTGTACTATAGCGACAATTACCGTTTTGCCCTTTTTCAAAAAAATTGAATTTTCACGGGTTTACAACATATGTGGTTGTTTTATAAACACAGTCACAAGGATAATAATAGATTGGAGTTATTAACTATGCTCTAACAATCTCTCTTTTTAAGTTAGTTTTTGTCTCTCTAGTTTCAACCTCATCATTTTGGGATGGTGAGACGAGCATTGTGTAATAGGCCTTAATACCTTGTTCTAATAAAAATCTCACTAATGGGCTAGGTAACCATCCTTTTTTTTTTATTATATCTACCATAATACTCAACCATGTGGATCTCACTTCATAATTTTAATTTGTTTACAAAATTATTTCTTTACCTCTGTTTTATAGATTTTGAAGGCATCTAATGTAGCACTCTTATCATTAAACAAAAAAAAATAATTATATATCATGTGTAGCCATGAATAAAAGTGATAAATATCAATAGAGATATTAAAGAGACTATTAAAATAGTAACTTTTTTAATATGAAAGAAACACGATAATAATATAAAGAAATTGAGTATTAGAGAAACTATTTTTTATTCGAAAGAATGTTTTAAAAACGGGATCAAATCGGCCGGTCCGACCGGTTGGACCATTAACCGGTAACAAAACCGGTCTAGTTCAAAGGTTAAAATCGTTTTTCTTTGAATCGGTGGTTGAACCGGACAAACTGGCCATTGGATCGATCGAACCGGTCAAATCCATTTATAATTATTTTTTATTTTTAATAATATAATTATCTATTTATGACATCATAGGTTCAACCACACGGTTCCAACCGTCGATTGAACAGTCAAATCCATTATAATTATTTTATTTTTTAACAATATATTAGTATATATTTATGATATCGATTCAATTGACGTGGCCAGTAGCTTTTAAGTTAGGTCATTGAATCAGGTTTAAAACATTGTTAAAAAATAACGTAAGTAATGTGCAAATATTTATTCCTTTTATAAAATACATGTAGAAATGTCATCAATTTATTCTTCTTTGAGTTTTGAAAATTCTTAATTTAATAAAGAAGTAAAAAACAAAGTCCTGTTAATTAAACAATCTTGAGGAACATATGTTTTAGTGGGTTTATATAGCTTGACGAGCATGATAGTGACCTAATAATCCATGAAGGCCAATATATATTGCCAACTTATCATAACTAACATACAGGTGCTATGTTACCATGTCTTGTAAGTAATCATTTATTATAACTTTTTACTATAATTTATAAAAAATAAAAAAAAAAAAAAAAAAGAAAAATTGTTTTAACTTATGGGTGTTTTATGAAATCTAATATTATTAGTTACTTATTGACTTAAAATTTATTACTTAATTTTACTTCAAGTATTAAAGTTGTTAGGTAAATAATGAAATTAACATATTTATTCTCATAATTTATAATTAAGGCAAATGAGGTTTGGTAATAATAAAGGTGATGGAGTAGTAAAAAATATCAAAAATATAATTAGGACAAATGAAAGTTAAAATAGTTAAATGAAGATATTGATTTAAGAATAAGTTGACTATTTTTACTTAAAGTTGTTTTTAACTTTAAGTCATACTATTAAGTTATTTTATGAAACATACTTAATTTATTTTATAACTTAAATAAAGTTATTAAAACTATGAGTTATTAAGTTAGTTTATCAAACATCCATTTAGTGTAAATAAAGGATCCAAGGTGCTATCAATAATCACCTTCACTGAGCTAATATGATGCTTTGTTATGAATATTTAAAACTATTTGCTAATCATACTTTCTAGAAGCATATGAAACCTACTTCTTCAATAACATATGACTTTATTTGTTATTAGTAATAAAGCAGATATGATGCTTTGTTATGAATATTTAAAACCATTTGCTAGTCATACTTTCTAGAAGCATATTAAACCTAGTTAAATAACATATGACGTTATTTGTTAGTAATAAAATGAGACACATGATTGATTAACCACTGGCGCCTATAAACTCAATTTGAAACATAAAAATGGAATTGAAAATGAATTCGAGGCTTCAAAGTTGCAATCTAATAAACATTTTGCATGCTTATGATCAAATGTCGGGAAAAATGAGAAAAAAAATTCTAAGGTATGATATTCCAAGATGGCTTCATTTAAAGTTGATCTCTTTCTCAACATTCTATTATCAAAGAGAGTAAAAAAGAAGGGTTTAGTTATAAAAAGCTCGTTCTCATATGAGAACGAGTTGTACACCGTTAGATGGTGATTTTATCTCTTGAGATCTATGTATTATAACTGAACCCAAAAAAGAAAGTAAAGATAAAGACGATGGACAACTAGATAACAAAGTCAAACAAAATCCCAAATTGTTCACAGGTAAGTTGGAGAGAAACATGATTAATTATGGAAGAACATTTAGGTCAAATGGATAATTATTGATGTCTTGAGCCAATTTTGGTGTTTTAGAAGGCTTTTGATGAGATTGGTTCATCCTCAAGCTATGTTTCCGTTTCTTGTTTTGAACTTCCTTTTGTTGTGCTTTGCTAAAGATTTTGCAAATGACATAGTTCGATGTTTTAAGCTCGGATTTAATTGGCGGTTCGATCGGTTGGACCATGAGCAGATAACAAAATCGGTCCTAATTCAAGAGTTAAAATCGTTTCTTTGAGCAGCTAGTTGGTAGTCGGACCCGATTGAATAAGCTGGTTGTAGTGGTGAGCTTAGTTGGTTGAACCATTCAAATTCATTTATAATTATTTTTATTTTTAATAATATATTAATTATCTATTTATGACGTTACTAGTTCAACCACAGTTCGACTATGCATTGAGCTCGGTCAGGCCCGATAGTTGAAGCAATCAAATCCATTTATATCTTTTTTATTTTTAATAATATAAGTAATTGCTCCCATTTATGATATCATTGGTTCAACCAATGAGCTTAGTGAGTTTATGGCACTCCGGTTCGGTCATGGAGTCTATTTTAAAAACATTGCATAGTTTTCATCTTGCAAATATATATATATATATATATATATATATATATATATATATATATATATATATATATATATACTATATATACCTATATACTATATATATATATACATGTTAGAATTTTTTAACATATAATGGCAAATATTTTATTAATTAAAACTAAAAAAAACTTATTATATATTTGGATAAGAGAAGCACAATATTCCTACATTCCCCAATCGGATATCTCCTCCACACCATGGTTTGTTATGCAGAACACAGATGGTTTAAGTATCCTACTTTTGGATCCTATCAAATGGTTGGATCGAATGATAAGGTCAATAAATTTTCAATATCCAACATTGTCTACCATCCTTTGGGAAAGTCCCCTATGCATCTGCCTTCGTGTGAAATAAGCGCCTCAGTGGCAATAAGTTATATCTAATTGGTAAAATAAAAAAATAAGGTTTTTTAATGTCTGTGCAAAAGCTTCTGATAAGCGAAAAGAAAAAAAAGCTATCGACTTGCAAGTTCAACAATAAGCAAAAAAAAAAAAGAAAAAAAGTTATGGACCTACAACTAAGGTTGTTCATAAACTAGGCTAGATCAAAAAACAGTTAGATCGGGCCCGGTCGGTCCCGGCGACAGGATCGGAGGGGAGAAGGAACCCGGTCGGTCTCTAGTTCCATAAAAAAATTTTTTCGAGTTTCGGTCTGGTCCAATCTAAAACCAGACAGGGATCGGACCCGATCTTTTTAAAAACCTTTTTTTTTTTTTAGAATTAGAGTAACAAATTTATGTTATACGTACTTATATTTTTATATAATATAATCAAATTTAATAATCATTTATCATTTATTATTATTTATTTACAATCAAATAATTATTTATCTTTATTTATAAATAGATAATTTATTATCATTTATTTACAAATAGATAATTCATTATTGTTTATTTATAAGTGGTGCATTAACATTTTGCATGCTCTGAGCTCATATTACATACATAGTGAAATAATACAACTTATAAGTGGTTATTGTAGAAATAGATATAACTCATATATTTTGCATGCTTATTACCTTAATCGTTGATATAATCATATAAGAAATAAATGAAACATAATTTAGGAAAAAACCTAGTACGTATGACCAACTTCACAAGAATTTAGAAAGTACATATGACCAATTAGTAGGAAAAAACATAATTTAGAAATTACTTAGTATGAAAAGTAAGAGAAGATGAGGTGAAAGAAGTCACTTATCGGTAACAAAGATACCCGATTCATGAAACAACTTCTTCAAAGCTATGCGTACCAACTTGCATTTCTCTAAAGAAAGGAATGGATGGAAAAAAAAGAAGAGGAAAATAGAGTGAGAGTCAAATGAGAGAAAGAAAAGAGAATGTGGGAGAGGCTATAATGCACCAAGAGAGCGAGGTTAGTTATTAATGTGCCTGTGATTCTCGTTATTCTCCACCACCATTAACGATAATCAGGCATTCAGTATGTATGACCTTCTCGTTAGTCGTTACTTATACGTATAGTACTTAGCGTAGTTAATCAATTGATCACGTGTGATCTTGAATCTCTTAATATCGGTATAATACTTCAAAGTCGTTAATCAACTAGCTTATTATAGGGTTGTTCACTAGTCCAAAACCAGACCAGACCGGTTCGAAACCCGGAAAACATACAGTCTAAGACTCGGAGATTAGATCGATTAATTTCGGACTAGAGCCCCGGACCGGATAGCGATAAGTCCGGTCCATGTCGAGGTCGAGCTTAGATAAGTTCGGTCAAAAATCGGACGAGCAGCTTTTCTTAGTGTACTAGTTTTCTTAAATTATGTTTCCTTTATTCCTTTTATGGTCTATCAACAATTCATAATTAATAAACATGTAAAATGTATCTGAGTTATATCTATTTTTGCGATAACCACTTATAAGGTGTACATTCACTATATATGTAATATGAGCTATGAACATACAAAATGACCAATGCTATAATATATGATCAAACTTGTTGTCCAACATTATAGTTGACTTAACACAAACTAATCAAATTCCCCAAGCTACATATATAGAATATAAGTTTAAATATGTTTATTCACTAACATAAAGTTGAAACAAATAAGATCTATTATAATGCAGTTTGCAAAAAATAAATCCTGTATTACAATGTTCAAATATTTTTAAAGACTATAGAAAAATGAAAAAAAGATATTGAACTTCCATATATTTTAATTATAAATAGTCTTAAACAAATCTTATACATTAGGTACTATTGAGCTCACATGGCATCATAAATCGACAAGATCGATCAAAAAATTAATTATCAATTATAAACATGCTAAGATTATAAAATATATTTGTTATAGAATAAAAAAAAATTGTCAATTACCATCATTTTCTTTGCATCAAACAAAAAACTTACCAGTTCATCGCCATTTAATGAAGAATTCTCCAAATTTGTAAATTGTAGAACCAAGTAACCAAAAAAATATATGAGAAAGCATGATGAATTAATTTCAAGATAACAAGACATACTAAAAAATAAAATTTAAGATAAGAAACATATCATGATGATGCCTTTTTCAATCGGGCAGGGTGGAGCGTGGTAAGGCGTACGTTAGTGGGACGAAGACTATTGGTGGGGTGGGAAATAGGATCTTCTTGGATCGCCGGGACGCTGAAGTAGAGATTCTTTGCATGATTTGCTATTGGTTTTGAAGGTCCATTTGTCACTCCTGCAAAACAATAAAGAAAGGGGGTCGGCGAGGTTTGCGGGTAGTTTTTCCGATGCCTAAGCCCGGTTCTTTCGAGAGAAAAATGCTTAGACTGCTTAGTATTGGCGTATGTTTTTGCGTACCTTTCACCGATGGGGTGGCCTTGTATTTATAGTAGATGTTCAACCAGCTGGATGGTGACTAGGATTTGTTCCCATTGGATGGGATATTTTTTATTAGTATCGGATTTGGTAAAGGTATAGAAAGAACAGTTTATTTGGAATAATCTCTCTTCCTTATTGGGGGATCCTATGGGGGATCTGATTTAATGATGACCTATTATTGTCTTTCTTTCCTTGTTGGTGAGATTTGGCTAGATTTGCGGAATAATATATTATTTAGGGACTATTCTATTTTTTGTACTTGTGGGAGACTTCCCATAATCGGTCTTTGGGCCAATCGGGTTGGGCCCTCATTCCGGGCTGGCACCAAAGGCTTGAATGTTGGCGCAGAAAGGCCTAAATGCTCCAATGGGCATGTCTCTCCTTTAGGGTTTAGCGGATGGGCTGGTGTTTCGTTGGGGTACAGCCTCTTTCTTGAGCACAGCGGGTGGGCTATGAGCCTTATTTTTCGAACCCTATAAGTTGCCCCCCAGCCCTTGTGTACGGTGTACGTGGGCAAGGGCTATAACATGTCTCGCTTCGGATGTAATTTCCACGTGTCTGCTCGAGGCTGGATTAATTAGGGCTTGGTCGCCGTCATTTGTCTTATGATAATGATGACTCTTCGGTTTTCGCACTCATTTCTCCCACTCCTTTCAGTTTCCTTTTGTTTCTTTCGCAGACATCCTCTGTCTTGTATTGCCTCTGCTGCAGGACTTTCTCTTTCCCTTTAGCAAGTTAGGACTTCCTTCTCTCTCTTAGTCTTACATGCGACACTTTTGTGCGAGTCTTTTCTGAGTGTCTTTCTTGGGATAGTCTTTTACGTCGGCGTTTAAGGTCCGCTGGCGTCTTTGTTTTCTTGGTCTCTTTTCGGGCGATACGACGAGGCGTTAAGGTTGAGTTGGCTGAATTTTATTTTCATTATCCGCTTTCATCATTGGTCTGGGTTGTTCTTCTTCTCTGCGTATCGATGGTGACTCTTCGGCTATTGCTGAGTTGGGTGGTTTGGCGGTGTCCGTCGTTTGGCGGAGTTGAACTTCGAGATGCCCCAGAGGTGCCTCCTCTTCCCTTGGACAAGGATAAGGGGAAAGTGAACCTGATTAAATACCCTGGGGGGTCAGAATATCTAAGATCTGCCGTTCAGCATGCTTTAACTGTGGGACCTAGCAAGGTCGGTCCTTCATATGGGGCCATCTTTGCCAGACGCTACCAGCCTCCCTTTGGGCGTTGGTGTATGATCCTGACGTTTCCGACCCTCTATGTGGTCTCTGTGCCTAAGATGGTGTGTTTCTTGAAGTGGCCTAGCCGATGCGGTCTTTGCTTCCCTCTGTTCCTTCGCCAAAGGGGTTTTTGCGACCTTTGATGTGTGTCTGTTTCGGCTCGTGCCCAGTGGTTGGGGTATTTTGGTTGGTCTTCGGTTTCTTTGGGACGGGGCTCGGTGTCCCTAACACATAGCTTCTTAACCTTTTAGCCGAAGGAGACATCAGAGGCTGCTCTTTTTCTCTAGGCGTTCGGCGCTCCTCACGGTGATTTCGACTTCCACCATCGAGTGTGGAAGGGACGCTACTTTAACCGTTTGCGGCCGTGGTGGTATGACCCTCTCGGCAGAGCGACACTCACGGGCGTTCGTTGAAGCTGGACTACCCAGAGAATCTTAGTGGTGTGGATTACATTTTTGGATATAACATTATTATTAGTCCTTTGGGTATCTACGATTAATGCGTCTACATGCTTCTCAGGTGCTCAAATTGATCTCAGCGCTAAAGATAACGCCATAGCGTTGGCGTTGGTGAGTGTCATCTACGTCCTGCAGAGGCCCGATCAAGTCGGATGTTCCCGGCCCATCGAGTTCGAAGTCTACTCGATCTGCTACTCTGAGGCCTTCACCTCCTTCCACCAGGAAAGTTCCTCCCGTTGGGCCCTTTGCTGCTTAAGCCAGCTGAGAGGCGTGTGATTGGAGATGGTGTCTCGGAAGCCCCGAAGTGGGAAACGAAAAACCTTGGACTCCATTGAGAAAAATCGGCCGGCTTTAGTCAAAGTTCCGAAGTTGGGGGCATCTTTATCTTCCCCGTCTTCTCACATCCATAAACCAGAATGGAGTTCACGGCTCTATAGTTTTTTGAGTTCGCGAGTCCGATTCACGGAGTATGTTGCGGAGGCGAAGGTCGCCGAGGTGGGGCGTTGAGCAACCGCGTTGGCGATTCACGCCCATTACCGTCTGGAACCCGCCAACGAAAAGGGTTAGGTCACCTTCTCGAAGGGCGGAAGTCGAGGAGGAAAGATCAGGAATCGATTAAGCGAGACGGTGACTCTTTACTTCCCGCAATCTGCGAACTCAGCGGCCTTGATATCATCCATTCTTAAGGATTCTAACCTCGAGAGTCGGTTCTGTTGCGGGTTGATGAAACTGTATATCTCTCAGGTCGCCTCAGTAAGTTCCGTACCTTGTGCATATTTGATTCCATTTTGAGGCAGTATCGACCTTGAATTGGATGTTGATTCTATCTTTGGATGTGCGGTGGCTACTCCATTTGAAGGGTTTGTGAAGGCAAAATAAACAAGAGACCATGCCAAGCGGCCGGGCTTATAAGGCGGGTGGCTTCCTCACATACGACGGGTGAGGCTGAGGTCAGTGCAACGTGTATGGCCAGGGAATGTGAAGCTCAAATCTAATCCCCAGGAAACATACCACGTCGGCCGGTGCTCGGCCAGGGTAGAAGACCGGGCCGAGATGGCAGGAGTGGGCGGAGGTGAGCTTCGAGTTCGGAGGATGACTTGAGGGTTTGTGCAGAACAACCTTGATAGAGATTTGGGACCGGGCTGCGATGCGCCCGATGTAGACTTAGAGATGGTTAGGGACGAGCTTCTCACGTCCCAAGGCGAGTTTTGGGAGTCTAAGGAAGAGCTGCGTGCGATCAAAGACGATCTTTGTGATAAGATGACGCTATTGGACGAGGCTCGTCGCGAGGCTGCGAGGCGGGTGAGGCTCGGTGGAGATGCACGAGATGAGGAGTGTCGCTGGCTGTGTGGGGATCTTCATCAGCAAATAACTTTGGTGGCTCAGCGGGACGAAGTTATTGGAAGACTGAGAGCTAAGGCTTCTAATCAATGGGTTTCTGGGTGGCTCTCCTTTCGAAGAAATTTTGTTAATGCCTATTAGAGCTGAACACAGCTTTGACCTTCAGCTGACAATGAGGATGAGGGTCCTTCTCGTGAGTTATCTAGAAGCTGGGCACCCGATGAGACCAGCTCCCATAGCTACGTGCGCTTCTCCTTCTGATGCCTGATCTCCTATGCAAATCTTCGCCTGCCCGATGTCGGCTTTTATACTTTTTTTTTTTTTTTTTTGGGGCTGGTCGAGACATATAGCCTTGTCTTTGATAAATACTCATTTTTGCACCTCATTTCTTTCGCCTCTACTTGTGCTCTTCTTGACGTTATCTTAATTTGAATCGACTTCTTATGCATAGTGAATTGAGTGCTGAGTTGAGATGTTGGCACTCAAAGCTAGTCCGCTAAGGCTTTTGGCTCCCAAGGCCTAAGTAGCGTGGTTGAAGGCCCGACCTTTGGGTTCTACGTGGCGCGGGTGAAGCGATTGAAATGTTCGTCGATATTTCTTGGTACCGGTCGGCTGATTCGCTGAGTTGAAATGAAGCATAAGTGCATGGCTGGGTAGAATAGTTGAGCTCGTCGATGCAAGTTGTTGAGCTCGTCGGTACGATTTGCTGAGTTGGTAACTCCCCAAATTTGCATGGCACAGGTAGATGGTTGAGCTCGTCAATGCGGTTGTTAGACTCCGTCCCGGTTGATTTGCTTGAGTTGACAGCTCCCCAGAATTTGCATGGCGCTGGGTAGAATGGTTGAACTCGTCGTCTGAAATTTGTTAGACTCCGTCGGTGATATGCGAGTTAGGAAATGACTCTAATTTGCATGGCACAGGTATAATGGATTGAGCTCGTCGATGCGGTGCTAGGCTCCGTCCGGTTGATTTGCTGAGTTGAGCTGTCTCCTCGGTAGGTGCCGTGCGAGTAGGCAGACTTCGTCAAAGTGAAATTTGGCTGAGCTCGGGCGTGGCGAGTGGCGATGTAGCGAGGAGCTGATCGGGGCTCCTTAGGTAGCGTGGCCTCTGAGTGGAAGCGAACTTCGTCAAAGTGAGCTCTTGGGCTCCGGTATTTGTGGCGAGTGGCGATGTAACTGGCGATCAGGCTCCTCGGGTATTGGCGTGACCTGATGCGAGTAGACGAACTCGTCAAAGTGAGTTGTTGGGCTCCGTCGGCTGATTTGCCTGAGTTGAACTGACTCCTCAAGTAGCGTGACCTGTGCAGAGTAGACGAACTCGTCAAAGTGGCAGACTCGGCGTGGGGCGAAGTGGCGGTGTAACTGGGTTGATCAGGCTCCTCAGTAGCGACACGTGCGAGTAGTGAACTCATCAAAGTGAGTTGCGGGGCTCGAGTAGTGGCGCAGAAATGGCAATGTAGCACGAGCTTATCGACTCCTCGGGTAAGCGTGACACGTGCGAGTAGGCGAACTATTCGAGTGAGCAGGCTCAGGCGTTATGGCGATGGCGATGTAACTTTGAGCGTCGACTCACCAGGTGGCGTGACTGTGCGAGTAGACGAACTGCCGTCAAAGTGAATTTCAGCGGGGGCTCCGGCGGCTATGGCGAGTGGCGATGGCACGAGCTGATCGTATACTCGAATGGCGTGACACGTGCGAATCGACGAACTGTCAAAGTGAAATTAAACTCAGGCGTGGCAGTGGCGATGCTAACTTTGGTAGTCGACTCCTCGGTGGCGTGACTGTGCGAGTAAGGCGAACTTCGTCAAAGTGGCTGCGGGGCTCCGGCGTTGTGGCGAGTGGCGTCGCAGCGCTGGTGTCATCCTCGGGTAGCGTGACTGTGCGGAAGCGAGCCCAGACCGTCAAAGTGAGGCTGCGGGGCTCGAAGCTATGGCGGAGAGTGGCTGATGTAGCTGGCGATCGACTCGTCGGATAGAAGACGTGACTTTGTCTGAGATAAGGCGAACCGTCAGTGGTTCTTGGAGCTCCGGCGTGGCCGATTTCTGCGATGTAACTGGGCGTCGACTCCTCGAGTGGCGTGACTGTGCGAGTGAGCGAACTCGTCAAAGTGAGGCAGGCTCATGGGCGCTATGGCCAGAATGGCGATGGCACGGCGTCGCCTCGTTTACCCGGATAGCGTGACTGTGCGAGATAAGGCGAACTCCATCGAAAGTGAGGCTGGCGGGCTCCGGCGTGAGCGCGAGTGGCGTCGCTGGCGGTCGACTCTCGGTGGCGTGAGCACGATGCGATAAACGAAATCATTCGGTATTTGCTTGGGCTCGGTATTTACGTGGGCGGTGGCGATGTAACTTTGGCCCGATCGACTCCTCGAGTGGCGTGACTTTGTGTCTGAAGTAGACGAACTAAATTGAGAAGTGAGAGTACTTTGGTGACCAAATTCAATACGATTTTCTTGGAAGGCGTGAGCATCTTTAATCTTGATTTATGGAGAATTTGAAGCATTCTTGCTTGAATTTAGAGTGCTTTCGGCCTTCTTATAAATGGCGGCTTCATTCTTTATGGAGTTTATACTTTGAATAATTACGCCTCTTACGGTGCGTGCGGAAATGCGCAGGCGAGATGAAGCGTTGAAATCTGGTTATCTTCGTTGGGGATCCACACGAAGGTCCCGGTTCGATGCATTGGACTTACGCTTGTGGGAGTTGTGTTTTTCCTAGTCTCCCTTTATACCAGTCGTGTTATTCCCACCAGCGAACCCCGTGTTGGGAATGTGCTGGGAGGATGGCGAATTTCTTGCGTCGCCTTTTCCATTTTCTGTTCTTCTTTCTCTTCCTTTCTCCTCTCTTCTTCTCCTTCTTTTTCATCTTTTCTTCCACATCTCATTCTCCCCTTTTTTGTTTCTTCTGCACAAACACCTTCCATCCCTTTTTTTTTTTGTTTGTCCTCTTCTTCCACATCTGTTTCTCCCTCTTCGCCTGAAACTCCTTAGTAGTTTTCTTCTTATATCTTTTACCTTTACGACATGCTTTAATTCATTCCATCTCGTTTTCTTTCCTTTTTTCTTCCTGAAATTTTTTTATTTTTAGAGGAACTTCTGTGCAGGTGCTTCCAAGATGTGTCGATGACACTACGATTGTAGGCCCCAAATGTAATATGATTGGAATAAAGATAGACTTTTCCTTTTATGTCTATGAGCTTTCTCATTCTATTACATGTAATTTTTCTGAGCATTATATGTCTGAGTTGCTTGTGACGTCTTAACAGAATAACCAGTAAATGGTCGAATCTTTGGCGAAAATTGATAAAATCTCCATTTAAGATTACAAACCCGAGGAATCTCTTGATAAAACGTTTAAGATATTCCACGCGTCGGAGCATCGCGTAAATTTTCCCTCTCTGTTTGGAGCTAAACAATTGCTGATACGGCGACTCGAGAGATATGATGTAGGGGCCTTCCCAGTTGGGGCCCAATTTTCCATGGGTTGGATTCTTCCTTGCTGGTAGTAGCTTTTTTAAGACCAAATCACCCGGCATGTAGCTCCTGGGTTTTACTTTTTGGTTGTAGTACCTTGCTGTCTTCCTTTGGTATTCTTCTGTACGCCTTAAAACTTGCTCGCGTTTTTCATCTAAGAGATCCAAATTTAGGCGAAGGCCTCGTCATTGGCGCTCCCACTTCTTTAACTTCGATCCTTGGGGACTTTAGCCCGATCTCGACAGGGGCACTGCTTCTGTGCTGAAGGCTAGGGCAAAAGGGGTTTCTCGGGTGGCTGACTTCTGTGTTGTCCTGTAGGCCCATAGCACCTCGGGGAGGTATTCTACCCACTTTCGCTGAATCTTCAATTTGGTCTTCAAGCGGCCTTAAGGGTTACGATGGTGACTTCGGCCCTAGCGGATTCAGGCTGCGGATGTCTTTGAGCAGTAGTAATTGGTCAGGGCTCGGCCGCGAAATCTCTACGAATTTAGGCGTTGTCGGGTGTTTTCCGTTGTCGACACGGGGCTCTTGGGATATCAAACCTGCATATGATAGCTCGCCACACAAAATTGCGTATCTTTTGTTCTGTGATTATGGCTAAAGGCTCGGCCTCAGCCAATTTGGTGAAGTAATCTACTGCGACGATGATGAACTTACACTGGCCCTTCCCAGGGGCAAGGTCCCAGTATGTCAAACCCCATTGTTGGAAGGGCGGGGCTTGTGATTGGCGTCGAGGAGCTCCCAATAGGAGACGTGAGATCTTGGCGTGTCTGGTAGATCTTGCGTTTCTTGGTAGTCGGTTGCATCTTTGAGTATTGCTAGGCCCGATGGTATCCTTGTCACCAGGGCCAACTCGCTTTCAATGCTCGAGCTGGTATGGTTTCATATACCCTCGTGTACTTTCCATAGCACGTATTCAATGTTTTTCCGTGATACGCGAGTTAGTGTGGAAGAAACCTCGCTTGTCGACTTCCATATGATTAGTGAACTGTGGGTATAAATTGTATTTTAGCCTTGGTCGTCGGTGAAGCGTCCGTCCCATTATATAGTCCCAAGCGTGGTCCATCCAACTTGGCTCGAGACACGGCACGACGACCCTCCACGTCGCGGTCGATGGGGGCTCGCGGTGTTCGACGGTGTCGGCCATTTGAGTCTTCGCGTAAGGTTGTCATTAGCTTTGCCCAGGAGGCATCGGTACCATTGAGTTCTTTGCTCACGGGACGTAATGGAGCACGAACGCAGCCAGATTTTTAATAAATCTCGTACCTTTTGGAGATATAGGATCATCCTTCCACTTTTAGCCTCGTAGGTGTCTTATTGTCTTACTACCCGGTGAGGTCGACTATGAATATCTAATTTGGTCAAGCTTCCGGAATGGCGAAGGTTGAGGCACGCTATGTGACTCATACTCGACCTCGTGGTTGGAGGCTTGGAATCGAATCAGTCGACTCATGTATATTCATACGAAGAATTCGAATTATACCCTGCTCGGCTTCCTTGTGCTTTTGAGGCTGTCTAGAAGTTTCGGATGGGAGGTCATTCGTTCAGCAGGCGTTACGGCGTCATTGCGGGGTAAAGACTCCATGATGAAGTAGGCTAAGATCTACCCTTTTATCGCGGTTTTTTGGTTTTGTATCGTTATTGGGACTTACGCTCGGCTACATGGCCCACTTCATCAATCTTAGGAGACTTAGGTTTATGTAACACTGCTTCATCGAATTATTCGGTTAGGCTTATGGTGTGAGCTAGAAGTAAGAGAGCGGAGATTTTCGACTAGGTTACCAAGGCCAGAATTAGTTTCTCCATCCTTGGGTATCTCTCCTCCCGCTCCTCTGGCTTCAGTACGCAATAGTAAATCGGGTGTTGTACTCGCTCTTTGTCTACAGCCCAGGGACTGACAACGGTTGAAAGTACGATACGGCCCGGGTATAGGGTGAGGCTCATGATAGGACTTACTAGAATGGGGGGGAGCTTAAATATGTTTTCAAGGCTGAAAATGCTTCTTCGCACTTCGCATCCCATTGAAGGCCTTCTTCAGGACTTGGAAGAAAGGCTGGCATTTATCCGCTGCCACGGATCACGAATCGGCAAGGCGTGATCCTTCTGTCGGGCGTGAACTTCCTTTATACTTGATGGCGAAGGCATGTTGAGCCTGACTGCTATCTTGTCACGGATTTGCTTCAATTCCTCGGTGGTTGACTATGAAACCAGGGAACTCTCGGCGATACTCAGAAGAGCACACTTGGTGGATTGATTTAATTTCATGTTGTAGTTTCTCAAGATCTTGAACGCTTTGGACCAGGATGGTAATGTGGGCCAGTGAGAATTGGATTTACCCGATGTCATCTATGTACACTTCCATGGTGTACTTTCTGCGGATTTACGAAACATCAGATTCACTGACCTCGATATATGTAGCTCTTGCGTTTTTAAGCGAAACGGCATCACCGCGATAGCAATAGGTTCGCTAACGTTTGTGTGACGGCGTCTTTTCTTGGTCACACAGGTCCATGCGATCGGATTTGTGGCCGGGGCATCGATCGCGAGTTCATGGCTCGCTCAGGTGGCATCTGATGAGGTCGGTCGCGACGAGGAGAAACGTCCCTTTGGGCACGCTTTGTTGATGTCGGTGAAAATTCGATGTAAAGTCGCCTTCTGGATTTACTTAGCACAGCAAGTCACGACATTGGCTAGCCATTGAGGTATTCACCTCCACGATGGCTCACACTGTAGGAGTTTGTTGACTTCTTCGTTGATGGATTTTTGTCTTTCTGGCGCCAAGCTCCTCCTTTTTTGTTTGATTGGCTTAAGGACGAGTGGCGGTTGGCTTGTAGGTGATTACAAGCGGGATAAATTCCTCGTATGCACTTTGCTTCATGAAGGCATCCTACTGTTTTTATCTTAAAATGGATAAGGGGTTTTGAGGTCTTCCGCTAGTTTAGAGCCTATATAGGCGAGATGTTCAGGGTCGTCATCCAACAATACCGGTTCCATTTCTTCTGAGGGCTCAGGTCGAGTGAGTACCTCGTCACGCATGTTGAGCTCGTCCACGTATATATTTCGAGCCGTTTTTGTTTCATGGATCTTGGTAGCATTCCTAGCCACTTTCGATCTCCTCGAACCATTCCTACCTGGGTTTTACGGTGGAATTTGATCATCATGTGATCGCGAAGGATGACTTTTATTGCATTGAGAGAAGATGCAACCGACGGCATGTTATAAGCGGACGAGGCGTCTACAACGAGGAATCTTGCCGTAGTCGTCGCTTGGCATGGGGAATCTCCCAATGTGAGTACCAATTGTATTGAGCCTAGAGGTAATACCTTTTCCCCTTAGAACCCCTATAGAGGGGTGTTGACGGGTTCTAGTTTTCCTTAGATGCCCGTTTATTAAAAGTGTGAAGATGATGTCGGCTGAACTCTGTTGTCAATTAGCACCCGATGAACTGTTTTGTTGGCTAACGCACAAACTACCAGTGGGTCGTCATGAGGGTGTTGGCATTCCTCTAGATATGAGTCAGAGAATGTGATGGATGTGTCATTTGGGAGTAGTTTGTTTAGACAACACAGCAGATTTGCGTATCTCTATCGACGATCTTTGCCTAGTGGGCCTTGGCGAGCTAGATTCCCCTCCTCCTGCGAATCCTCCTGAGATTACACAGTTTCACGGGATTGGTCTTGAGTCGTCGTCTGTAGATGCGGTTCTTTGAGCGGAGCTGATTCGAAACGGTCTGGACTGATTTTGGGGATATAGCGTCGGAGGTACCGCGCGTATCAAGTACTCTATTTCTCTCTTAAGTTGTATCTGCGATCATCACGTGCGTGTCAGTAGTCTGAACTCATGATACTTGGAGTTGTCTCTTGTTGTAGTGTTTGACTTCATTTGGGTTGGCCACCTCGAGAGCTGTTGTTTCGTGCCAGCACGTAGGGCTTTGTGACATTGAAACATTAAGGGGTGAAACTTAATGAGGCGATACTTGTCGCCGTCTTTCAGATTGCGATGGACCTAGACGATCTCTGAGGTTCCCACGCCTTTTTGGAGATCGTTCTCCATTTTTCTTTGGAGATCCTTCCTGGTCGCTTTGTTTCTTGGGGCTTCGTCCTCGTCGTTTGTTTGCCCCGCTCTTTTCTTTGTGAGTGGAAGAGCTCTCTTTCTTGGATATGAGGGCCTCTTCACCGTTAATATATTTCTCTGCTTTTGCGAGCACCTCTGCCATGCTTGTTTGGGGATTTTTGGAGATGGAAAACATTAAGTCTTCGGTGAATCCCCTAAACTGACAATGAGCAGCGATGATGCCCAATTTCGTCGGGTATATCTACCTTTAGAGACTTCGGCATTGGTCGTTGGACATAAGACCTCGGGCTTTCTTGCGAGCCACTGCTTGATGGTGAGCGGATGATAACAGCTTTCTATCGTCTGGCCCCAATGAAGTGAGGCAGAGCCTTGATGGATAACTCCTTAAATGAGAAGTGATGGCGATGGAAGTCTATTGAACCACGCCAAAATTTAGGCCTTTTAAGGGTGATAGCAAAAAAGCTACATGTATCATACCAGGATCTTGATACCCATCACATCCATTTGGTCTTTGTAAGTGTTGAGATGATCGACGGGATCTACAATACCGTCCCGAGCGGCTTCCTGTGGCATTACGGGCTTGGGCGGAAGGGGAAGTGTAGTACCAGTGTGGGGTGATCGGTTTGTTGTACCAAGGTGTCCATAGTGTCGAGGGCCGCGTCCTTTCACCACCGGCTTCACCGATAGGAGCTCTTCTTTGGAGGCTCTTGAACCTCTGTTCCCATGATTGTTCTCCTGCTCCTTGTTGAGGATGGCGCAATTCTCCGTCCCCGACGTGCTCTCCAAGTGTTGCTTCGTTGCCTTCCCCTCCAGGGGCTAGATGTGGTTTGTGCCCCCGGGCTCGGCTGGATTCTGCTTCTGTTTCGGCCCTTCGGGGAGTGCCGATATTGTGTTGTCCTTCATGGGGGGGAATATCATGGCCTTCCTGAGTTTGTTGCCTCCGTGGTGCGTCGGTTTGTACGGTGAGTTGTTCTAACTCTTACGTATCTGATTGGTGGCGGAGTGCCTGCCATCGTTCGTGTTGGCTTGCATTGTTTCTAACTGCACGTCGGGAGGTCGGTACATCTGCGTTGCCTGGTTGTTCTTGCGTCCTTGGAGGATTAGCGTTAACTCACCTTGTGTTGGGTGATTCTTATCGTGCTTGAAATCAGTTATATTTGTAGAGGAACTGTCGTTCCCACAGACGGCGCCAACTGATGATGCCTTTTTCAATCGGAACTGGGTTGGAGCGTGTGGGCGTCGTTGGGCCGGACCAAGACTACTGGTGGGCTGGGCAATAGGATGCTGGATCGCCCGGGCTGAAGTAGGACTGCTGCAGCGCTGATTTGCTATTGGTTTTGAAGGTGTCACTCCTCTGCAAAAACAATAAAGAGGGGGTCGGCGAGGGCTTTGCCCGTGGCCGCTCAGATGCCTAACCCGGTTCTTTACGAGAGAAAGAGAATCTTAGACTACTTGAGTGATGGCGTATGTTTTGCGTACCTTTCCTTAGATGGGGTGGCCTTGTATTTATAGTAGATGTTCAACCAGCTAGATGGTGACTAGGATTTGTTCCCATTGGATGGGATATTTTTTATTAGTATCGGATTTGGTAAAGGATATAGAAAGAACAGTTTATTTGGAATAATCTCTCTTCCTTATTGGGGGATCCTTTGGGGGATCTGATTTGATGATGACCTATTATTGTCTTTCTTTCCTTGTTGGTGAGATTTGGCTAGATTTACGAATAATATATTATTTAGGGACTATTCTATTTTATTACTGTGGGAGACTTCCATAATCAGTCTTTAGACCCAATCGGGTTGGGCCTCATTCGAAGTGGCTTTTGAAGCGAATGTTGCGCAAGAAAGGCCTAAATGCTCCAATGGGCATGTCTCTCCTTTAGGGTTTAGCGGATGGGCCTCAGTGTTTCGTTGGATTGGCCTCTTTCTTGGGCTTGGCAGGCGGGCCTATGAGCCTTATTTTTCGAACCCTATCATATCCTTTTCAAGTTGCTCTAACTCCTCCAATATTTCCTCCACATCAATCCTTTCCTTTTCATCTTTTTTAGGATGAATCCAATCTTGAGTACAAATAAGTACTTGCACCATCATTTTTTTATCGATATGCAAAGAATTAAATAAGTTAAAAGTTACACACACACACAAAAAAAAAAAAAAAAAAGAAAAAAAATTAAAATATTACCTTAGGAGTCAAAGAGCTCCTAAATGGATGATAAATCCCCAGCAGCGACGCTGAGACTCGGATGCTGCTGTTAAGAGATCGACATTGCTAATATATCACGAGCTAAGTATGCGAATTTGGATATCATGAGCATATTTTCCACCAAGTCAATATTTCGAACTCTAACTCATGTTCTCCCTAATTGTTCATTCAAGTACCTTTCAAATTCTGATCTTCCATATCTACCATCAGTTCTCATCCTTTTCACTTTGTCTTCTATCCTTCTTGAGATCAGAACTAGTAGACTGCGGGTAGTAAATCCTAAGTGATTGTTACATCGTATGGGGAGTGAGCAGACGCCATCCTCCTATAATCATCAAACAAATGACATGCATTACTATACATGTCTTCACCTAATTCTTCACCTTTGGGTGTTTCATACAATCGAGTAAAAGTAAGTTTCAAACCAATTAACTTCACCTTTTGATCAAGAATGACTCCCATATAAATCAATACATCCATTTTCTCAATATTTCCCCAATATTTATCAAATTTATTTTTCATTGTTGTAGCCATAAGTCTAAAATCTACATCATCACTATCAACCACTTATTCGACTGATTTAGAGCACGAGCAATGTAAAAGAAGGTAGAATTGCTTGTCACATATAATGAGTCAGAAACTTGATCAGTCAACAACTTAAACTCCTTTAAAAAATAGCTAACCCTTAACCACCTTCCAATCACTTCCGGTGGAAGCCCGTAATTCCCTAAGTTGATTCACGAGCAGCTTGAAAGAGTGTGCTTCTTCTCCATTTTTTCTTATATCTTTGCTTCTTTAAGTAACAAGATGATTTCTTAGAGAATTTTGACTTATTTTCACCAGCAAAACATCATTTTTTTTTTCTAGTAAAATGAAAACAAAAAGAAATGCCCTACTTAGGGCTAAAAGGGGATAATGGAGGCAGAAAAACAGTAGAAAAAAGCCTAGATTATGGCTGAAAGTGAATTGAGAGAAAAAAAGAAGAAGAAAAGATTAAGGTTGAAAATGGATTGGGAGAAAAAGATAAGTTCAACTTAGGCTGAAATCATTGTTGGCAGAAGAAGAAGTTGCAGGAAAAAGAAGAAATAAGAGAGGGTAGCACATCGACCCAATTGCAAAGGAGTTCACCTAAACACGACCCAATTGTACAGGGACTCAACACTTTCTCAAGCCTGCGCGTGCTTATGACTTCTTCTAGTTCTAATATTGTTTATAAACTCACTTAATCTCTCATCATTTTTCGATGTGGGACTTGTATAAGGAGAGAAGAAAAATTAATTCAAAACAGCAAACAACCACTTGAATCAAACTCATGACCATGGATTCACATGGGGAGCAGTCTACCACTATGCCACCCTTTTGGATTTTTATATATTTAATAAATAACGTTATATATTGTATTAGTTAAAACATATTTATATAAATAAGTTTTCTTCCATTTTAATATATTTTCATATTTAACATCATACATATTTTTCTTAATAAATTTTAAAATACTAATTTGTTTATATTAAATGAAATAAATAATATCTTAAATATTATTAATCATATATTTTAAATTTATTTTAAATTTAAATAAAATATAAGTATATATTTATTCGTCCTTAGGTCGACAGTAAACCAATAACTTTTCGATTCGTGTCCGTCAGGTTTTAAAACATTGTTTATTTATGAAAAAAAATTTGTTTATAAATTATAATCACTTAATAATTATTATGCATTTATAAATAAATAATAAAAATTATTTATTTTTAAATAAATAATATGAATTATCTATTTGTAAATAAATGATAATAAATTATCTATATATATAAATAAATAAGGAATTATCTAATTGTAAATAAATAATAATAAATGATAAATGACTATTAAATTTGATATTATTATATAAAAATATAAGTATAACATAAATTTTTTACCCTTATTCTAAAAAAAAGTTTTAAAAAAATCAGGTTTAATCTGGGTCCAGTTTTTTCCAGTTTTAGATTGGACTGGATCGAAACCTGTAATTTTTTTTTTCTGGAATCGGAGACTGGATCTGTTCCTCTCCGGTTTGGTCCGGTCAGATTTTCTAGTTTGGATCAGTTTATGAATAGCCCTAAGCTAGTCAGTCTACTAGTTCACATTTTTCGTTATCCTTAACAACGTTGTTAAGTTAACTACGTACTCGTTATCCTCCGTTGATCAGTATCACATAATTACACTCGTCGTCCACACCTGCAAAGCAGCTGTGGATGATTCGATCGATGCTGATCCTCCTGAACCTCACAGACCAATGAGCGTCGAGTTAGGATTAATGTTAGTGTCACACGCCTTCAACGCCCTTCGAATTCTTCCTACTTTCTTCATCATCCCTCCGACGGCAAGCTAGGGTTCGACCCTTTGGGACTCGTACTGAGTTGCAGTTACAGCTCATTGAGTCGACTTAGTGTGGATTGAGACAAGGCGACATACGCGCCTTCAAAGCAGGTCGGCAAGGAGTACCCTCTCCTGATCTCAAGCTCCTCTATCGTCGTCCATTGGTACGTGTTTGGGCCAGGCCATCGGTGATGCGCTGCTGCTATATACTGGAACCTTAACTTTCCCTTCGAGTACTCCCTCAAGCTAACAGAATATTTCAACAACTCTGGCGTATGTTTGCTTTCGAGTCCTCCTTCAGAAGGGAGTTTGGCCGGCATAGCAGCTTGAGAGAGTTGGGAAATTCCGAAGGAGGATGAGAGGAGGGTTGAGTTTAGCTCTGTGTCATTCCAGAGCCTATATCAATGCCTGTAGCTTATGTATATATTTCCTTGATATTGTTTGGAAAATGAGTGAAGCCTCAATTTACTGTTTGTTTCCATTTCTTTGAAAATCAAAATTCTATAAATGTTTAGCACTGTTTTTTGTTTTTCAAGTGAGCAAAATTGAGTTGTCCATTACCACCAAAATTGAATCTTTACCTCTCTGATTTCTTGGCGATCCCATAATAAAATCCATACTAACACATTCCTATGGTGTTGTTGGAATCGGAAAAGGAGTATACAATCCAACATTGTTTCCATGCATCTTAGCTTTGTGACAAGTAACACACTTACTCACAATCTTCTCAACATGTTGCACAAGCTTAGGCCAGTATAATTTTTCTTGCACCAGAATCAATGTTTTATCTCTGCCAAAGTGTCCAACAAGTCCTCCACCATGAGCCTCCCGAATTATGGCTTCTCTAAGTGAGCAATCCGGAATACAAAGTTGTTTGCCCTTGAAAGATAACCATCATGGATAAAGAATTGGGTCTTTGGTCCACTTAAACAAGCTTTCCAAATATTTCCAAAATCATAATCATTTTTATAAAGTTTGAACAATCTCAAAATAACCGCCTGTGGGTGCTTAGCATTCAACAAAGTGTGCCTCCTACTCAATGCATTTGCCACCTTATTCAATTGCCTAGATTTATGTTTAAGAACAAATTGAAAAGTTTGAAGGAATTCTACCCATTTTGCATGTCAAGCACCTAGCTTGTATTGAGTACAAATTCCTTAGGCAGCAAGTAGTGATTCTGATGACCAATACCTCAAATGATGGCATAGATTTGTCATACGTGCAATACTTCCTCTTTTCATCGTTTAACTTTTCACTAAAGAAAGCAATGGGTCTTCTTGGCTAAGAACAACTCCAATTCCCACATTGGATGCATCACAATCCAATTATATTAGCCTAAGGGTACCTCTAGTTAAGGTTTTGATTGTAAGAAACCAAAGTTATTGGTTACTAATGGTTAAAGTTGAGTGATAGGTTGAAATTGATCAAGCATCAAATGAAGATATTTCAAGCTTAAGATGACAATGATGTAGTTGATCAAGCTCTTGAAAGTGAAGTTCAATCAAATAAAAGAACCAAGATGACAACTAACCAAGACTCTAAGCTCAAACATCAAGTGAAGATTTTGTTAGCTTAGGAATCTATGTAAGATGAATGCAATGGTTCACTTTAGGATATCATAATTTATCATGCATCACTTACAACTCGGTTTTCAAATCCATAAATTGAATATCCTTTGAAAACTTGAGTTCAAACATAAAACCTTTGGCTTTATAATCCTAAAATGTGCTTCAATGAAACATCTAAGGTTTAGAAGTGTTTTAAAGAAACAACACATGAGTTTGAATATTCAACCGATTCGTGGTCTACCTGTTGAACCGGTCGATCAAATGAGGTAGAATGGTTGGTCATCCGGTTGTGGCATACTAGATGAAACGATCGACTGGTTGGTGTCAATCGATTGAAGCGATCGACCCGGTGGAGGCAGGAAGAGTGGGGAAACTCGATCGATTGGATCGATAGCATCCATGCGGAACTGAGTGAAGCGGTTGGTTGGAACGAATGAGGTGTGAAACTTGATTGGTTCGATGTAGTAGCTCATCCAAAGACTAGAAGAGAAAACGGTCGACCGGTTATGTGAAATGGTCGGTCGATGCGAAATAGTCGAATTCAAAGGTTAAGAAAGCAATGGCTGAGTGCATTGAAGGAAATGATTGACTGATTGAGTGAAACGGTCGACCGGTTCATCAGACGTGAATTCCCATGACTATAGAACGGTAACATACAGTGCACAATGGCTAGTTTACAGGAAACAGTCGACCGATTGGTCGACCGATTGCTAGCTTAATTGCTACCAAGTTCCCACTTTATAAATAGAGTGTTGGGGATCACTTAATGGATATGAGACTTATTGTATATTTTCTCAACCATCATTTCTCTTGATAATCAATTCTCAAAGTGAAATTCTTAGTGCATTCATTTCATTTGCATATTGTAGAGTGCACCCTTGTATTGATCAAAAAGCAGGTTGTATTTGGAAATATCTTGAGGAGCTTGAGAGGTGTCTCGTTGATAGCCCAGCGAGAAAGCAGTATGTATAGCTTGAAGGAATTGTGAAGAGCCCATTGGAGCCAAAATCCAAGTGTAAAAGAAAGAAGCTTAGGATTAGAGCTTGAAACTCTTCAAGTGTGTATAACTTGAAAGAATTATGAAGAGCCCATTAGAGCGAAATCGAGTGTAAGGAGAGTTTGGGCCAGACCTGAGTGGACCTCAGGTGAAGGTTAAGGAGAAGTGGGTAGGCAAAAGGTAGTGTCGAACCACACTGTCATCCAGAGTTTGCATTCTCTATCCTCATCTCTTTATTTAATTACTCTTGAATCAAGTTGAAGATTTATTCTTGTTGTGCAAAAAGTTTTTGAGAAAACCAATTCACCCCCCTCTTGGTTAGGTTGCTAAGTCATACTTAACTTTCAAATTCAAACACTTTGCTAAAATTTGGAAGTGTTAGAACCAAGGTTGTTGTCATCTTCCTTTTGATAGCTTCAAAGCTTTCTTGAGCCTCCTTAGTCCAGTTGAAAACTCCTCCTTTCATGCATTAAGTGATAGGAGCCACTAGTGTGCTGAAATGCTTGATAGAACCTTCTATGAGAAAAGAGACCATTCCATGAAACTCCTTATAGTATGAATGGATTTAGGAATTGGCTAGCTCTCTATAACTTCCACCTTGCTAAAGATCCATCTTAATACCTTCACTTTAGAAACCACACTTAGCTAAGAAAGCAAGGTTATGCGCCAAAGAAATGACACTTTGCAAGTTAGCAAACAACCTTTGCTCCCTCGAGTTTGAAACACTCCTCGAATGCTCCATATGCTCCTGCATAGATTTATATAAACCATAATATCATCAAAATAAACAACAACAAACCTTCCCCGAGAATGGAGTAAGAACATGTTTCATAAGCCTCCTTAGAAGTACTCGGAGCATTAGAAAGCCCCGAATGTCTGACATTCCTCCTGACCTTTCTTGTTTTGAAAGTTGTCTTCCATTTATGTCCTTCTCTCATTATGATTTGATGGTAACCACTCCGAAGATCAAGTTTGGAAAATACCTCGTCTCCATGAGGATTTGAGTTTAAGTAAAAATTGACTGACCACGGAATAGGAATAGATGCTTTATAGTGATCTTGTTAATAACTCTACTATCAACACACATGTGCCAAGCCCCCATCTTTCTTTGGAACTAAAAGAGTTGGAACAACACATGGACTCATGCTCCCACGAATTAATCCTTATGCTATAAGTTCATCAACATGCCTTTGTAACTTAGTTTGTTGCATTGGGTTCATTCGGTAAGCAAACTTGTTTGGAAGTGTAGAACCAGGAACAAGATCAATGCGATGCTAGATATTCCTCATTAGTGGTAATCTAATAGGAATCTCATTTGGAACCATGTATTTGAACTCCTCCAATAATGGCAGCAATAAATCATGAATAGGTGCTTGTTGAGGAATCGCAGCATCTATAACCAAGATAGCATAAATCTCATCTTGATTAGCCAAATAATCCTTTACTTGTGAACTTGTAAGAACAGAATTCCCAATCTCCTTAGTAAATTTTCAGTTATGGTTTCATAGGTGCCAACACAATCTGAACACCATCTTTGATAAAAGAATGTGTATTTTTTAAACCATTATGAGAAACCTTTCTATCATACTACCATGTTCTTCCTAACAGCAAATGGCATGCATCCATTAGAGCAACATCACAGTAGACTTCATCCTTGTAGTTTTACGATGGAGAAAGGAAACCGTACTTCTTTTGGCTTTCAAACCATTGAATCTTGTATAGTTGAGGGTAAGGCTCAGTCTTCAAATTCAATTTAGCCACCATCTCTTCAGCCACCACATTAGTACAATATCCACTATCAATGATCACATTACACACTTTTCCATGACTAGTGCATTTGGTTTGAAAAATGTTATCTCCCAGCCATGCCTCTTCATTCTCTTGAATCACATTGAGGCTCCTTCTAATCATAGAGCTTCTCCTTCAACTGCATATTCAGTAAATTCTTCATTTTCCTTATCTTCTTGGTTCACTTCTTCCGCTTCTTCTTCAATCACTTCTTGTCTAATGGTCACTACCCTTCGGTTGGGACAATCATAAGCAATGGGACCATACCCTTGACATCTATAACTTTGCTAGGCAGAATTATAAATGCTTGAGGGCTTTTGCACCGTACTTCCATTATGTACTTCATTTTTGCTAGAAGTTGAACCTTTGTCAAAAGGTTTGTTGGAACTAGAAGCAGCACCCCCCTGGTTAGAACTTGCTTTAGGGGTTGTCTTGGGCGAATACTTCCCTCGTTGTTGTTCAATGGTGATTGGAAATTTTTTCAACATCATTAAAAGACCAATATCTCTGCAATCCTAATTACATCAGCAAACTCCTTTTTCAAACCTCCAAGACCATCAATGAGTACGCTCCTTAAGTTCTTTAATATCACATCTAAGCATCAAATATTCAAATTCTCTTATATACTCTTCCACGGACAAATTGTAGTGCTTAAAATTATAGAACTTTGTGTAATTATCTTGTTTATAATTTTCAGAAAGAATCTTCTTTAACCCCCTCTTCGTTTCTTTGAAATGCAAATAGGGTCTCCTTCTTTCTCTACTCCTTTCCATTTTCGATTCTCTACCAAAGTGAAGCATAGCCCTTTAATCCCAATAACCTGACTTCACCTTCCTTTCCTCATAAAATTCTTTCAATTCAAAAAATAGCTAATCAAGAAAGGCATCACCTTGCATTTTGCCATCAAATTCTAGAAGTTCAACCTTCATACCACCTTCATGTTTCCTTGGCTGCCTTCTTTGCCTTCGGTAGTCATGATCCTCATCATTGGAACCACTATCAATGCCAAATGGATTCTAATCTTCCACCTCCCCATGTGCTTCACGTCGATTCCTTCTAAGTTGGGCATCATTTTGTTGTTGTTCCAATTGTCTTTGCATCAGTTTAATTGTCTTCCTCAAATATGCAATCTCCAAATCACGTTCATAGTCATTCATGCCTTGAACTTTTGGAGGAATAGGATTTCCACACCTTG
The DNA here is from genome assembly GCA_016808115.1 of Tetrastigma voinierianum. NCBI lineage: Eukaryota > Viridiplantae > Streptophyta > Magnoliopsida > Vitales > Vitaceae > Tetrastigma > Tetrastigma voinierianum. The sequence continues at coordinate 448,204 of JAEQBH010001319.1, forward strand.
CCATGATGAAACATAAGAACTTGAAGAGATAATTCCAACATAAAAACAAACATAGACAAAGCTTTGATACCAAATGACTGCAGGCCAGGAAAGCGTCTGATGGGATATGAACAAATTCACCACTTTGAAGATAAAACACCACTCAAAGATAAAAATTTTGTTTAGATCACCACTCGAGACACCAGCAGAGATAAGAAACTAAGAGAGACAATCACAAAGATTGAAGTTTGAAATTTGATTAATGATCAATAGACAAAAGATCCTTCAAAATTCGCTTTTCCCATGGCTTATACTTGGAACATCCCTCCAAGAATAGGAAAAGGCAGAAATAGAGTTTCAAGAAAGTACATACACCAAAACAAACCATAATAAACGCATTTAAACTAGTTTGACTACTAAAGATGAATATATGACAAGTTTTCAGTGTTTCTAATTAACTACATTGGTTAGAAGTAACGTTAAAATAAATAGTGGGTTGGTAAAAAACTTTGTTTTAGGCCTCGAGTGCTTCATGAACCATCAACCCAAAATTAGACTCCTTTGGGCTCTTGTTGGCTAAATTCACGTTGGGCTTGGGTTGCTCAAATGTATCACAGATGGAGAATTTGTGACGCCCCCAAGCGCAGAGTCTGTTGGCCGACTGTCAGCCTTACGTAATACTTGGGTGTCAGCGTATCACCGATACCGCCATATCCCACGTCACATTCAAGAGATCCATTTCATGCCCATATATTTTTAGAAAAATATACAAATTTATCAACGGTTCGCAGAGTTCGAGTTACAACTCTCTTATATACAAAAATATTACATGTAGAATCTTTTTTTTTTTTTTTTCACAAGGTTTCGAAAGCCATGATTCGAGCTTTCTTCGCACCTCTGAGTCCCGGATGAGGTCGGCCACTTTATGCATAGCACACACTTTTGAAAGGGGTCCCACGACAGGTGAGCATGCAATACCCGATGGGATAACTCCCTACGAGGCTACTCCCCACCTAAGTGCATATGCAAAACCATGTTCACACAATAATACACACATCAACATTCCAATGAAGAATATGCCAATTCTACATGGAATCCTACATGCTATGAAATGAGATGAGACTCATCATGCCCCATGTCAGAGTCCTCCATAGACTCCCTCACATGCTTATGCAGTATAGAAAAAGCGAGTCATTATGGATTACATCCAATGATCATTTTCAAAACTAATTTCATTTGTTTATAAACCAAAAGCTTTTTGGATGATATATCACAATGAACATTTTATATTCAAAATCCATGTGCTTTTTTGTGGGTAGCGAATTTTTGGTATCTCAGTAGACTGTAAACCCATACACTTTCTGACCTTTCCTTGCGCCCAAGGGACTATGTCCTGACTATAGTGGCGGGTTTTTCACTCGAGGGGATCTATCATATGGCGATGCAGACACACATATTTTCCATTTCATGCAACCGAGTGACTCTATTAGATGTTGTCCAATTTACCGAGCCCACCCAATCAAACACCAAACGCGTGTCGGTTACCCACCATGCACTCCACACCCATGAAATCACGATGTTTCCCATGCCATATGCAATCTGAATCTGCCATACATGTTATCTCATGTTACATGTATAATGTACACTACATAAAACAATTTATAACCCGTACTTGATGCCAAGTACCATGGATAATTATATCGAAAGCATATAATTTACATCCATTCATGCTAATATATAACACTGATATATCAACATATTCACAACGCATTTTAGTATGTCATAAAATTTACATGACAACTTGCTAATGATCCGCTACAAACTAGCAATTCCAGCCATAAATCAGGCCATACTCGGCGTGAAATATCTGGACTCAGTCGAAATTTAAGCTTTTGTTTATTTATTCATTATTTTTAACAAATTTCAAAGGCTTGTCATTACTTGGCTATAAATTCATCCATGGCTTGATCCCTCAAACTTAACGTAATCCGCAGTCTTAACGTCCCGAAAACTTAGCCCCGTAGTTTGGGGCTGAACCCGCGATGCCATTTATGGCCCTTAGATTAAGAGGAATCAGTGTAGGAGAAAACCCTACCTCTTTTGTTTTTGGCACCTACTCGTAGCTCTCATCGAGTAGACCAACTTTAATTCTCGGACTAATGACTTTCTACCGTCGGAACACCAAGAATCGAAGCCTTTTTTTCTTTTCATTTCTTCTCCATGCACGGATCTTCCTCCTCTCTTTTGTTTTTCCTCTTTTTCTTTCCTTTCTTCATTTTCTTTTCTTTTTTCTCCATTCTTTTATTTTTCTCATTTCCTTTCTTTTTCTCCTTTCCTTTCTTTCTTTTTTTTTTCTTTTCTCTTTTCTCTCTCCTCCCACCAAGATTGGTTTTGGGTGTGACAGTGAGGAGGCTTCCTCTCACTTTCCTATTCTTCTCACATGACATGTGTCTTCATATGATTCATTTACCATGTGTCACATGGACACATGCACTAGGTGGCAAATGCCACACCACATGATTCTCATGCCATGTGCCCTTCTCTAAGCTTTCCATGTGGCATTCACATGGTCATGCCATGTGGCACCACTCCATGTGTCATCCAACACTCGTGCCTCGGGAAATCGTGAAATTCGTATCTCGAAATCAACGAAATTATTAGGATAGCTAGATTACTGAGATGATTCCAATAGTGAAGTCTGTTTCGTCATCGGTTTTGACACATTACTTCATTTCTAATTCTTTGTTTTACCATTTTTAGAAAAAATTGTACATTTTCTCAGGTTTCAGAATCCACAACTATGGTATGATGCTTGGCTTCCTAATGAAAAGCAGTCCACATATGATGGCTAATTCTTCATAAATACGGGATCTATATATGGATATATGTGAAAGGGATCGTGGAATATTGAACTCACATATAGAAAGAGCTATATGTCGTGCCCGGATCGATCCCCTCGATTGATCCCGCCGGTTTGAAGCGTTCCATGACAAATGAGTAACAGCATTGGGAGTTAGATTCGTGATGATATTGATGGTTGGCCAGGCTAGCTCACGTGACATAACTTATAATAAGACGTAATCGGGAGATTCGATGCAAAAACATTACTCGCTTCCTGATACAATATTCAAATCCACTCGCTCTAAATCCACTCACAGTCAGGAATGAGAGTCGGAGACTCAATCATCTGATTAAATTTGATGTGAATAATTGTGAAGAATTTGTCCCACGGGGGGACTCGGATCGATCATCTGACAAACACACAGTCGACTTTGCACATGTCCTCGCTCCTGGGGCGGAAGAGCGATATGGTTGTGATGAATGGGATTTACCAAATACACACGATTCTCTTTTTCTTTATATACTGTGAAACTTTCCCACCATGGCTTTTTTGAAGAAGAAAATAATTTCATTGATTCAAACTAGCAATACATCGTGAAACATATAATCAAAATGTAAAAATCACGAAAGATGAATAGTTGATAAATAATTTTATGAAATTAGCATGTCGGTTATTCCACAGGCGATTTTATGCCATTAATGGAAATGGCATGTTTACTTTATTTTATAGGACCCTCAGTGCACTCTCCTATAAAACTCTAGTTGTACCCATTGGAATGGAGGAGGACTTGACTCTATTTAAAAACCCATATAACTTGACTATAAAAAACGACGGAAGTAAACAATGATATCTTTGTATTTTTTGGTGATCTAAGGTTTCATAAATAAAGAAGTGGTTTGAAGGTAACATCCATAGGCCACCTTTTTGCGTGTTTTTGTCTCCTAAGATTTAGTCATGATTTATCAATGTGCGTTTGGAGGTTAGTATATTCTATGTTTGAAAATTGTGCTCTGAATTTTGATCGATGTCTTCAAAGATCTCTAACAATTGGTATCAGCTTTGGTTATTATCTTGATATAAATTCCTTTGTAATTTGTTATTATAATGATCATGTTCCCGTTGTATATATTGGTTTGTGTTTGGCTATTGATCATTCATCTATGTATATGTTATTTATTATTTCCTCTCGATGAATATGAGATTTCTTGTCATGTATATGTGATTAGTACCCAAAAAGTGCTATTTTGAGCCACTAATTTAAGATGGGTTTGAGTCTTTTTTGTGTAATCATGTCAGTCAGAATCCAATTGAAGTGTTAGGGTCTACTTAGTATCCCCTTATACCATTTAGAGGTTATTTTTGGTTGTTTTGCGGGTTTTGGATACCTTGAGAGTTGATATCGTATATGTGTTGAGCTATGAAGGTGGAACCATTTATGATGTGAGCATATCGAATTGATGAAGGAATGAAGGCAAGTGATGAAAATGGATGCGTGATCGGCACTGTCGATGCTCACAATTGAAGTGTATGATTCTGAAAAAATTATTGTGGGATCTAATTGTAATCATAAGCGAATTGCCAATCTTAGAAGTGAGAAATTTATTAAACTTAATTGCTAATCCTTGTGCTAGCGAAATTATACATTACGCTATCTCTAAAAATTTCGCTAAATTTGTGAAATTTAAGCCTAACTATGAAATTGGCGATTACATAGAAATTCTACATTCGTATCTCTGTGCAATTTGTTTGCTAGCGAAATTTTACTAGCTACTCTCAGCGAGGTGAATTGCATGCGAAGTACTCATATATCATCTTTTTGTGTAATTAATGTAGCAGAGCTTTCATTTTGGTGTATTACCTCCTTGTCCCTTGTATTAGCAAATGTTAGGCTTTCTTGTATTTTCATACATTGGGTGGCACATATAAGCCCTCCATTTGTAACCCTAAGCGATCTTTTGGCACATTTTCATTTATGTAAATATCTCCCTTGACTTCATTTAGGGTTTGTTTTTCTCTCTTTCTCTCTCTCCTCTTTCTCATTTTCTAGGCTACGAGCAACCCTCTTAGGGATGTGTTTCGAGAGATGCTTAGGCCCCAGCCTCTTTTCTTTGAAGAGGAAGGTAGCTAGTTTGGTTGTGGGGCAGTTGCAGGTTGTCTTCATGTTTTAAATGCTACAGATACTGTATTTATGGCTCCCATACTTTCTAACTAGGGTTGAATATCATTTAATGTCATTACCTTGACGATACTTACCATGCTTTAGAGATGCAGTGCATACTTATTCTTAGATCTGCTTCATTGATGCTTCCTAGATGGCCTTTACGAGCCAACGAAATGAGGTTGAGTGTTAGGGTTTTTCAAACTAAAGGGTTGTAAATGCATGTGTTACTGTGTTATTTCGATTAAGGTGATTACAGGGTTAGGTTTGCTAGTTAAACAAAGATCCGGTTATGGCGTGGACTATAGGTTGCTTGTCATAATGCGAGGATATAACCCGAGGACACTTGTTCCCCCCATGTTATCAAGTTAGTGACCTAAATCTTCAAAGTTATCATTTCACACTTAATTTTAAGCTTTTATAGTTATTTAGTAACTAAACAACTCCCACTTGTTTTGAAGCGACAAAATCGAAAATCGAACTAAAAGCCTCACCATTTTGACAACGTGCAGTCATTCATAGGATGAAAACCGTCCGTGTTCGACCACAGACCCTTTATCTTTGCGGTAAGCTTGACTACGGCGATGGGAGAATATAGGAAACAAATTTTGTTGATTCCGCTCACCTGCGTGGCCGCAGTCAAATGGCGGATTGTCGGGATGGTGCGAACTACGTTTGATAAGTTGAAGTGTACTTGTGATCAACATCCACGAGTGAAGGTACTTACGAACCCTTTTGAATTTCAGTTCTTTATGTACCAAGAAGTTTTCATCACTTCAGATCCTTTACTTTTCTTTTCATTTTCTGATCAGTTTTATTTTAGGTAACAATAACCCTTTTTGCAAGTTTGTTTATAGCATTTCTTGTGTCTGGTTGTATAGCAGTGTTTATGCACCACTTAGGAAGAGACATGGTGGCTACAGAGAATCGGTACACAGTTGAACAAGGCGGTGAAATCGGTGTGCCCGATAGACGAATGGATCCCTGCACGAGGAGCAGTGATCGACGGGAACCCCGATGAGATCGACAGCACATAAGATCGATGAGGGATACATCCACCCTCCCAAGTTAGTGCCCTTTACAAGAAAAATGTATCCTGGCGAGATGTAGTAGTGAGGCCTTGTTAGTACTACTCCCATATCATGGTATGGAAAATGAAAATCCATACACACACATAAGGGATTTTGAGGGAGGTTTGCACAACCTTTAAGGAAGGTATGATGGACATGGATTTGCTAATTTACGAAGGAATTTCCACGACCACTGGGGGAGCCAAAGAGGCGAGAATTTGGCTTAACTCACTTTGAGCTAGAACCATAAGGGTGAAGTGGCGCAAGCGAGGTTTAAAAAAATTCTTCGGTGCTCATAGACCAACAATTGGAAGAGACAAATTTACACCTTTGCATTTCGAGATGGTGAGAGGTTCTGATCTTTGGGATAGATTCATGGAGACCATTAGTGCTTGTCCACATATTGGTTTCAATACATGGATGCTTGTAAACCACTTATGGTGGTATGTCTCAGGCCGTGGCTTGACTTTGAAACTATGTGTGGGGAGATTTTACGAGTAAGCATCTGATAAGCCATGGATTTTTGAATTATGTGGCTGAAACTTCTAAGGGATTGGGATAAGACAGGCAGAGAGAAATGGAAAGAAAAATGCCTTTAGCCAACCTAGGAGTGGGATGTATGCCGCGGAGAGTTATAGAAATGGAGAATTTCAACCTTAGCTAGGAAGGTGGAGGAGCTTGAAGGAAAAAGGTTCCATAAATTGCATCGTGTGAAAACAACTACTTGTGAGCCAACCCATTCACGAGTTTCAACCTGAGGTAATCGGGGATAACATGGTACGAGTGCTCCATCAATGAAGGATTTGATGTCAGAGCAAGCAAATATTTGTAAATTGTCTGACCACCTGACTAATACCCAATATGGTAATACCTACAATTCCAATTGGAGGAATCACCCTAACCTCTCATGGAGACATAATCCCCCTGCCTATGTACCCCAGCGCCAAACCACAGTTTGGTTCCACCTCTCAACCACAACCACCTCCATCCTCATCTCCTGTGGAACAAGCCATTTTAAATTTGAGTAAGGTGGTGGGTAACTTTGTGGAAGAACAAAAAGGGATCAATGCACAATTGGCACAAAGGATTGACACTGTAGAGAGCACACTGAACAAAAGAATAGATGGGCTTGAGAGCAATCTTAACCAGAAAATTGACAACCTGCAGTACTCAATCACCAAGATCAACAAAATTCTGGAGGTACGGGAGAGGAGGTTCCACTTCCCAACATTGCCAAATCGAAAGGAGTCGTGAGATAGGGTTTATCTAGCAATTCGGGAATGGATGAGGTGAAAGCTATAATTACACTAAGGAGTGGAAAAGAGGTTGATCAACCAATGCCAAAACCTGTTGGGGAAACTGGGAAAGAAGTAGAAATGGAGCCATAACACATTTTTCTGAAAGAGGACTGATGACATAGCAGCCTGCCTGACTTCCTGAGCATAGAGGCAAGAAAAGGCATCTCGCGACGGGCATCCACAGAAGTCTTAAGGCAGGTAAAAGTCAACATACCTCTTTTGGACATAATAAACAAGTCCCCTGCCTATAAAATTTTTGAAAGATCTTTGCGATCAAGAAGGGATTAGGCGTGAGAAGGGCATTTAGAACAAGTTAGTTGCCATAATCAAAGTAAGAACCCTGTCAAATACAAGGATCCAGGATCTCCCACAATTTCGGTAAATATTGGTGGGACTTGTATAGACAAATCCCTACTTGACCTAGGAGCCAGTGTGAACCTACTGCCATACTCGGTGTATAAGCGATTAGAGTTGGGTGAGCAAACCTACCAGCATTACACTATCATTGGTAGATAGATCGAGTAGAAGATCCTAAGGGGATGGACGTTGAGGATATGTAGTGAAAATAGACAAATTCTACTACCAGTAGATTTTGTAGTGCTCGATCTTGAGGCCCGATTGCAAATGAATTGATCATGTACCAATTATCCTAGGAAGACCATTTCTGGCCTACTAATGCTATTACATCAAATTGCGAAATGGAGTCATGCAACACATTTGGCAATATGACGCTAGGCTGAACATATTCCATTTGAACAACAAACACCGGTACCCGGAAGATGAAAATCTAATAGTGATGAAGTTGGTTCAAATGTCGACATCACCGAGGAAAGCTAAGTGTCCGAAGTGTTGCAAGAATAGTCAGTGGTGAAGGGTTTAGTGGCCCGCATCAACACCTTTGTAGGCAATTGATCAATTGGAATCCATAGTTGAGAGTTCGTCTGTGGAAGTCAACACCATGGTCGGCTCGACCCGCTGCCGGGGGTTCGAGATCATTCTCCTTGACCCTCCTTGAGCAATTTGGTAAGAGTGAGCTGATTTGTTGTTCTCACAAACCAAGTGCAGCTCGACAATTTTACTTTTGTTTTAATTTAGTCAATTTTAATACTTTTGGTTTATTTTTAGAAAGTTTCTTAACTTAGCAGTTTTCCATATTTAGTAACTTTGTTTATATTTTATAGTATTTTATATTAAATTTTTAAGTACAGTATCATATAATAATTTTATTATAATAATTTTTTTATTATTAATGTTTAAGCTAAAAATTTTGAAGTGCGAATTGGTGAAAGCGAGGTTTAGCCAAATTCGCTATAATAGCGAAATTAAGTGGGAAATGGCTCTTCGGCTGCCTCTTTAAGCTTAATAAAATAGGGAAGGGTTGGCTTTTCGTTCACACCATCTCCTCCTCCCGATGTTTCTAAGTCACCCTTGCGCGTGCACAAATTCACCGCTGAGTCACATTTGCACCGGCCTATGCCACACTTGCGTCGAGCCACAGTAAATTTGCTCTTAGCCGTCACGCATCTACGGCCCAGACCACCGGGCTGCCGATCCTGTAATCTTCAGCATCATCTCCCGCCGCCGTGGATTCCATGCGCCTCCATTGCGCCGCGCATAGCCAGCGCCATTTTCGAGCAGCGCACCTGGAGTCACTAGAGCCCGGCCCCACCGGTAGTCGCGCCGCCTCTTGCGCCACGCACCCGGTGCTGGTTCTATACCACTCCAGCTAGTGTTCCTGCAATTTGTGCCACTGAGTCGTCGATTGGTTGAGCCTGCCACGCCCGATATCTTATTTGGATTATAGCTATGGTGGGTACCAGGGGTGGGTCCCTTATCAGCCCGCGAGGTCGAGATTTAGTACACGAGGCGAGAGGCGGACGGTTAACTCCGGTCCGGCGGTACCATCTCCGGTCCACGAGGCGGTCACGGGGAGCCTCGAGGATTCGAACGATATCGGACTTCGGATGGGACCGGGCCGTCACTGTACCTCGGCGGAGTAGGGGCCGGCCCTCAGCGAGAGCAGCACATCGGGCCGGTGTAGTCATCCTCATCCGGGCCTCGGCCGTCGCCGACCATCTGCAGCGGAGGCGACATCATCTCCTCGGTTGTACGCACCTCCGAGGATCAGCCGTTGTTTGTCGGGCTTACCATTCACGAATGTCGCGCATACTCGAGGGACTTTCATCGGGAGTCTTACTACGATGTCCCGGCATTGGCGGTGATCGAGTTGGATGGAGATGAGGAATTTACGTCGTCACTATTCCTAGCGCCGCTTCATGACCCGAGCGGTTTTGTATCCGGGTTATTCTGCTGATTCTTTCGCTCGATGACCTCCGGGAGCATCTGGTCGCTCCAGGCTCAGGTTCACCATAGAGCGATCACCCGGGGTATGGGCGACAAATATTTCAACAGCTTTAGGCCTACGTATACCGCCGGCCAATTCAGAGGGTTATCGAGCTTGAGCCCACCCACCTCAGCGGAGGAGATGGTTATGCGGCCGAGACATCCGCAGTGGGGCGGTGCTCTTCCGGAGAAAGAATCAGCCTCGGTCTTGTACGATTGACCATCTATGGGGACCCGACATTCCGTGCGGCATTATGCAGTAGGAGGGCCATCCTAGAGGCTCTTTACCGGATCTCAGAGGGATACTGGTTTAGTCCCTACAGGCGGTGATGGCCTCAGCAGTGCATTTCGAAAGGTCCCTTGGGAAGGGCAGTTCCGGCGAGAGAGTCTTCCATTTGGCGATCTTAGAGACTACTATGCCAAGTCCTTGAGCATTTAGGTTTTCCGGAGGAGCCTCGGATAGAGAGGAGGATCCGATGCCCTCTAGTCCTGTCATTGGAGCGAGTGATGGTCATGCCCGTATCTTTCCTCACTCGGCCGGCGGAGGCCCAGGAGGAGGTGCAGGGATAAGGTGGTGAAGGATTCCCACAGAGATGATATGCATGCCCCGAGCTGGTGAGGAGTCCATTTCCTCCTTATGTCCCTGTCTCCTCCTCCATTACCCCACATCGGCCGCGTGATACACACAGCCCGTCTTGCTCGACGCGGCATTCACACGAGTATGTTCACGCCAGCTCGAGAGAGATAGCAGGTGTGATGCATGCATATCCTTTTAGTTTTTGCATTGCTAAGGGACTAGCAACGTTTCGGTTGGGGGGTGTGATTAGTACCCAAAAAGTGCTATTTTGAGCCATGTTGAGATAGGTTTTGAGTGCTGCATTGCCTTAATCATGTCGGTCACTTTCAATTGAAGTGTTAGGGTCTACTTAGTATCACTTAAGCCATTTAGAGGTTATTTTTGGTTGTTTTGAAGGTTTTTGGATACCTTGAGAGTTCAATATCGATATATGTGCTGAACTATGAAGATTGAACCCATTTATCGACCATCGAACATATCGAAATTCGATGAAGGAATGAGGCAAAGTGATGAAAATGGATGCGATAGTGGAGCCGATAGGGTGAAGAGCGACAATTCGGAAATTTCGCTATGATTGCGAAAATTTAGTGGGATTGCGAATCTATAATCTGCGAAAATTTGCAATCTGGCAGTGAAACTAAGCTAGGCCAATTTTAAGCTAATCAGCATTGCCTAAGCGAAATTATACATTTTTAGCTATCTCTAAAATTGGCTAGGTTAGCGAAATTTCGCTAACAGCCGAGTTCAGCGGTCACATAAGCCGAAATTCTGCGATTTAGCTGTCTCTGTCTAATTTCATTTGCCTAAAGCGAAAATTTTTCATTGCCTAGCGAAATTTCATTTACTAGCGAGAATTTTATTTGCCTAGCGAAATTTTCCCCATTTGCCTAGCGAAATTGTTCTACATAAGAAACCTCACGCCTTATCATCTTTGTGTAATTAATATAGCAGAGCTTCATTTTGGTGTATTACCTCCTAGTCCCTTGTATTAGCCAAAATGTTAGGCTTTCTTGTATTTTCATACATTGGGTGGCCTATATAAGCCCATGTTTGTAACCCTAGGCAATCTTTTGGCACATTTTCATTTTGTAAATATCTCCCGCAGCTTCATTTAGGGTTTGTTTTTCTCTCTTCTCTCTCCTCTTTTTCTCATTTTCTAGGCTAGCAAACAACCCTCTTGAGGATGACAACTCGAGATGCTTGGCTTATAAGCCTCTTTCTTTGAGGAAGGTAGCTAGCTAGGTTGTGGGAAGTTGCAGGTTGTCTTCATGTTTTAAATGCTACAGGTACTGTATTTATGGCTCCCATACTTTCTAACTAGGGTTGAATATCATTTAATGTCATTACCTTGGCCAATACTTACCATGCTTTAGGGTACAGTGCATACTTATTGCTAGATGCACTGTTATTCTTTAGATGGCCTTTACGAGCCACTGAAATGAGGTTGAGTGTTAGGGTTTCAAACTAAAAGGGGCTGTAAATGCATGTTACCTGTGTTGACTCAATTAGGAGTGATTCTAGGGTTAGGTTTGCTAGTTAAACAAAGATCCGGTTATGGCGTGGACTATAGGTTGCTTGTCATAATGCGAGGATATAACCCGAGGACACTTGTTCCCCCTGTTATCAAGTTAGTGACCTAAATCTTCAAAGTTATCATTTCACACTTAATTTTGGCTTTACAGTTATTCGAGTAACTAAACAACTCCCCCTTTGTTTTGGAAACAAACAAAATCCAATCGAACTAAAAGCCTCACAGAAACGACAACGATCACGAGTCATTCATAGGATGAAAACCCATCCCGTGTTAGACCCTAGACATTATCTTTGCGATAGCTTGACTACGATGGGAGAATATAGGAAACAAATTTTGTTGATTCGCTCACCCTACCGTGTACGAATCAATATGTTATGCACGGAATTTCTGAGACACATATATGCATGACTCGATTATTATTATTATTATTATTATTTATTTCGCTTTCTTGTTTCATTTTTGTTTTTTTTATTTGGAATCGAGAACACGGATTAAATAAATAAATAAAATATTTGGAAACATTTAAAAAAAAAATGAGTATATTAAGAATCTATTCAAATATTCTCATGATGGTCCTTTGTTGCCATATCTAATTGGCAACCTACTGCAACCAAGGATCTTTGAATATAAAATATAATTCTTAATATTATAGGTTACCATAAATATATATATATATATATATATATATATATATATATATACTATATATATATATATATATATATATATATATATATAATGACTAAACCCCATTTACTTATTTATTTCCAAATTTTTCTGATTTTAAAGATTTTCCTTAGTTTTACGTTTTTAACAAGTTAGGTTTCAACTAAATGGAAAGTTTTGATAACTTCCTTGTATTATGTGATTGTGTTCTTTGTATGAAATGAATATTTTTGAGCCCTGATTGTGATATTAAACACACAAATTTGATAAATCTCATTATACATAAAGAAATAAATAATATTGTTATTTATTTATTATTTATTATAAATAAATAAATCCCTAATCCCATTTATTTATTTATTTACTTATTATTCAATTTCAAATTTCTTGAATTAAATTAAATATCTATGTTTAGAATTGAATTGTGTTAGCTTTCCCTAAAGAGACTTTATGCCTAGTTGGTATAGTAGTGTGGGATTTTAGGTACTCATCTGTCGTGAGACTTATTTTTGCCTGTGTTATGCGTACCAATGTAATGTGTATTGGCATAGTGGATATTTTTTACCTATTTCATAAAATTGCCAATGTTATTTTTCTCCCACTTATTAACCAGGGTCTATATGGATAACTAGGCTACCCTATCAATGGTTTTTAGTTGTTTTGTATGACGCATGGAATGGTAGTGGAAGTTGATTGAATGCCATGAATCGCAAGTTCTAAGTTACCTTGTCGGTAATTTAGTTCAATGCATTTGATTGTGGTTATTTAGTTGACTATCCACAGCTTGCGAAAGGGGTATCTTTAGTGCTACTAAAGACCACTAGCGATGTAGTTTATGTTTTTGTGTGTTGAGGGAATTTGGAAAATAGTTATTGTTTTATATACTTTAAATGCCTTGTTGTGTTTATTATTCTCACAGCTAGTAGTACCTCGAATATTCTGCTAATGATTGCCATGATGAAATTAGATGGAATGAGTGCTCGAGAGGAAGTGGAAGAAGACTTTAGTTATGAATATGACATTTACGAAATTGGATTAGGCTTTGGAGATAGATCCACTTGAGAAACCGACTGATGAGAGCAGTGCAATTGTTAAGAAACTATATGAGGATTGGAAGCACTCTAACAAGTGTTGTATGATGATGATGGAGAATTGCTTGATGAAGTTGTATATGCTAGCATTCCTAAGGTGGATATAGCAAAGGGACTTCTTGAGGAGATAGGAAAGAAGTTTATCAAGTTTGACATGAATGATAAGCATCATTACTTGGACATTTTGAATAATATTAAGTATGATAAAGTTAAAGGAGTAAGGGACCATATTATGTTACTTTCTTCCTATTATAATAACTCTAAAGGGCCTAAGGATGGCGCTCATCACATGGGAGAAAGGAAGGAGTACTTCAATGGAAGGTGTAGCTACTGCAAGAAAGTTGGACACAAGATGGTAAGCGTCATCCTAAAGCAGTGAGATTGCACACTCTATATTTTCCTTTGGTGTGCAGTGCATTTGTCGAAGCATTCTCTCAGTTCTTTCGAGCCAATTTTCCACCATGGAAGGCTCATCATCCTTCTTTCCAAAAAAATCTATGGGGCGGTATCTTGCCATTCTCTCTATGGCTTACCGTTGATGAGCAACTGCAGCTAGTTGCACTTCTCTTTGTAGTGCTTAAGCTATATGCTGGAGGATATCAATAGTACCTCCTGCTGCTTGACCTTGCTTATGTATTGATGGAGCAGGACGCTTGCCCACCATCCACACTAACGGGGCTATTTGGGCGACTTCACGAGTCACCTCTGACCCTATGGTGGCCTGAACTATCCATGCTTAACCTATTAAGGTCGACAAGATCTTCATTAAAGTCACGTCATCCTTTATATGCAAATGCAATGCATGTCGCAAACAATTTCAAAAATCATTTTATAGAATCACCTAAACCTAGGCTCTGATACACTAAATATGTCACACCAGGTACTAACCGGCGGGAGGCCGGGCGGATCGGGACGCGGACCCGATTTGCCATATATACATATTCGAATCTTTTGTAGAAATAAATGTCGCATAATCATTTCGGTTAAGAGGGCCCGCGGTGCGCTTTCATTCAATATAGCATGTATGCCACTCCAACATTATCATTTACAAAACATTATCGGAAGTTCATCTCCACAAATAAATCAAATATGTTGTGAAAACTTATACATTTTTGGTTTCATTACAAAAAGGATCAAATAATGTCATGGGATGAAATGTATGCATGAGACGGAGCATTTACTTTTACTCCGCACGATTCAACAATGACTCTAAACTCTGCGGCCTTTGCTCTTGTCCCTAGTCACTAGGTACCTGTGCGATGATAAAAACAACGTGCTAAGCATTTTCATGCTTAGTGGTTCTATGCAATTCTCTCTTCATTTCAATTAAACACAAATACGGCTTTTAAACTTGATGTTTGAGCCTGAATTCAATGATCCATACGTATACATTATATATATATATATATATATATGCCCTGCCTATATATATATATATATATATATATATATATATATATATATATATATATATATATATATATATATATATGTGCTTATTTCACATACTTTCATTTGCAAATCATTTGATCACTTCAAAGTATACAATTTCATATACAATATTTTATACAAAACTCAAATCATGCATTTCACACATTTACTTATAATTTTCCCTTAAACGAATTTAACCATTTCTTTTGGTGCATAAGATAACGAAATCACCCGGCCGCAGTCCACTAGGCTACGAGGCCCGATATAAAACATTTATAACCTTTATGTCGATCCATTTGGAGTTCTGATTGGTATGCCACTATATTTCATTAAGTTCCTGATCTTGTTAGTATGACCTTTATTGGTATACCAATTTATCCTTAACTCAAATATGACGGATAAAATTCTATTAAGGGCATTAAAACTCAGTCATAGTAATTTAAAATATTGTATATACATTTATACTCAAATAATACATTTCGATGCTCATGCGATTTTTTTATGGCAATGCATTTGAAATCAATTTTCCCAAATCGCTTAAAACAAATCACATATGCAGTTTTCTTGAAAGTCATTTCAACCAAAAATCACAAAACTTGAAATAAGAAGAGAGGTATGGAGAACAAACCCAAAAAGGTTGTCGCTCCTCGAATCCTGTCCTCGGAATCCCATTCTTAGGTCAGGCTTCCTAGTCACCAACCCCTAATCCATCACAATTAGAGAACAATATTAGTTAGCTTATTTAGGTTTCTAGTTAGGGTTGTTTTCTACTCAACTTCCTTCAAGTAAAATTTTCTGGGAACAAATGAGCTGCATTTTACCCAACTTCCTTCAAGTCCATTGTTTCCCTATAAATCTATTTTATTCAGAAATTGGAATCATCGAGTCGAACGAAATTCAAGATATGTTCAAAACAGCGGGACACTTTATTTTCAAAACATAACGGAATTTCTTTGAAAATAGGATTTCACTTTGGCCAATTTTTGGGTCCAATGGAGTCAAATTGAATACACTTATTTCAAGGATATTTGTTCTCCTAGAAGTCTAGTTTACCCTTAATTTGAATCCCTTTCCCGATTTGGATGAGTGAAACTTCGACTTATGGCTAAATACCAAATTTGTTCCAACACACCAAAGCGTACCAAACTAAACTTGGTGTAACCAGAGCCTCACTTTGAAGAATTTCTGGATCGAATGGGGTCCAAATTTGAGATACCATTTATTTCAAGATGTTTTCTAAATTCTAGTTTACCAGAGAATTTGAATCACTAAGAGTTGGATGAGTGATGGCATTGAGATATAATGAAGTAAAAGCACATGGTTGAAAAATTTTTGACATCATCTCCCCTAAAACCCCAACATTTCCTTTATACAAAATTCCTCAAATCAATCTAACCCGAAACACTTTGGCGAGACCGAAACTTATGCAGTAATTTAAAACACTTTTATTCTGATTTGGGGTTTTCATCAAATCCAAACACAACATTAAAGGGGGTTGGGGTTAGTTTCATATCTTTAATCTCTTTCTTTTCACTTCCTTCTTCTTCCTTCTTCTTTGTTTGGCTCAAATCCTTGGAGAGCACAAAGCCAACTTAGTCTCCTCTCTCATCTCTTAGCAGGTGTCTAGTTCTCGATGAAGATATGCCAGATGAAATGCTATTCAAAGACCAATTTTTGGTCTTAACTCAAACACTAGGCCTTGTTTGGCTAGCACATTATTTCCTTATTTCTCATTTTTGCATTTTAATCCTTCTTTTCTCTTTCATTTTCTATTGACTTGTTACCTTAACACATTTGACACATACACTTCTCATTTATGACCCTTGGGTCCTTATTTTGACATTTTACCAATTTAACCTTAATTCTTTTAAAATTTTCGGGTTTTATCATTTTTTAGTTCTTTAACAATATAAATTCAAGAAAAATAAAATGTAACTTATTTTATACCCTAAACATGTTATAACTGCTGGGTTATTTTTAGGGCATTACATATTGTCAACTAAAGGGGTACTTGAGCAGGGTGTGTGCTTGGATGCTTTAATCGCAATAATGTTGATTCATCAACAAATCAAATGGTATACCATCATTTGGTTTTTGGTAGTGATATGATTGCATGATTAGCATATTTTTATAGACCTTAAATGCCCTTGCATATATAATTGGGACCATCCATTTGTTGTTCGATTTTAGCATAGGGACTCAACTAGGTATTGAAAGTATTTGATCTCATATTGGGTTTGCATGTACTACTCTTTTAATAGATAATAGAACTTAACATGACATGTATTTTGACTTTATATCAAGATTTTGAGTCATGTGATGGTATTGAAAGTTGCATCTCGTCGAGGAAAAACAAGTTGTGAAAATCTAAGGTATTTTAATCTCTAATACATACTTGTATTAATATAACTTTTACTGTATTTAACTGTGATGATAGGCACACAATGGGTACTCTGTGCCTCCCTGAACTTCTGTGCATTTAGTGCTAATACACCCTTTAAACTGCTGATAGCAAATATTCATATGCAGGTTCAATTTAGAGAAGAAGAGGCAAAGAAGGCAAAAACAAAGCGAAGAACAATCTGGAGAAGCTAAAGAAGCTCCCAAGCACACAGAGGTGCCAAAGGAGGATGAAACGGACACCCAAGCTTGAGGACTTCTTAAGTTGGCGCCAAGGCGCCAACGTAGGCCAGTAATGGCGTCAAGGCGCCATGTGAAGTCCCAATGTTGGGCGCGAGGTGCAGCTATGGATCAGCTGATCTTAGAGACACCAGGTGTGAGTGTCAGTTTGTGACATCTCTAGAAGCCCATAAACCCATGAAGAAGGTATAAAAGCAATGAGAAAATCCTAAGTGGGGAGAGCTTGGTGGCAAAGAGTGGAAGTGCAAATCTAAGAGTAAGAGACTTTGTTGGAGAAGAAGGGCAATAGTGCAATCAACGACATTACTCGTCATTCCAGTCCAGTGCCTATCATCTTACATAGATATATGGATTCTATATCATCTATGGTTGTATTTCTCTTTACTATGTTCTAAAAACACAATCTAGGGTTTCGATGTATCCAAGACTACATGACAATGGCTTGATTTTCATTTCCTGTTTGACTTTTGGTTAAAATCTTCCAGTAAATGTTTTGTTCTATTTTAATCACTTGTTAATAATTGGCCATTATTGACATGCATAGCTAGTGATTGGAAGTTGAGAAACCATAATCATTAGGGACATGAATAGGGCATCGGATCATCAACTAGAAGGAGGAGAAACCCTAGTTTGATATATGGTATAAAGGTCAGAGATATATACCCTCTAGAGGTTCAGGTTGATGTAGAGATGCAATCCACCCTCTTCTAGAGATAATGACATTGCTTGAGAAAGAACAACATATAAACACTAAATGAAGTTATCATTAGAATGATCTAACCATAGTCGAACAATGTAATTATAACCCATCGAGTATAGCATGGTGAAGTCGAGACCCTATAGCCTTGGACCATAAAGTAACACTTTTTACATTTCCATCATCATTTAGACCCCTTAGAAACACATTAATCAATTCATCAGATAGAATTCAAATTGGTTAATTTGGTAGTCAACACTGGAGCTCCTCGTGGGATTGACACTTGACTTATCACCATACTGCTTAACCATGAAGCGTGCACTTATGTGAGCGGTATTTGCGTCGAATTGTAGACACGTATAAAGAAGCGTCAGTTTTGGCACCGTTGCGAAGAGTTTTCAGCCGATTGTTGATATTGATAACAACTAGCAAGAATCTTACTCTGAACTTTGTTTTCTATTTTTTATTTTATTTTCTCTTTTATTACTTGTTTTTTTAGTGACCCTATGGTGTTTCAGGAAGAGTGACCAAAGTGTCTGCGAAGACAAGTGAAAGAATTATTGATACCGCTTGATCTAGAGTTAGAGAAAACCTTGAACAAAATTCGAAACCTTGATCTAGAGTAGAGAGACTGCTCCTTAGGTTACAGAGCCGATTATGGAAAACCAACATAACACAAAGAATTATGGCAGGGAGGAAACCCCGAATCGGAGAATTACGCAGGCAAGTACCTACAGCTAGTAATGTGGGGAATAATCAAGCACGTTAGCCAGATGACCCGTAGATGTTATTTGGGGATTTTTCAATGCCCGCGACAGCCGCATAATCAATCATCGGTCGCCCATACGGACCAACAACTTTGAGTTGAAGCGGTTATGTACTGATTGCTCACAGTATTCGAGTTTAATGGGTTCTAGTGAAGACACGAACACTGCTTACTGACTAGCTTCTTGGAGATTTATGACATGGTAAAATATAATGGGGCTACTGAAGAAGCTATCTAACTCAAGCTCTTCCTATTCTCTTTTAAGGATAGAGCAAAGAATGGGTTGAATTCTATGCCACCTGATTCTATCACAAATTGGGACTACTTAGTGCAGAAGTTCTTAGCCAAGTTTTACCCTCAAGGTAAAACTGCTCATATGAGAATTGAGATAAACAACTTTGCCTAGTTAGATAATGAGAGTATGTACGAAGCTTGGGAAAGGTACAAGGACCTCTTGAGAAGATGTCCCCATCATGGGTTGACAAGGTGGATCTAGATCCACAATTTCTCTGATAATTACAAATGCTCACCTGGAGACACTTCATAGATAGCTCGGCGGAGGTACTCGATGAAAAGACTATTAATGAAGCATATAAACTATCGGAGGACATGGTAGCCAATAGTTACCAATGGCCAAAGGAAAGGTTAGCTTCTAAGAAAGTAGTCGGAGTAGCTGAATGGATGTATTTTCTAATCTGGCAACACAAGTGTCTTTAGTCGATGAAATGATTACAAAGCTCATTAGACGCAATCAATGTGATTCAGACTAGTTCTATGATGTGTGAGTTTTGCAACAGACCCCATCAGAGTTCAGTTTGTCAATCCAACCACAAGACCCTAGACCAAGCTTAGTACGTGACCAGGTATAACCAACAACAACTGTCCATATGCATGCCAATGACCATAATCGGGGTTGGAGAAATCGTTGTTCATTGGAAGAACAAGCAGTACTATCACATTAGGAGCCAAAGTAAGCCTCTACAAGAAAAGAAGATAGATCTGGAAAAGGCACTAGTTCTGATGGTTACTTCCCATACCCATTTTATGAATGAGACAAAGGCTAACATGCAAAGTCAATCAACTTAACTTGAGAATCAGTCAGCATAGATCAGAAATTTAGAGACACAATTAAGCCAAATGGTAAGTCTATTGACAAAAAGGCAATAAGGCTCATTGCCTAGCACCTCAAAAGTAAATCCGAGGATAGAAGGTAAGGAACCATGCAAGGCTATAACCTTGAGAAGTGGAAAGGAGTTAGCAGCACCAGGACCACCACCAGTTGTAGTGGAAGAGCCCATTAGAAAGATCAGTCGGAGAAGGAAGAGAAGGAAGAAAATGAGAAAGAGATGTCAATAATGAAAAAACTAGAAGATGCACCTATAGTACAACCATCTCATACCCTTAGGGGTTAAGAAAGAATAAGCTTGATAAGCAGTTTACAAAGTTTATGGAAATATTTAAGAAACTGTATATCATCATACCATTTTCAAATGCATTGGAACAAATGCTCAGTTATGTCAAGTTCATGAAAGACATTCTTGCCAATAAAAGGAAGCTGGCAGACTATGAGGCTATTGCATTGACAAAAGAATGCAATGCCATTCTACAAAGAAAGATACCCCATAAATTGAAAGCTCTTAGGAGTCTTACAATCCCTTGTTCCATAGGGAATGTAGTGTTCGAGAAGATGTTATGTGATTTAGGGCCAAGTATCAATCTAAAACCTATTTTAATCTTTAGAAAGTTGAGATTGGGAGAAGCAAGACCTACCACAGTTACTCTCCAACTAGCAAATCGATCTTTGAAGCATTCGAGCAAAGTTATAAAGGATGTGTTGGTCAAGGTGTCAAATTCATATTTTTAGCAGACTTTATAGTGCTAGACATAGAAGAGGACAAAGATGCTCCTATCATATTTGGTAGACCATTCCTAGCAATCGGTCACGCTTTCATAGATGTGCAAAAGAGAGAACTGAGACTAAGAGTGCAGGAAGAAGAAGTGACCTTTAACATGTTTAGTGCGCTCAAATACACAGTTGAGAGTGATTATTATTTTCAATTTGACACCATAGAAGCTATAGTGTCTACCCAAGTCAATCATTCTAATCCCTTTAAGGCTAGCTTGCTACAGGAGGATGTGAGTGACATGGAAGAAGACGTAAAGAACTATGTACAATGGATGGATGCGTTTAAACCAAATAGAAGGAAGTATTTTGAGCCATTGGGAGAAAACTCTAACTTAGTAGTACCATCAGTAGAGAAGCCATCTCAATTAGAACAGAAGTGGCTACCATACCACTTGAGGTATATATCTAAGAACAGTCATACATTACCGGTTATTATTTTAACTTCTGTGTCGAGAAATTGAAGGAAAATCTATTGAGAGTGCTTGAGGCATGAAAGCCTGCTAATTCTTTAATTTGATTTGAGCAGGGGGATCTGCCCCTCTATGTGCATGCACCGAATACTTCTAGAAGACAACCATAAGCCATCAGTAGAAGCACAGAGAAGACTGAACCTAACTATGAAAGAAGTGGTCAGGAAAGAGGTATTAAAATGGTTAGAAGTAGGAGTCATTTATCCCATATCTGACAGCTCATGGGTGAGCCCATTCAGGTGGTACCTAAGAAGGGAGGAACAACAGTGATAAAGAATGAAAAGGATATGCTAATAATGCCTTCGAGAACAGTGATGGGGTGGAGGATTTGTATAGACTACTACAAGTTGAACAAGGCCACTCGCAAAGATCATTTCCCTCTACCGTTTTTGGATCAGGTGTGGATAGGTTGGTCGAGACATGACTATTATGGTTTCTTGTATGGATACTCGGGTTACAACGGATAGCCCGTACACAGGTGGGATACCTGACACTCAAGCAGATGCCCTTCGGGCTATGCAATGCACTGGGAACTTTTTAGAGGTGTATTGTAACACAGAAATACTGCCTAATGGTTGCCCCTGAGGACTTGTTTTAGAGTTATTAAGCTAAATGGAATTTTTCGGAAATAAAACGAGATACCAGAAATTAATATTAGAGACAAGGGTAAAGTGGTCATTTACCACTTGAGGACATAAAAGGCATAAATCAATAAGTTTATATGCCATTATGGAATTTGAGAAAGATGAAATAGAAATTGGAATGAATGGAAGGACTAAATTGCAAAAATGAGAAAAATAACTTAAAAATGCAAAGGCCAAACATGGCCTTAACAAAATAATTGGATAAGAGCAAATTTGGTCTCAATTTTTGAGAGACGGCCAGTAGAGAAGGAAGGGGAGAAGAAGAAGAAGAGGAAGAGGAAGAGGGAAGAAAGAAGAAGAGAAGCCCAGCAGGTATGGAAACTAACCTTGGTGTGGTTCTATGATTTTGGTATGGACTTATATGGATCACTTAGATTTCTTGGATAGATACATGTTTGTGGGTTGTGGGTTGTAGGAAACCTAATCCTAAAATGAATTCTTGTATGGAAATCATCACAAATCCCTTTGTTTTTCTAGGGTTTTGTTATGAGAGGACCTAGGAGTTCCATTATGTGTTTTTGGGTTCCAAGGGTTATGTAAAGCATGGACATGTTTGTTTTGGTTCTAGGTTTTGATAGGAACTCTAGATTTCTTGAAGATGGGTTGAGTAAAACCCTAGGCCTTGTATAAGAGATGAATAGAAAGCATGTTTGAGTTCAATAGAGTTCCAAAGATGTGTATTGAAAGATAATTTGAGTAGAAAAGAGATTATAAGATGAATTTGGAGTGGATTTGATGTGTATATTGATGATTGAGTTGATTTGGGTAGCAATATATGGAAAAAGGGAAGAAAAACCCACATTCTAGGCAAAATTCGAGGGGCACATTACCGGTCTGAGTCGGTATGCCGATACAGGTAGTGTTCTGTTTTTCTATTCTGACCAGTGTTCGTATTTTGGCCATAACTTGCTCATTTACGTCACGATTTGAGTAGATTCAAGTTTCTGGTTAAAATAAATTCAAGTAGAACCAAACATTCTAAACCAGATCATTCTAGTTGGATTCTACATTGAAATTTTCGAAATGAGGTATGTTCAAGCCAATTCCTGGTTCAGTTTTTGAACATAGATTAGCCCCGGTTGTTTAGGACGTAACTCGAGTTTCGGTGCTCCGATTTGGGTGATTCCAGTTGGAGATGAACCCTTAGAACCTTAGCTTCAAATGAATACAAAGAACCAGGGTCAGGTTTGAAGTTAAGCCTCCTGAAAAAAAAAATAACAAATTCAGACTGTTCCTAGTGTGATATCGGTAAATTGACTAGTTTGGCATGAAAATGCCATAACTTTAGTTTGGATGATCCAATTGGAATGATTCCAATTTCTAAGTAAAATAGATTCATTGAGGGACAAGAATACATGAATGATGTGTGAATACATAAGCATCATACTGTACAAGTATATGGAGTGTTATATATAATAGGCATGAAACAAGAAAAGTATAGGAAATGCAAAATGTATAGATGTGTTCATGAAACATGAATATGATATGAAACATGAAAATGAACTGAAATATGAACATGAACATGAACATGAAAAGAAAAATGTCATGAACACAGAATGTGATAAAGATAGGTTATAAGTTATGAAAGACATATGATCGTATGACTACCAAGGACCGAAGAATGAATGAGTGGGCGTCACGTCGGTGCTGGCACTCCTGGCGGTACTACGGCACTCTGTTTGCGTGGGCGGGCCGCGTCTGATCGGTGCTTTGGCACTCCTGTTCCGTGCGCAAGCCGCGTCCCTAAGGTAATTGCCGGCTCTGCTGGTGTATACGACCTTACATTGCGTGCGCGGCGCGTTACGATCGATGCCCCGGCCTCCTGCTGGTGCTACGACACTCCTATTGCGTGTGCAGGCACGTCCCGATTGGTGTGATTTGCCTCGATCTTGTATTGTACCTTCGGGTACCCGGTATCTTGCGTCCTACTCATTTCTTATGATTGGTCTAGGTAGTTAGACAGACATATGATAAGACATTGAATAAAGAATAAGAGTAAAGAAACGGACATGGTAACGATCTGAATGTTCCTATGGGTACTCCCGTATCTGTAATATAAGTATAAAGTCCGATGTGATACCTCTGGTGCCAGGTATAATGAATCTGTGTAGTACCTACGGGTACTTTTGTACCAGAATAAGCTCCGTATAAGATCTGAAAAATAAGAATAAGCTCAGTAAGACAAGTATAAGTCCCGTAATACACGTATAAGATCTGAAATACAAGAATAAGTTTAGTAATACAAGTATAAGTTCCGTAAGACCAGGATATGCTTCGTAGTACAAGTATAAGATCTGATATCGGTATAAGTTTTGTAGTACTTCGTGTACTCCGTATAAAAAGATAAGTTCCATGAAGACGATGTCGTTCCGTAATATCTCTGTAGTACCTACGGGTACCTCCAAACAAGTGTAATCTCCGTAGTATATAGTATAAGTCCTATGGTATAAGTATAAGTTTTGTCGTACCTAAGGGTACCTCGGTATGAGCATAAGTTCTGTGAACTCCTACGGGAGATCTGAGATAGAGTATAAGTACGAGTATGTGGATAAGTATCAGTTTGACAGAAGTTCAAGTATATGTCCTTTGGGAGATCTGAATAATTATAAGTCTGAGAAAAGTATCAGTATAAGTCCGATATATATGTCCTTTGGGAGACTTGAATAAGTAAACGTCTGAAACAAGCATAAGTATGTGTCCTACGAGAGATTGGAATAAGAATAAAGTGCGTAAATACGTGTAAGATCTGAGTAAGTATAAGTTTGTTATAAGTATAAGTTCAGTACCGTATACGAGATATCTAAAAAAGCATAAGTTTGTTACAAGGATAATTATGTATGTAAATGTGTTAAATGAATTCATGAAGATTCTGATAATTGATACTGTTATATGTTAATTGTGATTCGAGTATAGAAATACATGTCTGTAACCCGTATAAGTTATAAGATATGTTTCCCTTCAAGCGTAAAGCAGCACGGGTTTTTAATCCGTGTAGGTGCGAAGGAGGCGTCAGTGATCTGATATACGGCGGGGCCGGCACGGTAGGGGGTTCATCACTATAGGTTCGCGCTCTGATCATGTAAATGTAATGTATAGTTTTGTATATGTAAATGGGACTCAGGACCGTATGTATATGACCTTTGTAAACACCACAGCGATTGGTAGTTTTTATTTGTAATTTTGTATATGATATTTTGATTCTGTTATAAGTTGTGGGCCATACCCACAGGTACAAGTTCGGCTTTATAAAAAAAAAAAAACAAGTAAAGAGTCCAAGTATATGTTCTCGCACCCCGAACTCGGTTCGGAACCGTTAATCGGGTCGGATCGAGAATCGAGGTGTGACACCGGACCGGAAATCGGGGTGTGATAAGTATATACTGGGACTCTTTGCCTGACACGAAGTCGAGGCATGCTGCAATAGTACCAGCCCACAGCACGTATAACATAATATCAAATATCATACTCTAAATACAATAAGTGACTGTTTACGACCAATAAACCTGATTACAGTCATATTACTACATTACATTTACATGTTGTGAGAACTCGTGATAGTTTATTATTATGAGAAAGATCGCCGGAACGTCCTGCTACTGCAGGATTAAAAAAATGACTTAGTGAGGAAAACATATGCACTGGCTTGTATGGACACATCATTATGGATGCAATGCTGCTATAGCAGTATCATTTTCTATCGAAATCTCATAGTTCATATAACACATTGCATACATAATTATCATGTAACAAACTTATAACACCCGAATATCTCATATACGTCTTGAACTGCTATAACAAACACTATCGGTCTTGCAGTGTGTTACCTTCTTATTCCCAGTATCTCGTGAGACACATGCTATGCTTGTATCGGAGCGTTTGCTATTGATCCCAATTTATATATCGGACTTATAATACTTCGTCATAGGACATATTGACCAGATCTCAGAGGTATATACTGAACTAATGACGACTATCACGTACTGCATGCCCTGCCTACCGGTACTCGATAGTCGCGAGGAACTTATGCAATCTTAGAAGGTACTGCTGGGTACTGACACAGTACTGCTATACCCGTAAGGATTATACTATACTCTGGAGATACACTATTTAGGCTGCCAAGTAGTACTGCAGAAGACTATTAGCACGAGCGTGTAGTCTTTAGCGAAACTATCTTTTATACGGAATGCAAACAACACTACAAAACTTATATGACTCACTTAGGCCATCTTCTTGTCAGCACGGCATATCTGGAGACTTATATGTATTGCGAACTTGACAACTACAACATTTCGTTACTGCGTGTATTATGAGACTTATGCTTTATTAGCTGACTTATTCTTATTTTCGGATGTATATGGAGCTTGATGCAATGCAGCAGTGGGTACTGCAGCGAGAATTCGCTATGCGGAAGTACTGTAGGTATGCTGGACTTACCCATATTACAGAGTGCGGGGGTACCAACAGGTACATTCGGGATCGTTGCCCATGTCTTCATTCTTTGCCCAGTGTGCACATCGCCGTGACGTCTGTACCTGGGTGATGTAGAAATGAGTGGGACGCTGTGCAGTGAGTGCCGAAGGCCTGGCGTGCGATGCGGGCGTACCAAGGCACGTCGGAACGTGCACGCTGCAGCACGGGGTGTCGTGGCACCCACCCGGCGAGCGAATCTTGCGAAACCTGCCGATCGAACGTCAGCTCATTCGTGCCGATTCGGCCCAGGCCAGTGTCACGATCATATGTCTTTCGAACTTATAACCTATCTTTATCACGTGTGTTCATGAAATTTTTCTTCATGTTCATGTTCATGTTCTACCATATTCCGATTCGTTTTCATGTATCATATCATATTCATGTTTCAGCGAACACATCCTATACATTGCATTTCCTATACTTTTCTTGTTTCATGCCTATTATATATAGCATTCCATATACTTGTACAGTATGATGCTTATGTATTCCCACATCATTCATGTATTCTTGTCCCTCAATGAATCTATTTTACTTAGAAATTGGAATCATTCCAATTGGATCATCCAAACTAAAGTTATGGCATTTTCATGCCCAATGAGTCGATTCTTAGATATCACACTAGGAACAGTCTAGATTTCTTATTTTTTTTTCGGGAGGCTTAACTTCATACCTGACCTAGTTCTTTGTATTCATTTGAAGCTAAGGTGCCCAGGGTTCATCTCCAACTGGAATCACCCAAATCGGAGCACGAAGAAACTCGATTCGTCCTAAGCAATAGGAAATTTAATCTATGTTTAAAAACTGAACCAGAAATTGGCTTGAACATAGCCCTACTTTGAGTAACTTTTTGGGCCACATAGAATCCGAATTTGAAGATACCTATTTCAGGATGTTTGGTTCTCATTTACGTCTCTTTTAACCAGCAAGTTGAATCACTCAAATCGGATCAGAAATGAGCAAGTTATGGCAAAAATACGAACACTGGTCGAAATAGAAAAACAGAACACTACCTGTACCGATCTTGACTCGACACATCTTAGGTCTGAGCCTCAATTTGCCCATAATGTGGGTTTTTCTTCCCTTTTTCCATATATTGCTACCCAATTCAACTCAATCATCAATATTCACATCAAATCCACTCGAATTCATCTTATAATCTCTTTTCTACTCAAATTATCTTTCAATACACATCTTATGAACTCTATTGAACTCAAACATGCTTTCTATTCATCTCTTATACAAGGCCTAGGGTTTTACTCAACCCAACTTCAAGAAATCTTGTAACGCCCCAAAATATACCCTAGCAGTTTTCGACATGTTTAGGGTATTTTGTAAGCATAATTTAAATGTTTCGTGAGTTAAATGCGAAACATGGAAACGAGGGACCCGGAAATTTACAAGATTTAAGGATCAAATTGTAAATTGTCCAAAGAGGGACTTAAAAGTCATAGTTGACAAGATTTGAGGCCAAAGTGGAAATAATATAAGCTAAGTTGCAAATGGAAGAGAAATGGGGGACCAAAATGCAAAAATGAAAAGTTAAAAGCAAAAATGGGTTTTTGACTTGGCCAAACATGGCCTTAACAAACATGGGATTTAAAGACCAAAAATTGGTCTCATTTGGAAGGGGGACAACCCGTGAAGGGGGAAAAGAGAGAAGAAGAGAAGAGGAAGAAGAAGAAGAGAAGAAGAGAAGGAGGAAGATCAAGCTAAGGTATGGAAACTGAACTTAAGTATGGAATTGTATGGATCTATGGAATTTTAAGGCTTTGTATGGTTAATAACTTGTCTCCAAATCTAGGGTTTTGATAGAATTGCATTCTAACCTTAGATTTCTTGAAAATTAAAGGTTGGTAAAATCCCACGAGGAACAAGATGATATGATTCACTTTTGGTTGGATTCACCAGGATAAATAACAATGCGACAGGTTAGGGTTTAGAATAAACCTAACAAATCCTTGAGTTTGATTTGTGTATAGGTTGTGACCCATATTAGAGTTGTTTGGGGAAATTCATGAAAGATTTTGAGGAAAGATATGTAATGAAATATGATTTGAGTAAAAATAGAGATTTCAAGATGAATTGGAGTGGTCTTGACGTGTTCATGGAGTATTGGGTTGATTTGGGTATCAACACATGGAAAAAAAGGGAGAAAATACACATTCTGGGCATTTTCGGGGGACATGTACCGGTACACCCTTCCAGAACTGAACATGTACCGGTACATGTTAGACATGTACCGGTACATGTTAGACATGTACCGGTACACCCTGCTCTATTTCGACCAGTTTTCGTATTTTAGTCATAACTTACTCATTTCTTATCCGATTTGAGTGATTCAAGTGGCTAATTAAACTAGACTTCAAGGAGAACCAAACATCCATAATATACATCGTCAAATTATGACTCTAAGTGGCCCAAAAAGTCACTCAAAGTGGGGCCATATTCCAGCCAAATTCTACTTCAGTTTTGTTCATAGAGTAATCCGGATTGTTTCGGACGTATCTTGAGTTTCGGTACTCCGATTTTGGTGATTCCAATTGGAGGAGAACCTTTAGCACCTTAACTTTAAAGGAGTACAAAGAACCAGTGTCAAATATGGATACAAGGCACTGGAAAATGAATATTACAAACTGTCCCTCGGGAAAAATCGGTAAACCGACTAGTTGACATGAAAATGTCATAACTTTGGTTTGGATGATTCAATTGGAATGATTCCAATTTCTGAATAAAGTAGGTTCATAAAGGAGTAAGAATATATGAATGATGTGTGAATACATAGGCATCATACTTTATAAGTATATGAAATGCCATATGTAATAGGCATGAAACAAGGAAAATATAGAAAATGCAATATGTATAGATGTGTTCATGAAACATGAATATAATATGAAATATGAAAACGAACTGAAATCTGAACATGAACATGAACATGAAAAGAAAAATGTCATGAACA
This sequence comes from Tetrastigma voinierianum, assembly GCA_016808115.1. NCBI lineage: Eukaryota > Viridiplantae > Streptophyta > Magnoliopsida > Vitales > Vitaceae > Tetrastigma > Tetrastigma voinierianum. Next base: position 477,742 of record JAEQBH010001319.1, read on the forward strand.
CATAATGTGATAAAGATAGGTTATAAGTTCTTAAAGACATATGATTGTATGACTACCTAGGACCGAAAAATGAATGAGTGGACCTCATTGGTGTACGGCACTCCTGTTGGTGCCCGGCACTCTGTTGGTGCTCGACACTCTGTTGCATGAGCATGCACGTCACATTAGTGCTCAGGCACTCCTGGCTGAGATTGCTACGGCACTCCTCTGTTGCGTGAGCAAGCACGTCACGATTGGTGCTCGTGGTACTCCTGGCGGGTGCTACGGCACTCTGACTGCGTGGCGAGCACATGCGATGTTGGTGCGCTCCGGCACTCCTGGCGGGTGCTCGACACTCTGCGTGAAAGCGGAGCACGTCTTGTCGGTGCTCGACTCTGGCGGTGCGCTACGACACTCTGTTGCATAGGCGGGCACGTCTGTAATAGTTACTCTGACACCCGATCTTCGTATCGTACCGGTTACTTATTGTATTGCGATCTACTCATTTCTTATAATTGGTCTAGGTAGTCGGATAGACATATGATAAGACGAATAAAGATAGCTCTATAACTCCTACGGGGTCGAATGACCATCACGTCGATATAGTATAGTTCTACACTTAGTTGTAACTCTGTAACTCCTACAGAGATCTGAATAGTATAAGTCCCGATGGTACCTCCGGGTACTCGTATCGGTAAAGTAAGTATAAGTCATTGGTACCTAAAGTTGCTCCACCATTATCAGAAGTAAAATAAGTATAGGATTACGTAGTACCACGGTACTCTCTTAACGAGTAAAATAAGTATATGTATACATTATGATCTATACACCTTTATGGACTAATGTCCATACCTGATATCTAATATCTGCCTCGTTGATCGACCTTGTATGTGATACGATTATGATTAGTTCGGAGTATTGTACCTACGAATGCCTTGCTGGGATAAAATCAGTAAGATAGAGTATATGCTCAAGTAAGATCGGTATAAGTTAGTAGACAAATTATAAGTTCTGTAATACATGTATGAGATCTGAAATACATGTATAAGTTCTGTAATACATGTATAAGATCCGAAATACAAGTATGTGCTCCGAAATACCAGTATAAGTTTTGTAGTACTTACGGGTACTTCCGTATAAGGATAAGTTCATAATGCCGATATCGTTTAACTAACCTCTCTTGTAAGTACCTCACGGGTACTTTTATATCAAAATAGCTCCAAGTGTAGATCAAATCTGAGAATAAGATGGAAATATAAGAATAAGTTCGATATCACAGTATAAGGATTCAGTAAGACTAGGATATACTTCGTAGAATAAGTATAAGATCACAGTACCAGTGTAGTTTTCTAGTTCTTCTTTGAATTTACTTCCGTATAAGGTAAATTTCCGCGTACCAAAATAAGTTGCGTAATATCTCCGTGAGTACCTCACGGTACCTCGAATAAGTGTAAGCTGTAATATAAGTATGAGCTTTGTAGTACCTAAAATTTGCCTCAGTATAAGCATAAGTTACGTAACTCCTACGGAGATGAAATAAGTATAAGCTTGAGATAAGTATAAGTAAATGTATAAGCTTCGATGCAGCATCAAGAAATCTGAATAGTATAGAATGCGAATAAGAATAAGTCTGTATAAGTATAAGATCAAACTGTATAAGTATAAGACCGGATCGATTAAGTTGCTATGAGTATAAAGGTCAAATAAGGATAAGTCTGCCATAAGTGTAATTCCTGAGTAAGTATAAGATTGTTATAAGTATAAGTTCAGTACCGTAGATGAGAGATTTGAACAAGCTTAAGTTTGTTACAAGAAAAATTATGTATGTAAATATGTGATATGAATTCATGAAGATTCTTATACCAGTTACTGTTATCTGTTATCTGTTATTTGTGTTTCTGTATAAAATATGTTTTCCACTAAGCGTAAAAGGCTTGCTTACGGGTTTTTTAATCCGTGTAGGTACGAGGAGAAGGCGTCGGTAAACATCCATACAATTTGGGCTGACACACTTGTAAGGGTTCACTACATGTAGGTTCCGTCTTTCACGATTTGTAAATGTAAAAGTACGAGTTTATGTTGTAAATGGGACTTGGTAAACGTGTATAGATTTTGATGGACACCACTCCGGTGGTAGTTCTTTTGCATATGTATAAGATATTTTGTTTTTGTTATAAAGATGTGGGCCATACCCACAGGTACAAGTTCGGTTTTAAAAAAAAAAAAATCAAGTAAGAAGTCTCGATATATTGGTCCTACTTTTGAACTCGGTTCGGATCCTTAATCGGGTCGGGTTTGGAATGGGAGTCAATGACAAATCTAAGTTCTATCCAAACCTAGAACAAAACAAACATGTCCATGCTTTACATAACCCTTGGAACCCAAAAACGCATGTAATGGAACCTCTAGGTCCTCTCATAACAAAACCCTAGAAAAACAAAGGGATTTGTGATGATTTCCATACAAGAATTCATTCTAGGATTAGGTTTCCTACAACCCACAACCTGAACATGTATCTATTCAAAAATCCAAGTGATCCATACAAGTCCATACCAAAATCATGAATCCATACTCAAGGTTAGTTTATACCTTTTTGCTTGAAACTTCTTTTCTTCTTCTCTTCCTCTTCTGTAACCTTCTTCTCCTTCTCTCTTCTCTCTCTACTGTTTGGTCTCTCAAAAATTGAGACCAAATTTGCTCTTATCCAATTATTTTGTTAAGGCCATGTTTGGCCTTCGCATTTTTAAGTTATTTTTCTCATTTTTGCAATTTAGTCCTTCCATTCATTCCAATTTCTATTTCATCTTTCTCAAATTCCATAATGGCATATAAACTTATTGATTTATGCCTTTTATGTCCTCAAGTGGTAAATGACCACTTTACCCTTGTCTCTAATATTAATTCCGGGTATCTCGTTTTATTTTCGAAAAATTCTATTTAGCTTAATAATACCCTAAACGAGTCCGAAAACTACTATGGTACATTTCAGGGTGTTACATGTATGATAGCATATTTTCCTATATGGTTGAGAGGACGATTAAGGTATTCATGGACAACTTTTCTATCGTGGGAGAATCATTTGATAATTGTTTAGAGAACTTAAGAGTTGTGTTGGTGAGATACGAAGAAACCAACCTGGTTCTGAATAGGGAGAAGTACCAGTTCATTGTAAGAGAAGGAATTGTTCTTGGGCACAGAATCTCAACAAAGGGAGTTGAGGTGAAATAGAGCTAAGATAGACAATAAAATCTACACCCAAATCGGGTGAGGCAGTATTCGAAGTTTCTTGGGGCCACCTTTGGTTTCTTTAGGAGATTTATCAAAATTTTCCAGGAATTTCAAAACCGTATCAACACTCCTTATCTTTAAAAATTTTTTATCTTTGATGTAGGAACTATAATCAGACATTCTTTGAAAGTTGGTACTCGACACAAATGATGATCACACCAAATTAAGCTCCTTTTGAGAAGCTCTGTGTGTGATGTAAGTGACTATGCAATAAGGCAATGATTCGTTTGTCGTAGGGTTTCTTGAATCAACAAAATTTATACCTATTTCCTCCCTCTTTATTAAGTAGCAGCTCTTCTTGTTATAATTAACTCCCAGTTGTCCACAGGTATGGGTTTTCTTTGCGTAAATGACTTACAATGAGGATCAAAATGGTGAATTTATGTGGTAAATGGATTTTGAGTTTAAAAACAAAAGTGTATGTTTGAAACTAAAGTAAATAGTAAAATAACAAAAAACTCCTTAAATGCTCAGACTCTTTGAGTTTAGGCTCTAATGGTAAATGAGGGGTTCTCGGGCGGCCCCTTTTCCTGTGTGGAGTGAAGACATATAGTCATTTCCCCAATAGATTCTTCACTTAAACTATAGAAACTTGTCCTTAATAATTATCCTTTGAAAAATGGCATTCACTGACCATTAATGATCTCAGCAGTAAAAACGTATCTCCTTGACCCACCTTCCAAGCCTTAATAAGCTGGGTACCTATCGAATCTCAGTGGATCTAGCAATAAGCATCCACTGAACCCTAAAAGATTACCAACTACGAATCATTCAAGGTGCATCAAAGGGATTTAAACCTATAGTTAAAAGGAGACACATGAATAGGAATGAATACCTGCGTTGAAAACATGAGAACCCTCGGTTTACCACGAGATCACCTTTGGCCTTTCTACTCAAAAGGAAGGAAAAGTTGCTACGCTCATCCTCGGAAGTTGTGTCGGTTGTTTGGCTAGTAGAGAAAAATGAGAAAGTAAGGAAAATGAAAAAGAGGGAGAAGCTGCTTTAAGCTTCCCTTAAACTTTAATGTGATAAAAAGTCTCCTCTTACAGATTGATACCTAGGACTTATATCTTTGCAGCTAAGCAAAGTACAAAAGGTATGAATTAGCCACTATTACAAGAGGGACAATTTAGGCAAAACAAAAAATTGTAGCAAAAAGTCAAACAATAAAAAAGGTAAGAAACAAATTCGCAGTCTTGCCAAATTTCACAACCCTTGCAAAATTAGCCGGGTTACCTTTGTTTCATTTTCTTTAACTCTTCTTTTCTGCTTTTGATTTGTAACTCTGAGTTCAACTTGGATTCTCCATGGTTGAGCTGACTCAATAACATTGGCATGATTGGCTTGTGAAAACTACAAAATTTTCCATAAAACGCAATCAGTAGTATAGCTAAGGCCTTGACATGCCAACCGGGGTTAATTAGACTGATTATGACGCAAAAAGCGCTCAAAACCCATAATAAACATAGTGCAAAATAGCACTGTTTGGGTAATAATCACTCCCACCAATCGACACATTGCTAGTTCCTTAGCAAGGAAAAAAGAAAGCACACAAAATAAGATAGGCAAAATCTATGTCCATAAAAATGATGTTTCAAAATTGTGAATGGATAATGCCTAACCTTCAACAAGAGTCACCAAAAGTTTTGCCCAATAACTCTCTCGGGAGACTGAGCGCTATGCAAAATCAATTATCAAAAGAATCTCTTATTCTAAGGAACCAACTTGGAACTTTCACCAAGACCTAAGTGTTAGCTTGATTACTTTTCAACAATATGCAATCAAACTGGACTCTCCCCCCAACCTAGCTAAAGCCTAAACCTAGCAGCCTAACCAACCTCAATAGATCAGGACCCAACTTTATTCTATAACTTCCTTTTTTTTTTTTTTTTTTTTTGTAGGGTGCAGTGCTAAGGATATCGAACTCACAAGTGTCCGTAGCGGGGTCCCTTAGGTGACTCGACTAAATAAGGTTTAGGGCATCAAGTCATAAGGATCATTTGACCACTAACTCTTCAGGTAACCCCCGAACTCTTAATGAGTTCAAAACTCCAGCACCTACAATTTGCTAAACTCTACCTATTCACCCATGTAACGAGCCGCAGAAGTCGATGAACCACGACCGGTTGGCTTAGGGCCCACTTAGGGTTTAAAGACTTCGTCATATACCCCCAAGGCATTGCTCGGGTTTGAGCAAAGCGTCACAATTTTTTATTTTATTTTCTTTTCTTGCTTTTTTTTTTTTTTGAAAGACTCATTGGTCTTTTTCAAGTCACCTATTAAAGGAAGTCGAGAGTCTGAGTCGGGCTTTTGCGGGGTTTTAGGGAAGGCTAGGCGACTTTTCGGTTATCGTGAAACCCTAATATTATGCGGTGTGTGGTTAGTTCAAAGTGGAAGAAAAAGGTTGAAAACAATAGGAATTCAACTAGTCATCAACTCAATTAGGCATAGAACCAATCTAACATCAATAGAATTGGGACAATATCTCAATTACTCTTACTAAAGGCTAGGCATTACAAAAAAAATGGTTGCAATTGTGTGACTGTAGGCTTTATAGTATATTGAAATTAAAGGCATGAGTATATTTTTAGCATCACAAAAAGAAACTATCAGTAAGTCACTGAACTACACAAAGTGGACTTGCCCAAAATAATGGTAAAAACATAATGTAAATGTCACTTCCTTCATTAACTCTCCCCCAACCAACATCACATCATTCACCGTGGGCATGCTGATCGAAAGTTAAAGAAGGAAGGCTACCTTCTTAAGGTAATACCATAAATGTCATCATCATTCTCATGTGCCAGAGGTGCCAGGATGAAGCTGGAGGAAAAGGAGCAATTAGGGAAGTGTCTACTACTGCATAGTTGCAAGAAGATCCAGCTGGGTCGTAGGACGGATAAATGGCCGTGTGCTAGCCATCAAGCATCGAGGCGAGTCGTAAAAGGTTTGGGTGGTATTGATGGATAGCTTGCTACAGGCCTGTGTGGCTCTAAATCGCGATAAGGATGGCATTTTTTTTTTGAGCAAGCATGTCTCAGTGTGCCATCCTCTCGCCAAGGCGCACGCCAGAAATAAAAATGTTGAAGTGGTTGCAAAAGTGCGAACTGCATCCATGATGGCCAAAAAATCATGGGGTGATATAGAGATCAATTGTACGGTGGTTGAAGTACCTTGCCTGAATGTAATCAAGGATTGGAGGCATCGAGGTGCAAGAGGATGTAGTGATGCAAGAAGGGGACAAAGGATCGACGGCGGTGGAAACTGGAATCTGGGGCTCCTCAGCAGGCACTACAAGAGGCGGCTGATCCACTACTAGATGATCATTTGCTAGATCATCTTCTATCGGGTCTCTGAGTGGAAGGTGAGGAGCACTAGGCACAAACTGTCACTTCTCTACAGTAAATACGGCCTCGCAAACACGACGGTGCTCAAGTTGGGGCTCGGCAGGAAAACCAAGGTGCTCTAGCACCTGAGATAGTAGCCTTGGAAACAGGAGGGGAAAGGCCTTAACTCGGTTGAGGTTCTTGCGGTGAATCTTGTCCTCAAAATGGAAAAGGGCAGTCATGATGAGCTCTGTAGCGCTAAACCAAAAACCTCCAAAAATGAGATAAAGAGCCTGTAACACCCCGAAATATACCCTAGCGCTGACTTGTTTAGTATATTATAAGCTAAATATGAATTTTCGAAAAATAAAATTTGAGACCCGAAACGAAAATTAGAGACAAGGGTAAGTGGTCATTACCACTGAGGGCCTAAGGTCATAAAAGTGAAAGATTAGGGTTATATATATGAAATGTTTAAAAATGAAATGTAAATAGAAAAAGTTTTGGGATGCAAGGCAATTAGAGAAAGTTGGAATAGAAATTTGAATGAATGGAAGGGCTTAAGTGCAAATAAGGAAACTTAAAACAAAAAATGGGTTTTCTGTCTCGCTAAACATGGCCTTAACAAATATGGGATTAAAAAGACCAAAATTGGTCTCATTTTTGAAGGAGAGAAAACCGAGAGAGAGAGAGAGAGAGGAGAGAAGAGAAGAGAGAAGAAGGAAGAAGAAGAAGAGGAAGAGCAAAGCCAAGCTCCAAAAAAGGTAATGGAACTACTAACCTTGAGTATGAATCCTTGGTTTTGTTTGGTTAATGGTTATTTGTTGTACTCCAAATCCTAGGGTTTGTTAGGATTTCATCCCAACCAAAGATGTATATGGGAATTAGGTTACCAAAACTTAAATGGCACAAGAAAACATGGAATCCTCCCTTCGAGGTTGATTTACTGTTAATCAAGAAAGAAAAAGGGTCAAGCTAGAACAAACCCCAATAAATTTGTGTATTTGGTATGTGTATGGGTTAAGACCCATATTAGAATGGTTTTGAAGAAATTCATAATAGGTCTTTTGAAATAAGAGAAGGATTGAATGATAAACGAGTAAAAGAGATCATAAGATGAATTTGAAGTATTTTGAAGTATTATGAGGTATAGAGTTGATTTGAGTTGAAACATATGGAAATGTGAGAAAACACAATATTCTCGGGCACTTTTCGAGAGTCCTACCGGTGGGGAAGTTAAGTTCCCACCTAGAGAACTTTGATCTCCTCGTCATTTTTGGCCAAGTCCCATTCTAGAGAAGTTAAGTCCCACCAGACTTCCACTGGGCTTTCCGTTCGACCGCCGATTTTGGCCATATAACTTGCTCCATTTTTATCCGATTGAGTGATTCAAGTGGCTATAAAATAGACTTCAAGGAGAACCAAACTTAGAGAATGTCAAATTCTGATCCTAAGTGATCTAAAAGTCACCTAAAGGGAGCCATGTGCAAGAAAAAAATTTTGCATCAGCTTGACATAGAGAACCGGCTGTTTCGAACGTATCTCTGAGTTTCTCTGCGTTCGAATCGGTGATTCCAGTTGGAATAGAACCTTAGCACTCCAGATTTAAATGAGTATAAGGACATAGTGTCGTAACATGAAGTTAAGACCTCGGGAAAATGAGTAATACAAACTGTCACTAGAAAAATGGTAAAATGACTAAGCAAGTATGAAATGCCATAACTTTAATTTGGATGATCCGATTGATTGATTCCAATTCCTAAGTAAATCAACAGGATTCATAAAGAATGAGAATATATGAATGAGGTGTGATCTCAGACATCATACTTCACAAGAATATGAAGTGCCATATGTAATAGGCATGAAACAAGGAAAGAAAATGAAAATGTAAAAGATGTGTTCATGAAACATGAAATGATTATGGAAATGAAAATGAAAACGAATTGGAAACACATGATTGTGAATATGCGAGGTAATATGTCATGAACACATAATGGTTAAGTGATATAATATTATTATCACATATACTCCAGAAAATGATAACAATGATAGGAGTATACGTGAATGAGTATACGAAAATGAATCATGAATGAGTATAGGAATGAGTATACGTGAATGAATACATGAATGAGTATACATAAATGAGTATATGAAATGTGTACATAGATTGAGTATATCTTTGAAAAGATAATACGAAAGTGATATTGGAATTGAAATGTGATTGTGATCGGTTATGAATGCTAATTGTGAAATATATATATATATAAGCATATATATATTGATTTGAATGATTGTTATTCGAAATGTTCTGGTCACACGATGCATGTGCATGTGTTTGAACGAAGTGTTTAAATTACCGCATAAAAAGTAAATTGATTTGAAATGTATCATTGAATGACCGGATATGACGGGATTCACCAACCGAACCGCCATGAAGGTAACCGTATTTGTCTATCGCGAAATCACATCATGAATAACTTACAAACAGGCGTGATTCCCGCGAACTGTCGTGAATGTCAACTTCGCAGCCATAAGGTGAGACGATAATAATTGAATGCTTAAATCACATTGCTAATGAATGACGTATGCGACGTGATTCACTAACCGAATCGTCAGGAATGTCGACTTCTATAGCCATATGTGAGACGATAATAATTGAATATGAAATCACATTGCTAATGAATGACAGACAGGACAGGATTCACCAACTGAATCTGTCGTGAATGTCGACTTCTATAGCCATATGTGAGACGGTAATAATTGAATGCGAAATCACATTGCTAATGAATGACAGACAGGACAGGATTCACCAACTGAATCTGTCGTGAATGTCGAATTCTATAGTCATATGTGAGACGGTAATATTGAATGAAACCATTACTATCAATGACAAACAGCAGGATTCACCAACTCGACCGTTGTTGTGATGTCGAATTCTATAGCTATATGTGGAATCTACAACCTAAAAAAAGGAAACGTATGGTATTGAAAAGTGTATTTGTATAAGTATCTTTACATTACACCTGACATAGTAAAAAGAACATTTGTAAATGCATTTGCTGTCGAAAATGTTAAGGGTCTTTTGAAATTATAAGTGTTTATGGATTGGGTTCGAAAAGAAGTGTTTTCGATTAATTAAAAAGGTCTTAAATAGAATGAATTTAAACAAAATGTTTTGGAAAGATAATTGAAATGCCTGAGTAAACCGCCCACTTGGATCCACCATTCGCCAAGTCGGGGATTCTGTCACACTTTTGAAAAGAAAATTCTAAATAAGATGAAATAAATGTTTTGATTGAAAACGCCGGAGTAAACCGGGCTCTCTAGCTTCGATCCGCCAATCAACAAGTAGATTCTGTCGCCACACACTTTGTAAACAAAATTCATAAAACCAAAACTGAGTGTTAATTTAAACAGCACTCTATCGCTGAAATGTACTTCAAAGTATTATCAACGGTTTCTACCGCAAGATAATTAATACAGTCCAATATGTTGGTATTAGTTTGATTTGAACCTCTATGAAATCGGGAGTATGATTTGATTTTGCTCTAATTGTCATTGTATACGTATAAGTTTACTAATATGATTTGATCTATCATACATGTAGTAGATATGAGCGCTAACTCAGAAATACATGACACAGGAAGTATGAACAAGAAAAAGTTATGGAATCTGAAAATGATAAAATCTGCTAATGTATAATATGATACGAAAGAAGTCACATAAGATTAGACTGCTATATGCATAAGTATTATAAATGTAAAAGATAGTGACTAGCGACATCAAGTATTGGTCGTTATCGTTTTATATGTTCCCACTAAGCTTGAAAGCTTAGCACGGGGTGTTCAACTGTAGGTACCGAAGAGGAGATAAAGAGGATGTGACATTCCACACCGCTGAAGACGCGCCATCTCGTAGATGTGTGCTCACTAAAGATCAAGCTCCGCAATCTCTCTATGTTTGTATTAGATATGTATAGGTATTTGTATCGAAAGGGGACTTAGTAAATATGTATAAATTTAATGGATACCATTCGGTGGTAGTTCATTTGTAAATGTAAATGATCGTTGGTTACTAAAATCATTTTGTACACCACGATATAAGTTCACCGAGAAAAAAATAATATAAGAAGTCCCAAAGATATGGTTTCGCACTCGAAACCGGCTCGGGATTCGCTAATCAACTGACCTGAATCGGGCATTTACTGCAGCCTCCGTATAGCCCCTTGTCTCTACACCAAATGTCATGGAAAGGTTAGACCGCAAAGTATATCAATCAGCATACCTGGAGGAAGTTGCCTCCTAAACAGAATGGGCCCAACTGATGTGTCCCTGCAAAGGATGCGAACCATCTCCCGAGGTGAGGGATGGGCCCACTGTTTGTACTTCATTGAATTTGCTAAAACAACCGACAAATTGAACGTGGCAGCTATGTCAGTGGCCCGGAGTATGCCCTCTCGGCCATCTATAGAGAAATGCAGGGCTATAGGATTGGGGTCTCGCCTGGACGTCATGGTCTGATAGAACTTGATGACTACGCGAGGATAGAAGAACTGACGCGGAGTCATGAAGGGCTCCAGGGAGTATCGCTGCACAAGCCGTATGGAGTCTCGAAGCTCAGGAAGGGTGGCGAAAGCTATAATGTCATAGAAGTTCTCGTTGTGCAAGTCCTTGCCACTAAAATTTGAATTGCCTGGAATTGGGCCACAGTGGAAGAGAGTCCTTTTGATGATAGAGCCAGGGGACTAGTCCTAAGGACTGCTAGAAGTTGGGCCTTAAGTAGGTAAGGAAAGAGGCTCTTGGGGTCGGGAACTGGAGGATTCGCCCGGGCCTGAAGTGCAAGCCCTCTTTGGAGACGGGGGCCTCCAAATGGGCCGTGGGTGTGGAGGGAAAGGAGGGATAGGCGCTGCCCTCATCTCATATCTGGCATGACCGAGGCAAATAGGGCCTAGTCGGTCCCGCAGTGACGCAGCAATGATAGGGTGGCGGCAACAAACACGACAGGGGTGGCAAAGAGGGAGGCGCGAGTGTAGGGAGATTGTGTTTGTATGTGAGTAGGAGGAGGGCCTCGAGGTTTGTAGAGGAACTGTGCTCCACCGTCGGTCTTCTACCATGATCGACCGGGAGAGGACGGAGAAGACGGAAAAGGGTTTTTTCTTAAAAATGTTTTGTAGCGAGGATTTGAAAAATGTGAATCGGATGGGGATATATATATATATATATATATATATATATATATATATATATATATATATATATATGTGGGTTAAGGGATGAAGGGTCTAGGGTTGTTTAGTGTCCAAAAAGGGGCACAAAATTTAAGGTTTAGTGAATTGGGGATAAATAAATGGGGAGCTGCAAGAATCAAAAGGAATTGAGAAGACGAAGAGGTGCAGGAATGCAAGGAGTTAAATTTTTCGCAGCCCTACAAAATTTCGCGAGGGCTACGAAACGAAATTTCATAAGGGTTGTGAATTTTCGCAACCCTGTAAAATTTCACAGGGGTATGAAATTTGCAACCCTTGCAATTTCGCGCCTTCAACTCGTCGAAACTGGGTCTCCGCTAGCAACTCCTACAAAACAAAACATCACACAAAGAATAAACTATGATTAGAACTAGGCTAAACTAAAAGAAAGTACTTTAAGGAACAAATATAAAATTTAAAATGAAATAAGAAAAATCCAAATGTTATGCTGGCCCTTTAGTCTGAGAGACCAAGCCCACTCGCAGAAGCTTTCTGCTTCTAGGGTCAAGGAGGGGAGTTCCCTTGTCTGGTGAAAAGACCCATATGGTTAAAGCCTGTAGCCATTCACTTTGAATACTCTATTGTCCTTTGAGTTAAGTAACTCCACTACTTCATTGGTGTAGACTTGATGGATAGTGAAAGGACCAACCCACTTTGATTTGAGTTTGCCTGGAAAGAGATGAAGCTTGGAATCATAGAGCAACACTTGATCCCCTTTTTTGAAATTCTTTCGAGCCACCATTTGATCATGCCACTTTTTCACTCTGTCTTTTGCTATTTTTTAGTTTGCATGTAACATTTTTAGCCAGCTCTCAAACCCATTGATGTCGAGAACCTGCAGCTCCGCCCCAAATCTAGGTTCAGTTTCTTAATTGCCCACCATGCCTTGTACTCTATTTCCACTGGGAGATGGCATGCTTTACCATAAACCAAGCGATAAGGGGACATTCCGAGAATTGTCTTGAAGGCTGTCTTGTAGGCCCACAAGAAGTCCAACAGTTTGAGAGACCAGTAATTCATGTTAGAGTTCACCACTTTCATCAAAATGGTTTTGATTTCTCTGTTAGCAAGCTCTACCTGTCCACTGGTTTGAGGATGGTAAGGGGTGGCTACTTTGTGTCTCACTCCATAGTTAGGAGGGTTACAAAGGGTTTTGTTACAAAAATGTGAACCCCCATCACTAATTATGGCCTTAGGTACCCCAAATCTGGAAACGATGTTTTCTTTCAAAAACTTCAGTACCACCCTATGATCAGCTACTTTACAAGGAATCGCCTTAACCCATTTGGATACATAGTCAAATCCCACCAAGATGTACCAGAATCCAAAAGATGTAGGGAATGGTCCCATGAAATCAATGCCCCACACATCAAATAAGTCCACTACTAGGATCAGGTTCAAGGGCATCATGTGACCGCGAGAAAGTTTCCCAAGTCTTTGGCATCTATCGCAACCTCGGCACACGTTGTGAGCATCCTTAAAGAGGGAAGCCAGCAGAACCCTGGACGAGAACTTTCGCCATGGCCTTCGTGAGTTTAAAATGGCCACCACAGGCATTTTCATGGCAGTGGCTTAGAATCCCCTGTTGTTCCTCTTCAGGCACACATCTCCTAATGATCATATCTGCACAATATTTGAACAGAAATGGCTCCTCCTAATAATAATAATGGATGAAGTATTTCTTGTCTTGTGTCTTTCATTCAGTTGGAGTCTCCCATATTGCTAAATAATTAGCAATGTGCACACATGAGTGCTTCTGCATCAGCAGCTAGCGATTCCTCAAAAACTCATCATGGATTGGAGGGTTGTGTGGCTATGGTTATGGTCAACTGGGAGAGGATCTCGCCAATACATTCTCTACCTCCTTCATATCGGGATTTGCAGATTGAATTCCTGTGAGTAGGAGAACTCTATCCTCGAGAGCTTCGCTTTTCATCTTGCTTGGTTAGGAGGTACTTCAATGCAGAGTAGTCTGTGAAGATGACAATGTTTGACCCCACCAAGTACGCTCGAAATTTATCTAAGGCATAAACCACTGCAAGGAGTTCCTTCTCTGTGGTGGTGTAGTTTCTCTGAGCCTCATTCATAGTCTTGCTTGCATAATACACCACATAAGGCTTTCCATCCTCTCTCTGCCCAAGGACTGCCCCAATAGCTAGATCACTGGCATCACACATGACCTCAAAAGGGAGCTTCCAATTAGGTGCCCTCACTATAGGTGCAGTAGTCAAATGAGATTTGAACTCCTCAAAGTTCTTTTGGCAAGATTCATTCCACAAATATAAAGATCCTTATCCACAGCCCATATGAGGCTCGGGAAATTTTAAAAAATCATGAACCTCCTGTAGAAGCCCTTGCATGCCCAAAAAATTTTCTCATCGCCTTTACACTTGTGGGAGGTGGCAACTTAGAAATCAGCTCTACTTTGGCCTTGTCCACTTCAATCCCTCACGAGATAATATGTCTGCAGGACAACTCGATTTACTCATAAAATGGCATTTCTCCCGCTTTAGTACCAAGTTCTTCAATGCATCGATGGAGCACGCCTGTCGGGTCACATTCTCAAAAGTATCACCATATATGGGCATATCATCCATATATGCCTCCATAATGCGCTCCACCAAATCATTGAAAATGTTGAGCATACACCTTTGGAAGGTGGCAGGTGCATTGCAGAGGCCAAAGGGCATCCTCCTATATGCCTACGTGCCAAATGGGCAGGTGAAGGTGGTCTTCTCTTGGTCTTCTGCAGCAATCTCAATCTCAATCTGAAAGTACCCAGAATAACCATCCAAGAAGCAATAGAATAAGTGCCCGAAAATTCTCTCAAGAAGTTAATCAATGAAGGGTAAAAGGAAATGGTCTTTTCTTGTCACTTCATTCAACCTCCTGTAGTCTATGCATACCCTCCAACATGTGGTAAGGCAGGTGGGCACATCCTCTCCTTTTTCATTCTGAATAGTGGTTACCCCTGATTTCTTTGTCACTACCCGAGTTGGACTCACCCAGGGACTATTAGAAATGGGATAAATAATACCAGCCTGCAACAACTTAAGGACTCTACAGACACCACTTCGTGATATGTGGATTCAATGCTTCTTAAGGTTGTCTCAATCAAGCTTAGCTTCCTCCTCCGTGTATATATGATGAGTGCAAACCAAAGGACTAATCCATTTTAGATCAAAAATTCTCCATCCAATGGCTTGGTTACACTTCCTGAGGGTGTCCAGAAGGTTGTTTTCCTGTAGGGTATCCAACAGTAGGAAATCACCACTAGGCATTGGTTATCCTCCTCCAAATATGTATACTTCAGCTTAGCAGGAAGGGGTTTTAGGTCAAGCTTTTAGGGTCCTATGTTGTCTCCACTGTCACTGTCCTCTCCAGTCAACAAAGGAAGGATTTCTTCTTTTTTTCTCTAAGGCCCATGTACTGCACATGACTCTACAGCATCATGTAGCTCTTCAGCAACTTCTACTAGTTCCTCTTGAAGCTATTGTAGTTGATATTTTTCACCCAGAATGGTATCAATTTGACAAACCTGCTCTTGATCTTCTTCCACTGGGGGCATGCACTTCTTGCTCAAATGAAAAATATTGAGCTTCAATATCATGTTCCCAAATGTCAGCTGCATTACTCCATTCCGGTAATTAATGATCGCATTTGAGGTAGCCAAGAATGGTCTCCCAAGGATGATGGGCACATAATTATGTCCCACAGAAACTAGCTAAGTGTCAAGGACAACAAAGTCCACTGGGTAGTAGAATTTATCAACCTGTACTAAGACATCTTCAATAAGGCCCTCTGGGAATTTTGATCGACGTCCCGCTTAAAGATAAGTAGGATGGCAGAGGCTTCACCTCCAAGCCCCAATAGTTTGTATACCGAATAAAAAGTAGCAAAGCTGGACACACTCCCAAATCAAGTAGAGCTTTCTCCACACAAGTCCCTCTGATATTCACTGAGATGGTGGGACAGCCTGGATCTTTATATTTTACTGGAGTTTTACATTGATAATAGCACTGACTTGCTCTATAACGAAAGCTTTCTTGTCAATGCTCAACCCTCTTTTTACAGTGCACAAGTCCTTTAAGAACTTAGCATATGTAAGGACTTGCCTGATCATGTCCAAAAGAGGGATGTTAACCTTCACTTGCCTCAGCACTTCTAGAATTTCAGTCTAGTTGATGGCTTTCTTCTTGCCTTTCAATGCTAGAGGAAAAGGAGGGGGTGTGCTCTTCTTCATTGTATCTTCTTATGACAATTCTTTTCGGCTTTGCTTTCTTTTTTCTTTGGTCTTTTCAGTGGGTGTAGGCACTGGTTGATCTACCTGTTTACCACTCTTCAGAGTGATAACTGCCTGATTAGCACATAAACGTGTAGGTAGCTCCGAAACAATAAAATTTGTAAACCTATACCTTCTCTAATTGCTTCAGAGCCTAGCTACTGGCAAAGATAGTGGTGATTCGTGCCAATAAAGAGGGTGTTATGAATCAAAAAATTTATAACCTAAATTACTTCCTACTGCCGTAGCGCAATTCATCGTTAAAGATAATGGCCTGGGATCAAACACAGGGATGGGTTTTCTTCGTACCAAATGATTTATAGTAGGCTCAAAATGGTGAATTTGTTTTGGATTTTAGGATTTTGTGAAAACAGGGGGTTTTGATGGTGAGCAGATTGAAATAAAAAATGGAGAAAAATAAGAAAAATAATAAAAGAGGTCTCCTTGAAGTATCAGGATACTGGGCTTAGAATCCTGGGGCAACCGAGAGGGTTTCCGGTCATTTCTCGTGTCTGTGGGAGGACGACCTATGTCATCTCCCGAACCCGATCTTCATTTAGCTATAAAACCTAACCCAAAATATTTATCCTTTGAAAATGGCATCTATCGCCATCGGTCATCGACAAGTGAAGAATAAGTCTCCCGGACTCCCTTCAACGGGTCATAAAGGGTAACTAATGAATCTTTAAATGATCTAACAATAAGCATCCACCGAACCCTAAAATCTTTTACCAACAATAGTCATTCAAGGAGATTCAAGGGATAAAAACCTACGTTAGAAAGGAACACGCTGATGGCAAGTGGATACCGCGTGAAGAACAAAGGGACCCTCCAATAGCCTTAGATCCTATACCCACACTCCTCCGTCAAGGAGAACTGCCTAGCCGTCATCCTCTGAGGGTGTCATCGCCTTAAAATATAAAGAAAAATGAAAGAAAATGAGGCGAGAAAAGAAGCTGAGACTCGAGAGCGTAAAGCCTCAAAAAATTTATCACGTTTCAAAGTGAAGTGGATTGATAGCTCAGGACAGACGAGGCTTATAGGTGCTCAGTGTATAGGAAATTACCAAAAAACAAAACAAAACCAAAAGCTATTACAAGGATAAAATGGGAAGAAACAAGAAATTGTAACAAAAACAACAAAAGAGTGAAATGCAGGTGAACAGTGCTGAACTGTGAACAGTGGCATGATGAATAGTGGCGGGCAGGAGCAATTTCGCAGGTTGTGACCAAAATTTGTCAGGCTTCCTTTCTCTCTTTTTTCCTCGCTCTTCTTTCCCTCTGTCTCCGATCTACGATGTTGAGTTTGACTCGATCTTCATGCTTTGATCAATTCAACAATTTTGGCACGATTAGCTCCCTAAAACTGCAAAATTTGCCACAAAATGCGACAAGAGAATGTCAGGACCTTAATGTGCAACCTGTTAATTAGAATGATTAGTACAAAAAAAGCACTCAAAACCTATAATAAATAGGGTTCAAAATAGCACTTTTTGGGCACTAATCAAGTGGCTCTAGGGTCGAACTTAGGGATGGGTTTTCTTCGCACAAATGATTTACAGTGAGCTTAAAAAGGTGAATTTCAGTTTAGATTTTTGGGTTTGGTAAAAACAGTGGGGTAAAATGTTTGGAAACTGAAAATAAAACAAATGAAAATGTAAAATATAAGTCCTTGAAGTGTTAGGTCACTGGGGTCAAATTCGTAGGGCAACTAAGGGTTTTCAGGGTCCTTTCCTCGCGTTGGGGAGGATGACCTATAGTCATTTCCCGAACCGAATCTTTATTTAGCTATAAAACCTAACCCTTATTAACTATCCTTTGAAAAATTGGTAATCACAGAGCATCAGTGGTCTCCAACAGTGAAGAACAATTCCCCTTGACTCACCTTACAATGATTAATATAGGGTAACTAATGAATCTCAGTGGATCTAGCAATAAGCATCCACTAAACCCTAAAAGATTACCAAATACAGGTCATTCAAGGTGAATCTAAGGGATATAAACCTAGAGTTCAAAGGAAACACATGCTGCCAGTGTGCGTGAGAAACATGAAACCCTCCAGTAGCCTCAAGATTCTGTGCCCAACAACCTTCCACTTCAAGGAGGAAGGGGTTTTAGCCACTCATCTACCAAGTTATCATCCTTGGAGGGTGTTTGGCTACCTAGAAAATGAGAGAAAATGAGAGAAAATGAGAGAAAAGGAAAAGAAGAGGGAGCGCTCAAAGCTTCCCGCCTAAAAGAAACTTTTATTAATTGAGAAGATCATGTTACAAGTTAGTTTGTCCGCTTTATAGCCAAACCCCTTTTACAAATACCAAACCAAAAGCAAAGCTATTACAAGGGACAAATCGGGAAGAAACAAAAATGTAACAAAAGGTCAAAGTCAAAAAGGTGAAATGTGAATGCGTAATGTAGGTGAACAAAGGGCGCTAGAAAGCGCCATAGATGCTAAATTTTGCGTGCTAAGTAAATTTTCGCAATCCCGCAAAAATTCTCAGCGACCCACCCTTTGCATTTTCTGCTCTTCTTTCCTTTTGGTTTCTGATCTACAATGTCGAGTTTGTACTCAAATTCTTCGTACTTGGATCGACTCAACAATTTTGGCATAAATAGCTTGCAAAAACTAAAAAATTAGCCACAAAATGCGATCAGTAGTATAGTTGGGACCTTAATGTGCCAATTGGGTTAATTACACTGATTAGTACACAAAAAGTTCTCAAAACCTACAATAAACAGGGCTCAAAATAGCACTTTTTGAGCACTAATCACACCCCTCAACCTACACATTGCTAGTCCCTTAGCAATGAAAGAAAGAAAGAAAGAGCATGCAAAACAATATCAAAATTATGTTTACAAAAATGGTATTTCAAAAAGGGCGTGAATGAGTAATGTCTAACCCTCAATGAGAATCATTGAAACCCTTGCCCAATGACTATCTCAAGAGAATGAATGTCATACAGAATTGAGTATCAAAAGAGCCTCCCTGAATCAACCAGAGACTTCCACCAAAACCTAAATGTTTGTTTGATCATTTCTCAACAATAAACTGCTAAACTGCACTCTTCCCCCAACCAAGCTACTGCCTCGACCTGGGACACTAACCAACTTAAATAGATCAGGACCCACTCTTATTCCACAACTCTTTTTGTGTTGTAGGGGTGCAATGCTGAGGAATCGACCTCACTAAAGTCTATGTAACGGGGATCTACCGATGACTCCTAACCAATTAAGTCTAGGCACTGTCATAAGGATCTTTCGACCACTAACTCTTCAAAGTTTCTTTACCCTCGAACATCGAATGATTTCGAGACTCCAACACCCACAACTTGCTAAACCTCACCCATCCACCCATGTAGTAGGCACAAAGTCTGGGTGACTCCCAACCAGTTGGCTTAGGGCACCGAGATTTAAAGACTTTCGCCATATACCCTCAGTCCGTGCTCGTGTTTCAAGGCAAAGCATTGCAATTTTCTTCTTTTTCTTTTTCTTTTTCTTTTCCACTTCTTTTTATTTTGGAAGACACATTGGCCTTCTTTTCATGGGGGTCCTTAACCTATTAAAGGTAGTCAATGAAACTAGGGTAGGTTTTGCAAAGTTTAGGAGGTTAGGCAGTTTTTCAACTTATTGAAGAAACTTGATGTGCACAGTGTGTGGTTAGCTAAAGGTGGAAGAAAAGGTCGAAAGCAACCAGAATTCAACTGATCATCCACTTAATTAAGCATGAAACCAATCTAACATCAACAGAATTGGACAATGTTTCAATTTTTCAAACTACAGACTAGGAAAAACACAAAAAAAAAAAAAAATTGGGTGCAATTTTAGAATTGAAAAAGTGAGCTGTATAGTATGTATAAAAAGAAATTTGACTAAATTTGCAGCTTTTCAAAAACAAACTAACAGCTTCACAAACAAAACAAACAACTATACAAAAGGAAACTAAATAACAAGTCATTAAACTTAACAAAATAGGCTTGCTCAAAATGGAAACAAAACACAAAATAAATGCCACTTCCTTCGCTAACTCTCCCCCCAACCAAATGTTACATTGTCCGCAATGGGGCTTAGATTGGAAAGTTAGAGAAGGAAGTGCTACCTCCTTTGATGAAATGCACCCGTTTTTGGATAGGAGACTACACAAGCTTTCCTTCGAGACCTTATTCACTCCGTTTGGGCTTCAAATGAACAAGTTAGAAGAAGAAAAGAGAGAAAAAAAGTGACCAGTTGGAGCATTTTGAAAATTTTGTATTTATAAAAATTCCAAAAGTGTTTTTTATGGATAGATTTATATTCTACACTCTCTAAGCTTTCCAACGGTACCAAGATTACTCAAAACAGAGTTTGGATGAAAAAGTTATGGTCAAAACAAAATGGGGCTACAAAATTGGAGGGGGGTTGCGAAATTTTGCAACCGTGTGAATTTTTTTTTTTTTTTATAAAAAATATTTTCAAAGACAATTTTTTTTAATAAATATATAAGATTAAATAATAATAATAATAATATTATTATTATTATTATTATTTTTTTTGGAAAACATCAAGTATCGCTTTTTGTCTTCTTCCTCACTGGTTCCTCCATACGCACTCGCATAAGGAGCTTAGCGAATTCTCAGACACAACAGAAATTTCGCAACCCTTACGAAAATTGGTCGGGTTTTCGCTTTTGCTCCCTATCTCCTCGCCCAAAATTTTGACCCAAACTCGAAAAATAAACACAGAAAAATTAAAAGATGCGCACAATAAAAATAAGCCAAAAAACAAAAATTAAATTAAAATTAGAGAACCTAAAGAGAAAATTAAATAAATCAACATAAAATAAAACAAGAAAATCAAAACAAAAGGATAGGAAGCCTTCCTAAACCAGCTCTAGCCTTTAGAGGCTGCTAGAACTGGTGAGTTGGTGTAATTGCTGAGGTTCATGTGCTCCAACCGAACCAAAGACTAACCATCCTGATGTGCTATGCACATGAGCGTTGCCAATGTTTGTGATGTAGCGATAAGGTTTGATCAGAGGCCACTAACTTCCTAAAGTTTCAAGCAAAGATAGGCAATGGAGATGGATGGCCTACAAACAGGGTGTTCCATGTGTTTCATGTGCTGCAGTTTTAGATAGGATGTGCACTAGGTCAGGAGAGGGTGCTGTTGGAAGTGGGCTTTTGGTGTCTTGGGTAGTGGCACTAAGATTCAATTTTATAGGAATTGGTTGATGGATAAGCTTTTTTGGCTCTTCCCCTGCTTCTTTTCCACTGCCCTCCACCATGGTGTCACTCAGGCACTCTTCCTCTGGACTCTCTTCCTCTTGATAAACGTGCTAATTGGTGAGCCTTGAAATAAAGTTCTCACAGTTGTCAAATTCTTATCACTCCCTACTAAGCCTATCTAATTTTTGGTTCAGAGAGTTCTCCACAGTATGAATTCTTTGACTTAATTAGGCATTGAATGTATTTTGCTCTTCCACAAAGTCACCCACTAGCTTGGTGAGGTTCAAGATGGCTTGCTCAACTAGAGAGGTTGACTATATGGTTACTACGAGGAGTCACATAATATGGAAAAGGTGAGGTGCATTACCGTCCCATGAGTGATTTAGGTGGTTCCCCCAACTAGGGTTGTAAGCATTTCCATATGGTGCATTTCTTGGGGGAACCATGTAGGAGGGTGCACTCACCCATGGAGGGTTTCTATAGTCCCTCATGGACCTATATGCATTAGGTTCTCTCTCCATTGGGTGTTGACAGCGTTGCTCTCCCTCTAGGTGTTCCATTTGATCAAAACTAATATTCCATTCCGAATTAGACTCTTGTAGAACACTGACTTTGATCAACCTGCCTTTAGAATTTCTAATCCATCATTACACAGCCAATATGGACTCGCAAGAAAAACAAACACCCAACGACCAAGAAACAATCCTACCTAAAGGTTGGTTACCTAAAAACAAACAAGGAACTGAAACTAAGAAGACTAACAAAGAAATATATACGTAAAAAATGATAAGATAAATTCACCAGGACTTGTGATGAGGATCACAAGTGTTTATCAGGTTATTATTTTCACTTAGGCACCATCCTGCAGAATCTGCACATTGATTCGCAGACGTAAACGCAGTAGCTAGGCAGCTCCGAACCACAAAATTTGTAAACCTATACCTTCTACTGTTATAGCCTAGCTATCAAGCAAAGATAAAGGCTCTGTGGTCGACCTCGTGGATGGGTTTTCGCACAAATGATTTACAGTGAGCTCAAAAAGGTGAATTTCAGTTCGACTTTTCGGGTTTGGTAAAACAATGTCGAAATGTTTGGAAACTAAAAATAAAACAAATTAAAATGTAAAATAGAACTCCTGAAGTGTTAGTCACCGGGTCGAATTCATGTATAAATTCAAGGGTTTTTAGGGTCCTTTCCTCGTGTTGGGGAGGATGACCTATAGTCATTTCCCGAACCGGATCTTCATTATCCTATAAAACCTAACCCTTATTAACTATCCTTTGAAAAATTGGTAATCACAGAGCCTCAGTGGTCTACGACAGTGAAGAACAATTCTCCTTGACTCACCTTACAAGGATTAGTAAATGGTAACTAATGAATCTCAGTGGATCTAGAAATAAGCATCCATTGAATCCTAAAAGATTACCAAATACAAGTCATTCAAGGTGAATCTAAGGGATATAAACCTAGAGTTCAAAGGAAACACAAAGCTGCCAGTGTTCGTGAGAAACATGAAACCCTCCAGTAGCCTCAAGATCCTATACCTAGCAGCCTTCCACTTCAAGGAGGAAGGGTTTTTACCCGCTCATCCTCCAAGTTGTCATCCTTGGAGGGTGTTTGGCTACCTAGAAAATGAGAGAAAAGGAAGAGATAAGGGAGCGCTCAAAGCTTCCCGCCAAAAAGAAACTTTTATTAATTGAGAAGATCATGTTACAGTGCTTGTCTGGGGCTTTTATAGCCAAACCCCCTTTACAAAATACCAAAAAAAACCAAAATCAAAAGCCATTACAAGGACAAATTGGGAAGAAACAAAAAAATGGAACAAAAAGGTCAAAACATTGAAAAGAGGGAATGCGAATGAAGGCATGAGGTGAACAAAGGGCAGCGTGAAAAGTTTTCGTGATGCGAACAAGAACTCCTCGCGAAATTTCGCAGGTTACGAAATTTTTGCCATCCCGCAAAATTCTTGCAATGACCCAATTTCCTTGCATTTTCTGCTCTTCTTTCCTTATGGTTTTTGATCTACAATGCTGAGTTCAACTCAATTCTTCGCGGCTCGGATCGACTAACAATTTTTGCCTGACCTTAATGTTCCAATTAGGGAAACACGCTTGACAGTACACAAAAAGTGCTCAAACCTGCAATAAACAGGGCTCAAAATAGCACTCGAGCACTAATCAACGCTTCACTTCATCCATCCCGAGTTAGTTCACCGAACAAGTTACTTCACGGACTCTCGGGCCTGGGCTGTGTCCGGGAAGGAACTTATTCTTTCCCGCACTTGTCACGATTAGTCAACCTTGAAATCGAAAGTACTATAAAGCTGTCAACTTTTGAGCAATTTCAAACTGCAGGCTTTCAATCTTCCTGTTCAAAGTGCTCTCCACTATGTCAATTTTCTGGTTTGCTTGGGCATTCATTGCTTTCTGCTCCTCTACAAAATTACCCTCCACTTTGCTCAAGTTCAATATAAGTTGCTCAAATGGAGATGTTGATGGTGGTGGTTGTGCCTGAGATTAAGAACCATTCTAAGGTTATGCAGCAAGAGGTGCATAATGTGGAGGCTTTAGTTTCCATGAGAGATTTGGGTGGTTCCTCCAATTAGGGTTGTATGTGCTGCCATATGGAGCATTAGTTAGTGGCTTGAACTAACCCACAACATTAGCTTGTTCAGCTAGCATTTCCCTCATTGTTGGAACAGTTAGGCATTGCTCTCCTGGATGCTTGATAGACTGACATATGAAACAAGGCCTGTTAGGCATAGGAGTCTCAGTCATAGCTCGTACCTCATGCTGATTTCTCATTTCTAGCTCCTCTAACCTTCTAGCTAAGGTTGAAAGTTTTACCTTCACTTCCATGTCCTCAGGAAGGGAATACATGCCTCCCCTTGAACTGGGTGCATGCCTCATTCTCTCAATTTATCTTGTATTAGGCTCATCCCAACCCTTTGAAGCTTTGGCCCCATAATTCAGGAAATCCATAGCTTCCTCTGGATTCTTGCGTAAGAATTCTCCTCCACACATAGTTTCCAACAATAGTTTCATGGCAGGAGACATCTCATCATAAAAATGACTAACTAACTGCCAAGTGTCAAACCCATGGTGAGGACAAGCATTGAGTACTTCCATGTATCTTTCCCAGCATTCATAGAATTTCTCATTTTCAATGGCTAAGAAGGTGAAGATTTGCCTCTTCAGACTGTTTGTTCAATGGGTGGAAAAGAATTTCTTTAAGAATTCTGCCTACATCTCTGTCCAGTTTCAAATGGTCCTCGATCTCAAGGAGTTGAGCCAAATCTTTGCTTTATCCTTCAATGTCAAAGGAAAAAGCTTCAGCCTCATTAAGTCCAAAGTGGTGACATCCTCCTTGAAGGTGTTGCAAACTTCTTCAAACTCCCTGACATGTGTATAGGGGTTCTCACTCTCCATACCATGGAAAGTGGGAAGCAGTGACACTAGATAAGGTTTGACAACCATGTCCTCAGTTGGAGGAACAATGCAGGAGGGTGCACTCATTCGTGGAGGGTGTAAGTGGTCCCTCATGGACCTAAATGCATTGAGGTTCCTCTCCACTCCCTGCTGACTTTGTTATTCTTCAGGTGGGGGTTCCATTTGATCATAATTCAAGCCCACTTCACAACTCCGGTTCCCAGGGACTCCCATTCTCACTAATCTACTTGTTGTATTCCTATTCCACTGGAACACAAACCCTACATGAAGAACACAACACACCAATAAGAAACAAAAACAAAGCTACCAAAAGGTGTTACTGTTGGCTAAAAGGAAATGTATATGGACAGAAAATATAAATGAATTAACCTAGTAGTAAACTACTAGAAGGAATGAAAAAGGGAATAATTCACCAAAGCTTGTGATGAGGATCACAAGTGTTCAACAGTTCATCATTTGCACTAAGGCACCATCCCCGGCAACGACGCCATTTGGATTCGCTTTGTCGTAGGTATCCCCCGACCAACAAAATTTATACTTCATTTCCTCCACCGTCGAAAGGCATGGCTACTGCAGTATAGTGGCTCTAGGATTGTCCACATGTATGGGTTTTCTTCGCATAAATGACTTACAGTGAGGATCAAAAATGGTGAATTTGTTTTGGATTTTGGGGTTTTGTAAAAACAAGGAGGTGTAATGTTTGGAAACTGAAAGTAAAATGAAGTAAAATATAAAAGAAAAATCCTTGAAGTATCAGGCTACTGAGTTTAGGCTCTAATGGTAAATGAGGGGTTCTGTGCCCTTTTCTCTCGCATTTGGGAGTACTTAATTTTATAGTCATTTCCCAAACCCATTCTTCATTTGGCTATAAAACTTAGCCCTTAATAATTATCCTTTGAAAAATGGCATTCACTGACCATTAATGGTCTCAGCAGTAAAAACGTATCTCCTTGACCCACCTTCCAATGACTAATAAATGGTACCTATCGACCTCGGGATCTAAGAATAAGCATCCACTGAACCCTAAAAGATTACCAAATACGGATCATTCAAGGTGCATCGAAGGGATTTAAACCTATAGTTAAAAGGAGACACATGAATAGCAGTGAATGCCTGCATTGAATACATGAGAACCCTCGGTTTATGACAGGCCGAGAACGCGGTGTATAAAATGAATGCCTATGCGCGCGCACGCAGAAATTTCAAGTATAGTGTACTTAGCATTGCAGATATCGATCCACGGGGGGAAAGGTAAAATTGACTACGAGATTACGCTTTGGACAATATCGAAGAATGACTTTAGAGGGGTTGAGGAATTATGTAAACTAACTTAGCGTTGATTTAATTAAAGTGTTGTTTAAAACCTAGGGTTATATCTCCCCACTGTCACTTTCAATGGATTGTTTTAAAGAGATTGTTATTCAATACATTTATAATCGCCTGGTGGGGTGATCTTTCGAGATATATCTCTCAAGGTATATCAGCCTATCTCGCAAATGGGAATCGGGTATATCTCTATCTCAGGCTCGGTGATCGAAATACTTAAATGTTCTACCCACTAAGAAATACCACCTTGATTAGAGACTATCTCTATTGGCCAAGATCAATTTGAAGACCTCTACAGATCCACGAATACCCTCATCTCTGAATCGGATCTTGATTTTTGACTATCCTAATCTTTGGCCAAACATTATCATATAATTTAACTACAGGTATAGAGTAGATTCGACAATTTATAAACAATTGAATAACATAAAAAGGAGTCAATCCTTAATCCATATCATATGTGGGGTTTGATGTAACCCTAGAAAGATCTAGAACATAATGGAAGAAAAAGATGAAAATGTTTAATAATAGAAAACATTGTTCTAAAATCGAAGCCCTGCAGAAAAGTCAAAAGCGTTACAATTCGGGCACTTCCACGAAGTCGGTGTCACTCTTTTTTTCGAAGCACATTGCCTCGTTCGTGTGCCTTCGATCCCCCCCAATTTCTGAACCCTAATGTGCTTTTAATGATGAAGCGAGATTTCGTGGCGAGCGTCGCGACGTGGTGGCGTCGCTGACGTGGAAGCATCGTGACGTAACCAGACACTTCATCAGCTTTGTTATTTGCTCCGGAATACCGCTTCTCGTTCTTTGCTCTTCACCCAATGCTCACATTCACAAAAGGCATCAATTCGGTATTCTAGTCGCAAACATAAAGTACTCTAAAATAAACAAGAAAATGTATCTTGTGACATAATATGAGTGTTTAGGCACTCATCACACCCCAAACTTAGTTTCCTTGCTTGTCCTCAAGCAAGAACCGACTCTAAGCAGGACACACACGAGCACCATCGCATTAACACTAAGGCGATTAGTTTGTCTTTGAAAAGTAGGGGATCAAATTGGACTGACTCACATACTCACTGTTTTTCTCAATGTTCAGTAAAGGCATACAGATATTTAACTTTCGGTAAATTCGAGATAGGTGGCCCGGCATCAAATCCCAGTGTTCGATAGCCTTTCCGAAAATCCTATGTGCCTGTGGTGCCTAGGTTCCGATAAATACCCCCAAACTAAGCTCAACCTACACCTATTAGGAAGAAGCGAACTAGACAAGGGATAGGAACGCACCATTTATTTATGTCCTCATACTTAGAAATTTCCTAATGCATTCCAAAACAAAAATGGAAGAAGACCTACAAGAAGTTTTAGCCGAGTGTTCCCTGAAAGGGATCCATTGGTGACTCCCCACCGCCTGGTTAAGGGCACCTGTGCATTCACCCCCTTCAAACTTCACCCGAACACTCAACCAAACTCAATCCTACCCTAGGTTGCGTGAATGATCCATCTTCTGGTCCTAGCACCCGCTGAAGTCAATGACTCTTTACATTGCCTGTGTGGCATTAGGGCTTTGATAGGCCCCGATCGGTGTCTGATTCGATTGATGATCCCGCTTATTCCTATGCATATACCTATTTTTGTCATATTTTTCTTTTTCTTTCCGTTGTTTTGTATTTTCTCTTTTCGTCAGCTCAATGGCAATCCTCTCTTTGATTGTGTGTCCCATCACTCAAATGGTTCGAATCTCCCTAGGTCAGACGAACTTAGTAGTTGGTCTTAAGCACTTATGCATACTCAAAGTCACTAGTGTGTGAGTGCGATAGAGTTTTGAACTGCTTGACTCACCCTGGATTGATTCATCAACCCTTTCAACTATTCAATCTAATTACCGAGCATCAAGCAAATGTGTATGCATTTCAACAAGTTTATGTGGAACTCAATCTAAATTGATCCTCAATTTTCAACATGGCACAAATGTATGCAATTACTACATGCAAAAATGTCCTAAAAATATAATCAAACAACTAACACATGACTCATAAACATGAAAGTATGTAAAATAAACTAAAACAAAACACACTAATATACGAAAACACAATAAAACACAATAAAATACGACACACTACTAAAACCAAAACTTAATAAACAAAACACAAAAACATGATACCCAATCATCACACCCTCCCAACAAATCCAAAGGTCCCCACCGGCAAGATAAAACGTAGAGGTAAGGGAACTCCCCGGTCATCAACGCGTAGGCTGGTGGTGGATGGTGAAAAGCCAAGAGCTAGGCGAGCTGGGCTGCATAGACGGCCGCCGCTGAGAATATGGCCTGGATGGTTTTAACGGTCTGCATATCAGCACGCAACGCCCATGTCCCGTAACGAGACTCGGCGTTCCCGGTCTCTATCCGTATAGCGCCAAACGCTGAGCGCTGGCAGCACCGGCCCCAAGATCTGGTGAAGGACTAGGAGAAACGGGCCGCACGTGGGCCGCCGGGTAGGTGGTGGAGTCATTTCGGGATAGTGGACGGAGGTGGCCGGGACAAGGCGGAGGTGGTCAGACGCAGGCGGAGGTGGCCGACGCAGGGATCGCCAGGTCTCCCCGGGACGCCAAGGATCCATAACGAGAGCCCATATCATAAAGCTTGTCCTCGCCCGAGGGCTCGTGACCCAATCAGTCCTCAGTCATGGTTACCAGTGTGTCCCGTTTGACAGATATGGCTTTTATTGGGTGGAGCCATGTCAATGTCAGCCCAGCAAGCACCTTACTGTTTGCACAAGCCAAATATCAAAAGGCCCTGTGTTCATTTTTCAGATCTCTAAGCAGTGGGAGGATCGTCCTCTATAACTCCTCGCCTCCTACATCAATGGCAGGTCTCGGATAATGGCCGGCGCAATCGTGAATCGCCATAATAATTCTCACACACATTCGTCGTTTATAAGACGCTAAGGTGATGAAGTGGTGCCAAACTGAATGTAGGCCAAATGTTTCGCCTTGAAATTGACCGCATACCGCACTGCTTCGATCTCCTCCACTACCATCCTTCGTCAACACGCCGGATGACCCTACGGTAGCCTGATGCCTGTGGGATTTATCGCGAACGGCATGTTCTAGGCCATAGAAGCTATTGACTCGTGACTGGAGTCGACTAATACACCCCGCAGACCCCACCTTTTGAGGACATGGAGGCGAAGGTTGGCGAAATTCTGCGCATCTACGCCTCATCGCGACGGACGGTGGGTCAGAGATACAAAGCACTAACTGCCGAATTCAGCCCATGGCAAACGCCTGGGCATGAAACCCTCTTCCTTAATGAATGATGTTTTGCAAATCAGGCCAAACCGCTCCTACAAAGATTCACATTTACAAACCGCAGGCATCGATCGTGGGAGTTCGTCCTCACGGCCGACTGTGCAACTTCGCCTCGTCCGACATCTAATCTGGCAATAAAAAAATTCAACACCTAATGTGCACCACAAACCAAAACAACCATTAACTACCTAAGGACTCAAAACACCCAAATGAGACGTGCAAACCCTAATGGAACCTCAGTTAACCCAAAATGAGGGACTACTCATTCCAAAACTAGAATCCTAGTTCACTAAAAAATAAATCAACTCCTAGACTACCTAAGAGAATTTTGCACATGGTAGGGATGCCACTACATAGTATCCAAATCGCTATGAGGCACTGGCGCTGGTCGCAGTTGAGGTATTCGACCGGCAGATGAGAGCTCAATGTGTCCGTAAGTGGAAGGCTGGAAGCAAGTGGGTTCTGTGGTTTCCCCGAGTAGAGTCGCATCATGAATGTGGAAAGTGAACCAATTCGTAAGAACAGAGTCACGCCGTATGGACCACGCCGCGACGCGGGCAGAGTTGACGACCCAATGAGTCGCGACGTGAGAAATCCACGTCGACGCAGACGCAGGGCTTCATAAATCGACGTCCGCTGACGTGGAGAGAATACACGCCGCGACGACAGAGGAGGTTAAAAATGACGCCGCTGACGCGGAAAAATCCACGTCGCGACGTGGCAGAGAGATGAAATTTTGACGTCGCGACGTGAAATCTCACGTCATGACGACAGAGCTTCAAAATGACGTCACGACAAGAAACTGTTTATCAAGTGCGTAGAGTTTCAAAATGACATCGCTACAACTTCAACGTCGACGCGGCGCAGAAGGTCCCCAAGATAATTTATATAATTAAAACCTCAATTTTTCGAACTCGCCACTTGTAAACTTCCCTTCGACTTTGAACACTCGTAAGCCCTCGCACTCACACCTCCGCCTCCCGAAATTAAACCAACAAGTAGAAACACCGATCACGATAGCTAAAATTCAAAAATTTCAAACAACAGAACTCGCAAACTTAAAAACAAAGTTTTAGAAAACTTGGGTTGCCTCCCAAGAAGCGCTATGTTTAATGTCGTCAGCTCGACGACCCTGAATCTCAATGTGTTCAGGAACCCAAACGCATGCGATCATTGATTACACTTCGTCTCGCAGCTTGTCGCTGGATGATCATTGTTCGCAGAAAATTACTTCCGCACGAAGGTTTCGCTGTGGCGACTATGAATGTGCCTTTTCGTGATGTGAAACTCGCCTCCACCATATGAAAAGACCTTGTTGCCAATGCGAGTTCCGACGATCAGACTTCCAATTTCCGTTTAGCCTGAATTGAAATATGGACTTGTCGTCCGCCGTGAATTTTCGCTTAGTGATGTGTTTACGTGCTGCTTAGTCTTTCCTATAGATGATGCCATATGCTTCGCTTTTGAACTCATCTAGCCACCGAGTCGAGTAGTCGCTTTTTCACCAAACAATGTAATCGTCCATGTTTAGTTGTCGAGGTCCAATAAAGCCACATGCTCCAATTCCACCTGGAAGATGATGCTTTACCATACACGAAGTCCGAATCTGAGACATGCCTAAAGGAGTTTTAAACGCGTGCGTATGCCCAGAGCGCGCATCAGTCGATCTTTAGACCAATCTTTCCCGAACCGTTGACGCCGAGAACGTATTTGATTTCGCGACTGGATACCTCTCCGTCGCCTCCGTCGATCGGGTGATATGCAAGAGATGTACGGCACAGACCCATACTTTTCGCAACACCTTATCGACACCTTATCGCGTAAATGAGTACCATTATCCGTGATTATTTCCAGGGAAAGTGCCAAAACGTGCGAATATATCACGTCACAGAATCGAGCCACCACCTTGGCATCATCAGCGTGTAGGAATTGTTTCCACCCACTTTCGAGATGATATAATCTAACGCCAACATTCAAAAGTCACAGACGCTACAAGTGAAATGGTCCCATGAAATCGATCCTATAAATCAAACAACTCTACCCAAGATGGGATGCATGGGTGGCTCGGTCTTTCTAGAGATGTTCCCATTCGCTGACATCATTTCAAGTGAAACGTAATCAGAGCATCTTTAAATAGGAATGTTTCACAAAACCCTGATCGTAACTCGTCGCTGCTCTCCGCCACCAAAGTGTCCACCACACCAGAGAGTGACAATGTCTTAATACTATGCATTTCATCTTCTAAAATACATCTCCTTGACACACCGATCAATAATAAACAGAGAATCGGGCTCCTTCCCAATAATGTTTAAGGTGTGCGAAAAACCTCTTCTTCTTTGATAGTTAAACTCCTGGGAATAATTGCCACCAAATAGTTCATAATCGCAAACCAGGGAATGCCTCTTGCCTTAATACAAAAAGTTTTCGTCCTGAAATTGGCCATTCACCTAATATCATCTCTCGCCTTCCACAAGGAAGGTGGTTCGCACTAATTCAAGGTTCTTTCGCTCTGATTTCACGCCGAACTCTTGCAAATGTATGACCCACCGAATCAACTGGCTTCGCGCTCTTTCGGTCATCATCAAGTACTTAATGGCCGAATGATCGTTGTGCACCACGACTTTGTTGCCAATCAAATATGGCCTGGACTTTATCGAAGCAAAGACAATGGCCAATAGTTCTTTCTCGCAGTGGCATAACAACTGAGCGCCATTCAAAGTCCCGCTTGTATAGTAAATCACCCGAAAGATTTTCCTCGCTTCGCCCTAGTACCGCTCCACTGTATAGTCGCTGCATCACATCAGCTCAAATGGAAAGACCAACTGAGCTACAACAATAGGAGTCAAATCAACTTATTCTTCAATACAATGAAAGCATGTACGCATTGGGAGTCAAATTTGAATGTGGGATCCTCGACTACCAAATTGACAATGGTTTCAACTGTGAGAAATCTTGATAAACCGCCTATAAAATCCAGTGATGGCCTAGAAAACTTCTGATCCCTTTCACAAAGAAGGTGGAGGTAACTTCAATTGTTTCACCTTTCGCCTATCTACTCTCATCCCTCTGCAGAGATCCGATGTCCAAGAACAATACCCCTCTCTTCAGGGCTCATGAAATGGCACTTCTCCCAATTGAGTACCAAATTGGTTTCTTCACATCTTGCGAAGTACAAATTTCCTCTCAAATTTGCTAGACAATTGTCAAAATGAATTTCCTATTACCCAGAAATCGCCCATGAAAATTTCAATCGCCTCTCTACTACATGTCAGAGAATATGGCCATCATGTATCACGGGAAAGTAACTGAGCATTGTATACCCAAAGTGGGCATCCGCCGGAAAAGTTTAATGTACCATAAGGGCAAGTGACATCTTCTCCCGACCAGCGCTATGGCGATTTATTGAAATTTAAAATCCATCCAAAAAGCAATAATATTCGTACCCGGCTAATCGATCAAGCATCCGACCAGAAATGGCGTTGGAAAGTGATCTTTTCAGAGTGGCCTGTTTCAAATTTTCTATAGTCAATACAAATTCTCCACCCTAGCCACCGCTCTCGACTTAATGTGATGTTATTTTCGCAATCTGATACAATTTGTTCCTCCCTTCTTGGCATTTGAACTGGCTTACCTAAGGCCACTCGAACAAATCACCCCAAGATCTAGCCATTTTAGAACTTCTTCCGAACCATTCCTTCATCATCTGATTCAACCTCCTCTCAAGGCTCCACTCGAGGCTTGTGGCCATCTTCTAATAAAATACTCGCGGTATACACATAGAAGGGCTGGGATCCCTTTGTGGGTCAATAGAGACCATCCGAGTGCTTGTTCAGGCTCGCAAGAACCTCAATAACTTCTTCCTCCATTTCGCCAGGATGATTTAGAGATAATTACGGTAAATAGATTCTACCCCCTGTGGTATGCATACTTCATAAAATGGCTAGGTAGAGGTTTTTGTTCCATCTGGTGGTTGCTCTCAATCGAAGGAACCACGTTTAGCCCTTCGCGATTCAAGTATTTCCTTCTATTGTCCCCAAAATCATCCATCACTTAACGATTCTTCCGCTCACACTGGGGGCGTTCAGACAGATCATTAATTAGGCTAGTCTCCAAAGGGTCATGAGACCACTTTACAGACACTATAGCCCTACTTATATCAACCGGCATATCACTCATTGGTGTCTCACCGTCAAGACATTGAATTTTGGCTTCTTCTTCTTACCTTAGTTTCTCAAGCCCCTCTCGCACATCAATCATCGTCTGCCAGCTGCTAGAAAAGGTCTACCCAAGATAACTGTATTTCTTTATCTTCCCTCCATGCTCCAAAAACTATGAAATCACGGAGATAAACTTGTCGACCTTTACTAAGACATCTTCGCTTATCCCTGTGTTTCAAAGATCTGCTCTGCGAAGTCAAGAGTGATCAGAGCCTGACACGGGCTTCCTAATCCCAAACGCTAGCATTGATAAGGGCATAAGATTAATGCTGCACCTAAATCACGGCCTTCAAAATCGTGATTTCCAATTGCAGTACTGGATAGTGAAACCGGTCTAGTCATGAGGCTTCCTCAAGGATGGCACCGCCCCTGGCAGCCATCGCCTCAAGTCTACTAATCTCTCTTCGAGACAAAAATGTCTTTCTGCGAACTTTACATAACCGGGCATTTGCTCGGCACGCGAAATGGATGTTTATATGCGTGCCTTTTGAAAACATTCATGCAGAACTCGTGAATTGCTTCGCCCGCTTATGTTTCTCGAGACGCTGGTAAGGGACCGGTACGGGCTTCTCGCTCACTGGGAGGTCTCGCCGGGACCGCTTCTCCCCGTGCCTGTCTTTTGACCGTGACCACCTTGCCTGGCCGGTGGTGATCTCCTCGCTCTAACCGCTCTACGAGTGGTTGCACTTGTGATTCCAATTCTCTCCCACTTCGTGACTGCTTTAATGTGCTCATTCCCATCTCTTCTCGGGTTTTATCATTGCTCTACAGAACCCTGCCTTCAGAAGTAAGCTTGCCATTTGGCCCATTTTGTGCCTCCAAACCCTTAGCCGTGTCGCTATCGTGTTTAACCGGAGCTGTTTTCTCTCACAGATGTTCCATTTTAATCCATTCATATAAACGCTGAATTGAAGTTAAGATCTGTGCTGTGAGCTTGCCTCTAAATCCAAATTTCTTTCAAAGGTGGTTCATTAGCTCCTGCCTTCGACAAGGTGACATTGGTTCCGATTGTTCCTATTTCATCCATACCCTTGGCTGCTTTGATTATTCGGTTCTGGACACACGCCCATCCCGTCCCCTCGATTCCGATTCCTCCGTAGCCGTTACTCCCATACTAAATGCCCCGCCGCCGTGATCGATTCCCGATTAAACCTCGAGCACGCATCGGGCTGGCTTCCATCAGAGGTTTCGATCATATTCCATACTACTATGCTTCGCTCCCTCCAAGGGGACTGCACAACCCCATGGAGGGTCTCGTGATACAGCCGCTCCTCGCCGCCTATTTAGCCGTTTAGTCACCGAGCCACATGATTTACCAGATTTGGTTGAGACTTACTGTCTGTAAGCACCCACCGTGTTTACATCGTGTACTTCTCTAGGCCACCGATTAGTGTCAAGGCAGATCTTCCAATATCTCATATGCCCGGGTCTGTGGTTTTCTTCATCAATGATCCTCCAAAATTGAGGCATCTATCATTGTCTGGTCAGGATTTCACTATCAGAAGTGTGGACTTCAGATCATCCGCTAGTCTGGGTGGTGAGGACACTTCCGTATTAGTTCATGGAACTCCGTCCATGTTCACAAATTCTCCCCAGTCGAACTGTGAATCGTATTGATCTCTCGCACGTTGTGCAATCTCTGGTTGTGGAGAATTTGGTCGAAACTTTGTACCAACTCGCTCCATGTAAGAATGGAGTCCGTGGCTGACTGACATTACCATGCTTGGCTCATCCCCGAGAGTGAGAGTGGGAATAACCGCAATCTTAGGCTTCTTCAGCTGGGACTCCCATATTTGATGGTATCGCAAACTCGAGGAAGTTAGTCAACGCATGTTCGGTTCTCGGTAATCCATGGAACAATATGTTCTGAAGCATTTGTACTGTGACTGACTTCAATTCAAAATTGTTTGCTTGAATTGGCGGCCGTCTGATCACGCTCAACAATCATGGAGGTAGAACGAACTCACCATCTAATAGCAATGAAGGATCGCCTGCTGTATAAATGTCCCGGCGCTGTTCTATTTCGCTTCTCTGTGGTTCATTGTTCAACGCCAAAATCTTGTTCTTCGCGTTTTCCATGACTATTGAAAGTCACTGCTCGTCGTTTCAAGGCATCCAGGCGTGTCTTTCCTCTCGTCAGATCACACAAGTGTTGACATCCTGGCTTTTGCCGTCGCATGTACCGAAACCCGTATCGCAATAACACAATAAACTAACAAACCCAATTACTAGCACTTGTAAAAAATAACAAAAAGTAAAGAAAAAAAAAAATTCGTAATATTATCTATGTGCTCACTTCTATATCAATTTAAACCGTCACCGCACCCGCGCTTGGCAACTGGATAAAGCCGAACGCGGTATAAAATGAATGCCTAAGTGCGCAAGTGCACGCGTAGCCCCAAGTAATATAGTGTACTTAACGATAGATGGCTCGATCCACGTGGAAGGTAAATTGACTACTGAGATTCTCGCTTCGACAATATCCGGGCACGACTTTAAGAGGGAGTTCAATTATGTAAAAACTACTTAACTGCTGATTTAATTAAAGTGTCATGAAACCTAGGCTATATCTCCCGTCACTTCAATGGATTGTTTTTCTAAAGAGACTGTTATTCATCACATTTATATCCATGTGAGAGAGGTGATCTCGCTACTTGTATCCCTCTCTGAGGTATATCCGCCTATCTCGCAAATAGAATCGAGTATATCTCTATCTCGACTCCTGCATTCCAATGTCGCTTAAATGTTCTAATCATAAATACCACCTTCTGAATCCCGAGCATTCTATTGACCGAATCACCAAGGCCATCTACCCAGATCCCCTAATACCCTCATCTCTCGACCTTTGATCTTCGCATAAAGTATAATGCCGCCAAACATTATCATAATTTTAACTAAGGTGTATAGAGTAGATTCGACAATTTATAAACAATTTAATAACATAAAAGATCAACTTAATCCATATCATGACAAAGTTTGATAACCTCAGAAAAAGATCTAACATAACGTGGAAGAAAGATGAAATAATGAAAACATCGTTCGTGAATCCAAATATACGAAAAAGTCAAAAGAGTTACACTCCCGCACTTCCTCTAAGTCACGTTGTCACCGCTTCGAAACCGCGGCCTCCGTCAGGTGCGCTCGATCCTCGGCTGAACCCACGTGCTTTTAATGATGAGAGCGCATTATCGGTCAGCGCGCGACGTGCGGGTGACGTCGCGACGCGGTGTGTCGCGATCGTGGGGATACGCAATGCGATGACACTTCATCATTATTCCATTTACTCAAGATCCGCTTCACGCTTTTCACCTCAATGTCTTTACATTCACAAAAGACACTGACCCAAGATTCTAGTCGCAAAACTATAAAATTACCTAAATAAACAAGAAAATGGCTACCGATCGAAAGAAATAATATGAAAGGCTAGGGCACTCATCAATAACATATCCTCATTGCAGCCTTTACTCCAAGGTAGGAAGGATTTAGTCGCTTCATCCGAGCTGTCATCCTCGTGAGGCTGCGAATGATGAGAAAATTAGAGAAAATAATGGAAATGAAAGGGTGAACTACTAAAAGCTTCCCACAACTTTTTATTACTGATAAAGTCTCCCTTACAAAGGATGTCAGACTTATATACCGCCGTGCCAAGCAAATTACATATAAAAGGTATGAATTAAAATTATTACAGAGGAAAATTCTAGTAAAACAAAATCAGAGTAAAAAGTCAAACAAGCAGAAAATGTAGAGTTAAATTTGTGCCGAAATTTCCGTGGTAAAATTGCTTTCATTCTCACGCTTTTCTCGCTTCTTATCTGCAACTCTTAGTTCAACGTGGATTCTCCATGGTTGAGCTGACTCAATAACTTTGGCATGATTGGCTTGTGAAAACTACAAAATTTTCCATAAAATGCGATCAGTAGTATAGCTAGGGCCTTGACATGCCAATCGAGGTTAATTAGACTGATTATTATGCAAAAAGTGCTCAAAACCCATAATAAACAGAGTGCAAAATAGCACTGTTTGGGTAATATAACGCAAAGAAGCATGGGATGTATGAGACAAAGTATTTCATGCCATTTACTATGCCAGTCGAACACTGAATGAGGCCCAATTGAACTATTGCACTATTGAGAAAGAACTGTTGGCAATTGTCTTTGCATTTGACTACTTTAAGTCGTATCTAATCGAAAACAAAGTGATAGTACACACAGATCATTCCGCCATTAAATACCTCATGGCGAAGAAGGATGCGAAACCAAGACTCATCAGATGAGTACTGTTACTACAAGAGTTCGATGTTGAAATTAAAGATAAAAAGGGGACAAAGACTTAGTGGCAAATCATCTCTCCATACTCGAGAGACCAGGAAATAAGGTATAAATAAATGATAGTTTTCTAGATTAGCAGTTGCTAGCTAACTCATATTCGAGCCCTGTTCCATGGTTTGTAGACTATGTGAATTAATTGGTAGCTAAAGTATTGCCCCCAGACTTCTCATATCAGTATAAAAATAAGTTCTTCACAAAACACTACTATTAGGAGGAGCTGATCCTTTATATCAGGTGAACTGCACTATAAGGAGATGTGTGTACCTGTAGGAAGAAATAAAGAACATTCTCTGGAAATTATTACCCTAAAGTGTGGAAGAATTATTTAGGAATAATACCACAACAAAGGTATTACAATCGGGATTTTTTTGGCCAACTTTATACAAGGATAAGCATGCCTTTGTGTCAACAATAGATGTCAGAGAATAGGGAATATGTTTAGAAGAGACGAGTTACCACTGAAGGGAATACTAAAGGTAGAATTGTTTGATGTATGGGGGATCGACTTCCTAGGACCTTTCCCATCTTCATGTAATCACAATTATATATTATTGTGGTAGACTATGTATCCAAATAGGTGCAAGCAAGTCCAACCCAGACAAATGATGCCATGTTGGTACTAAATTTCTTCCGAAGGAACATATTCACCAGGTTTGGGACTCCTCAAGCAATAATAAGTGATGAAGGTAGCCACTTCTGTAACAAGATGATGGAAAAACTTCTACAAAGGTATGGAGTTTGACAACGTAAGGCATTATCTTACCATCCACAAACTAATGGTCGAGCGGAAGTTTCTAATTGGGAGATCAAAGAAATACTGGAGAAAATAGTAAACATTTTCCAAAAAGATTAGGCAAGAAAGATCGATGATGCATTATGGGCATATCACACGGCCTTCAAGACACTCTCATAGGGATGTCTCCCTACCGACTTGTCTTCGGAAAGGCCTATCACTTTCCTGTGGAGCTAGAGCATAAGGCATATTGGGCAACCCGAATGATAAACATGGACGTGCAAGCTACTAGAGAGAAACGATTTCACTAATTGACAAAGTTGGAAGAATTTTGGAGGGGGCGTATGCAAATGTAAAAATCTATAAGGAAAAGACAACAACACAGAATATCCATAGAAAGGAGTTTTTACCGGGGCAACAAGTGTTACTATTCAATTCAAGACTCTAATTTTTCCCTAGAAAACTCAAATCCAAATGGTTTGGACCGTTCACGGTGAACAAAGTCTTACCATACAGGGGAGTAGAGCTAGCTCACCTCGAGAAAGGGATAGTCAAAGTGAATGGATAGAGATTGAAGCCTTATTTCAGAGGAGAGTTCAAAAGCAACAAAGTAGCAGTCATTCTTCATAACCCATAGAAAGCCATAGTAGTCCCAACAACATTAAGATGTAGAGAAGTCGAGTTAGCGACGTTAAACTTAGCTCTACTTGAGAGGCAACCCAAGCCCCATGAAATTTCTTTAACTTGATTTCAAATTTTTTAGTGTTAAGATCTTGATTTTTTATGTTTCTTGTTCATTTGATTTTCATGGGTTTGTAGGTGAGTGCAAGTTGACCTGAGGCAATTAAGATACATGACGAGAAGACTAATGAAGTCGGTGAAAGATGAAATTTATATGTGTGTTTGAGGTAGGCAACAAGCAAATTTAGCCTTCTCTGTAATGCTCCAACATGAGAAATCACACCAAGGCGTCTAAGAGAATGAGATTTTAAGCCCCTCTATAATGCCTCAGCGTGAGAAATCACGCTCCGACGCCTCCTGCAGGTGAAAGCATTTTAGAGGCCTCATAATGCCTCTCAGATGAGAAATCACGCCACGTGAAGTCATGCAAAAATGAACCTCTCGTAACGCTCCTCACATGGCATATCACTTCACACAAACCACAACATAGACATGGAGGCACCTTGGCATGAATTTCCCATGCCTTGGTGCCAAAATAACAAAAATAGCCAAAAGTTGGCACTGGTCGCGGAGATTCACGCCTTAGCACCAAATGGATGGTGTTAAAATTTAGCGTGAGATTTCACGCCGGCAATCACTGCAAATGCCAAGAATCCTGAGCTCGGCATGAGAAACCGCTTCGGCACCAAGCCGCCCGCTGGCAACTTACGCGGAGATTCCTGGCGCCTTGGCGCCACCAAGAGAAAAAAGTGGCGCCTTAGCGTGATTTTCATGCTCACGCAACGGCAAACGCAAAAGTGGATGAAATTGTGATCGTCTTCTCCACCTCCTCTGGTACTTTTCTTCAAAAGCCACCCAAAGAACCTCCTCACCACTCATCGCCTAAACTCTACTCTTTAAGTAGACTACGAACCAAAAAAACATCAACTACCATCTCCATGGTAAGTGCCTAAGAAAATCAGTGATCTAGCTGTAGAGCAAATTCAATTGCTAAAAAGGAAACGTCATAAGTGAGTGATATCACTCCAAGGGAAAAGCACAAAGAAGGTAGCCTTTCATGCTACTTAACTTGGTGGTGTTTATATCTATTCATACATCCTTGTAAGAGAAAAGATCTACATCTTCATCAAGTACCTAAAGGTGCAAAAATTTTCAAGGTTATGGTCTATGTGCTTAATCGAAATGTGTAGGTGAAATAGAGAGAAGCATGTGCTAAACATCAACTTGAAAAATGTATGAATGGAGCACTCGTGGAAACAAACTCAGTTCACTAAGCCTTTGAAATCATTTGAGAGGGAAAATCCAAGAGTTCAAGGCGTACGAAAGTGAAAGAAAGTCATAGGGAAAGAAAATTACTGTACTACTGCGCTACTGCCCCGAGGATAAAGCAAACTACCAGCCCCTTACCAAGAGATTTGATAGGTCAAAAATTGTGAATGTGGAGTGTGACGCAAGGTATGACCATTTCCTAAAAATAAAATGGATCACAGACAAGGGGTTATTCAACCCACTTGAATTCTTCAAGATAGAAATCCAGAGAAAAGGTTGGAAAAACTTCAGTAAGCATCCCAAGAAGGGTTGTGCAGTGATAGTTAAAGAATTCTTTGCTAACTTGACCAAGCAAGAAGGGTATAAAGTATATGTCAGAGGAAAGCAAGTGTCATTTGATCGGCATACGATCAATGGGTTCTTCTAGCTACCAGTAGTCAATGACAATGCTTACCAACAATTGTTGGTAAAACTAGACTATAAAGCTATAATCACACCTACTTGACAAAGAACAAAGGATCATGGAAAAGAAATAACAAGAACGAGCTCATCAATTTCCAAACATAGCACCTGACCACCATTTGCAAAATATGGCATCATTTTATGACATCTAAAATTGCCCCAAGCGGTAACATCTTCGAGGTCACAAAAGAAAGAGCCATAATAAAGTACGCCATCCTACAAGACATTTGATATGAGGAAAATCATTCAAGAAGCAATATGGGCAAACATATGAGGAAGTAAAAATTTTGGGTATCCATTCCAGATCTTTCAGCTTTTCGAAAGGGCAAGAGTGGAATTCACATGGCATGAGGAGTAGTTGCAGCCAACAAAGCCCATCGTTCTCAGATAAATGCACCATGAATATATGACTCTAGGAATGAACTCCATGAGGATCCGTACTCAAGTGGTTGTCAAAGGAGGTGAACTCCTCTCCAACAAAGACAAGTTTATTTCTAACCCATTCATGAAGCCTTCATTTCAAGAGCCATATATACCATAACCACCAGTAGAACCGACAAATGCACATATATGGGAGAAAATGAACTTGTTATGGATAGACAGCAAGGCATGGCAAGATCGAGCCAATCACGAATTCGCTGAGATAAGAGCACAAAATGCAACGATGATGGGGCAATTGTCCCAAATCATAGCTTGGCAATCAGGTCAAATGCCACCTCCCAAAGCAATTTTCCTACCATAGATTCAGTAAGCTGCCCAGATACCCACCTCTCCTCAACCAAATGCCCAATCAGGGCGATAATTGGTCTGAATGTCTATAAGTAAGTTATTAGAACCCCCCTCCCCCCCTTTTAAAAACATTCCATTTAGGACAATGAAAATTCTATGTTTGGGGGTCAGGTATGCATATATGGGTAGTATTTTATTTCCTCATAGTTTTTTTTTTTTTTTTTTTTCGCTTGTTTGATCGTGTTTTGCTACTATAGTGATGCCTCACTATGCTTGAGGCTAGGACTCATAAAACATCAACTGGTAAGAAGTGTCAAGGGGTAAAATCATGTTCAACGTTCAAGGTAACCCAACATAACCCTACCTTGCACGATCATATTTATATAGGTAGTTGTTGATGAACATGAAATGGTTGGAGGTAGACACATAACAACCTCCTAAACCAAGATGGCTTCTAGTAGACTCAAGGGAACATTATGTCACTTGTGGAGAATTTTCCTAAATTGTGTTTGTATGATAGAGCTAGGGTTGGTAGTAAGGTTGTGTTTAAAATTGAATAAAACCTGAGACTCTTAACTCATATGAAAATAGAGAGTGAACCACTATGTGGTCGTGGGAGAATGAGTCAAAATGATCCCAAAAGTTTTCTTGTTGAGACTCCCCCACCCCACACACACACACACAGAGCTCCTAGATATACCCTAGTTCCGTAGTCTCCTTCACAAACACGCTATGAGATAACCCAAAGTAAATATGAAGAATGTGAAACACTGGTGAAAAGAGGGAGTCAATCTACTCAACAAAAAGTAGAAGAAGGTCAGAGGATAAAAGAAAAAAAAAAGAGAAAAGAAGAAAGTTCGTTGACTCAATCGAACTCGCGCAGCCTTCCACGGGGCTTCTGTAAAGCTTAATGCCCTAAGCCAACCGCTAAGAGTCGTTGATTTCACTACCCGCCATGCTAATGGTACGTAAGAGACGGGTTAATCTCACACTAGTAGGTGCTTTAGGTTTCGTCAATGTCTGGGGTGAAGTTCGAGGGGAACTCAATTCCCAATGCCCTCAACCAATTGGTAGGGAATCGTAAATGAATCACCGCTACACTGACACAAAGAATCACAGCATTGCCCTCACCGATGGTCCAAATTGTGTTGGAAATAGTGTTCTCACCAAATCATTGGTGTGTATCGGCGAGTGGAGCGCTTGAAGGTAGACTCCAGAATCCAGGGTATATTTCGGAAATCTTAACCCGAACTAGTACAAAGTCTCTGATAGACCGAAAGCTTGATGTGTAAAATGTGTACGCCTATGTGCGTAAGTGCACGTGTCGTATCAAATAATATAGTGTACCTGGGCACGGTTGATCCACGAGAGAATCGCTGACTATTGAAATTGTTCTTATGATATTATTCGACAAACTCTAATTTCTATCTAACTAATGTCCGTGATTAAAAATAAAGCTAAATTAACTTTATAGAATTACTCAGATGTAAAGACTAGGATTTGTCTCCCCTACCACTTCTCAATTGATCATATCTGCAGGAGTTAATATTCAAATATATTAATGATTTCGATGACGTAAGGATCGTGCCTACAAGATACACCCTTTCAAAGTATATCTGCCTATCTCACAGGCTGGATGCATCGCCCCGACCTAATACCCGGGGGAATGCCTAAATGTTCAAAACCCCACTTGCCACTCCTAATCTGATATCTCTATTTACCGATTTAACCGAGGGCGTCGACTAACCCAGGAGCCCTTATCTCTCGGACCCTGATAATTCCAACAAGATCATGTCACGTTATCAAGACATCACCATGAATATGGAACCACAATTATAAAGACGATCAATGCAACCATAACAAATGTATCAAAATAAGTTTAAGCATTAACTATTCACTGTGATGTGGCTCAACAAACCCTAGATATAAATCTAGAACATATTGAACCTAATATAAACATAATCAATCTATAAATCATCACCGCTTATTTAAAAGAAGAAATACAAAAGAAAGTGTCTTCTAATGATCCAGTCACGCCGCTTTGCTTCCATCCAACCATGTTCTTCGATGCCTCAAATTAGGGTTTCCATCGCTTTTATGATTCGTAGAATCGCTGAAGGACGCCTCGACGCTGAGGCGCTTGAGACTGGGTCACTGTTGACTTTCTTGTTAACTGTAGCGTCACGCGATCGCTAGACGCCAATGGCATTGGAACGTCGCTATGTTGTCAAGTTGCGATGCTAGCATGTCGCAATGTTGCT
The DNA here is from genome assembly GCA_016808115.1 of Tetrastigma voinierianum. Taxonomy (NCBI): domain Eukaryota; kingdom Viridiplantae; phylum Streptophyta; class Magnoliopsida; order Vitales; family Vitaceae; genus Tetrastigma; species Tetrastigma voinierianum. The sequence continues at coordinate 521,829 of JAEQBH010001319.1, forward strand.
GTTAGTTTTTCTCTCGCTTTTTCTTTCATCTAAATTTCCAAACCACCCACCCGCACTACAAAAACTCCGTGAATCATATCTCGGGCTGCAGTCGCGCTTTATTTAAATGTAAAATCAACTAAAAAACATAAGCGGACTCACATTATGCGTATGCTTTTGCACTCATCACACTCCTGTCTTAGCCTCTTGCTGTCCCTGCCAAGAAACCGACTACAACCTAACAAGAACCTACAACAAAACTAAACTCAACGCCATGATTATGATGCCCATGTCGCTAGAGAAGAAGGATCAAAACGGACCGACTTACAAATCTTGCCTTTTCACTCGAATTTCAGAGGATCCATAATGTTCCTACCGTCAAGGAACTCAACCTAACATGATTTAGTTGACAAGGACTCCAACCTCCTAAGTTTTCACAGCCATTCCCAAGGAGCCTACGGCATTGATACATGATCCTCAGCGTACAACCTTGGCTCGATACCCCCAAACTTGAATTCAACCCACCTATTTGGAAGTGTCTAACTACAAAAGGATGAGAACGCACCATCTGTATTCACTTAACATACCTATTCCTGAAAGAAAAACTAGTGCCCGTAAGTTTATGTCAGAGTGTTCCTCAGAATGGATCTGCCAGTGGCTCCCCACCACTAGTTAAGGGCACCGGGCATTCAATTCCCTCCAACGCACCTAACACTCAACTAAACCCAAGGCCTCAAGGTCATGGGAAACTTCCATTTTCTACCCTATGTAACTGGCAGTGAAGTCAATGGCTCCCGACCAATTAGCTCAAGGCATTAGGCTTTGAAAGGCCCCTCGAATTGTGCCCGGGATTCCGATTAAAAGATCCCACTTATTTTGTTCATATTTGTGCTTTTTTCTTTTTTTTTCGCTCAAGGCAATCCTCTTTCTATGGTGTCTCATCACTTTAGTGTTTTAGAAGCCCCCACGCTTGTCGGACCTTAGTAAGCCAGTTCGCCCAGTACAATTCTAGCGATCATTTCCGTGTGGGTGCTATGTACCAGTCGAGAATCGGGGTTTCTTAATATCCTGCAGGTGATTCAATTCTATCTCCTACCTATCCAAGATGAATTCCAGAGCATCTAAACGAATCTACTATTCCTCTCAGATTTATACTATGTTTTTCTAAAAATATTTTTGAAGTGGTCCATAGGGATCCTTGAATAGCATCACGTGCATAACTACCAAAACAATCCTACAACCTAAACAAACCAAAACCGTAGAACTCAAAGGAACTCAAACAAGAAATGCCTCTGGCTAAATAGACAGAAGCAATGTGATGACACTATGATAATCATCAACAAACCCTAAGCAAGACACATGTAACTAAGCACAAGACTCAACATACTAAAATAGCAACGAAAAACAAAACACAACAGAACCCAAAAACGAACCAACCAACACAAAACAACTCTAACATCACCAAACCCGATCACCCACACCCCAAACAAGTGTGGACATTGTCCCCAATGGCTATGAAAGAACGAGAGAGAGTGTAGGAAACTTCCATGGTGATGGGCCTGACCACAACTAAGTATGATGGCGGCGGCGCAGCCATGTACGGCGGCGTGGTCGGATGAGGTGAGAATCTAGGTAAGCTGGTCCTTAGGGATCATTGACACAGAGGGATGGTCGCTCCTGGTCGGGCCAGACTGCACATAGCAATGGAGGCCTCCCAAGATCCCGGGTCGAAGAGGACTCTGGCTCCCTGTCTCATCCTAGTAGCCTCGGAACGCAGTGGCCAGGTCAAGCACCGAGTCCCGAGGATAGTGGAAGGACTGACGGATCCTCCTCTTAGGACAACCGTGGTGGTGGAATGGAGTGAAGTCCGTGGCGTGGTGGATGGGAGGAGGTCTCGCCACACCTCGGGGGGTCGACCGGAGGCCAAATCAAAGTGATAATTTCGGCTCATCTCCATCCGAGGGTTCATTGCCTAAGTCATACATCTCTTCCCCACTTTGTCGCGTGGCGTTGACCATACGGTATCTTTAACGGTGTATCCATGCCTCATCGTTTCTATAAGCAACCCGCTTGCATGCATAGGCCGTAGAATGAGAAAGGGGGTGCCCAGTTCATCTTCGCATCCCTGCTATGGAGGATGGTGACAGTAACCACTTACATCAAAAGGGATGTCCCGGAGGATGCATAATTGCAGGGCACATTTGGTCGCCATCACACATTTGTCGTCGAAATGAGACGAGATGTGATGAAGTGATGCCAGACCTGGGATGTTTCAAATGCCTGGCCTGAGTGGCACCGATGCCCTTCACTATGCTTCCATTAACCCTACCCATTGGTCAATACCTTAATGACTTTAGAGTAATGAAATATGGAGCTATCAAAGGGCTCCTGAGAACTAGGTCAAGGTTGTAATATTGGTCGGATAGACTGCTACCGGTCTACTAACACCCTACGCACCCGAACATTTTTCAAAACAATGGAGGCAAGATCACGTGAAAATTCCCCGTGCACTACACTCATGTACGGAGAGGAGGTCGACACAAAGGCTGCACCCATCCCTTATATCCGCAATTGTTTTACGAAAGAAGTCCTCAGGGTGGTGAAACCCCTTTTCCTTAATGAACAACTCCTGAAATGTATCAACTTCTACGCACTTTCGTTGACAAACTCACACGGTCATAGGTACCCATGAAGTTCTTCACTAGCCCGCCCTTGCTTAGCGGTCATCTTTTGGCACTTACTGCATTGGTGCATATGGGTTAGCCGAGATGGTACAAGTGCAGGAAATCGAATCCAGATGTGGTCTCCTGTAATTCTAACCACTTTAGGTGGAGACAATGGGAACGAATGGCTCAGGGGAAGCTACCCAAGCTCACTAGGGCAATGGATCGAACACCTAGTGCACAATGGGACTGAGGGGTTCTTGAGTCTACCAGAAGACTGCCAATCGCCCTAAACACCTAAGGGCCTCACCCTGTCAAGACTCCAAAGAGCAGATTGCACGGCCTAATGTATAATCTTAACCTTCTGACCCGAACGTCGAATTAGTGGCACCAAACCAGCGGTGTAGTGAGTAGCTGTGGCCTAGAATGGGCGTAGGCCGTGGAGGTTCCTGTAGTTGGTTGGGACAAGAGATGGTGCGGGGTATGGCAGGAGCTAAGGGATTTGGGGGCTCAAACTTGGGGTTTTCGTGAGGAAGAAGACCGAAGGATTTATGTTCATAAAACAAAGTACATTCAGACGCTCAGCCCACACCCAACGCCGCGACGCTCCTCGAGTTTACAGCCACGTCGCGACGCTGAGACGCACATCGCGACATTCCGCAGCGTGAGATCAGGCGGTCGCCGAAGAGATTCAACGTCAATGTGCCAGAGTCTATAACCAACGCCGCGATATCTCAAATCCCACGCCGCTGATGTTCTGGGAGGTTGACCACACGAGCCAACGCCGCGACGCTACTGCGGAGGTGTCCAAAATAAAGGTAAACGCCGCGACGCTGGGTCCAACGCTACGGACGCGACAGAAGGCTTGCGCAGATTTTCGATTATTAGTTCAACGTCATGAATAGCCAGATTCAACCAAGCGACATGACAGAGAAGGTCAAATTGAAAAATTTTCAAAATTTTTCTAAGTTTGAGAAAACCCCCTGAATGATTTTCTTTCCCCATCGCACTCTTAGAATGGGCTTCTCGAGCTATCTCCCCGCTTCCATTGCTCTCTCAGGTCCTGAAAATAGACAATCAAAATAAACGCCCGATTACGGAAAGATGAGAGACAGAGAAATATGCTAAAAACTAAAAACACTCAAAATTAATCTACGAAAAGAAGGATATAAAAGTTTAGGTCATTTCCCAAGAAGCGCTTTTTTTTTTAACATCAAGTAATTTCAACGACCCCGTGAGATATCAATGCGTTCGATTTTAGAACCTAGAATGTCGACGTGATCTCCCTATGCTCAAAAACACCTCAAGGTGGATGAACATTCGCCCATGCCTCGAATTTTCGCAGCACGGCTTATCTTAGAAATTTTTTTCGTGTCACCTCAGTAAGATCTCTATGTGTGGTGAAGCTTCGAGATATCTTCATTCGATCATCATCCTGGATGCTTCATTGGCCGGAATACATGGAAATCGACCTCATCTCCTCGACTCAATTTAAGCTCACCCTTCGTGACATTGATTTCGCGCCTTCCAGGCCAAGAAGGGTCTACCAAGTATGATGGGGAACTGTCATTCTCCATGTCTAAGATGACGGGGTCTACTAGAGGATGAATTTACCCACTTTTAATAGATATTTTCACTATACTTCCTGTGGGTGTCGTAACCTATCAGCCAACAGAACCGATCAGATCGATTTTCGTCTCCCCAACCTAGCCTTTAAACATCGAGAACGTCATCAAGTTAATGCTTGCTCCCAAGTCACAAAGGGCTTTTCCCATACTTCTGCTCTTATAGTAGAATGGTATAGCAAAAGCCAATCATAATCTTAAAGCTTCGGGGAAGCTTACAGATTTGAGAATCGCATTCCTCGCTAGTGACGGGTCCCATATTCCTCTAACTTCTTCTTACTTGCCATGATCTTTTCATGAGAATTTCAATGAATCCTGACATAAGTTCTCCAATGCTCCATAAAGGGTATATTACGTAGTTTCAAGATATCAAGAAACTTTTGTGAACTCCGGCATCTCTAAATTTTACCTCCTTCAACCTAAGATACGTAATCGTATGGCTGGTTCATCCTGTTTGTCTATTTCTTGGTCTCTTTCCTTACTTTATTATCATTTATCGCTTCCTCGTATCTCGAGGTCGCTCCCTTGCATCCGATCTTTCTGATGACTCTCGATCTCGCTTTTAATTTTCATTTCTCTTGCATCACTGGTTGTCATCTATATTTAACCTTTCCCACTCATGTTAGAGTGATAGCCTTGCAAGACTCTTTCCTCTCCCTCAATACTCAATTGCTTAGAAGAACCATGTTGCCTTCCACTGTCAGACAGCTTATCTGGCCCATTTATACCTCTAAGTTTCTCAACTGTGCTGCATGATTGTTCAACTAGAAATTCTGTCAGATATATTTCGCTTTGGCTCTTACTTATAAAGGCGGTACAGAGAGGTAAGCAATCGCGCGGCTGTTCCAAGTCCACTTTTTCTCTGAGGGTGGTCTGCCCACCGAGATGGTGCGGTAGCATGTTGTCTCTATCTGCCTCCATCCCATGCACTTGACGGCCCTGAAGGCCAGCTCTGACAGACGCTAACTCGCCTCCTGAGCCTCCGGGTTCCGAGAAGTCGCCAGCCCTATATCGACCACCGCTCGTGATTGCTCTACAAACTCACACATACCGGGCATGCTCTATTGTTTGTTATCCTGACTGACAACTGTGACCACCGTGGCTGGGTCTCCCTCCACATAATTCATATAACTCCTATAAGCCGGGTCCTAATGGCATTCGCAGACCTGTCAGCCTAGTAAGTCAGTTCCAAGAGCTAATACATGAGTTACTTAGATTGGCTGAGAACCTCGTTATCTATGCCACCACAAATTTCACCGTGTGTAAATCCCATCTGGGCATCGATTGGTATTAGTAGCAAGATCCCCTGCGTGATTTCATATGCTTGGTCCATAGTCTTCATTAGTGCACCTCCGCCATGCATCAATCATCGCTCTAGTCGCATTCCTCGCACCATTATAGAAAAGTAATGGACTGCATCCATCGAGTCGCCTCTATGGTGTGAAAATTTCCTTAATGATTCATGAAATCCATTCATGCCTCCGCTTTTCAAGCTTTCTCCCAGCTACTAACCAATGGGGATGATCTCTTGCACCAACCGTGCAATTTTCTCCAGCAGAAGAACTTTAAACTCAGACCAGGGTCGCTCCATGAAGCGTAGAACTGTGGCTGACTTGTCACCCATGCTTAGCTCTATCACCAGTAGAGCGTGGAACAATCTTAGTCTGAGTGCCTTTCGCTACACCATTATACTTTACCGTGGTCATGCTTCATGAAGTTATTATGCATATTCGATTCTCATTTAGCAACTGCGGAACAGATGTTCACTTGTAAGGTCATCACTTCATCGTCGTCACCCAACAGTATTCTATAGTCACCAACAACCGTAGGTGGTAGGACAAACTCTATAGCAACATGAATGGATCATCCTGGTCAGAGCTGAACCGGGCGTCACGATTCTACCATTATTCCATTGTGACCCCCTCGTGGCTCGCTGCTTTTGCTCTTGGCCAAGGATCTTACTTCTACATTGTTTTGCATGATTGCTAGATTTCTATGTTTCAGGTTTTCTGCTCTCTCACAGAACGCAAGGTTCTTCCTGATCAACTGATGTAGTCTTAACTTTTTGACCTCATTTTCTCGCATACACTCAAAGTAACCTTAATCTGTAATCACACACAAAACGCAAAGACTAAATTACAAGCACTCAGATAAGCAAAATAAAATAAAAAGGAAAAATTCAAGAGTAATAGAGCACTGAAATTTGTCATTGATTCGCACTAAAATCCCTCTCCCCGCAACAAAACCTTGGTAGGCCGAAAGTTGGATGTGTAAATGTACGCCTATGTGCGCAAGTACACGCGATCAAGTAATATAGTGTACCACCTAAGTACGTATCGATCCACCTGGGAGAAGTGCGTTGACTACTGAAATTGTTCTTATGATATTATCTGTACTTAAACTCTTACTTCCCCATCTAACTAATGTGTGTAATTAAAAATAAAGCTAAATTAACTTGTAGAATTACTCTACGTGTAAAGACTAAGGATTTGTCTCCCCCTGCCACTTTTAACGAATTGTTATCTAGAGGAGTTAATATCTCATCATTAATGATTTCCTCGATGACTATGATCGTGCCTACAAGACAGGCTCTCTTCTCATGGTATATCCGCCATCTCGCTTAGTGGGTTAGGTATCTCTCGTCCCGACCCGACACTTCTCAAACGCCCCAATGTTCGAACCCTACTTGCCACTCTCAACCTGGATACCATTTAACCGAGGGTCGCTTCATCTGCATCCCTGAGTCCTTATCTCTCGATCTCTGATACACAAGAAGATTCATGTCAATGTCGTCAGACATCACCAAGAAATATGAACCACGATAGAGATCGATCGATGCAAATCATAAATAAATAAAAATAAAATAAGTTTAAGCATTAACTAGTCCAATTGTGATACAGGCTCAACAAACCCTAGATGTAAATCTAGAAACATGTCAGAACTGAACATACACATAATCAATCTATAAATCATCATCAGTTTATCGTAAAAAGAAGAAATACAAAAGGTAATCTTCTAATGATCCGAGTCGCCGTTGCTCGCTTCCGCCTTCAGCCGCACGCTCTTCGATGCCTCAAATTAGTTTCCATTGTTTTTTATGATTCGAGGTAGAAATCGCACGACGTCGCATCGGCAACGCCGTGACGCTGGAGACACGACGCGCTGAGGCGTCGCTGACGCTGGGTCACTTGTTGACTTTCTCCGCTGATTCAGCGCCGCTGACGCTATGGCATCACGACAAGAACGGGCCGACGCCGCATCGCCGCAATGTGCGTCGCCAATTTTTTCCTGCTTCTTCTTTTCAACTTCAAATTTCCAAAAACACCCTCTTCACTTGCAATTCACAAAAAACTCTAGAAATCATATCTTGGGCTACAATGCGCTTATTTAAATGTAAAATCAACTAAAAACATAAAGCGGACGCGGATATAATATGAGTGTTTTAGGCACTCATTAGTCCCACTAGAAAAGTCGATTGATGATTTAGGGTTGTTAAACTCTAATCACCTCACCGCATGACAAGAGTCCATTAGAAAATAAACATGTCAAGATCTCGGTAAGAATGTGTTGTTTGTAAGAAAACCCTCAACACCATTCCAAAGCAGTTGATTATGAACACTAGACATCACCGTCTCTATTCCCAAGTTTCATCGCTTGATCTTGTATTCTTTACTTGAGGACAAGTAAAGACTCAAGTTTGGGGGTGTGATGAGCACCCAAATAGTGCTCATTCTACTCCCGAACTTCATGCATTTTAGTGCTAATACACCCTTTAAACTGAGATTTTCGACTACTAATAGCAAATATTCATATATAGGTTCACTAGAGAGTTAAGAAGGAAAAAGGAAAAAAATAGAGCTAACAATAGCCTAGTGAGTTAAAGAAGCCTCTGGGCACACCAAGGCTTCAAAGGATGAAATAACCAAGGCTGAGGAACTCTTAAGTTAAGTGCCAACATCACTATAGGATGACGCCAAGGCAGCAACCTAAAGCCATGATAGCACCAAGGCGCTAACCGAGGCCAATAATGGTGCCAAGGTTCCATGTGAAGCCCCCATGTTAGCGCCAAGGCACCATATGGATCCCACTTTGATGTCGAGATGCCACCGATTGTGCAGTGTCGCACCGTGACATCTCCAAAAGCCCATGATCCCATGAAGTAGTTGCAGGCAAGAGCAACAAGAAAAACCAACAAGTGAGGGAGAGCTGTATGGAGAGAGTGGAAGTGAAAATCCAAGAGCAAGAGACTTTGTTAGAGAAGAAGGGCAATTATGCAATTGACGACATTACTCGTGATTCTAGTCCAAGGCTCATCTTGTGTAGATCTATGATTATATCATCTATGGTTGTATTTCAAGACTATAGCCTTGTAATAATCGCCGAGACGATGGTTTACATTTCCTATTCACTCAAAAGTCAAATAGGAAATGAAAATCAAGCCATCGTCATGTGTAGTCTCATTACATCAAACTTCTGAATAGGTTTTAGAACAGTCGCAGAAATACAACCATAGATGAACAGGCATTCGACCATCAACCGTATCATTAGGAGAAAAACCCCTGGTTTGATCTTTGTGGTATAAAGGTCAAAGCTATTATACCTCTAGAGGTCTCGTCGATGTAGAGATGCAATCCACCCTCTTCTAGAGGTGAGGTTGCTTGAGAAAGAATGGCATATAAACATAAATGGAGACCTCCATTACCGAATGATTTAACCATAGTCGAACAGCCTAATTATAACCCTTCGCGTGTAGCCCGGTGAAGTTGAGACCCTAAAGCCTTACACCATCAAGTAACACTTTTTACATTTCCATCATAGTTTAGCCAGTCCCTAAGAATCATACATCAATCAATCTCAGATAAATTCAGTCTGAGCATCAGATAGAACTCATGTAGAATGATACTTGACTGATATCACTATATATGCTAATTACTGATTATCACATCAGAACTTATTTTATCAATCAGAGACATATAGAACCATCATGCAGAATGGCTGTTCTCATTGATGTGTGGTGAAGTACTTTACTTGTATTAGTGTCCATTCCATATGGATGGACTTTTGACATATTTGCAAAACAATAGCAAACAGCCACTTCTCTCTCAATTTCTAGAAAATGAAATTAAAAATATTTTTTATGATGCTCGTTAGAAGATCATGTTTGTATAATCGATGCTTTCCTTTCGAACATGAAACAATGGGAGTGAATAATGTATTCAATAATGCCTGCTTCTGTCTGTTTTAATATTTGATGATTTGAATTAATTTCCCTTGTAATTTGAAAAAACTTTAGCATTACCGTGGAGGACTCGCATTTATCTTGTCAAATTTGTGAAGAATGTTCCACAAAGCTGAGAGTTTTTCCAGGTTTTCATCAGGTTTCATTCAGCAACCTTCAACATGGTATCAGAGCCACGGTGATATATGAATGGCACCTTATCCTTCATCCCCTTTTCCCTCTTACACTGTTACTTCATCTCCTTTGCCAACATTACCTGTCGGGTGATTCCCCTCCACTTTAGCCCTACCTGTTATCAAACTCGATGTATCAAATTATCTGTTTTGGAATACTCAAATTCTTCCTGCTACAAGATCTCGTGATCTCAAAGCCTTTCTTCTCGACACAAAGTCTAAACCAAATGAAGTTATTCCTGATTCTAGCAATCCAGCTATTTCTATCAATAATCTAGAATATGTTTCCTGGATGAGAATTGATCAATCTTGCGGATGATTCGTTACTTTCTTCTAACTCTCTCGAGATAAATGCCAATATATTCATTAATCTCAAAGACAAAATAGACTATTTTTGAACATATCTTTTCTACCAAATCCAAAGCAAGAGCGCTGTGTGTGCTTGTCATTACATGCATAAATCTACAAAGGAGGTATATATAAAAGATGATATATGTGACAGAAATCTCTTACTAATTCATTAATGGCTGCTGGTCAAGAAATATCAGATGATGAACTCACATTGTATATTCTTTGAGGCTTAGGCCCTGAATTTGAAGCTGTTGTTGTCCATTTGACCTCACTTGAATCTATCACACTTCAAGAGGTTCAACATGTGTTACAAAAGCATGAAATGCATATTGAAAGTCTAAATTCTTCTACTATGATTAAGCTATCTCCATCCACTACTAATTTTGTTCAGAAATTTTCCTCTCAAACCCCTGTTTCTCGTGGTGGTCAGTTTGCTTCCCAAGGATAATTCAACAGAGGCTTAAGAGGTCGCTCTCATTATGGTGGAGATCGTGGTTATAATTCTTATAACAATTTGAGCAAACCAGCAGTCAAATCTATAAAGAAAATTGGTCATACAAAGACTCAAATGGCTTTCTGATAAGATCTAAGATATCAAAGTCGGGCCTCAACTTCATAAATCCTCTCTCCCGAATAGTCCAAAGGATGAGCTTTACAACTGGCTCCACTGGCCCTCGCTGGCTGCCATAGCTTCCGTCCATGTAAACTGGCTCAAATCAGATAGGGATTCGTAGTCACACATCATGCGTGACTTCGATATAAATTCTTAACCGTAAAATCTAAATATCCCGGTAGTGGTAAGCTTGTTATTGTTGATGCCTCTCAACTCTCAATACCACATATTGGTGATCTTACTTTTCCTGCTTCAAAACTACTTAAACTTAGGAATTTCTTATTAGTTCCATCTATTACTAAGAATCTTTTTAGCATCTCTAAATTTACTCTAGACAACCATGTTATAGTGGAGTTTGATTCTGATTGCTGCCTTGTCAAGGATAAACAATCAAAGTAGTTCTCCAAGGCACACTTAGGAATGGTCTTTACCACCTTCATTTCCTTCCCTCCGCCCAATGGTTCTTTATCTTCCGCGTAACAACAATTGTAGCTCAAATCTGCAAGTTTCTTCACTAATAAGCCTTGCTTCTTCATATATATACTATTCGAAATGCCTTTGAAGATGATAATTCCTATGTTGCCATTTAACTAACATACTATTCATAAATGTCTCATTAAAGAACTCCAAGTAACTCTTATCATATCTCCAAGATAATTTATACTACAACTTCATTTGGTAATTATTAGCTTCTTTCATGAATGTGTGGCATGATGGACTTGGCCACCCAAATAAAATTCAATCTTTCATGAAAATCCTGAATTTTACTGAAGCTTGTCAATATGGTAAACTCCACCAAAAATGTGTTTCTTTCTTCAACTCATTCCTTAAGCATACTACAAAACTCCTTTCAAGTGATACACATGGATGTGGGGCCCCGTTTCCTATCTCTATCAAGGCCACGCTTTATATTGCCATTGTGGATGATTTTACTAGATATACCTGGATTTATCCTCTTCATTTAAAATTTGAAGCAGCTACCATATGTTTGTAATTTCATAGAATGATTGAGAGGCAATTTGATACTAAGGTGAAATGCTTTTAGTCTAATCTAAGGAAGGAGTTGCAACTCAAACCTATATTTCAAGAGCTGGGAATTCAGTTTAGACACCCTTGTCCTCATACACACCAGCAAAATGGTAAAGTTGAAAGAGCACCATGAGAGCTATGAGATTGACTTACATTACTTGCTCAGCTTCTATGGACTTGAAATTTTAGCGGAAGCATTTGATTATGCTACCATTTGCTAAATCACCTTCCCATACCCGTTTTTGAAACCATCTTTCTCCTTGAATCTCTCCATGGCTATAAACTAGATTATGACATTTTCAAAGTTTTTAGGTGTGTGCATGTTTTCCATATTCTTTCAATTTTTATTAATAAACATAAGTCAGTCCTTCAAATCCTCAAGTGTTTGTTTATTTGTTATAGCCCTTCATAAAAGTTATAAAATGTTTACATCCTCTAACCATGTATATATTGCTAGAGTGATTCAATGAGAGATGGATTTCTATATCAATTTATTTATTGCTAGTCTTCTTCTACTAATGCATCTAAGTTTTCAAAACTTATAATGCTCTAAATTGTTTCACCTCATGTTTCTTCCACTATCGCTTCCTCGACTTCTTCTCTAAATCCCACCCATCCTTCTAAACAAAGTCACTTACCCTTCTCGCTTCTTCTACTTGCTACTTATGATGTACCATGCATTCATGTCCCAATTGTCTCCATTGTCCCTCTACTATACCCGGGGCTTGGTTTTTACTTCCTCTCCTATACCTCTTATTCTACTCTCCTAACTTAGACCTCAAACCATCTTAATAACAATCATGAAAATTCATATTATGTTTCAACACATGCACCTGTTATTCTTCCTTCTCTGAACTCTACTCATCCAATGTAGACCATATCAAAGTCTGGCATCTTCAAGCCTAAATTGTTATCTACTAGATACTTTCAAGAAACTCCCACGTTTCACCTGTCGCCATTCCCATTCAAGCATACATGGGAGCTAAGTATAATGCTTTAGTAAACAATCAGACTTAGTAATTGGTACCTCATTCTCGCGTTTTGGCTCATCGTTCAGTTCCGAGGCTTTAACATCAAAATGAAGGATGATGGCTCATTAGAGAAGTATAAAGCAAGGTTAGTTGCAAAGGGATTTTAGCAAACGCCTATAATAGATTTTATTGAGACTTTTAGTCCAGTGGTTAAGGCCTCAACAATAAGAATTATTTTCACTCTAGCTGTGACAAAGGGATGGGATATTCAATAAGTTGTTAAGACAACTGATTCTTGATACTTTTGTTAAGACAAATTTCTGACATAGCTACCAAGAACTGGATCAGTCCCTAGTAGGGATGTCAAAAACTTGTTGAAATCCAAGATATAAAATATGTTTTCTGCCTGGTGTGTAAGTTGTTTTATTTGAAAATTTGTTTGGTTTATATCACTACAAGTACATAGGTCATACAAGTAATACAATGGGTTTTTAAGTCCAGATATCATACCCACGAGGATTGTTTAGAAAAATTTAAAGATTAACTACCCTCACTACTAAAGATCCTTACTATTTTAATCTAGGTTTTCATAGATAGAATTTGAACTTTAAGTAAAAATAAAAGAATCAACAATTAATGATATTTCTAAACTAAATGATTAGAGAGCTACTATGAACTAAAGCACATGGGAAGAAAAACAGTGTTGTCACCATCACTTTGTAAGTTTCAAATAAGATAAAGTAATGGATATGAATCTTGGAGTTGTCCAAGAGCAGAGTAGTGTAGACATGGATTTCTCCTAACTCTACACGTTTCACTCTTCAACATACCAAACTTCTATTTCTAGACAATGGGTCTGAAAAGGTACTTGTAGGATTTGTTCCTCTTTTAAGATCTGACTGTTTTTCCTTCTCAGTATTTCACAACCATTTCTAAGGACTGAAAATTGCTTGCTCCCATGGACAGGATATTGCAAGCCCTCTCCAAATTAAAAGATACCTCAACCATCAATTAGACAAGAATTTCCTCTTCCCTTGATTAGAATCTCAACTAACACTGATCAGAAGGTAAGTCACAGATCAAGAGAAGTGATTCATGCCTCAAGCACACATTCAGTTGTTATCACCTGTGAGAGCCTTTGAAAGCAAAGGTTAGATCTTCACTAGTGATGTGTCAAAGTAATCCCAAAATTTCATTAGTTCATATAATGTTAGTGTAAAATTACCCACAAGTCATTGCTCATTATTCTCAGGTAGTCTCAACTCTGTGTCACACAGTAGATTCCTGAAATCAACAATGATGCTCTTTCAGGTACCAACACTAATATTTGTGAACAACTTAAAACGTGGAGGCAGGTTTAGCAGTCACTTCAATTATCTTACCAAACAAATATAAACCTATAATAAATAATCCCAAGAAAGTATTCTCCCAAGAAGTTTCGCTCTTTCAAATCTAGATCACAAATCACAATGACTAGTTGATTAAACAAATTCATTTAGATTGCAATCAAAAATAAAGAAAAATGAGTTTTATAATAAATTCTAGATTTCATATAAATTCAGACATAAATGAAACCCGATTTACATGAACACCAGCTCGGAGTTCTAGTTTAGATCACTACTCTAGTCCTAAACGAATTTAAATTGAGAAACAAGTTAAGGTAAAATAAAAAGAAAATAAAGAATTCAAAAGAAAAATATATACAATGAGACTTTAGCTTTCCTAAAAAGCACAAAGACTTGATTAAAGCAGTTGGAAGCTGGCACTACTCCACAAAAGCTTCTATTTATATGCTTAAGTCTTGGGCCCTAAAAATGAGGCAAGAGTCATGCACTTCAAAAAGACCAAAATTGCTGCCCTAGATGGTTGTAGAGGACCAAAATATACCAACAAAATCTTCAACACAACTACCAGAGGCTAATGTGTAAAACCTTAGAAAATTAAATTTTCTGAAAAATGGTAAAATGGTAAATCGGTCAAAACCGGAATTTTTCTAGATCTCGGATGACAAAACAAACTTCACCATTGAATCATTCAGCGCTCCATACCACGACGAATTTTGTCGAATCTCGAGACAAATAAAATTTCACTTTTTTCGAGGCACTCCAGAGAAGGACACTTCACATTTCGAAAGGGTTCAAGATAGGCACGGGTCAAGTGGAGCTAGTCAAACAATGAGCCTGGCGGTGGGGCCACAGGAGACAAATGGCAATTCAGATGGATGGAAATCCATGGTAGATGGATAAGGGATGGGGTGTGGTCCAAAGAACCACTTAAGAGCGACAAGTGGGCATGAGAGATGCCTTCTTACCAACCTTGACCCAATCGGTTTGGGAGGGAAAAAGAGAGAAAGAGAGAGAAAGAGGGAGAAAGGAAGAGAGTTTAAAGAGAGAGGCTCTACCTTCTCTTTAGATTTCCTGGTGATCGGTCCATCAAATTCTGGCGAGACAAGAGGCAAAGTTGATCCCCACTGCAAGAGCTACAATTTTAAACAGATATGGAGCTCAGCAACCCAGAGGTAGGGTTTTCTCCCTACTTGTTTTATTCCTTGCCAAGGAGCCATTTGAATGATAGGATTACCCAGTCTAATAGGGCATGTATTTCAGCTCCAAAGATCAAGACCGAAGCGAGGAATCCCTCAGAGCGGTCAGCTGGACGTCGCAGACCTAGGGTCAGATCGCTCATGCACCTTGTGTGTTATTGTATGTTATTTGTATGATTCTTTAAGTAGCTCCACATAGACCATCCATTGTTTATTAGCCCATGTAGATAATTTTGGTGTTATTACTATGAAATGAATAACTTTGTTGTTGGTGAGTGATTTTCGTTAATATACTTATGTTCGAAGGCAATACGGAATTATGGTGAAATGGTATATTGCATTCATATGCACTTGCAACCTAGAATAGTAGGTAAGGAATGCATACATGAAACATGTGTTGTCAAATGAATTTTAAGTGGAAGATTTTCCAAAGAATTGCCTTGAGAGTTGTCCAATACTATATCTGAGGATGACCTATGACTGCTTTGGAGAGTTATCCAAAGAATTCACCTCGGAGGGCTGTCCAATAGAATTTTATCGAAATTATATTATGTTTTCAAGAACAAAACCTTTGTTTTGAAAACAGTGTTTTCTCACTAGTTTGTGTGCTGAGAATTACATGGGAATTAGTGTATCACATTCCTCATCCAGCACATGTAGACATTCGAAAGGTGGGACTCAGATGTTTTGCATTTTGAATGTTCGTGTGTCATTGCATGAGCACTTAGGTGGGGAGTAACCCAAGTAGGAAAATTCAACTAATTGGCATTGCTCACCCCGTCGTGGGATTCCCCTTTCAGGTACAAGGAGTATTCAGGAAGACGGCGCTCACTAGAAGCCGCTTTTGAGAAGAAAGTCGACATGTGGCTTTGATTATATATTTTTGTAAAACATGTATGAAACATTCTGATTGAAAAACAGTTGTATAAGAGTGTAGTTAACCTTGAAACTATTGTAATTTAGTTGGTTATATTTTGGTGAGTATGGATGTAGGCCTCATGTGGGCCATTTTTACTCATGTTTGAGTCCTATAGAGAGACATCACTCCGTGGGCATCGAGACACTCAATGGCTACACATTCGCTAGTCGACGAGCTGTCAACTAACCCTGTGTCTCACGTCACAGAATGTCTCGTCCCCAGCAACGGTGCTGAAAACTTGTTGACTAGATTTTTAACGTAGACCAAAAAACAACTGGATTTAACATTGTTGTTTGGACAAATTTCTGACATTGCTATCAAGAATTAAATCAGTCCCTGACAACGGTGACAAAAACTTGTTGAGACCTAAGATAATAAATATGTGTTTTCTTTGTATGAGAAGGTTTCATTTGAAAATGTGTTTTAGTCTAGTTCACTGCAAGTGCACAAGTCGTACAAGTAACAAAAGTGGATTTAAGTCTAGATATCGTTCCCATGAGAATTGATGAAAAATCTAAAGATCAATTACCCCATCTACTCAAGATCCTCACTATTTGAATCCCAAAGTTAAAAATAATTTGGTTTTAAAATAAAGGAATTGTAAAACTAATGAAATCTTTAATCTTATGAGATAAAGAATTCGGAAAATAATTTGGACTTGAAAGTTCACTAGGTAAGTAACACTGGAAATAGTTCAATGTACAATTATCAATTTCATGATTGTTTTGTAACATGTTCCCAACATTAGTTTGAAAATCGAACTTGTTAAAGATGCAAGGTAAGATAGTTTCTAATTTCTCTGTGACACTACACATTCTTACTAATTAGAGGCTCCAGGTTCCTTTGGATACTTGAGTCTCTAATTAGTTACTTTGAGAAATAATCCCTTTCAAGATCTCGTATTTTTCCTTCTCAGCATTTTCACACACGAATCTTAGACCTAAGAATTTTCGCTTCCTATAGAGGATAATGTGCCTTCTCCAATCTAATTGTATCACATCCATCTTAATCTTGATAAAAATTATCTATCTCCCTTGATTATATCTATGCTAACACGGGATCAAGATATTTTCATCCGATAGAGGTGAAAAACCTCTCATTAATTAAATGGATACATCATTCAACTATCCTCACCATGAGTAAAATTCTAGCGATGCATCGGCAATCTTAGAGTTCATTAGTTCCATAATATAAGTCTGAATGCACTTTACAACCGTTTTCTTCATACTGTGATTCTTTCGCCTCGTGGTCACCCAAAGGGCCTCCCGGAAATCAGCAAGATACGCCATTTTGCAACACGCTACTAATATTCTGAACAAGTAATTTCAAGAACAAAACCAATTAAATAAATTCAATATTTCGAACTATGACATTCTTTTAAGTTATACAGAAAATAATAATTAACATTGATTCATTCCTAGAGGGAGCTAAGTCTATCAAAACTAGATTACAACTAACAATGACTAACTGATCAGGAAAATTCACTGAGATTGCAAGCGAAATGAAATAAATGAACTCTAAAAATTCTCCTAATTTCATTCAAATCGATAAGAAGGAAAACTAAATTTATAACAAACCACTTCGCAAAACTTCGCACTAGATCACTGTTCCATCCTAAAAAAAATAACTAAAAAGCTAAGCTAAGACTAAATTGACGAAAAATAAATATAAATAAAAATAATATATAAGGAGATTTCTGCTACCAAGAAGTTCCTAGTTTGATGGAAGCTACGCATTAAAAGCAAGCCATAAATGTTTTCTATTTATAGATTTTCAATGATGGGTTTAATTTCCATACGTCGAAATCGTGGATCCCCAAAAATCTTGCCTAGTAGGTTGCTTTATCGAGACATAGAAAATTATGTCGCAACATGGTTGTTCATCTTTGTTCTCCAACCTCGCCATGGTCAGTTTTCTCGTCGCGGACATAGTTTTGCGCTTTCTCGATTCCAGTGGTGACACTTAAACAACGCAATAAAAGTCTGGCGAAGTTATCTAGCAATTGTCATGACATGAGTGCGGGGTTCTGTGTCGCAACATAAAACCTTTGGCAAACTAACGCTTAATTCCTTTAAGTTACTCTTGGAAAATGCGTACAGAAATTTTCATTGCGGATGTTATTCTTTACCCCGGGCTTTTATAAATAATGCATATTTTGAAACGTTAAAACAAGAAATACTTCTTTTTTCTCATTAATCGTGGTCATATCGCCTTCAAGGCTCTTCTCTTCATCTTTGTCGCGACATAAATTATTGTGTTGCAACATTCTTTCTTTGGTTTTTCTCAACGTTTGTCGCTGACAATTTTTTCTTTTATCGCAACAGAGTTCCTCACAGTTGCATGTTGTTGTTGTCGCGACAGATATTTCGCCGCAGATAAATTTTATTGTCTAAATAATTAATTCAACTCTATGTCACAACAGATTTTGAAATGTTTGAATGATATTTCCTTTGATCTTGTTACAGCTGAACCGTCGTTAACATTGAAATTGTCACTCTCAAGCCTGTTCGACAGTGAGTCGGATCTGGGGATGTAGACCATTTCAAAACCATTTGTCAAAACACATTTCATATAAACATACTTATATATGAATATATGATATCATTGATTAATACATTCATTAATAAGGAGAAATATATATCATATCATTTCTAAGATAGCTCATATCGATTTTAGTACAATATATTGATCCAAAGTGGCATTCCATGCCTTGCAACATATATTTACAAAATATTATTAGAGTTCACCCCTTTTTCACCTCGCACAGTAAAATATGATTCCTACGGAAAGATTATTCCCACATTTCGATCTCCTATACGGTTCATATACACGCTGGTTCAGAAAATGGTACATGAAACGGGCATCAGCCATACCCGAATCAGCGATGGTGACTTATGCTCGACGGTTCTCTAATCTTGTTATCTACACGCGCAAAGACCGCATGAGAACACGCCGCATTTTCATGCTTAGTGGTTCTTTACGTTTCTATTCTCATATCATACAATCAATACAACATATATTTATTATATAAACATATAAATAACATTGCCTTTTATCCACTAATTAATCATCTCAATTACATCCAATATGTTTATTTCTCAAACAAATATTTAAGTTGTTCATGATCCATACAATATATATATGATTTATAATAGTTTAACATGTAATCATTTTATCTTGCATATAAAAACACAATGATTCACACTTCATATGTCTACTTAAACTAGTATTTTTGTCACAACTCAATTCACACAATTTGTTTGTTAACCATTTTGCTTTAAAACAAATCTAATATAAATTTCAGTGCATAGATAACGGAATTCATCACATCACTCCACTGGTCGGGCCAGTCATTTAACACTTTTAATAACTCAATACTATCCCACTGGGCTACTGACAGGTTATTTTTACATTTGCATTTTTGTGTACACTACCGATACTGTCCCGCTGGGCTACAAATTGGTATATCATTATCAATCATATCATTCACAGTACTGCTACATTTATCCTTATTGGTGATACCAGACCCATCCTTTAACTGACATGATAAATAACATTCTCTTAAAGGCATTAATAAACAATACAAGAAGTTACTAGATTATATTCATAAGAATTCCATAATAATGAAGTTTACAACCAATATGCCTGATTTTACTATGTTAATTATCTGATTAACCGATTTAAAACCAATTTATTCCAAGTCAATAACTCGAACACAAAAAGTTACACATAATCTCATAGAAACACTATCTCGATTCGGGCCATAATCCAATCACTTTTCTTCATTTTAAGTCACTAACACATGAGTTTTACGACTTATTTCAATCTACACCAAACTCAATATATTTGAAACACTAAACACATACATGTAGTAATTTTGCACCAAAACCGAACCATACGCACCAATACACATTCGACTACACATGATTCATGCATTAACATGCATTGCCATCCCTTTTTCATATTAATCCACTTGAGATCAATTAAGCAACTCCCAAAACAATTTATTTATGGTTCAAACCAGAAGCACACATGCAGATTTTGTATCAACACTTCAGGTTTGATGACAAAATAAACACAACACCTAAAAAAGAAGAGAAATGTGAAGAACAAACCAAAAGGGTTGTCGATTCTTGACTCCTATTCCTTGAATCCCGATCTTAGCTCAGGTTTTATCCTCACCAGTCCCTAATCCATCACAAATATATTACAATCAAAGAACAAACAAAGAAAAAACAGTCGTGCATGCTAGGGTTTCTAGTTAAGGTTGATTTCTACCAATACACCTTCACTTAAAAAATTTTATGGGAACAAATAAACCATATTTTACCCAAACTTACTTCAAGAAAATGATAGCTCTATGAGTCTATTTTTAGTAGAAATTGGAATCATCATATTTGGATCATTACAACTCAACTTATGGCCAAAACAATATAATTGTACCAAAACAAAGGATGACCCAACAGCTTACCTGTATTTTCACTTCAGTTTCAGAAATAGGGGACTTAGGTTCAGTTTTCTTGGTACCTTCTATAATTTTGTAGGTCTACTTCTTAGAGTTCTTTCCCAACTGGATGCTCAATTTGATGACGACGGCCGTTATGGCCAAAACAAAACATGATTAATAACCTAGAAAATTTCATGTTTCTAGACTCGTTTTGGTCCACCTGCAAACAACAACATGGCTATTTCCTGACTACGTAGGTCTCTATTTCTTCTATAAATTTTCAGCCATGAGTATTATGCATCATATCCAATTGGAATCATCCAATTTGGAGGTCAAGAGGCCAAGATATGGCCAAAACAAAAACACTACTTTTTTTTTTTTTTTTTAAACTTTGACAACAATTTCCTTCAAAACCTATACATCTCTTACACTTCTTGGTCTTTAAGATCCCACAACCCAAAAAAACCAACCCAAAGACAAACAACTCTAATTCAAAACCAAATTACCCAAAGATGGAAGAGTTATGTTCTCCCTAAGCACAAAAACAAAAATGAGTTAGGACTTTCCTAACAATCAAAAGGGAGAATCCATACAACCCAATTCCAAATCAAAACAAACATCAACCTAAATCTACAAGTATAACATGAATGAGAAGAGTTAGGTTCTTCCTAACCTCAAACATGAACAACAGGAGTTAGGATGGTTTCCTAACCTTGATTTCTGAAATACTCTTGAACCTAGCTTCCTTTCCTCTTCATCAAGAAACCTGAACTAAATCGAGACATAGAAAACCCTCAATTTGGATTCTTCCCACGTAACCTTATCTCCAAAGTGTGAAATGCTCCAATTCTAAGACCAAATTTAACCCTATCCCATTTCATGTATAAAAGCCTTGTTTTGGGTAAACACTATTTTTGCTTAAGTTTTCCATTTTTGCATTAAAGTCCTTCATTCCATTTCTATTTTCACTCATTTATCTTATATTCAACTTTTAACATGTATTCTTTCTAGCTTTATGACCCTTGAGTCTTGAATGTCATTTTTCTATTTTACCCTTGACTCTTGTAGCTAATTTATGGTTTTATCATTTTCTCTACTCAAGTATTAAATTTCTTTTTTTCTTTTGAAAATGCATTTAACTTATTTTATACCATAAACATGTTGTAAAACTATTAGGGTATAATTTGGGGTGTTACAGAAATCTTTGTCGCGACAAACTTGTCTTGACTTGTCTCATTGCTCTTCCATTTTCTGTCGCGACATAATTTTCTTTTGCCACGACAGAAATCTTTCACTCTATAGCTTTTTATGTTGCGACATAAATTTGATTGTTGAAACAAAACTCTATTGTCATTTGCTTGATCATTGTCGCGACATAGAAAAATAATATTGCGACATTCTTCTTCAAGAACTTCTCAATCATTGTCGCAACACAAAAATCCATTGTCGCAACAAAGTTCTATCTTCTGATTACAATTATGTCGCAACATTCATTTCAATCCTTCTCATTTTGTGTCACAATAAAGTTGTGAAATGTCGCGACATAGTTCACTTCTTGCAACCTTTAAAAGCCAATTTTTCTTTGTCATACATAGCATTTTTACTGGCGTCATAGCTTATGTTGGTTCTATTAAGATTATGTCGTGACATTATGAAAATATCATATTTCGCTTTAGCCAATTTTTCTATTTTTTCATCAAATCGTTTTGCTCGCAAACACAAAGTTGGTGAATATTCCAATAATTCAAGATTCAAAATGAATCGGCAAACTTCTAAAAATATGCTAAAAATGGATCGTAAAGATATTTAGGAACTCATCACTATTGTTGTCTAGTGATGTCGCGGATGATGTCGCGACACCCGAAAGGTCAATATCATGGTCAGAATGATGTCGCCACATCAAAAAATGTTTGATTAACCCAGCCGTTGATGAGTTCATGTCAGACCATGTCGCATTACGGAGATATGTTGTTGTAAATTAATTCTGATGTCGCGACACTGTCATTCTTGTGTTGCGACATTTAGTTGGTGTTGTGACATTTCCTTAATGTTGCAACATTTCGATCGATGCCCTCAGTTGCACACACTTGCTCCCGATAAGCTGCGACATTGCTGCCCAAGTCGCCATTGGTCATTACAAGTCTATTGTGATCATCCTGTAGGTTAATGTCTAAATATTTAGATGTCGCGACATTCTGTGATGTCGCTATTACTGTATCTTGTTGTTCACAACCCTCTCCTAAAGTTCTACACGATGTCGCACATTTGGTCTGGCCAATGACATCGACTAATTCACTATCCATGCTGCTTTGATCTGATGTCACAACATTGACATGTTGATCACTCGTTGATGTTGCGACATTGCCCCTTTAGGTATGATCTATTAAGCTAATGTCACGACATGTCTGTTTTGATGTCGCGACATTAAGTCCGATGGCTTTGAAATCCTCTGCCAATGTTTTTGGTTGATGTTGCGACATTTATTCAATGTTGCGACATTTTGACTTGTCTCACCAATAAGGTTGTCTTAAGTAAATGTCGCGACATTACCTATTCTGATGGCTCGACATTGGATGTGATAGTCTCCAGTGTTCAAGCTTTGGCTAATGTCATGACATTGTTTTGATGTTGCGACATTTGAACGATGTAGTCCTTCACTTCATCAGCTGATGTCGTAGCCATGTTGTTATGAAGTTGCGACATTGAATGGTGGACATAATTTGATTGTTGGAATTGTTTGTGATGTCGCCATATTTCTCGCATCGTGTTTCCTTCTAGCTTCATGTCACGATACTGCTATATTAAGATTCTTCACATAATGTCACGGTTATTGAATGAGTTAAAGTAATAAGCAGGATATTAATTCTTCTTCGCAACATGCTGATTTTTACCATTTTTCTACCGACTTTGCTTATTTCCTTTAAAGTTTCAACAAAACAAATTGTAAATCAGTAGCAGCCCGGGTAATTCTACAGATTAATCAACTTAACTAAAATATCTTAAAAATGGATTTAAAAATAGATGAGTTTTTAGACTCATCAAACTCCCCCAAACTTAAAGTCTTGTTTGTCCTCAAGAAAAGAAAAGGATATTTCTTTGTCTTCAAACAATAAAAACTTAAAGTCTTGTTTTCTCAAGTAAAGAAAAGATATTTCATCCCTGCAATAAAATCATATTTTAAGATACATTTTTCAATCAACTCATCTTTTAAATCAAATCAGCATTTAGGCCTTATTATTATTTCAGTTGTGACATCAACTCTAATCAAGCTTCATTTTATTTATTCTGAAAATTTATAATTTAAATTATTTAATGTAGCATCTAATTCATAGTTAATAATGATACACCTTTAATTATGGAAAAAAAGTATTCTCCCTTTATAACTGACTTGTAGATTAGGTAGCCTTTATGAGGGTTACTGGTAGATTGACATCTTTCAGCACTAAGCCCTATAGGGCTGTTGACTCATTTATTCTCCAATAATGCGGGAGACATAACACACCCCTTAGAATCAAAGAGGTCTTTTGAGCTTGTAATGATTGGCTAGGGTACTTGGTAGATAACTAGACACTTTAGGCTTAAGTTTACCCAAATTAGCCTATTTTCAACTCTTTGTTTAAATTGCCTTCACTCTATTTTTTCAAGAACCAGAGTTAATAATAAGTATTCTATATCAGAGATATCAGCTTGTTTTACACAATTTTCTGATGTATGCAAAGCCCATTTTGCACGCTAATGTGGCTTATTTTTGCTTCTTATTGAAAGTTGGTTTTTGAAATAGTTGAAAATTTAGCATACACTAGATTACATTTCCAAACAGCTTAGTTTAACTCATTTGCAAATATTTACCCTAATTTTTTTTTGTTTAGCTCAGTAGCTTGAAAAATTGAAACATTGTCCAATTATGTTGTTGTTGTGATTGATTCCATAATAGTTATGGATGATTGAAGAATTCTTGTTACTTTCGAATTTTTTCCACCTTAGCTAACCACACACAAGGCACTTCCGCCAACAATAGTCGAAAAACGCGAACCTACTAAACTTCAAACCACCCAGTTTCATGACTACCTTTAATAGGTTATAACTCATGAAAGTAAGGCCAATGTGCCTTCCAAAGAAGTGAAAAGGAAAAAGAAAAAGAAAAGAAAGAAAAAAAGAAGAAAATTGCAACGCTTACCTGAAACTGCTTATACCCCAGGGGTATATGGTGAAAGCCTAAAGCCTCGGTGTCTGAAGCCAACCTGGTTAGGAGCCACCGATCAATGCTCATACATGGGTGATGGGTGAGGAGTGCTTGTAGGGTGCAGAGCTTCAAATCATTCAAACTGGCAAACCTAGCGCTCCAGGGTCGAAAGATCCCAGACTCGGGTGCCCCAAGCCTTAATCTGGTTAGATTACTGACAGATCCTGTTACATGGACTCGGTGAGGCTTCATTCCTCATCATTGCACCCCTACAACACAAAAAAGAGCTAAATAAGAGTATCCTGATTTATTTAGGTTGGTTGAGCGCCCAGGCAGCGTGATTGTCAGTAGAGGTAATGGCAGCACTACTGGTACTGGATCAAACAAACACTTAGGTTTGTTGAAGTTCCTGCCGAGTCTTTAAGAAGGAAGCCTTTGATACTCAATTTTATGGGCATTCATCTCTCCCAGATAGTTATTAGGCAAGGGTTTCAGCGATTCTTATCGAGGGTTAGGCATTACTATTCCACAAACTCTTTTCAAATAATTATTTCTTTGAACACTTTGTTAGTCGTTTTGTATGCCTTCCTTCTTTCTTTTCATTGCTAAGGGACTAGCAACGGTAGTCAGTATGATTAGTGCCCAAATACTGTTGTTTTGGCCTGCTGATTGTGTAGGTTTTGAGCACTTTTGTGTACTAATCAACTTAAATAAATCCAATGATGTACTTATATCCATTACAATATCACCATGTTTGTGACATTTATTTTATATGATTTAATGATACTTCCAGATCTTCATACCTATTCAAAACATGATGAACCCGGGCCAACCTCAAGTCAGATGTGTTTGGCACAGAGGCTAACCCGAGCGCCGTACCTTCCTGATGGCGCATCGGCAGAGTTCACGTGCCAGACTACCCCGGTGGCGTGAAATGCGTGAACGGCGGCGAGGTAGCCAGCCGCAGTGCGCGGCGGCGGCCGGGTCGATAGATGCGATACAAGTAACCATACCAGGATGCGGTGCGCCAGGGTCGGAGCGCGCAGTCGGGCTGATAGGGATTTTTAAATGCACACAGGTGGTCAGTGGATGGTACACCAGGCTGGTAAAATGGGAAATCACAGACGTTAGTTTGAAGTTTGAGCACCACAAAAGGCCTCACCATATTACAGAGGAGGAAAAAGTGGTGTATTTAAAACGAAAATGGAGTTTGAAATGAAAATGGGGAAGGTGGAGGTTTATATAGCAGGTAGGGGTAAGTGAATTTTACCTGTTCACTGGCACTATGTCATTGAATGGTCTGCCCTAAAAAAGAAATGCAATTTGGTATAGCCTGCAGAATTGGTTTTTGTCACATAGAAAGATTTGAAAGTGGAAGGAGATCTAATTACAACCTACAATTTCGCAGTGTCATACTCGCAACCCGGAACAGCTCAACCTGCTTCCTAACTCCACCCGCACACCGCAAAACCAAAAGAGAAAAATTAGAAGACCTGCTTAAAAGAGAAAAATTACAAAGGAAACAAACCAAACAACAAATAAGGGATAACAAAAGATTATTACAATTAGAATTATAGTGACTTCCTGGAGATAATGCGTAAGTCACCCTAAATGTGTATCGAGGCTCGTTTGAGGGTCAAGGAGGGATTTCTCCTTGTAAGTCGAGTTGAGTCGCATATGGTCAACCTCGCATGACCCCTGGATACCATCGACTGCACTTGGCAGCCCACTCGAACTATCGAGGTAGACTTCGATGGTGAATGGCCTACCATCTTCATTTGCTTCGTCGAAAAAAGGAGGCGCGGGAGCCTGGAGTCATGAAAGTAAAGCATTTCGTCCCCTTTGAGAAATGTTTGCAGCTATTAGCCGATCATGCCACCTTCTTCAATTTTTATATTTCTTGCAATTTTCGAGCCGAGGTAGGCATCATTTACTTCTGGGGCTGATATCAGGAGCTTTTACCCAAACGCTTATTCAATTTCCACACAGTGTGTGGGCAAAGCTCACTATAAACCACAGCGATAAGGAGACGTGCCTAGAATGGTCTTCAGAGATTGTCCCATGCCCAGAGAGTGCCACAATTTTGAGAGACTTAACCCTTTTCGCTGTAATTTACCACTTCTCATTAGTATGGTCTTCGATTTCCTGGCTGGCTAACTCTACTGGTCCCACCGGTTCGAGGATGATAAGGGGTGGCCACCTTGTGCTTGACACCGTACTTGGATAGGAGATTCTCAAAAGGTTTGTTGCATAAATGTGAACCTTAATCATTGATTATGGCTTTGGGGACCCCGAATCTAGAGAAAATGTTCTCCTTCAAGAATTTCAATACGACCTTGTGATCTATTGCTCTACGGCATTGCTTGACCCATTTCGACACATAGTCAACTCCACGAGAATGTAAGTATGTCAGAAGGAAGTAGGAAGTAGTCCCATGAGTCGATGCCCCCGAACGATCAAATAACTCGACAACGGGGAATAGGGTTCGATTGCCATAATGTGATGATGAGATTTTTCCCAACCTCTGGAATTTTTCGCATTGTTTGCACATGGTATAGGCATCCTTAAACAAAGAAGGCCAATAAAAACCTACACCATAACACCTTCATTTCCGTTTACGGGAGCGAAATGACCTCGTCTGCTTTATCATGGCGTTGGGCGAGTATCCTTCTTGTTCTCCTTCCGGCACACTTCGATTGTTCGATCGGTCACGGTAGTTGAACAAATGAGTTCTTCCCAATAGTATGGTGGACTTTTGCATGGAAGAACTTCTTGTCTGTGCTTTCCATTACGTTGGCAGCTCCCTGTTACCCGAATGGTTAGCGATGTGAGCAGAGCGAGGAACCTTGTCTGATGTGGTGAGACTCCTCTAGGAATTCATCATAGATTGGAGGGTTGTGGGTGTTGTGTGCTATGGTTAGTCTAGAAAGATGATCGTCAACAACATTTTCCACACCCTTCTTATCCCGAATCTGCAAG
Organism: Tetrastigma voinierianum; assembly: GCA_016808115.1. Classification (NCBI taxonomy): domain Eukaryota; kingdom Viridiplantae; phylum Streptophyta; class Magnoliopsida; order Vitales; family Vitaceae; genus Tetrastigma; species Tetrastigma voinierianum. The sequence continues at coordinate 549,542 of JAEQBH010001319.1, forward strand.
TTGAACTCCTATAGTAAGAGGACCCATCTGATAAGCCTAGCCTTGGCATTTTTCTTAGTGAGCAGATAATTCAAAGCTGAGTGATCTATGAAGATGATTATATCAGACCCAATCAAATACGCACGAAACTTGTCAAGGGCATAGACCACTGCCAGTAATTCTTTCTCAGTGGTAGTGTAATTCCTTTGAGCTTCATTCAATGTTTTGCTCGCATAGTAAAATACATACGATTTTCCTACACTCTTTGTCGGCTTAGCTCAGACGAGTCCCACTTACATCGCACATGACCTCGAAGGCCTTTGCCAGTGAGGCCCTCACTATTGGTGCAGTGGTCAAGTAAGCCTTGAGCTCTTTAAACCTTTGTTGGCATTCGCATCGCTCCGAACTTGGCATCTTTTTCTAGAAACATAAAGTGGCTTGGCAATTTTGAAGTCTGTATGAACCTCCTATAGAAGCCTACATGCCCCAAGAATTGCCTCACTATCTTCACATTGGTGGGAAAGGGTAATTTAGAGATCAGTTCAATTTTTGCCTTATCCACTTCAATTCCCTTCGAAATGACATGTCCAACCACTTATTCCTTAGTTCACCGTAAATAGCCACTTTTTCCCGATTCGGCCACTAGGTTCTTCTCAATGCATCTATGCAGGACAGTTCCCAAATGGATGAGGCCTTCGTCAAATCTTTCCCCATAGACTGTGACATCATCCATGTAAACCTCCATAATGCATTCTACCAGATCACTGAAAATACTGACCATACATCGATGGAATGTGGCAAGGGCATTACACAGGCCAAAGGGCATCCTCTTGTAGGCATATGTTCCAAAAGGGCAGGTGAAGGTAGTCTTGTCTGATAAATGCGCAACAATTTCAATGCGTGCTGAATAACCATCGAGCTTGATAGAAGGGTGGCCTGAAACTCTTTCGAGGAGAAATTTGATCCATGAAAGAAGGTAGAGGAAGTGATCTTTTCTTGTCACCTCATTCAATTTTCTATAATCAATACATACCCTCCAACCTGTAGTAAGGCGGGTGGGCATTTCCTCTCCTTTTGCATTGCACTGTAGTTACCCCTGATTTCTTTGGCACGACTTGGGTTAGGCTCACCCAAAGTCTTTGCTCCGGATATAAGGAGTAAATATCTGAGCTTATGCTTAACCGGGACTTCAATGCAAACTACCTCCTGCATATGGGGATTCAATCTCCTCTGTGGTTGCCTAACGGCTTTTGACTCCTCCTCTAAATAAATGTGATGGGTGAAGATTGTTGGGTTGATCTCTACTAATTAATTTCACCAACACATTGTTGCTCTGGAGTTTGCGACAGATTGTCTTCACACAATGGAGTGCTTTCAGCTGATGATGATATAATAACTGGACATTGTCTGTTTTCTTCCAAAAATGCATATTTTAGTTCCACAAGTAGGGGCTTGAGATCCAGCTGTTGAGATTCATTTTCTTCCTCTCCCATCAATAGAGGTAGAATTTCCTTCTCTTTTCTCCAGTGCCCATGTACTAAACTCATGCTTTGGGGAGTCTGTTGTTCTCTGAGTTGCCCAGTTAACTCATGGTTTAGGGTATCTTGCACTTCTTGGCTCGTTAACGTTCTTCAAATTGTGTCTATTATGCAGACTTCTTCACAGTTGATGAGCTTAAAAGTCATCTATTTTTAGTCCATTTTTCTGCTTGATTTTCATTTAAAAAAGGACAATTAATTTGTAGAAATATGAAGAAACTCACGATTTGTTATTATGGGGAGTATAAAGAAAAGAAGAAAATACGGTGGAAAAATCGACCAAATGGTGGAATAAAAAAATGCAAAAGTGAGTGAAAGGCGGGAATGGAAACAAATGATTGATTCATTGATGTAATTTTGGTCTTACCGCAGTCGAGATTATGAGGTCGCGACATCGGGATAAGTGAAGGAAATAAGCAGGCGAGTGTGACGGAATCACGGATAGCGGTGAGGATTAACGGAAGCTAAAGGAATGATGTCCGCGGCGGCATCGTGATAACCAGCGACAAGGGTTGATGTCGCGACTCGGGATGGAGGTCATGTGAAAGTCGCGAAGCTATAGCCCGAGTTTGGGATGGTGAGTTAATGAAATTTGTTATCGCGTGAGAGGAGGCGAAATCGCGGCAAAGCAACGGTGAAACCTCCAAAGACATAGGCGATGTCGCGACAAAGAGATTGGTCAGCGACATCATGGGCGATCGGTGAAATTGCGGAAGACTTGGCGATGTCTGGCGACAAGATATCGATAATACGGCGACATCGGAAGATAATTAGAAATTTTCTGAGGCATAAAGTGATGTCGCGACAGGGATCGATGTCAGCGACATCATCATTTATCGATTGAAGAATTTGCGAGACTTAAGTTGATCTGTGACGTGAATCGATGTCGCGACATGGATGATGTCGCGACAAAGGGAGTTGAGTCATGACGAGCGATGGCAAGGCCAGTCCGCTGAAATCCTGGCGAGAATGCATTGGGATTAGGGCGCGAAGCGAGAAACCCTATAAATCTGAAGCTACCCAAAGAGGAAGCCGGGTCGCGACGACGAAGGAGAGATGCGGGTAGGCTAGGCTTCATTTTTCTTTTCTTTTCTTTTCTTTTCTTTATTTTTCTTTTTCTGTTTCCATCGTTTTAGAGTAGATTATTTTTCATTTCCTTTATTTTTCGTTTTATTTTCTAGATCTGGGTGTTATCGTTTTGGCTTGAAGTGAATCACGAATTCTATTTTTCAAATTACACGGAATGTTTGAAGTTGAGCAAGGAAATTTAGATTCGACTCTTCGAGTTTAATTCTGATTATTCTTATGATCGGAATCGCGTAGCGTGTAATTCGGTAGTGAGAATCGGCTTCCATTAAGAGTGAATGCTATAGTCGAAATTATCTTTCTGCCAGGTCGTTTCCGGCGGCTTGTGAATTTCGGTTTATGAATTTGCCCAGTTTTGGGGTTTAATGTTTTACGGATCTGAATATCGGTTCTTATGCCGTTTAAGATTGTTTCAAGTATACACGATTTCAAGGAGGTCCTGCGAGGTGACCACAGAAGACATTCACGAGAGTTATGAGACATTTCTTTGAAAGGTATATTAACTTTATATTAGAGATCTATTGAGCTTTGTAAGTTTACTTGGATAAATCCTCTTCTCACTTGAAATCAAGAGCGGAACTGAGCGAGTTATCAAATTAACAAACAAAGTTCACCTCGGTCGGATAGTGAGGCCCGATCGAGTGTTAGAGTGAGATCTAATCAAGGAAGGTGATCTATTCTAATTTCGAGGAAAGTAGCTGGAAGTTGTATATCTTTGCTTGACCAGATAACTGGGAGCTAAGGGTTTACCGAGTCCATAAAATGGTGTGAAGTATTGCGAAGAAAAATACCCTGATTAAGGAAATCCTTTTAAAAGTAGTTATCTCATTCTGTCTTCGAAAGAATCGGAAAAAATTAGATAATGAATGTGGAGTGTGGAAGTCGGCTTTACTACTAAACACCTTGAATGATTTTTAAAACCTGAAATATTCAAAGTTTTATCGGTATTAACTACGAGGAATTGGTACTTAGCTATAAGCGGTATACTTGATGTGTCCTGCGAGAAGATAATTATTCGAGTGTCCATTTATTTTCTTAACTATTCTTTATTCTTTATTCTTATTATTCGATTTATTTGATTGTTCATTTATTTTCTTTGATACAGTATAATTTCCGACTTCTTAAGGCCGGACCCCGATATCTTTATGGTCGAATGGTGCGAACGAGTAGTCGGGGTAGTTGATTTAAAATTCTTGAGATCTCTGTGGGATCGATATCTGAACTTATATCCATTTTATTACTTATCGACCTGTGCACTTGCAGTATATCTGACCAAAACAAAAATTGAAAATGATTAACTCTAGGAGATTTTTGGTCTCAATAAGTTTTATGGTGCAGTTTCCAGGGATTAGACAATAGTCCTTTGGTAATTGTCTGTTAAAGATTGTATATCGCGTTTTGGTCGATTCGACACGAGTCATCCTCCGTGGTTACACTATGCTTTTTACTTAAGTGGAAGATATTAGATCCAAGGTCATGTTCTAAAGGTGAGTTGCATAACCCCATTTATTGATTTATAATGGCATTCGAGTAGCCAGAATGGCCTTCCCAATATGATGGGTACATGGTTGGCTTCACTTCTGGCCGACTCACGTGTCGAATGCGACCAAAATCCACTTTAGATAGTAAATTTATCCACTGTGATAGAACATCTCAATAGTCCCCTTTGGTATTTTAATGAACATGTCGGCTAGAAACGAGTGTGATGGAAGTGAGCTTAAGTTCTCTCGAACTGGCTGTTTGTGCATTGAATATGGCGATGGTTCACTAATCCCGAGTCTAGTAGTTCTTTTTCAACACAAGTGCCTCCGATATTAACTAAGATGGTAGGACACCTCGGATCTTTGTACACTATCGGGGTTTTGCACTCAATGATAGCACTGACTTGCTCAGTTAAGAAGGCCTTCTTATTGACATTTAGACCTCTCTTCACCATGCATAGGTCCTTCAAAAATTTAGCATAAGTGGGGACTTGTTTAATCATGTCAAGTAGAGGGATGTTGACCTTCACTTGCCTCAGCACTTCTAATATTTCCGTCTGCTTGATGGTTTTTTCCTTGTTTCTCAATGCTTGTGGAAAAGGAGGGGGTGTACTCTTATTCACTGTATCCCCTTTTGGTGCCTCATCCTCTGGCTAAGGTTCAACTACGTTGAGATCTTCCACTTCTGGTTTGGGAGCGGATGGTTTGACTTCTCTACCACTCCTTAGTGACCCTTTGCTTTACTTCATCAGTGCACGGGATTTGGAGTCGGTAGCGGAGCTTAACTCATGCACTCCACAGGATTTGGGTGTGTTTGGGATGGAAATTTCCCTTTTAGAACCTCTTTGTTGGTTAGTCAACCTTGAAACTAAATCTTGCCAGGTCATCTGTTCCCTGTTGAGTGTGCCTTCCAATGTTTCGATTTTAAATTAGTGCAGAGCATTCAGCGTCATTACGTTCTTCCACAAGTTACCCACAACGCACTCCAGTACCACAATGGCTTGCTCTCACGGGGGGATGAGGGTGGGGTTCTTTCTTCTTTGTGAAGTGGAACCGAGGATATTCTTTGTGTGGGACTGTGGGAGCATAAGGCGGGGGTTTGGCTTCCATGATGGATTGGATGATTCCTCCAACTTGGATTGTAGGTGTTCCATATGGGCGTTTGTTGGTGGCTTACTTTGACTATGTTTATCTGCTCTTGCATCAAATCCCTTGCGAGGAGCAATTAGGCGGAGTGCTCTCCTTGGTAACTAGTGGATTAACGAATTAAGCAGGGTTGGAGAAGTGCAGTGTTTAAAACTCTTGCCCGTACCTCATGTTGATTTCGCATTTCAAGCTCTTCCAACCTTCTAGTCAAAGAAGATAACTTGGCTTTCATTTCCACATCCTCTGACAGTGAGTATATGCCTCCCCTTTGGTTTGTTGTGTGCTTCATTCTCTCTACCTCCCTTGGGTTTAGCTAATCTCATGCCTTGGAGGTTTTAGCCATATAGTTGAGGAAATCCATGGCCTCATCTGGATTCTTGCTCAGGAAGTCCCCTCCACACATGGTTTCTAACAATTGCTTCATAGTAGGGGACATCCCATCATAAAAGTGATTCACCAGCATCCATGTATCAAAGCCATGGTGAGGGCAGGCACTGATGGTCTCCATATACCTCTCCCAGCACTGGTAGAACTTCTTATTATCATGGGCCGCAAATTTATAAATCTGCCTCTTCAAGCTATTAGTCCTGTGTGCACTGAAGAACTTCTTCAAAAACTTTGCCTGTAGTTCTGCCCAATTCCTGATAGTTCTTAGCCTTAGAGAATTAAGCCAAATCTTGGCCTTGTCTTTGAGGTTAAAGAGAACTTTCCAACTTTAAGCGACTCCATATCGGCTGCACCCTCTTTGAAAGTCATGCAAACTTACTCAAAATCCCGGATGTGTGTGTATAGATTTTCATTTTCCATGCCATGAAAAGTTGGGAGCAGGGGCACCAAATAAGGCCTCATTGCCACATCCTCAGCAGGGGGAATAATGCATGAGGGTGCACTCACTCTTAGTGGGTGTATGCGATCCCTCATTGATCTGTAGGCATTGGGATCCCTTTGAACCCCATGTTGGCTCTTCTGCTCCTCGGGTGGAGGGTTCCATTTGTTCCGCAGTTTAAAGCTCACTTCACACATTCCTTCAGACATGACCCTTTTCAATGCACTGCCCAGTATTTACGTCCCGATGGTGCATAAGGCTGCTTGAAACGGCAACCTGAGCAGAGCCGACGAGCGGGGCTTCCAAAGGTTAAGTTAGCTAAGTAAAAAATGAAAATTCTATGTATGGGCCAATTATAAAAATTAAATCAGCAGTAGTGAACTACTAGGGAAAATAAAGTAAAGGCAAGAAGGGTGGAATTCACCAACACTTGTGATGAGGATCCTGGATTAAATGACTCTCACTTGCGCTAAGGCACCATCGACAGCGGCTCCATTTTGATTCGTGCCCTGATAGGTGTGGAATCGAATAAAATTTGTATCCTAGGATTCCTCTTTGCTTTGTAGCTAAGCTCTTTGCAGTATAGTGTGGCTAAGGTCGAACTCGGGGATGGGTTTTCTTCATGCTAAATGAGTTACGATTGTAGTGAAATTAGATTTTCCACTTTGGAATTAGGGTTTTGGTAAGCAGTGAGGTTGAAGATTACTGAGTAAAGCGCTAGCTGTGAGAGAAATAAAGTGTAAAAGAATTCCTTAAAGTTCATACCACTGGGTTTAAGGTTTTAAGGTAACTATAATACCCTCGGGTTCTTTTCCTCATGCTGAGGAGGATGACCTATAGTCATTTCCCGAGCCGGATCTAGGTTTGGCTATCAAGCGAACCTTGAAGTTTCTTCTAGTATCACGGCATTTATGACTCATTAATGTTTCAAAGCGATTAAAACCATCCTTTGGATCAACCTCTGAGGAGCTAATAAATGGCAGCTATTGAGCATCGGTGGATCTAGCAATAAGTGTCCAGAACCATGAAAGTTGCCAGAAATCACCAACCTCGAGTGCACGTCACGGGGATTTAAACCCCGCGTGGCGAGATGCGAAACATAAATGATAAATGCGTTGGTAATGAGAGGCGTGTATTACCTCAAACCTCTAACTTGATGGCCCTCCTCTTCAAGGATGAGGAGGTTTAGCTAAGCATCCTTTGAGTTGTCATCTTGGGTGTTTGGCAAGTAAGAAAATATAAGAGAAGGGAGAGAAAATGAAAGAAAATTGAAGTAGGAAAGCTCGACTTTGCGCGATTTTATTGATAAACTAAAAACTATTTGTTACATGAGCTTGACTGAGCTTATATAGCGCTCAAAGTCAAGGAAATTACATAAATGTATGAAAGACCAACAATTATATTAAGGGCATTTTGGTAAAAAGCCACAAAACTACGTTGAAGCGATCGGCCACGACCGCGGCTGCGAAGTGTGAGTTTAAATTTCAATAACCTGTACCAAACCACACTGCTCAACTCTCCTTCTACACTTTAGCTCCAATTGCCTTCTGATTTGCATATGCAGCTTCGAGTTCGGCCCGGGTTCATCATGTTTGAATCGGTATGAAGGATATAGTGTAATTGATATGCAAAACTACAAAAAATATCCACAAAATATGATCAATAGTATGGTTGGGACCTCAATGCATTAATTGGGTTATTTAAGTTGATTAGTACACAAAAAGTGATCAAAACCTACAATTAACAGGGCTTAAAACAGCATTATTTGGGCACTAATCAACTAGCCCTTCAAACTTCCACAAACCAGATCTATTGCATCTTTCTACTTTTCCTCCTCTAAAGCTTATTGTTGTTTTTATTTTCTTTTCCACTGCTATTTTCAATTATGCTTTAGAAGCCTCTTTCTGACTTTTTGTTTTAGATTTGGAGTAGTGCAATGTTTTACCTTTTTAAACTTTCTACAACCCCTTAGCAAGCTTTGGGTCAGTAGCTCCCATACCAATTGGCATTAAGGTACTAGGTGTAGAACACCCCTAAGGACTTAATTGCTTTCAGGTCAGTAAGTACACAAAGGCAAAACTCATTATTGTAACTTTCTTCACCCCGACTTCTTAGTTTTTGTTTTGCACCTTCTCTAACACAACTTTTTCTTAATTGTCTTCCCTTTTCACCCTTTATTCTAAATCAAATTCTTGCAGCAGTAGTACCCACTTGATCAGTTTTGGCTTAGCATCTTTCTTTGCCATTAGATATTTAATTGTTCCATGATCGGTATGTATGATGGCATGGGACCCCAATATATATGGCCTAAATTTTTCACAAGCAAAAACCATTGTCAGCATCTCCTTCTCTGTGGTAGAGTAGTTCTCTTATGCCTTATTGAAGGTCTTGCTGGCATAGTATATGGCTTTGAAAATTTTCTATGTTCTTTGTCCCAAAACTACTCCCATTGCATAGTCACTAGCATCACACATGATTTCAAACTCTTTGTTCCAGTCTAGTGTTGCCATGATGGGAGCTGTAACCAATCTGGATTTTATTTCTTTAAATGCAAATCTGCATGATTCATCAAAATCAAATTTTGCATCTTTTTCCAACAATTTGCATAATGGTCTTGAGATTTTTGAGAAGTCCCTTATGAATCTCCTGTAAAATCCAGCATGTCCAGGAACTGCTTATCCCTTTAACTGTTGTAGGCGGCAAAAGAGTTTTGATAACAGAAACCTTTGCTTGGTCAACTTCTAGCCCAACAAAAAAAAATTTATGTCCCAAAACAATTCCTTATGTTACCATGAAATGACATTTTTCCCAATTCAGAGTTAAATTCTTATCTTGGCACCTCTATAAGTGCGATCTCTACAGAATTTTTAAAGCGATGTAAAACTAGATCCATACACTGAGAATTCATCCATAAAAATTTTCATAGCCTCTTCCACTAAATCTGAGAATATAGACATCATGCACCTTTGGAAGGTTGCAGGAGCATTACATAATTCAAATGGCATCCTTCTAAAGGAAAAGGTGCCATAAGGACATGTAAAAGTAGTTTTCTCCCTATCCTCAAGGGCAATGGCAATTTGATTATACCCTAAATACCCATCAAGAAAACAGAGGTAAGGGTGTCCAACTAACCTGTCCAACATCCCATCAATTAAGGGTAAAGGATAGTGATCCTTTCTGGTTACTGTGTTCAATTTTCTATAATCTATGCACACCCTCCATCCTATCACAGTTCTTATAGGAATCAATTCATTCTTTTCATTTTAAATCACCAGTGAATCCACGCTTTTCTTAGAACCACATGAACTGGAAACACGAGGGCTATCGAGATTATATATAAAGCACGCATTCAACCATTTTAGCACTTCTTTTTTGAAAACTTCTTTCATTCACCTGGATTCCAGGTCTTCTTTGATGTTGATGGAAGTCTTTGCATTTTTTTTTTCCTCAGCGAGTTTATGCATGTACATATGAAGAGGCCGATTCCTTTTAAATCTTCTATAGACCAAGCAATGGTTTCCTTATACTTCTTGAGAATTTCCAGCAATTTCTTTTCCTTGTGCTCTGTCAAGTCAACTGATATAATTACTGGTATAGATTTTTCAGCTTCAAGAAATGCATACTTCAAATGTTCAGGCAATTCTTTTCGAATTAAACCCTCTGAGCTTGTGTTTACTTCTAAAACCTTTTCTTCATAACTATTGGATTTTCTTTTCACTTTCTTCAATGCTAGTGCGAGCTCTTTTAATTCAAAATTGGAGTTGAAGGGCCAGCATCAAGATACTCAGATACTAGAAATTCATCTCATTTTCATTCATTTAACTCTGAATCTTACAATCATTTATCAGTTTAGGACTGATGGGAACTTTTGTTTCTACAATCTTACAATCGGTATTATCAAATTATGGATGTTTCAAACTCTGATTGAGATTGAAGTGCACTACCTCATCTCCAACCTTGAGAGTAAGCTCTCCTTTCTTCACATTTATCAAAGCTGCTCCAATGGTAAGGAAAGGCCTTCCTAGTAGCAGTGGGACTTATTTGTCTTCTTCAATATCAATACCCACAAAGTCTAATGGAAAAATGAACTTTCCCACTTTGATAAGCACATCTTAAAGAATGCCCTCAGGTTGAGCTAAGGTTTTGTCTGCCATTTGCAAAGTCATGGCTATGGGAGCAAGCTCCCCCAAACTTATTCTTTTGACTACAGATAAGGGCATCAAGTTGATGTTGGCTCTAGAATCACACAATGCTTTTCCCATTTCAGAATTCCCTATGGTGGAAGGAATAGTGAAGCTGCCTGGATCCTGCATTTTCACTGGTAAAGACCTCTGAATAACTATACTGCAGGTTGTTGTCAAGTTCACCACTCCTTATTCAACAATTTTCTTCTTTTTGCTCAATATATCCTTCATGAATTTAGTATAATGAGGCATTTGATTCAATGCCTCTAAAAAAAGGGATATTGATCGCTATTTTCTTGAACATGTTCAAGAATTTAGAGAATTGCTCTTCTAGCTTAGCTTTCTGCAGCCTCTGAGGGAATGGGACTTGAGGTTTGTAAGCTTGAACCTCTTCTTTCTTTCTTAGATAACCCTCTTCAACTAGCTGCTTCACTGCACCTTTATTGTTCTCTCTTCTTCAGTAATTTTTGAACTGTACTACTTTATTTCTTCTCTAATTTCTATATGTTTTTCTTCCTCAGTCTTCTTCTTTTCATTTCTTCTTTCTTCCATTCCTCTACCACTCCTTAAAGTCACTTCCATGCAGTCTTTAGGATTCTTCTTAGTATCACTTGGGAAGACATCCTTTGACTGGTTCTGCATTGCTAAGGCCATTTGCCCTACTTATGTCTCCAGATTTTTCAAAGAGGCATTTGTGTTGGCCTGAAACACAGTTATGTTTGCCTAGAATGTTGTTAGCTCAGCAAACTTTTGCTCATGTATATTCAGTAGCCTTTTGTTTTCTCCCATAAAGCTTATCATTTGTTCTTCAAAAGATTGGGACCTTCTCTGGCCCTGATTCTCAACCCTCTAGTTGTTCTGCTGCTACTGTCCTTGGAAACCATGTTGACCATGCTGCTGATGATAATTCTACATAGGTCTTTGTCATTGTTGTGCTGCAGGTCCATATGAGAAATTCTCATGGTTTCTCAAGGCTAGTGTGTAGTGAGTTGGAAGATTTGTGTTAGGCTTAAAGTTGTAACTCCTATTGCCATTAATAAATTGAACTTCCTCCTGCTGATAAGGACCATATTGAGCTAGTCCTTCATCATTCAAAATATTTTTGTTGATCTTCCACTGTTCCAACAAGATGGGCAAACCGGTTGCTTCTTTCCTGCATGCTAACTTTGTTCATTAGAGCGTCTAGTTTTACCTTTATAGCTGAGATTTTGTTCAACTCTATCACACCACTTTCTCTCAACCTGCTACTGCTCCCTGAAGTCTCAGATGGAGCTCTGTAATTTCTCTTTGCTAGATCTTCTACTAACTGATTTACCTCTTCAGCACTTTTTCTCTTGAAAGCTCCACAACATGCTGTATCTATGATCCGTTTGGATATGTAGTTCATGGCATGGTAGAAAATATCCATCTGTGTGATCTGATCAATCCCGTGCATTGGACATCTCTTGAGTAGCTTCTTATACCTTTCCCAAGCATTATATAGACTTTCATCGTCACCTTGCTTAAATATAATGATTTCTCCTCTCCTCTCTGAAGTGAGAGTATGAGGGAAAAATCTACCCATGAATGCTTCAACCAGCTCATCCCAAGTTTTCACTTATCCATAAGGGAGTGATTCAAACCAGCTTGTTGTTGTATCCCTTAAGGAGAAAGGGAACAACTACAACTTAATCACGTCAGGCCTCACCCCATTTAGCTTCACAATGTTGGCCATTTAAAGAAATCTACCCATGTGCTGATTATGGTCTTCACTAGGATGACCAGTAAACTGATTCTGCTAGACCATGGTGATTAGTGCAGGCTTAAGCTCAAAGCTGTTCTAAGCGATTCTGAGTTTGTCGGCTAGAGTAATCATCTCTAATATAACGAGGTTTTCAAAAATCTTCCATAGTTCTTTGCCTTGAAGTGTCTACTTCCTCGGTTGGAATGCATTCTTTGTATCTCCTACCTTTCGACCATAACCCTTTGTTTGACAAATCCGACTTTCTTTAGGTTTTTCAGTGTCCTTTCCAATTTAGTGTCCAAAGGTACCAATTCGGATTCTAGTTTTCTAAGCATGAGAAGACTCCACTGAAATGGAAACACATTGAAATCAAATAAGATCAGTAGACACAGAAATATATCATGATGTGTTTTCATTAAAGATTAGTAGCTGATTCAGCTACTACAGTTAAAACTATTTTTGGAAATTTTTGATAATAGTAAAAAGAAAAGTATCCAAACTAGCAATTTTCTCTTTGGTAAGAATATTAATCCTTAAACTCTATTTTCATTTGATCCTCAACAATGACCTCAAAAAATAGTTGACCGATTTTTAACATAGACTAAAACAACTGATTCTTGATACTTTTGTTAAGACAAATTTATGACATAACTACCAAGAACCGGATCAATCCCCGGCAGCGGCGCCAAAAATTTGTTGAGACCCAAGATATAAAATATGTTTTCTGCCTAGTGTGTAAGTTGTTTTATTTGAAAATTGGTTTGGTCTATATCACTTCTCCAGTCACCTTGAGGTCCTCTGAATGTCGGTGGATTTTTAAGTCCCGAATATCATTCCCACGGATCCGATTACAAAATTTAAAGATTAACTACCCTCATTATGAAAGATCCTTACTATTTGAATTCTGAGTTTTCATGATAAATTAACTCTTTAAATGCAAAGCAAAAAGAATCAACAATTAATGAAATTTCTAAACTAATGATTAGAAACTCTTGTGAAATGAAACACATGGGAAGAAAAACAGTGTTGTCACCATCACTTTGTAAGTTTCAAATAAGATAAAGTAAAGGATATGAATCTTGGAGTTGTCCAAGAGCAGAGTAGTGTAGACATGGATTTCTACTAACTCTACACGTTTCACTCTTCAGCTTACCACACTTCTATTTCTAGACAATTGATCTAAAAAGCTACTTATAGGATTTGCTCCTCTTTTAAGATCTTACTATTTTTCCTTAAAAGTGCTTCACAACCATTTCTTAGGACTAGAAATGCAACGCCTTGAAAAAACCCTAACAGTTTTATAACATATGTTCGGGAGTGTAAAAATAAATTAAGTATATTTTTTGAGCTAAATGGCTAAAGGAAAAATAGTAAAAGCAGGAAATTTTAAGGAGCCAAATAAATTTTGGTAAAAATGTAAATGAGGACCTAAGGTGTAAATAAGGTAATGTAAGTGCCAAAGTATAAATGAAATGAAATGAGGTAAATGAAAGAGAAATGAAGCCCTAAATGCAAAAAAATGGAAAAATAGGAGTGTGTAAGCCAAACATGGCCCTTATGAAGGTTTAGAGTATTAAGACCAAATTGGTCTTTAGAATGAGAGAGAGTCTCTTATTTAGGCTTTTTTTTTTTTTTTTTTGGCAAATCCGGTTGAGAGAAAAGGGAGATGAGTGGGTGATTAGCTCCCTGAGATCAAGAATTTAAGTGATCGAAGAAGAAAGGAAGAAGAAAGAAGAAAGGAAGAGATTTAAAGGTAAACGAGCCCTAACTTGCATTTTCTTATGTTTGGGTTTTTAGAAAAACCTAGCTTTATTATGAAGTGTTCTTGGATGGTTTTAGTTGAGTTTGACTTTCATTGTTTTGATTGGTTTGGTTTGAGGAATTTTGTATAAAGCAAATGATGAAGTTTCAAAGGAGTTCTTTGTCAAAAAATTTTCAAAACCCACATTTTGTTTGGCTATAAGTTAAGTTATAATCATCCAAATTGAGTGATTCTAAATGGTAAATAACCATAAGAGCTAGATCTACATATAAAGAAGGGACTAGGAGCAAATTGTAGCTCTAAAGCTCCTGAATATGGGCTTAAAGGTAAGTTTTAGGTAGCTAACGGGTATGCTCTGTTTTGGGTGTGGTTGTGGTGTTTTGGTCATAAATTGAGTTTCACTCATCCAAATTGAGTGATTAAAAATTCTAGGTAAACTATACTTCTAGGTTAATAATTTACTTGAAGTAAGTGTATGCAATTTGTAACTTCAGTGCACAAATCACATCAGATTGGAGTTATGTCTGAAGCAATGCGATTTGCTTTTGCAAATTAGAGTAGTACGGATGTAAGCAATAACGAGTTTTAGTGATCCAAGTGGATGATTCCAATTAGAGGATATGGTGTATGTTCTGGAATGAGGTTGGGAACCATTACCAATTTATGGATTTAATACCCCTGAAATCGAGAATAACAGTAGGTAACCGAGTGAGTTGGGCATACGGACCAATTTGGCATTAAAATGTAAATGACGAGTTTGAGTGATCAAATGAGATATTCAATTCTAATAAAATAGACTCATAGAGATATAATTTTCTTGAAGGAGGCATGAGAAAAATATGGCTCATGTGTTCCCAGAAAATTTTGTAAGTGAAAGTGTATTAAGTAGACATCAACCCTGACCAAAAATCTTAGAATGCACAACTGATTTTTTTTTATTGGGTTGTTCTTTTATAGTGGCATATTTTTTTATGAATTAGGGTTGGTGGCCAGGAAGCAACTTAGAGCGGGATTTCGATGATGAGGAATCGAAGAGCGACAACCTTTGGGTTTGTTCTTCACACTTCCTTCTTATTCGGTTTATGTTTTGTTTGACAAAATAAATATAAAAGGTTTATATGAATATGCATGTGTGCTCCGTTTGAGCCATAAATGAATTGGTTTGTTCTCCACTTCTCTCTTTCTATTTCTAAAATGTTTGAAGGATTATGAAATAAAGTGGTTATTGAAATGAATTGCGATAAATTGCATATTGATTTGTTTAGAATTGATTTGATATTGATTGTGAAATGAATTGCACATGAAAAATTGCATGAGTATTGGAAACCAAGTATTTGGATATAAATGTATATACACTATTGTAAATTTCTATGAATGATTTGAGCACCCTTCATAGAATGTTAACAGTTAAATTCAAGTTAAGGATATATTGGAATACCAATAAGGGTCAAATGCGATGCTGGCGAAACGTATTGATGTGTCACTTGATCAGTAGCCCGACCCGGAGACCGATATCGGTAATGTTCACGAAATAATTTTTAATAACCAGTCAACAGCCCAGCGGGACCGTACTGTGTTATACAACTTTTTATATCTTGGCTGCGACCCCAAAGAGGCCGTCTTTGGTGATTCGTTATCACATTACCATAAAGCATAGGTTAAATTAAGCAGAGCAAAATAGAAAAGAAAATTGTGAAATGCATGATTTGTGTTTTGAATTATTGATTGCATGTGAAAGTGCATATTTGGAATGATCAATAAACTGTAAATGAATGTATTTGAAATGAATATATGTATTGTATTGCATTGATCATTCAAAAAGGGTAAAAGGACATTGTTTCAGAAAAATGCATGACTTGATTTAAACTAAAATGGAAGAGAGTATTATATAGAACCACTAAGCATGAAAATGCTTACTTACGTTATTTTATCATCCTTACCCAGTGTCAGTGAAAGTGGCGGACAGAAGATCGTCGGGCATAGAGTCAGATCAAAGGAAATGAGTATAGAAATGCGTACTCAGTCTCCTTACGCACCATTTTCATTGCGATATTTTGTAATTATTTTGCATTGAACTCAAAGATGTAAAAGTCTTCATAAGAAGATCACATTTTTTTTATATATCTTTTTGAAAGTATGGAAATGTATTTTATATATTGTGGACAACCCGGGTGAACTTCATAAATATTTTGTAATTGTATTTGAAAATGCATGGAATGCCAATTTGTATAAATGTGTTATTCAAGAACAGTTATGGGCCCTATTTAAATTAAGGAATATCAAAGCTACAGTTAAATTGTTATAAAAGGCGCGGTCTTTGTCATAGAAGTAACTTGCTCCATGAACGAGGATAATCACAGAGCCCTCTAAATTGAGAATACCTCAACCATCAATTAGACAAGAATTTCCTCTTCTCTTGATTAGAATCTCAGCTAACACTAGGTTGAAGTTATTTCTCTCAATCGAGGTGAAACCTCTCAGGAGTAAGCTGCTAGATCAATAAGTGGATCTTATGCCTCGGGCACACATTCTTGTTGTCACCTAGGAGAGAGTCTTGAAAGCAGAGGTTAGATCTTCACTAGTGATATATCAAAGAAATCCCATTAGTTCATATAATATTTGGTGTAATTACACAGTCATAATATTCATTCTGGAGTGGTCTCTGACTCTGTCACACGAGAGGGTTCTGAATCGGAACAATGATCGTCTTTGCATTGTACCAAACACGATATTTAGAGAGCATGACTCCAGTAGCAGGAGTAATACTAGTTAATTCATTTACAATTTCTTACCAAACAACATTGCTCTTCTGATAAATTATCCCAACAAACTATTCTTCCGAAGGAGCTTAGCCTTTCAAATACGGATCACAATCCTGTGTGGATTGATTAAACGAATTCATTTAGATTGCAATCAAAACTGAAGAAAAATGAGTTCTAGAATAAATTCTAGATTTCATGTAAATTCATACATAAATGAAACCCGATTTACATGAACACCAGCTTGGGTTCAGTTCGAGATCCTTGCTCTAGTCGCGAATCTAAATTGAAAGCGACTCAAGGTAAAATAAAAAGAAAATAAAGAAAAAAATAAAAAAGAAAAATATATACAGTGAGACTACAACTTTCCCAAAAAGCACAAAGACTTGATGAAAGTCGTTGGAAGCTATGCACTACTCCCTAAAAGCTTTTATTTATAAGCTCAAGTCTTGGGCTAAAGCGAGAGGCCAAGAGTCAGCGCCGAAAAACCCTGAAATTGCTTCCCTGAATTCTTTTATTGTCTGGGTGATGTTGCAACATCAGAGTTGTTAACGTCGTGGGTTGCAGCTGATATAGCAACATCAAAAAAAAAAAATGTTTGACACTGCCCAATTTCAGTGATGAGTCCATATCGTGTCAATGTCTCGACATGGAGATATGTTGTTGTAAATTAATTCCGATGTCGTGACACTACCATTCTTGTGTTGCAACATTTAGTTGGTGTTGCGACATTGCCTTGATGTCGCGACATTTCAAACTGATGCCCTTGCTTGTACACACTTACCTGATGTCGTGACATTGTTGTATCTGATTTTGTGATATTGGTCATTTAAGTTCATTGTAATCATCTTAGGTTGATGTCGCGGCATTGTATCTTGTTGTTCTACAATCCTCTCCCACTATCTTCACTAATGTTGCGCCATTTATTCAGTGTCACGACATTGGACTGATTTCACTATCCAGGCTACACTAATCTGATGTCGAGACATTGACATGTTGATCACTCGTTGATGTTGCAACATTGCCTCTGTAGGTCTGATATATTAAGATGATGTCACGACATTTCTATTTTGATGTCGCGACATTAAGTCTGATGGCTATAAAATCCTCTGCCGGTGTTTTTAGTTGATGTCGTGACATTTATTCAGTATCACGACATTTTGACTTGTCTCACCAATAAGGTTGTCTTGAGTGAATGTCGTGACATTACCTATTCTGATGTTGCAACATTGGATGTGATGGTCTCCAATGTTCAAGCTTATGGCTAATGTCGCGACATTGTTTTGATGTTGCGACATTTGAATAATGCAGTCCTTCCCTTCCTCAGCTGATGTTGCAACCATGTTGTTATGATGTCGCGACAATGAATGGTGGGCATAATTTGACTGCTGGAGTTGTTTGTGATGTCGCGATATTACTGTATTAGTGCTTTCCCTTCTCCAGCTGATGTCGTGACATTGCCATAGTTTCAAGACTTTCTCCACATAATGTCGCGACATTGGAAATTTACTGAAGCAATGTTGCGACATTGGCCTCTTTCTTTGCAACATGCTGATTTTTACTCATTTTTTTACTGAATTCTTCTTATTTCCTTAAAGTTTATGCAAAATAACAAATTTGGGTGAAAGCTCCATAATTCTTCATTAAACTGAACTTTTAAACCAGAAATATTCTTGAAAAATGGACTTAAAAATAGATGAGTTTTTGACTCATTAAACTCCCCTAAACTTAAAGTCTTGCTTATCCTCAACCAAAGAAAATGATATTTCCTTGTCCTCAAACAATAAAAATCAAATTTTTTTTTTTAAAGACATTTTTCAATCAACTCATCTTTTAAATCATATTAGCATTTATGCCTTATTATTATTTCAGTTGTGACATCAACTCTAATCAAGCTTCATTTTATTTATTCTGAAAATTTCTAATTTAAATCATTTAATGTAGCATGTAATTCATAATTAATAAACAGATACAATCCTTGACTATGTGAGTGTGTGTTGGTCATCCCACTTATAACTAACTTCTTGGATTAAGGTAGCATTGCAGGAAGTGCACTGCCAGTTGACATTCCTTAAGAGTAATTTAAGTCTCATAAGCTTGTTGATCATATTATTCTCTACTAATGTAGACATAATACATCCCTCATAATCAAAGTCTTTTGAGTTTGTAATGATTGGTTAGGGTACTTGATTGATAACTAAGACATTTTAGGCTTAAAGAATGGTTGTTTCTATTGGAAACAGATCTGTCTGAGATGTATAGGTAACTTGTTGGGTCACCTGAGCACCAAGTTGCCATCTTATCATTCTTAAAGAATCTACTGTATTCCTGCAATGCATGGTATGACTTGAGAATGAGAATTGTTTAAATTAACTTCACTTTCTACGATCAAATTAATCATATTTATTTTCATTTTTCAGATCAGCTTATTCTAAATCTGTCACTAAACATTGTGTGCCTGATGTATCAGCAAAAGGTACTTATTCTTTTTGTCAAATTTTTATTTTCTATGTGAACGGTCACATATAGAAAAAATTATGAAAGAAAGCTTGCAGCAGAGCCGAAGCTTTTATATCTGAGGCCTTTGATACATAATTATTTGGCAGAAAGTAAAGACTGGCAGCTCCTGTCACTTCGAAAAACACAGATCCATGCTGTTGGCTCTCATACTTTTGACGCTAGATAGAAATGCACAAAAAAAAGGCGTGAAAATAAGAAACTTTTCTTCTATAATAATTTCTTGTATCATACAGTTTTGCTCTTCTTTCCTATACATTTTATATATTTAATATACTCGTCTATATATCTAATATCTTTTAGATGCTAAATCCAATTATTTAGTTCAAAATGACCTAACGGTACCATTCCTAGTCTTATATAAAAGAGTGAATCCCCCGAATATGACAAAAGTTTTGTGTTACTTTTTTCACCCATACGACCCTCATGTTATCAATGTATCTACTATCATTTTTTTTTTACCGAAATTGCCCATGCCTTTCACAAGTGAAGATAGATATATTGAGGATGGATGCTAATTTGCTAAGTCATCAAGTGATTGCTGCCCGTTAGAACACCTGCCCTACCGCCTAAGATGTAGGCCCTCCGTTTGAAAATATTTGACGTTTTAAAGAGTTTATTTTATTTTTATTTATTTATCGTTTTAAAAATTCAAGAAAGAATTTTTTTTTTTTTTTATTTTACCCTTATTCTAGCTATTAAATAACCTCGTTAATTGATTTTTCAAATTTCTAAGTTATCTCAACAAATAGGAAACATTTTTTACACCTTCTCAATATGAATTACTAATAATTTTAACATTCAAAAAATTCACGTTAAAAAAACAATGAAGAGTGCCAGAATTTTTTTTTTAAAGAAGATAAAAAGTAAATGAGAAAAAATGGTAATTTTTGGGAGAAAATAAAGAGTTAATGAGAAAAAAAAATGGATAATTTAGTCTTTTTAGGAGATATAGTGTTTTAATAATTTTCTTATTATGTGTACAGATAGTTATTTTCAAACTGAGGTAGTATCGAAGATTTACTACTTGATTATGGTGTTTGTAGGGACATTCAATATCACCTCACTTCTTGAGGTGGAATAAAAAGTTTTTTGTGTTGAGAACATAGTTTTCCGGCGGAGTGTTTCTAGGGACGGGATGATGCATTTTTTGAGCGACTCGAATGAGACGTTTGAGGATTTGAGGAGCATCAGATATCTGTTCGCGCTCATGCTAGCATGTGCGGGGTATTTGATTCCGATGTTCACGGATTGTTTGGTCTCCGATGTTTATAGGGACAAGTGGTGGTGATGGAGATCTAGGGCTCCAAGGTTGGTTTTCTCCGCCTTTCGAATTTTTTTCATTTTTTATAATTTCTGTCTTTCCTTAGAAGAAGAGCAAACTCAAACAGTAAGGATTTGGTGGTTTTACGTTTTTGTTTACTTTTTATTTTTGGTTTTTTGTTATTTTCTTTGAATTGCTGAGGAAATAATAGAAGGAAGCTGTCTTTGAGCAAGGAGGGGTTATTATTTTTTGTTATTTTGGGCAAATCGCCTCTGTGCCTTTTAATGCATTTTTTCGCCGATGGAGGCGGTCGTTCGCGAAATCCAGTTTTCGTTTTTTCGTTTTAGTGCTTTTACGGCGTATTGGTGTGGTATCGGCGTATGGTTGTCGTTTTGGTGCGATGTTGTTTGTCGTCGTCGCGGTAAGGACTTTTATTTATATAAAGTGATTCGACGATGAAGTATATAAAAAATCAAATCAATAGTTATCAATAAGTTGTAGAATTGAAATCATAATCATAGGTATTTTTGTGACAATAGTATATTAAATGTATAAGTTTTGAGTCGATTCATTTATCTTCTTTCCTTGCCGGATGTTGTTTAATCGTCATTTATGGTTTAGCGATTTTGATTTTATGTTTATGAATGTTGATGGTTTGAATCAAAAAAATTATTTTTCTCCTCAACAAAAAATAAAATGTAAAAACCAAAATTACTATTTTGGCAGTTTAAATTTAATTTTTGTTTTTATTTTTAAAATTTCTTGTACTTGATCGTGACTCTGTTTGATTGTTGAGAAAATAGAATAAAAGAGAGCTTAAAATAGGGAGATTGTAAATTAATATAGCGACGGTTTTCCAGTTCTGGTATTTAAATCCCTTCTTTGTTTTCTCTATTGAAGAAACGGAGGAAAACTATGAAAAGCTTGTCTTTTTTGTCGAAGCTTCGCCTAAAGAAAAAGGAAAGAAATTTATTGGATTTTTGTTGGCCCTTTTTCTGTTTTTTCCCTCGAATTTAGCTGTGCTTTGGAAAAAAGAAAAAGAAAACGAAAATTCATGTTCGTATTTTTAGGAAGTGGTGGAAAAAATGTATGAAAGCAAGTTAAAAGCTCCTGTATTTTCAAATTCTTTGAATATGGAGGAGATATAATTTTAAATCGATTTTTATTTTTCCTTTTGGAATTTTTTTTCCTTGACATTTTTTTTTTTTTGTATTTACTTGGAGGATAGTGAAGGAAAGAAAGGAAAAGTGGTTGTTTAGTTGTTTGTTTAAGGAAATTGACCATTTTTCAGTTCAAAACAAGTTAGTTGAATTGCTGTGAGGCCTTTGGTGTTTTTATTTATGGTCATTGAAAATGAGTTAACGATCCTCGAACCTATACGGCCAGAGGATAGAAAATAATGGAATTTTAAATCTTTATGCCACATGATGTTGACTATAAACTCAACTTGGCCATACATAGTATTTGGACTGGAAGTAATTCATTATTCCATTAAAAGGAACTCCTATTTGGAATTCTAGAATAATATTGAGAAATCCATTCAAAGAAATCCATTTAACTTTTATTTTAAGGTATTTGGATAAGTCTTTTTGAACCAGAATATGTATGAAAGAAAAAACCTACTCATTTTGATTTGAATTCCTCTCTTTCACATGCTATTACGATTCACTTCAGTTAGCATTCCAATGTCAATTTCTTCTTTATTACAGCAAATATGCAAGGAAAAAGCAGTAGCAATGGCGGAAGTGCCAATATGCTTCGCCTGTCTGACTGTTTCTTCTGCAATAGTTCGTCTTCTGGAAGCCAACAACATGTTAAACTATTTTCATGAGCTTCCTTCCTTACGCTGTATTATCTGATTTTATCTTCTGTTGTTACTTCAATTGTGTTTCTTATCTTCTTTCCATAAATAATTAGTCTGATACAATCTTCTTTGTGTTGTTTCTTCTTTTGCTGCCAAAAAAAAGTATGTGCTCTTCCATATTCTTTTGTGGTATCTTCTTTTGCCGCCAAAAATTGGTGCTCCTGTTTGTCCTTGTGCGAGTTCAACATTCCTCTGCAGGTAAAAGCTTTTCAATGAAGCTATAAGGCATCTGAATTCTTGCAAAAGAAAATGGTTTTTGTTTAAATCTCAATACTTATGCCTTTGATTTGTGCATGCTCTTATATGAGATCTCTTAAACGTATTCCAAAAATTCATGATCTTATGCTGAAATCGAATTCTCATTCAGACTTGACTTTTCAGAATCATATCCTTGACATAAATGGGAAATGTGGGTCCTTGAAGGATGCTCAGAAGCTATTTGATGCCATGCCTGAGAGGAACGTAGTGTCATGGACCTCGGTCATTGCTGGGTATGCTTAGAATGGTCATGGGGTAATGAAGTGGATTTCCACTCTCAAATGCTGCAGTCAGTCATTATGCCGGATCAGTTCACTTTTGGAAGCATAATAAAAGCTTCTTCAAACTTAGTTGATATTGGGTTGGGAAGGTAGCTCCATGCCCATATCCTAATATCAGAATTTAGTGCCCACATCATTGCACAAAATGCTCTTATTTCAATGTACACAAAGTCTAGCCTGATTATTGATATGTTATATGTGTTTTGTCGGATGGCAATAAGGGACCTGATCTCATGGGGCTCAATGATGTATTCTATTTTAACTGCCCAATGAGTTCATATTTAGAAGTGTTTTTAGTTCTTATAGTAATCTCTTGCAACCTGAATATGGAAGGCAATGGCATGGAATGAGTATAAAATTGGGGCTTGGGAGGGATGTTTTTGTTGAATGCTTAATTCAGAAATAGGCTCAGGGTGAACCATTACATTGGAGAAACGAAAATTAATCGTATATCCATTTGTTTCAGGACATGGAAGGAGACTCCTGGTTTTCTTGGAGTGTTTCAATTTAAAAGTGTAATTGATTCAGCTTGTCATGCACAGTATTAGGGGTATGTTTTTGTTTACAATTATGCCACATGTTTCTCTATTTAATTTTCCTATCACTTTTAGCTCTGCTTTCCTGAATTTTTACAACCATTGGTGTTAACCAAAACTTGAACCTCGACATATTATATCTCAATTAATTATTTATTTATTTTGCATAGGATCTAGCATAATGAAGAAAATTTCTTATCATTCATGCGAGGGGAACACTCATATGATCTACTCTTGATTACCACCCTCCACACAAGCACAATGGCTGACATTGTCACTAACAACCTCATTCAGCGTCTATAATTGGTGCTGGATAGTTTTAGCTTATATGGAAATTAGCAGATTACTTGAGTAATAAATAGACTTTTCTAGAGTCAGATTAGCTATACTTTATGGATGACAGTATTATGGTGTGTAGAGAATCAAAGTTCTTAATAATCATAAGATTTTATTCGTATAAATGTCAGACAAAACATATATGCTTTTACAATGTTTAAAAACAACAGGAAAGTTTGCTAGTGTTTGTGTTTATGTTCTGTCATTGCTTGCATTGAGGCCTCAGCTTTGTTAATTATATGTATATTTGCTTTATTAATTATAGGTATGTACTTGATGTGAATGCAGAGAGGGCTAATTTGCTGTAGACCAGCACTTGCAGTTCTCCTTGTGTAGGTAAATCTGATGTGCATAAATTGAAAAAGTTGATGTTCTTTATTTCTTGGACTATTTTTGGAAATTTGGAAAATTATTATTGTTATCAAAGGACTGTGATTTCACATTTTATAATGATCAAAAGCTTGTTCAAATCTACATGTTTGTGCATATGCAGAAATAGATGCATGGAGTTCAAATCAGTAATTATGCTATTTATCTTCTTTTTCCCCATTCCATGTACTACATTCATGAAGCCAAAGAAATATGCAGTTTTGTGATAAATGTTTCTGAGAGTCATACTTTGTGTTTCATCCTAATAAATTCGTGGAAGGTAATTACTCTTGATTTGCAATCGTCACTCAGTTCCTCCAACTTCAAATTTCTCAGAGTTTGCATGTGTAACACCTCGAAACGTAATTCTGCAGCTTTCACATATTTAGCAGATTTGTTTAATTTGAATGTTTCGTGAGTTAAATGTGAAACAAGGAAATTAGAGACCCGGAAATTTACAAGATTTAAGGATAAATTGTAAATTGTCCAAGTTATGACTTAAAAGCCATAAGTTAACAAAGATTGAGTACAAAATTAAATAAAGGCAAATAGATAAAGTCGAATAGAGATAAAAGAGAAATGGGGACCAAATGCAATTATGAAAACTTAGAAACAAAATGGGTTTTTATTTATAGTAGCAAAATACGGCCTTAACAAACCTAGTCGGATAAGTGAAGACCAAATTTGGTCTCCAAAAGAGGAGAACCAGAGAGGGAGAGAGAAGAGAGAAGAAGAGTAGAGGAAGAGAAGAAGAAGAGAAGCCAAGCAAGCCAAGGTATGGAACTAACCTTGATTATGGATTCTATGAGATTCGCATGGATCTTTTGGTTTTATGGTTATTATCTCACAGAAACCTATGGTTTGTTGTGATTTCATCCATAACCAAAGATGTATTGGAATTAGGTTGGTAAAACTCTCTGGGAAAGGCACAAGATGATTATGTAATCCTCCTTTAGGTCGATTCATGGTTAATCGAGTACTGAGTTGTGGTTTAGAATAAACCCTATCAATCATCATGTTTGGATTGTTTATGGTTGGTGACCTATATTAGAATGCAGGTATCGAGAGTAATTCATGATATGTTTTGAAATAAGATAAGTATTGGAAAGAGAAATTGAGCAGAAAGGAGGTTACAAGAGAAATAATAATGGTTTCGATGTGTGTTTGAAGCATGTTGACCGTTAAAGTATGGAAAATGTGAGAAAAACACACATTCGGGCACTTTTCGTGACATGTACCTAAGACACCTTGAACATGTACCGCACATGTTAGTTTCCGTCATTTCGTTAATATGTACCCAGACATGTTAGATATGTACCTGAGACACTCGCTCGCTTCTGCTGACCGCTATATTCTCACTCATAACTGCCATTTCCGACCGAGCCTGAGCGATTCAAGTTCGGGTTAAAATAAGACTTCAATGAGAACTAAACATATAAAACAGACATCGCCAAATTCCTCACTTAAGGCCCAAAACTCACTCAAGTAGCCATGCAAGCCAATTCCAAAAAGATTAGTATTGATCAGTAGAGTAACCAGTTTGCTTCTGACGATTCGAGTTTCTGCTCCACCTCGTAAAGCGATTCCAAGCAGATGAGAACCCTTATAACCTAAATTAGCGAAAGACAGCAAACTCATCGTCAAAATATGGAGACAATAATCGGAAAATGAATAATTAAACTGCCCTCTTCTAGTGCTCCAGAACCGACTACCAAGTATGAAAATGCCATAACTCGAAATGGGATGATCCGATTGAATGATTCCAATTTCAAAATAGATTCAATGGGAAAGACCAGAATACAATGAACGACAGTATGTATCACACAAAGTATTATACTAAGAGACAAAGATATGAAATGCCATATGTAATAGTAACATGAAAAATATAAGAAATGCAAATGTATACGTGTTCATGGAAATACAACATATGATATGAAATATGAAAACGAACTAAACGCTACCATGAACGTGAAATACAATATGTCATGAACACATAATGTGGCTAAGAATGCGTCTCTATTATAAGACAAGAATTTAACGAACTCATATAATTGTAAACCTGCTTAAAACCGCTTATTAAATGACACAAAGACTGGCCCCGATTAGTACTTATTCTGACAATATTCCTAAGACTCCCGACAGACTTCTGCAGATTCGTTATACTACACTGTCCCGTTATGCTACTAAGACTTCCGTGATCGTATAGTTTCTTCCTGCAATTTAACGTGATGTGTCCTATTTCATCTCAGACACGGTTTGGGGAACCAAACAGCTTATACGATGACCACTGTTAATACGTAAAACTGAATGCACTCTCCGCATAAGTTCCAGAGCATCACTTTGCATCTCCTTCGTATCCGACAAGTCTCCAGAAGACCCACGGAAAGCAATTCCGTATCCCGTAACAAGTATAAGTTCTCAGAGGTCTCCGTAGTACCCACGAGCACTCCCGTGATCCCAAAATGCGATAAGCTCGTATAAAGCTCAGAAGACCTACCGCACTCGCATCCGTAAAATAAGTATAAGTTATGCATGTCTGAGCATCACGAGTAATTCCGCATCTAAAAATAATAAGTATAAGTCCAAGAGGTACCTATGGGTACTTTTGCAACAAGATAATGTTCAGAAAGTACCTATAGGTACTTCCGCATCCGAAATACGAATAAGCTCCGTATAAGATCCAAAGTACAAAGATATGCTCCGTGAAGATAAGTCTAAGATCCGAATACAAGAATAAGTTCCAAAAGAATACAAGTATAAGTTCCAGTTAAGACCAAGATATACTTTGTAGTACAAGTATAAGATAATGGCACTAGTATAAGTCAGTAGTGACTTAAGAGTACTTTCAGATAGCACAAGTCTGCAATACCAAAGATAATGCCCGTCATATCTCCGTAGTACCTACCCACTCCAAACAAGGGTAATCTCAGAGAAGGTTTATGCCCCCATGGTAAGGCATAAGCCTTCAGAAGCACGGCGCATCTCCGTGATAAGATAGGGTCCCGTGAACTCCTACGAGCATCCGGCATGTGATATACTTGCACTTGGATAAAGATTAGTCCGACGTAAGTTCAAGTATATGTCCTTTCGGGAGATCCGGCACTATGTCATTGGACAAGTACGTATAAGTCCGATATATATGTCCTTCGGGAGTCCTGAATAAGTATACGTATGATACAAAGATAGCACAGTGATAATGATGCCCTACTGAGATCGAATAAGAATAAGTCTCGTCATCGTTATAAGATCTCGAGGCATAAGATCGAATGCTATAAGTATAAGTCCGAATAAGCATAAGTCCTCGTATAAGTATAAGTTCCCGCATAAGAATCGCTGTAATTCCTAATGAGTCCTCGCCAATGAACACAAGTCCGTTATAAGTATAAGCTCAAGACAAAGATACGAGAAATCGAATAAGTATAAGATTCAGATAAGAATAAGTTCAGAATTTACTCTGAGTCCCGACGAACATGTTCGCAGGTGATAAGTCCCGCATAAGAATAAGTTTTGTAACTCCTACTCGAGTCCCGAATAAACATAAGTCCGTTATAAAGATAAGCTCGAATAAGGATAAGATCCGTGAGCTCCCACCCAGAGCCTCGAACAAACATAAAGCATCGCTATAAAGATAGCGCTCGCATAATGATTCGCGTCACGCAGTGCGATCCCGAATCAACAAAATTTATATCCTGTTCCTCCTACCGCCGAGTCAAGCTACCGTGCAAAGATAATGGTCTAGGGTCAAAGAACACAGGATGGGTTTTCTTCGACAAATGATTTTGAGTGAAATCAAAATCGTGAATTAAATTGATTTTTAATGGGCTTGCAAAACAGGAGTCATGGTCGAAAACTCGAAATTTAAATAAAATAAACAAAATAACCTCAAGCAAATAATAATGAAGTTTAAGATACTAAAGTTAACTGAGAGGTCCCCTGTTAATTTCTCAGTGAGAAGATGACATAGTCATCTCCTCGAACCCGATCTTCTTACTGGCATTAAAACTCAAACTTTAATAATTTTTCCCTTTCGATATAGAAAGCATTTATTTAACATTGGCTGGTTCTCACAAGCAAATCAAGCTGAATTCATCCTGCCAGTCGATTCGCAAAGGGTAACTAATGACCCGCGATCTAATAATAAAGCATCCATCGAACCCTAAAAGATTACTAAGTATCGATCAAAAGTGGATGCACATACAAGAAACCCTAACCCTTAACCTACCTCAAATGCTCGTAAAGAGCAAATTGAATGGATATTAGTGTATCTAAAGCCAAGAATACACTAAACCCTAAAAGCCGCGGGCATTGGGCCAAAGAAAGCACATCAAAAAGAGCTTTAAACTTCAGAAATGAAAATTGGGAACCAAATGACAAAACCTCGCTTGCATGAAAGTCATGGAACCACCCAAGAGCCTCTAAAGATCTCACCCCAAAGAGCCTCTTTACTCAAGAAGGGAAGGGTGTTTTAATTTCGCTTCATCCTCCAAGCCATCCTCGAGGGTGTTTGGCAACCAAGAAAGGGAGAGAAAATGAGAGAAAAGAGAGAAAACTAGAGAAGATGCGCCGCATGATCCCAAAAAGAGAAGCTGAAGAAACTTATAAGGTGGCTTAGCCAAACCCAAATGTGTGAAAATACAAGAAAGCCTAACATTTTACAATACAAGGACAAGTAAGTAATACACCAAAATGAAGCTCACTGGCATTAATTACAAAAAGATGAAAAGGCAGGTAATTTCGCTATGCACAACACTCGCATGCAGCGAAAAATTCGCTTATGTAGCCTAAATTTCACATGTAGCTTAAAATTTCGCATGATAGCGAAAATTTCGCTAGCAGCGAATTGTGACAAAGATAGCGAAACGTGAGAATTTCGCTATGCAATCGCCAATTTTGCTATTAGCTAGCCAAATTTCGCTAGCTTGAAGTGAAATTCACAAGAGATAGCTAAATCGAAGAAACTCTCGCTATCAACAAGGATTTCTCGCTACCTAGCTTAAATTCACAAGAGATAGCTTAAATTGAGAAATTCTCGCTATCAACAAGGAATTTTCGCACCTCAGCTAAAAACTGTGCTTCTCCCGCCATCGCTCATCGCCACTGCTCTCACGCTTCTTCCATTTTCTTCCCGCTTCATTTTTCTTCTATTTTCTTCTTTCCTTCTAGTCTCCGATCTATGATGTCGAGTTTGACTCGAATCTTCAGGCTTGGATCGACTAACAATGTTAGCATGATTAAATAAGAAAACTCCAAAATTGCCACAAAATGCGATCAAGAGAATAGCAGGACCTTAATATGTAAATCAAGTTAATTATAATACTTCAGTACACAAAGCGCCAAAACCTATTAAAAATGTGGTTCAAAATAGCACTCGGGGCACTAATCACATGCTAATAAGCCTCGTAACTCCTACTTTAGATCCAATAAGCCGTAAGCCGTTATAAGAAGAAGTACTCGTATAAGTCTTGCTAATATAAAATGCCGAAACTTTATATTATCCGTTATTGCTTTATTCGGTTTAAATGCGTATATGCATAAGATATATGTTTCCCCACTAAGTCAGAAAAAGCCTCAAGACGGTTTTAACTGTGGTATGCATTAAGAAGACATCCAAGACTTCCGCATACAACCGCCAACACACTTCAGAAGGGTTCACTACATGGTGTCTCGTGCTCGATTCAGAACGTAGTGCAATGCTTTGTATTTGTAAATGGGACCTCGATAAATGTATATTTTTACGGACACCACCTGGTAGTTCTTTGATTCAGACATAATATTGACATGCTTATAAAGATGCGCCATACCCACGCGCATGTTTCTGGGCTTTTATAAAAAAAAAAAAAAAAAAAAATCAGGTAACAGTCCCAGCTTATGGTCTCGCACCTCGAACCCTGCCTTCTGATCCGCCAATCCGGGCCAATTTTAATCTATGCGACAAGTTGGCATCGTGAGCCTAGGTTTGTGTGCGCTTCCGGGATGAGTCCCGGGGACATGACGACCTACATAGTAAAGTGTCAGCCTCACTGATGTCCTTTGTCCCGTATATCGACTAGAATGAATAAGTACCAATCCAGCTTTTGGAAAGATACTAAGATACGAGGTAGTTCCTACTCGAAATTACTACCAAGTGAGTAGTCACGCTCCAAATTTCAGAAAAGACATGAAAAGAAAGGATCCGAGCATAGAACATGCACATGTTAGAGTATGAATTTCGAGGACTAAATTCCTATGGGCGGTGGGGAGAATTGTAACACCTAAAATGTACCTTAGTAGTTTTCGCGACATATTTAGGTATTTTGTAAGCGCACTGAATGCTTCAGTGAGTTAACGTAAACATTTAACGGGAGGAATTTAAATTTACAAAGATTTGCCGATAAAATTGTAATCATTCAAAAGAGGACTTAAAAAGTCATAAGTTAACAAGATTCGAGGCCAAAAAAATTAAATAAAGGCAACAGAGAAAGTCGAATAGAGATAAAAGAGAAACTTAATTAAAATGCAATTACGAAAAACTTAAAACAAAATGGTTTTATTTAAAGGCCAAATATGGCCTTAACAAACCCATGGGATAAGTGAAGACCAAATTTGGTCTCCAAAAAGAGGGAGAACCGTAGAGAGGGAGAGAAGAGAGAAGAAGAGGAAGAGGAAGAGAAGAAGAAGAGAAGCCAAGCAAGCCAAGGTATGGAAACTAACCTTGATTATGGATTCTATGAGATTTGGTATGGATCTTTGGTTTTGTATGGTTATTATCTTGCCTCAAACCTAGGGTTTGTTAGGATTTCA
This sequence comes from Tetrastigma voinierianum, assembly GCA_016808115.1. Classification (NCBI taxonomy): domain Eukaryota; kingdom Viridiplantae; phylum Streptophyta; class Magnoliopsida; order Vitales; family Vitaceae; genus Tetrastigma; species Tetrastigma voinierianum. Next base: position 580,231 of record JAEQBH010001319.1, read on the forward strand.
TCCATAACCAAAGATGTATTGAAATTAGGGTTGGTAAAACTCTAAAAGGCAATAAGATTATAGAATCCTCTTTTAGGTTGGATTCATGTTAATTGAGAGTAATTGAGTTAGGTTTAGAATAAACCCTAACTAATCATCATGTTTGATTTGTGTATGGGTTATGACCCATATTAGAATGGTATTGAGAGTAATTCATGATATGTTTTTGAAATAAGATAAGTATTGAAAGAGAAATTGAGTAGAAAAGAGGTTACAAGATAAATATGGAATGGTTTTGATGTGTGTTTGAAGTATAAAGTGGAATTGGGTAGCAAAGTATGGAAAAATGTGAGAAAAACACACATTCTGGGCACTTTTCGGTGACATGTACCGGTACACCTTGAACATGTACTCAGGTACATGCAGTTTCTCGTCATTTGCCAACATGTACCTGACATGCTTCAACATGTACCAAAGACACCCCGTTCGTTTCGTTGACCGCCAGATTTTCACCATAACTCGCTTCATTTCCGATCCGACGGAGTTGATTCAAGCCACGGCTAAAAATGTGACTTCGCCGTATAACCAAAACATAGAAATAGACATCGCAATTTCGACCTAAGTGGCCCAAAACTCACTCAAAGCGGGCCATGTGCAAAGCCATTCCAGCATCAAAAGATGATCAGAGTGGTTCCAGTCAGCGAATGATTCCTGAGTTTCTTACCACTCCGCGATTCCAGCGTAGGAGAACCCTTAGAACCTTAGCTTTAAAGCGAGTATTAAAAGAACCAAAGGTCAAATATGGAGACAAGGCACTGAAATGAATAGTCTTAATCGCCCCCAGAAAATCGGAGCAATCGAATTAGTCAAGAAAATGCTATAACTTGAGTTTGGATGATCCGGGACGGAATGTATTTCAATTTCTAAGAAATGGTGATTCATGTAGGACTAATACATGAATGATGTGTGAATACATGCATTATACTAAAAGATAAGTATATGAAATGCCATATGTAATAATAGTAACATGAAAAATATAAGAAATGCAAATGTATAGCGGTGTTCATGAAACATAAATATGATATTTAAATACGAAACGAACTCGAAACGTGAACTACGAACGTGAAATACAATATGTCATGAACACATAATGTGGCTAAGAATGCCCCTACATGTTTGTGCATATGCAGAAATAGATGCATGGAGTTCAAATCAGTAATTATGTTATTTATCTTCTTTTTCCCCATTCCATGTACTACATTCATGAAGCCAAAGAAATATGCAGTTTTGTGATAAATGTTTCTGGGAGTCATACTTTGTGTTTCATCTTAATAAATTCGTGGAAGGTAATTACTCTTGATTTGCAATCGTCACTCAGTTCCTCCAACTTCAAATTTCTCAGAGTTTGCATGCGCTTTGCATTTCTTATTTTTTACTTGTAGGGGGTGATAATATTTTTAATATAGTTTTATGTCTTGTAGATACATATCTCCTGAGCAAGTGTTATGGTGGATTGAGTATGGACTACTATGATGGCAACCATGGTTTCAGCATCACTGATCCGTGAAACCAACTACCAAGCAAACAGTGGAAATATTAGTTTCAGAGATGTTGATTGTGCTATACTTTTGATTTATATTTGTTCTTTGTTTCCCCTTTTTGGTTTCCTTTGTGTTTCCTTTATGTCAGTTGGAAAATTTTGTTATGTAAGTTAGAAAATATTATTTTTCCTATGTGCTAACTTGGAAGTTTATGAATGGCAGCTATGTGTTATTGTCTGGGAGGTTTGAGTAGTCGGTTGGGAGGTTTTCTATGGAGCTTCGTTCATTCCTGATGCTGAAATGAGTAGTCACATCTTTTTGTATGTTTGGGGATTTGGCCATTTTTCTTCATCTCGGCTTTTTTATTATTTGATATTTTTTTAATCTTTTTTTCCGTATTTGGGTGGACAGTAGCCTGCGCTTTTATAGTTGGCCAAGAGATTAGCATGAATTAGCAATACATGTGGAGAAAATTGTCTCTAATACCTTTGTTTGTGTTTGTATTGGAGTTCCCTGTTGTTTATATTTTGCTCTTATATGGATAGTTATCTATTGACACCATCTTTACTCAATATACTTATTGAGTGTTATATTGCATGCTTGGAACAAATTTGTTGCATGTTTTCATTTGTTTGGTTTCCTTGAAAGTTGAATGCCATAGGATAGCAGTTGTGCCTATAGAAGACCCATCATTCCATATCAATTCTTTGTTTGGAACAATACATTTCTATGCTTCTATTTTCATTTCATCCTTGCTCTTCCTTTAAATTGTTGTGTTTTTATCTGATTTAGTTGGAGTTGTCATTATCATATTTTCTTCAATTTGCTTTTTCATTTGAGTAATTCTCTTCATTCATTAGGCAACTGTGCTATTGATTTCATAGCATCAACCCCAATCATTGGAACTTCTATGCATTGACAACTTCACATAAACTTGGACCCCATTAGCTGATCCATATCAGTGACCTGAATGGTTTCCCACTTTCTCTAGCCTAATTCCAATGAGATATGATTTTTATTTTCAAAGAATAGTCATCTTAAGTGGTACAATTTTCTGGCCCTTGGGTTGATTTTTGCATTGTTGCAGGAAAAATAAGTCATTTCTTTTTCTATGGGATTTCTTGATACATGATTAGTTTTTTACTATTCTCATTTATTTTTACCTTTATTTATTTTAAATCTAATTCATGAGGATGTCAAATTGTTGTTACCTTTGATCAGCCATCAACGACACAATATAAACACGCAAAAAGAGCGATCAAGCGAAATTTGTGGGTCCAACTAAGCTTCTCAGATGGTCATCCGACCATATCAGAAGAATAGAGTTACTTTGTGATTCGGATTACATACCTCATCGTGGAAGTCCTCTGGTATAGAGGGTGGTTTGGAGAATCTCTCCCTTTTCCTCAAAAAAGAATCTCCTTTTTTTTATGAACAAAATTTCTCTTTCCTTTTGAAAGATTAATTCTTCCTTATCAGGGATTAATCTTCCAGGAAGTAAGGGATTTGGGAGCTAGGAAATTTAGGGATAAATACATTTTGCGGATTTTCTGTTTCTAAGTGCTTATTCTTAACAAACTTCTCATATGGGCTAGAATGGCCGGCTAGGAGACTTGGAATCCCATATGGATTGCCTCAAGCAAGCCTTGGAAAATTTTGACCTTGCTTTCCCAAGCGGTCTCTTTAGACTCTCCCGTTTGAGAAGTATCTACCTGGTTTTAGTGAGGCGAGTGGAATCGGACCGTTTCATAACACAGGCCAATGTGGGCCTAGGGCCTATTGCGTAGCAGATCTTAAAGATCATGGTACTCACAATGCCCCTTTTTTTCTCTAGCTGGAGTTTTTGTGTTGTTTCAAATGTTGGATGTTGAGAGTTGAAAGGTTTGGGAGAAATTATTAGCGCATTTAATGCGTTCAGAGGTGATTCTTTCGTGTGTTCCAAGGCATGGAGACGCCTGACTCAGATATGCATCTCGCATCTTGTTCGACAACTCATTTAATGCGTCTGATGACACCCTACCCCTATAAATAAAGGTAGTGGTTTCAAGAGTGGTTTCTTTTACGTCTACTCAAGAATTTTTTGACTCTTGTATTTCACCTTCCATTACGCTTCTGCAAACTTCCCTTTCAAAGGAGCCATCAGATACTCTTGACACTTTAACGACTTTTGATTTTCCTGTGAGTGTTTGCAACTCAAACATTTTTTGTGTCGTTGGTTCGCTTGAGTGTCTTTGTTGTCGGAGGCGTCCTACTAGTTTCTGCGAAGGTTTATGGGTTTTTGGTTTACGTTCTTTATGTTTTGTCCTTATTGGGTTGTAAAATCTCCAAGGGATATTTCTTTTCCCTTTTGAGTGGTGTTTTTTTTTTTTTTTTTTTTTTATGGGCCTCAAGTTAACCCCTTTCTTCTTCTCTCTATTTTTTTTCATTTGCCTAAAGAATGGTAAGAGGTCACGAAGAGGTTTCGACCAGTTAGGCTGGCGTAGGATGGGTACTCCTTGAGAAACGCCTACTGCAAGTAGTCTAGTTGTTGCCATGTCTACAGAGGAACTAAGGTTAAACAACCAAATTCTTAACGAAATCAGTTTAGAGGTGTCAGACGGTGTGACCACCTCAACTGTAGGGGAGGCAGGTAATGCGTCTACTTTATACGGGAGCAGTTTGATGTTGGGCTTCACCTCCCCGTTCCATCGTTGGTGAAGCAGTTCCTTTATTTCACTCAGGCACCTCGTGCACTCATACATCCTAATGTTTTTCGGATTTTGATGGGTTGTAGTGTGTTGAACCCTCTCTACCAAATGGATATCTCGCTAGTGGAGATCTGTTTCATTTACACTTTGAAGCTTAGAGTTGGGGTCGCCCTATCCGTAATAAACCCTGAGTCATTTACTAATTTATGCTTAGGTTCCTTAACTCCCCAAAGACGGAGCGAAAGAGGTTATCACGATTAAGGGCACATGGTATGAGACCCTTAGCTCTCAAGGCTTCCTCATTTAAACAGTCATACTGGTTCGAGTTTGTCTACATTCTGTTTGGTATGTCTCATATTCTCTAGTTTGTGGGTATTGACATACCTATCTTCTCAATAATTTGTAGATGAGGCGCGGCGAGGCCCATTGGTCGGTGGATGAAGCGAAGAAGTGGTTATCTGCTGATACTTGAGATCATAGAGGGCGTCATACGAGCTCCTTTTGTCTATGAAGAATCTATAGGAGTTGGGTGCCAGTCCTTTCCCCTACATAGTACTTGTTCTTCTCTGTCATGTGGCCCGAGGTAGTCAAGGCGAGGCACTTTTTCTTGCAGACCTTCTCGGGTCGTTGCGAGAGGTTCTTCCCAATGAGCCTCTCCGGAACCCCTTATCCGGCCAGATCATCTACCTTTGGCGGTTGCCAAGAGGTTCTTCCTAAGAAGACTGGGTAAGCAAAGGCTACCGGCATGGGATTATAGGGGTTCATGGACTAGACGAATCCGGGAGTTAGCGAGTCGGTTGAAGAGGAGGAGGCTAAGATGTCTGGCCTTGTTTCTAGTTTTTCTGCGAGGATGCGTAGCGGCAGTGCCTCGGGGAGACTACCCTTGAGCCAATTTTGACAGAAAGCATCCGTGTTTTGTCCAATGAAGAGGCTCGAGAGTCGGGCGGTGAGTGCTGTGAATTCCCTGGGCCGAGACCTTCCAGCCCGACCAGCTTTAGAGGGGTGCCCCGGGTTTCTCAAAGGGCTTATGCACCACCGGAGGATGGGATCCCGGCCAAGGGGATCTCCGGTCTTTGAGTTGTGGCGGTGGCTCAGTTAGAGCGTCAACCTTGGCACCTATGTTCACCTTTATTTTCTTTATCATCAGTCTCAGACCTTGAGCTTTTGTATCTCAAACCTTTTCGTTGGCAGAAAGCAAAATTTGTCAATAGAGTAGCAACTCCGTTGCCCGTAGAGTAGTAGCTCCGCGTAGTAGGCACAAGTCCTCTTCTTTTGGCTCCTATGATTCTGATACTAGACAAAGACAAAAAATGCACGAAAATAATAATTTTTTCTTATGTGCTAATTTATTTTATCATAGTGTATTCTCCACTTTTAATTTTCGTGAACAAATAAAAGAAATTATGCATTTGAATACAAAAAGTTAAATTAATATAATGATGATGATGATAAACCATAGTGACACTTTCACTCCTATTTCAATTTCCATGACAAACTTGTAAACAATTAACCTCATACACTCAAATACACCATATAAAGTTCACATAAATGTATATAAGATTGTTGTATAATACATTGGATATAATAAAAAGGTGATATTCCTTAACAATCATGTATATTTAGGGGTGTGCATAAGATCAATTAAATAAATAAAAAATCAATCAAATCAAATTGAGTTGACCCGATTTTGAAATATTTGAAATTAATTTTTTAAATTCGGTTTTATTTCAAAATATATAAAAAATAAAAATAAAATAAAAAACTGAATCAAACCAATAATAAATGTTTTAAACTCTTATCCTATTTTTTAGGTTTATTTTTTGGAACTCTAAAAATTTTAATGAGTTATGAGTATTCCTGTAATAGTCTTTTAAACTTCTATGTTATTTTAAATTTTGAAAAACTCTTTTAATTTCAAATTTTGGAAAAATTTTAATGGTGGATCCAATAAATCTTCAAAAGTAATGATTTTTCATTTATATTTATGTTTTTCATTTTCTACTAAATTATTTATTGAAGAATAAATTAATTCATTTAATTTTGATTTTAACTTTGTAGATAATTAATTTTGACAATGCTATTTTTAAATTTATTAATAAAAGTTAGAAAAATTATGATTTTTTTTAATAACATTAAATATATTAGTTTTATTTTTATATTTTTAATATTAAATTTTTTTAAATAGTAGATTACAATTTTAATTTTTTATTCGGTTTTTAAATTGAACTGAATCCAATTGGTTTAAATTACTTAAATATATTATTATCTATAAATTGAATCAAACCAATTTTATCGGTTTTATATTTCAAATTATCGGATTTGGCTTTAATAAATTAAAACCAATGACAATTGGTTTGGTTACATTTTTATATTAAAAACTAAACCAAATGCATAGTGATGAGTATTCAATATACTCATTACAATCTCGGTTCTTTAGTTAGTTTTTATCATTATAATAAGTGTTTTTACTCAAATTTTGCTCCTATGTGCATTGCAGGGTGTAATTTGAGGCTTTATGAAGAAGTGAGTGTAAAACCCGGGAAAAATTCAATTTTTTTGAAAAATGGTAAAACAGTAATTTCGGTTGAAAATCATAAATTTTCTAGATCTTGGATCACGAAACGGACTTTACCGTTGAATTTGTTTCGCGAAATTTGGTTACCGGAATCAAATTTGTTAAATTCCAAAGCTGTCGAAATTTCACGTTTTTTGAGAGGCGCCGGTCTGCCGGGTAACACATGGCATACATGTGGTGCACTTGTGTGAATGGCTTACATTGAGCCAAGTGTCAAGTGGAGGAAATAATGGGAAAGATAAAACAAAGAAAAAATAAAAAATAAAAATAAAAAATAAAAAAAGAAGAAAAGAAAAGGAAAAAAATAAAAATAAAAATAAAAATAATGAAAGTAAAAAAGGGAAGGCCATTTTCGTGAGTTAAATGAGGAGAGAGAGATTTTATTTTTCTTTCTTCCTTCTCTCTAAGATCTCTGAATCGGATTGTAGGTTTAAGTCGGAGCGAGTAAGTCGGTCCACACAACGAGAGTTATGCGTGGGTACCAAAATCTTGGAGTTTCGTCAAACTTCACGAGGTAGCGAATTTTCCTACTTGGGTTATTTTTAACCTAAAGGTCATTTAATGGCTTAAGGTTTTCTTAGAGACCATGAGATGCCGTAAATTTCAATCCCAAATTTTTTGGACTAAGTGTAGGAATTTTTAGGAATTTTCGGGACTATTTTGGACCGATCCATTTTGAATTTTGAATTGTTTTCGGACGGATAGATAGATTTTGGAATGAATATTGCAAATTTTGGGGCCCAGTTCAGAAGCGAGTTTGGCCGCAGGTTGAGATTTGAACCCGATCCAGGTGATAATAACACAGGTTTTGTGGTGTGTTTTGGTATCCGCGATGGTCGTGATGAGCAGTGAAGGACGAAGGTGCCATTATTTTATATGGATCCAAGATTTGGGTCATTTTGTGTGTTGTGTATTGTTGGAAAAAAATAAAGAATATGTTGTTGTGTGTAAAAATCATGTTAATATGTGCTTGTGTGATGCGTAACATGGAATTTAACTGATGAATGAAATTATATGTAGGAAAGCATGGTATTCGGAATTTATAAATGTTGCATGCAGCATGACATAGCATGAAATGGCATGATTGCATTTCATATGCACGGTTACATCGCGTCAAGTCGGGTGTGAGTGCATGGTTGGGGTTGACACTATGTTTGGTGTTCGACCATGGTAATTCGACACTGTGTTGGTGTTCGATGTATGTCGTGAGGACATGGTTAAATGTTTCTGTGTTTGGTGTTGATGTGACTCGATAAAATGGGACAGCGATCAGGTGAACTCCGGTTGCATGGCATGAAAATACGTGTGTAAATCAGATTGAAACAATGGGATAGACACCCCTCGGGTGAAAAACTTTGGTATATGGTTTAAACATGAACCCATCGATGAAAGCAAGTAAAATGTTGTATAGGCGTCTGGCGTCTACGTAGTGAGAACAATCAAGTGGCCCACCGTCGTAACCACCTGATACTTGGTAAGGAAATAAGTAGGCATTAGAGAATCAGGTATCTAAATTACAAAACAAAAAAGGTTTGTTTTGGGAAGCGGTCGAGTAGGCCAGCATGACGGTTCGCCTTGGCGTTAAGTGTGAGGAGTGATCGGGGCTGAGGTTGTGGGTATGAGGAGTCTCATCTCATGCATAACACGGAACATTCCATATAGAATTGCATTATTTATATGGAATATGAGTTTATGTTTTATGTATGTCATTGCATATGCATTTAGGCGGGAAGTAGCCATTGTAGAAGAATTTTTCTACAGGGCATTGCTCACCCCGTTGTGAGACCCCCTTTGAGTCTGAGGGGGTGTATAGGAAGTAAATTTCCGACAGAGGGCGTGATTGTGAAAGAAAGAGTAGACATGTGGCCTTGACAATACTTTTATAAAAAGTAGTTTATGTAAAAAGAATTTAATAAAAGAATTATAATTAAATTCTTTTAAACTATTGTATAAATAGTCGGGTATGTAATTATGGTAAGAAGGTCGTGATCGGACTCTTATGGACTGTAATTAATTGTTTTATTTTCATATTTTCTATTTAAATATGAATGAATGGGTCCTGGTAAAGGGATGGATGTATATTAAGGATATGAATAGATGGACCCTGTGGGGTCAATACTACTTCTGTTGAGACCCTGGATGAGTTAAGATTATACTGTTATACAGGTTGTATGTTGGATAGAGCTCCCTTAACAAATGAGACTTTGCCCCGTTTTTTGTGGAAATATGGATCGATCAAATGGGACATGACCATGGTATCGGGTAACCGAGAAATGCAGAATTGCGAGTTGACGGGTTGTCAACGGGACCCTCGGAATTTTGGTGTCACAGTGAAGCTTTTGGAGGCAAGAGGAGGCAAAAATGGGAGAAAAATGATGAAATACGCCCTCACGTCGCAACATGGAGCCTAGATGTCATGACATGGTGTTGCCCAGACGTCGTGATGTTTGAGCCATGACAATGTGACGTCAAGGTTTTTATTGCTGAAGAAGATGCCTTCACGTCGCGATGTGACACCCACACATCACGATGTGGCTTGTATACAAAAGGAAGAATGGCCCTGCATGTCGTGACGTGAGCTCCCATGTAACACCCTAAAAATACTCTAACAGTTTCAAAACATGTTTAAGGTATAAAATAAAGTAGTAGAAATTTTCGAATTTAAATCTAAAATAGAAAAAAAATATACAACTTCCGGAAAATTTATAGGAAGCGAATAAATTTGGTAAAAATGTCAAATGGGGACCTAAGGGTCATAAATGAAGAATGTAATTGCCAAAATGTAAATGAAGTGAAATGAAATGAAAATGAAAGTGAAATAAAGTGTTAAAATGGCAAAATGAAAAGTTGATTGAATGAGAAGGCGAGCAAGGCCTTATGAAGGTAAGACTTAAGACCAAATTTGGTCTTATAAAATGCCATTTCTCACATTAGCAAAAAAGGGAAAGAGGGAGAAAGGCTAGGGCACATCCGATTGGGAGAAAGGGAGAGGGATTTGTGATTTCTTCTCCATGTAATCAAGGGACAAGTTGATTAAGAAGAAGGAGGAAGAAGAAAGGAAAGAGAATCAAGATTTAAGGTATGAAAAACCAAACCCTAACCCCCTTTCTACTTGTGTTTGGGTTTAATAAAACCCCAAATGTGGTATAAAAGTATTCTTGGATGGTTTTAGTTCAGTTTGAGGTTGTTTTGCATTGTTTTGATTGGTTTGGATTGGTTTGAGGAATGGTTGTAAAGGAGAATGTCGGGTTTTGAAGGAAATCTTTTGTCAAAAAATTTGTCAAAACCCCTGTTCTTGTTTGGCTATAAGGTTAAGTTATAATCATCCAAATTAAGTGACTCTAATTGGTAAAGAACCATAAGAGATAGGGCTACAAATGTATAAAAGGGATTAGGAGCAAATTGTAGCTCTAAGGCTCCCGAATATGGGCTTAAAGATGAGTTCAGGTAGCTCACGGGTATGCTCTGTTTTGGGTGTTGTTATGGTGTTTTGGCCATAAGTTGAGTTTCACTCATCCAAATTGAGTGATTCAAAATTCTGGGTAAAATAAACTTCTAGGGGAATAATTTACCTGAAGGAATGGTATGTAAATTATTGCTGAAGTGCCCGAGAGAAATCTATCAAAAGTGGAGAATTTATGTGTAAGAGCAGTCTGGTCGCTGCGAGTGGAGTAGTCTGGATGTAAAATGCAATAACTTGAGTTTTGGTGATCCAAATTGCATGATTCCAATTGGATAAGAAACCTTATAACCATAAATTCAAATGGGTTGAAGGAACCATTACCAATTTATGGAGTTAAGACCCATGAAATTGAGAATAGCATTAGGTACTTAGTGAAATTTGGGCATGCGACTAGTTTGGCTTTAAAATGTCGTAACTTGAGTTTGAATGATCCAAATTGGATGATTCCAATTCTACTAAAATAGACTCCATAGAGCTATATACTCTTGAAGGAAGCATAAATGTAAATATGGCTCATGTGTCCCCAGAAAATTTTGCAAATTGAAGGAGTATTGAGTAGACATCAGCCTAAACAAAAACTCCTCAGAATAAACTAATATGTGATTGTCATTGTATTTGAATAAAGGTGACGAGGAAAACCAGCATTGAAGTCGAGATTCGAATCGGAATCAAAAAGCAGCGATTTTGGTTTGTTCTCAAACTCTCTCTCTTATTCTAAAATATTTGAATAATTCTGGCTTGTTGAATTTTGGAAATGATTGACAAGAAAGTGCATATTGATTTGTGTTTGAAATGATTTGTTTTAAGTGATTTGAGACAATTGCTTGTGAAATTAATTTGTATAAGAAAATTGCATGAATGTGAAAATGTTTTATTTGCATACAAATGTATATATATATACTATTGTAAATTGTATTGAAAGATTTAATGCCCTTAAAAGAATGTTAACCGTTAGAATTCGAGTTAAGGATATATTGGTATACCAATAAGAGTCGAACAAACGTACGCTTGTGGCATACCGATCCGTAGCCCATCGAAACAGTATCGGTAGTGTACACCAACCGAGTACATATTTCTTTTTATATATATACCGGCCTGCAGCCCAGCGGGACCATGCTGGTGATTCGTTATCCTGTGCACTAAAAGCATAGGTTAAATTCGATAAGGGCAAAAATGATAATGAGATTGAAAAGTGCATGATTTGTGATTTGAATGATTTAGTGCATATGAAATTGCATAACTTGAAGTACAATGAATTGTAGTGAATCGCAGAGAAATATTCCTTATATATATATATATATATATATATATATATATATATATGCTATATGTGTGTGTGTGTGTGTGTGTGTGTGTGTGTGTGCGTGTGTGTGTGTATTTTACTGCATTGGTCATTGAAAAAATGGACAAAAGCATTGTTTTATAAACATTGCATGATTTGATTTAAATTGAAATGAAGAGAGAATTGTATAGAACCACTAAGCATGAAAATGCTTAGCATGTTGTTTTTATCAACACGCAAGTACCAAGTAAAAAGTAGCAAGAGCGAGAAGATCGTCGAGGCGCGAGTCACTTATGAGCAACGGATATAAGTAAAATGTTGATATCTCATGCATATCATTAATTCATGATCTTTTGTAACTATTTTGCATTAAAATTCATGATATAAAAAGTCTTATTAGAGAAGAATATATTTTTAACTGTTTTGTTTTTTGAGTATTTATAGATGTGTTTTAAAGAGAAGCGAACTATAAGAATATCATTTTGTAATGTATTTGAAAACAGATACAATTTGTATAAATGTGTTATTCAAGAACGATTATAAATACATTTGAATTAAGGAATGTATATATATTCTTTTACATCAAAAGAATGTGATTTGGTCTTGATACCATATACCCATAAATAATTATCTTTTAAATGATATTAATTATTCATATTAAAATGGGTATATAAATGTGTTTAAATAGACATGTCTTTAAAAGGTAAAAAGGGTGCTTTCTATTGAAACATCACGACGTGGTCGGCAGCCCAATGATTGCTCAAGCCTATGTATTTTTGTGCTTTACAAGAAAGGTGGCCCCATGACTATAAAAGGAAAATGCCCTAATTTAGAAAGGGGGGACGATTTTGGAAGATATGAGAGAGTTCTTAAAGGTTTGGAAGAGAAAAAAGAGGAAGAACGAGAATTGAAGACCATCATACTTTTGGAGTTTCTCCTATCTTGTTCATACTTTTAATTTACTCTACTCTATTTTCTTTCCTCATAATGTTCTAATTTCTTAGTCTAGGGTTTTAGGGGAAGATTACACATGAATTTTGTAATTAGTTATTGAATCTTCTTTTAGTTCTTATATGGAATACTATCTTCTTATTGTTTCACTTTGATCTTAATGCTTGTTTGTGTTTGCTCACCATAAATTTGATTTGTGGCCTATTACAAGACCTGAAAAGATAGTAATAGGCTAAACCTAAGTGAAACAACACAATTCTTTATTGACTATACATACTCATGAGTTTTGTGTGGTGTTTAAGGCCATCTCGTGTTTAGTGCATTTGTTAGATCTCAAGGTTGAGCAAGAATGCAACATACCTAGATCTATGAAATAGGTTACAAATTATTGAGAGAGATTTGTGATTAAAATTGTGAGTCTCACCATTGCAAGAATTTCATATAGTAATCTAATTGAAAATCATGGTTAATTACTTAAGGATTGTGTAATTAAATCTAAAACCCTAGCCCTTCCACATAATCGTTTCATTTGCACTATTGTGAGAGTTCATATTAGAACTGTTTTCGTTTGTTTAGATTAAGATTTCATCAATACATTCGCTTGGATGAAGTAAAAATCTCTTGATTTCGGTTATTGACAACTACTTCCTTGTGGGTTCGAAATCCATACTTTTACATTATATTACTTGTTGAACAATATGTACACTTGTGCTCATTTAGAATCTAAATTGCATCTCATATTTGCAACCACCAAGTTTTTAGCGTCATTGACGGGAAAGTGTCATGGAATTGTCAATATTGATACCAAGAATTTTTCCTTTACTTCAAGTACTTTGGTTTTCTTTTTATTGCTTTTAGTTTTTACACCTATTCCTTTTCTCTATTGCTAAATTTCAAGTATCATTTGCGAAATTTTGGTGACAAAATTGGGTGCCCTTGGACCCCGAACTAGAAAGGACTTTAAGACGAATTAGAAATGGGAAGAAAGAGCAAACTAAAGTTGAGCATAAATCAATGGAGAATGATGAAGGTTGTAGAGAAAGAGAAGAGGAAGATGTCCAATCAAAAATCGGGGAAAGTGTGCCCCATTCTGCCCCTCCCATGGAGGAATTGGAGAGAGCTTTGAGAGATTATGCTTTTCTTCCTATTGGCATCCCTCTGATGATTAGGCGACCGACTATACAAACAAACAACTTCAAGCTCAAGCCTATCACATTGCAATTGATTCAAAATATTCAATTCATGGGATTACCGAATGAAGACCCCAACACACATATTTCTAATTTCTTAAAAGTATGTGACACGGTGAAGTATAATGGAGTGAATGATGATGCCATTCGCTTGAGACTTTTCCCATTTTCATCTAAAAGACAAGGTGAATCATTGGCTATATTCTCACTATCGCTAGACCTGCTAATGACAATGGAAGAATTATACAAACGGGCTGATAAGTACTCCCACGTTGGAGGATAATATCCTTGCAATAGCCCAGACCGTGATGATTACAAACCAATCGACCAAGGGAAATAAGTCGTCTGGGAAGAAGCTGTCTGAGCCTAAGGACCAAAAGCGATCCCATGATCAGTCATAGAAAAAGAGGGAGCCCCCACAATTCACCCTCCTGAACGTCTCGTATGAGAGGTTATTGCCACTAATTCATGACTTGCCAAAGTTAAAATGGCCTGCACTGATCCTAATGGATCCTTCCCAAAGAAATAGATCCTTATGGTGAGATTATCATAGATATCAAGGCCATGAGACCAATAGGTTTCGAAGTCTAAAGTTCTTAGTGGAAAAGCTTATCAAAGCAGGGCACCTTAGGAGATATATTAGGGAAATTAATCAAGGGGTGAAACCAAGGCAAGCTTCATATAGTATTACAGCCGACACGGTAGCCCTGCCAGAATCAAGACCAGCCATAAACTACATACTAGGTGGCCCGTCTAACAACCAGTATCAGTCAAAGAGCCAACATAAGAAACTCTTGAGAGCAGCCACAATTAAGGATAGGGTGAACGCCATCCACACGGAAGGCAGCCATGTAAAAACTAAGCCAATAGATAGCCCCATATCCTTTCTTCCGGTAAACCCGAACAAGGTCATTGTGCCCCACTATGATGCGCTAGTACTCACCCTCTGTATTAATAGTTTCGATGTACACAGGGTACTGATGAACCCTAGTAGTGAGGTGGATTTACTACAACTACTAGCATTTAGGTAGATGAATCTTTCCTCATATATGCTGAACTTAGCCGAGTGAATTCTCTTTGGTTTCAACGGGACAACTACTGTAACATTAGGAGATGTCGCGCTCCCTGTAAAAGTAGGACCAGTCACTCAACAAATTGGTAGTTTCCGAGTATGAGGATGTCTTTCCGAATGAGCTACCAAGATTACCTCCGTAGAGGGATGTAGACTATATTGAGTTACACCCTGGTACGTCGCCCATTTCTATGACTCCGCATAGGATGGCACCAGTTGAGTTATAGGAACTCAAGGTCCAAATACAATAATTGTTGGATAAGGGTTACATTAGACCGAGCACTTCACCATGGGGCGCTCCAGTTCTATTTGCTAAGAACAAAGACAAGACCCTTCAACTGTGCATTGACTATCGATAGTTAAATAGGGTTACGATCAAGAAGTGGTATCCATTACCGAGGATTGATGATTTGTTTGATCAGTTGAGAGGGCGCTAGTCTACTAGAGATGAACCTTCGTACCGAGTTATCATGTTTGAGGATTAGGGAGGCGGACATTCTTAAGACAATGTTTAGGACGCGATACGGGCATTTCGAGTTCATAGTGATGCCGTTCGGCAGAATGCTCTACTGACATTCATGGATTTCATGAAAGGGTATTCGACCCTACTTAGATTAGTTCATACGTGGTCGTTGTGGACGACATTTTGATCTACTCCCAGTCTGAGGAGGGCATGAGGATCACTTGAGGATTGTTCTCCGGGCCCTCAGAGAACATCAGTTGTATGCCAAGTTCAATAAGTGCAAGTTTTGGCTTATTTAGGTGAGATTCTTGGGACATATAGTGTCAGTTTCGGGTGTATCAGTGGACCCTGGAAAGGTCGAAGCAATTATGAGTTGGGAGAGGTCGAAGTCAGTCTTTGAGATACACAGTTTCTTGGGATTAGCAGGGTATCACAAGATATTCATTGAGGACTTCTCCCGATAGTTACACCTATGATAAGATTGACCCGGAATGAGGTTAAATTCGAGTGGAACGACCTATGTGAAAAGGCATTCCGAGAATTAAATAGGAGGCTTACTTCAGCTCCTATTCTAATAGTCCCTGAAAGGGGACAGAGGTATACAATGTGTTGTGATGCCTCGATGGAGGGACTGGGATGCGTTTTGATGCAGTCCGGGAGGGTAGTAGCTTATGGTTCTTGGGAGTTAAAGAATCACGAGCAGAATTACCCCACGCATGACATGGAGTTGGTCGCCATAGTCTTTGCCTTGAAGATTTGGTGCCACTACCTGCTATACGGTGAGCAGTTCGAGGTGTTTTCAGACCACAAGAGTCTAAAGTATATCTTTACGTAGCGGGACCTCAATATGAGGCAACACAGGTGGATGGAGTTGTTGGAGGATTATGATTTCACATTGCACTACCATCTTGGTAAAGCAAATGTGGTGGGCGATGTACTTTCGATTGGAAGTCGCGAGTCTTGGATAGTGTAGCTCGAGTGTCGGATCTTTCGAGATTTTGGGCTAGTGCGAGGGTTCTGATTATAGTGATCGGGCTCGGTGATACTTTAGGGAGGCTAGTGGCTACGCCATCCCTATTGAGCAAAGTGGGCGGGTCAGGAGCGGGACGAGATAATGTCCGTGGGGATCAGTGCAGTCGGTGTACAGGCTGAAGGTTGGAGCCCGTTTACACAGATGGTAGTCTTTGGTATAGGGGGCGGGTTGTGGCTCCCGAGTTGACAGATATGAGAGAGGAGATCCTCAAAGAGTTCCATTGTTCGATTAGTTTATTGCATCAATTGGCATGAAAGATGTACCATAATCGCCGTTGCGATATTCTTTGGAGCGGGATAAAGGCAGTTAGGAGTTTGTACGATGTCCTGCGGTAAATGATTATAAAAATTTGAGCACCAGAGGTCAGTAGGGCTACTCCAGCCATTAGAGGTAGCAGAGTGGAAGTGGAAGCATATCACGATGGATTCTATGACTCACTTTCCACGGACATCGTGGAAGCATGATGCGGTGTGGGTGATAGTGGACCGGCTCACTAAGTCGAGCACATTTCTAAATCCAAGTCTTGGATTACCTTCTGCCCAGAGGAATGCAGCCAAGTTGTACATACGAGAGATTTTCCGATTACATGGAGTGCTAGTCCTTATCTTATCGGATTGAGATCCCAGGTTTATGGCTCACTTTTGGAAGAGTTTCTAGAAAGTCATGGGGACACAGTTGGTGATGAGCACAGCTTTTCATCCTCAGACAGACGGTCAATCAGAGAGGACTCTACAGGTTTTAGATGACATGCTACGAGCTTGTGTCCTGGATCTTAAGGGTAACTGGGAGGAACATTTGCCCTTAGTGGGCACAGTTGCATATCGGTTAAGCATTCTGCGCCAGAAGTTTATCGAGTGTCATGAGGTATTCCATGTCTCATTACTCGAAAATACACTCAATCGGAGCCCATGTAATTGGATTGGGGCACTATAAGAAAAAGACTTATTTTAACGAGTTCTTGAAGAGCTTGTCATCGTATGTGTTATATGTCATCATAACTTGGCCGTCATATCATATCATCTCATCTGAGTCATCAAAATTAGGTGTATCAACAGCCTTGACATATATAAAATGTTAATGAATGTGTTTTTCTATTAATCAATACTCTTCTCTCACCACTCATAATAATATCGAGGTTTGTGTTCAAATAAATCATGGTTTCTTTAAAAATATGTCCAGGTAAGGATCTTCCACCATAGATTTTTAAATTGGAATTCGTATATGTCATGATAGCCTTTGAAAAATTTAAAAATAAGCTTTTAATGTTGCAATGAAGAAAGTATGATGCAAAATAACTTGTTGGCATATTGAAAATTGTTGCTTAATCTAAACACTTATTACAAAATATACCTTGTTTTCATAACTAAGACTTTATCTTGTTAACCACAATGCTTTTTTCCATATAAATATGCATGTAGCTATTAAAAACACATGTACATATATTGTGTTAATTTGAATTAAGTTGTCCTCCCTTTTAATATCTGAGCAAAATAATATATTCAAGAGAAGCTAAAGCAACTTTACTTAGAATAAAAAATACCAAAGATAATGTAAATCAAGTTCTATTTATAATACATACATCAAAAATAAAACTCATAGAACCAATAGATAAATTATACAACCAAAATATTAATAACCCATGTATGTATATACATCTTTAAGTAATCTCATGCAAAAACCACCTTGAGTCTTTCCTTCTTTGACCTGTGTAAAAAATAAATAAACAAATGACACTAATTAATTATTAATTGAAGATGAAATCCATGTAATAAAATCTTAGTAACTACACAAACTTTAATCTTACCAAAATAACAATTGTACTACCAAAAAATATTAGTAACATATTCGTATATACATCTTGAATCTCTGTAAAAAATACCATCTTGAGTCTTTCATTAACTGATACCTATACCAAATAAAATAAGGAAATAAAAAAATGATAACTAATTATTGATATAAGATGAAACCCATATAATGAAACTAGAACACAAACTTTAATCTTACCAAAATAAGCGAAAATTGTAGTAGAGTTATATCATGATACAATATTGTATCGCAACATAAGTCAAATTTTGAAGGAAGTTATATTCTTGATACAATATTCTATATCGCAATACAAGGCAAAGTGAATCCACAAGCATCACAAGATCATTCGCACGTTAGGAGAAAGTTATATCATGTCTGATGAGCTGTATCGCGACATAAGTCAATTTGAAGGAAGTTATATTGCGATACAATATTCTATATCGCAATACAAGGCAAGTGAAGATCTAAGCATCCTTAGAATATGTTGCACCGGTGGTAAAATTTATTGAGTGGAAATTTAAATGCAGTGAAATTTCGCACCCAGTCTTGAAATTTCGCACCGATCTTGAAATTTCGCACCCGGTAATTTTTCGCACCGGTCTGAAATTTTCACTGCTTGAACATGACCCCATTTTGTTTAAGCCCATAACTTTCTCATTCGAACTCCAGTTTAGGTAATTTTGGTACCGTTGGAAAGCGAAATTGTAGAATCAATATATCTAGAAATAACACTTTTGAAATTATGATGAAGGTGTAATTTTTTAAATACTCCAACTGGTCACTTTTTTTCCTCTTTTCTTCTCCTAGCTTGTTTTATTTGAAGCCCCAATGGAGTGAATAAGGTGTCGATGGAAAGCTTCTGAAGTCTCTATCCAACAACAAGTACATTTCATCAGGACGTAGCCTTCCTTCTCTAACTTTCCAATCCCAGGCCCCGATGCGGACAATGTGACATTTGATTGGGGGAGAGTTAGCGAAGGAAGTGGCATCTATTTCACGATGCAAACCAAGACAAAGTGTATTGTCGTTCTTTAAGTCTTTCCCTTGCAATACAGTTTCTAGACAATTCAAGGAGATGTTGAGTTAGATGGAAAAATTGAAGGCATTGATATTAGGATAATAGTGGGAGGTG
Source organism: Tetrastigma voinierianum (assembly GCA_016808115.1). Taxonomy (NCBI): domain Eukaryota; kingdom Viridiplantae; phylum Streptophyta; class Magnoliopsida; order Vitales; family Vitaceae; genus Tetrastigma; species Tetrastigma voinierianum. The sequence goes on from JAEQBH010001319.1 coordinate 599,405, forward strand.
AGGATGGGAACTGATAATGTCTTACGACACTAAACCCATAGAAGGCATATATTTGAAGTAGATGACATAGGTTGGTTCTAATTAATATGGGAATATAGACTGCTATGATATGAGTAACAATCAACTTACAAAAATAAAAAGAGCGTCCATTACCTCCCCAGTACAGCTTCCGAGCAGATACTAACACTAAGTGAGCGTCGAAGAATTCCATAATTTGGTGAGGTAGCGATCATGTAGAAATCAGTTCTCTCTGGGGGAAAAAACTATGATGAGCACTTTCTTAACCATACCATAATGAAAATGAAGTCGAGCTTGTGATCTAACATGTCTCTTTCTTAAGAGAAAGGCAGTAAACTTATCAAAATTTATTTTCCATTTATTAGAAAAATAGAATATTTCAAATAATTGAATACTCTGTTTGGTCTCGAAGATTCTCATTGAAGAAATAGAAAACATGCTTAAGGACCTTTCTTCTTACTAGGTTGAAAACATGTAATTAACTATTGATTTTCCATTATATAATCCAACACACAATTCACACAATTGTAATTAACTATTAGAAAACATTATAGGTTAACCATCACAAAATTCACACT